>OY757917.1:18286007-18338507 GCA_963585895.1 Sepioteuthis lessoniana | reverse complement strand
TGTCCTTATATCATTAGAGTATGAAATAATTAAGATAGATTATATACGCAAAGTTATTTTAATTGTGTGTGTGTCAGTTTGGGCAGGTCAGTTCAGAGGCAGAGGCATTCGGTTGATCCCAGAGTTCTCCGGGGTGAGAGAGGCAAAGAAAGTGAAGTCGGGTGTTTTTATTCGTTCGTCTCGCAATCACGAAACTCTTAGCGTTTCTATTTAAGAACTAATACCTTTCACCCTGTTTCTCTCGTGTCGCAGATGTCGACTGCTGTATAAAATATTACACTCAGAAAAAAAAAACTCTTTCGTATTTGAGAAGTATGACGCCTGTTAATGTTCGAGAAAGTGCCAGGTCGGTGAGACAACGTTACACTAGTCTGCTTGGTCACATGGGGTTACACACAAACTGAACTCGATTTTAAGATTGATAATTTTTCGCCCCCTGTCCGTTTCAGATGGATTAAGTAGTTCAATACACTTAACACTATTGCACTAAGGAAAAGATGTAGTGGTCAATAAATTATAGATTTTACTGTATATCAAACCTTCTTGGGTTATTTAATGTCAAAGTCAGTTCTTTTAGCAAACAATTATATGGTTTCAAGTAATTAATGAAGATAACCAGCTGTAAGCAATTATATATTCAAGACACAATTCTTAATACGAATAATTTGTATAGTTTTTTATTTATTTACCCCTCCACACACACACACACGAGCAGGTTACGATACTAGGTCAATTTTTAAAGCGGATTTTAACAGGTTTCAGTTCACACTTTTCCTTCTCTTAGACCAGTTGGAGTTTTGCCAGTGGCCATTATTTGCCAGTTGGTTATTCGCCGGTTGGTAATTAAAGAGCCCAGTCGATCCTGCTATTTACCCATAGCTGGAGAGAGAATAGTTGGATTCATACCTTTCCCAAGGGTATTAGTGCTATGTGAAATGCAATCAGTCTCGTCCAGGATTTGAACTTGTGTCGCCGTGTCCATTTCCTACGACGATAACCATTACACCACGGGCACCTCCACCAGAGTGGACATGAGAGTAATGATAACAGAAAGGCGACTCCCTCAAAGTTTCACGACTAATCTAACCGCTGGATTTAGTTTTGTGTTATGCCAAGAGCAAATTTTTCTTTGGGAGCAATGTCGTAGCTTTCAATGTGTGTTGTCAGCGTATTCTAGACTCTCTCTCTCTCTCTCTCTCTCTCTCTCTCTCTCTCTGTGTTAACGTAAGCACTCATCTTTTCCAGATAGGAGGTCCATGAAAATTGTTATATCTTCTTCGAAAGGATGCCGTCTCTTTACCGAGCATTGTTTGAAACGGCTTCAGTCTCATCGCGACGTCCATAGCCTTTGAGATGACTCATAGGATCAGCGAATGAAATTGCCATTGAAAGTTTTCTACCAATGAGTTGATTCGATCTGGATTTGAACTTCCCTGTGCTTTCTCAGTCCAGATAATAATTTGCAGACCTTGTTACGAAATATGCAGATATTGTGGGAAGAATGTGAAGATAGACTGGTGTAGTTGTCTCCCTTCTGATTGTCAACATAAATATATTGATAATCTTTTTGCTGGCATCTTACCTCTCAACTCGTTGAGTCGAGATCTTGCCTATAGGACAGCAGTTGTATCGCTTTCCCATCAATGATACGCATTTCTTACTCCTGAAAGTTTCTGCCGAAAAAACCTGACACTTGAAAGTTATAAACCGCCTGTGCCAGAAGGGCTATAGACTTACCTCGAACTTTGGTTCCGGTAAATCGCCACTGGCAAATACCCAATGGTAAATCGCTCATGGAGGCAGACCTCCAACCAGCGAATAACCAACTGGCAAATAATGGCCACTGACAAAACTCCAACTCACAAACGTTCGACTGGCAAATGGCCACTGGCAAATCACCCCAGGCTAATCCCCAATTGTAAACCGTAAACTGGCAAACCGCCGCAGGTAAATCGCCACTAATGATGAAGGGATGGTAAACAATGCTAAATGTTTTCGTCTTCTTTCCTAAAATGTCTGCGGGCAACTTGCTTTAGTGTAATAGCTACTTAATCTTACAAACTAATAAACCCTGAGAAGTGAGTTCGATCCTCACTAGGTTTGTGACAACTTTAATTTATAATTAATTTCTAGGCACATTGTCGTGAAATAATAGCAATTTACTCACAGAGACCAATAAAAAAACTGACAAATGAGTTAGATTCTAAGTGAGTCTTCTATGCAGACGTATACAAAAACCAAACTTTTTTGTTTTGTTTTACGTGGATTGATATCATGAATAGCAAGCTAAGCTAGCAGAATAATGTTAGTGAGTTCCATTCTTACGGGGTACTCATCTTGTTAACCATTACACCACTTTATGTGCCCATGTCCTTTTTTACAAAACTATTTACTAAGTTTAGCTTAGTTATGCAACAAGGCCGGATGTATTGATGGGGATCCCTCTGCGAATCGAACTCACTTATAATAGTCTGCTTATCCAATTTAGTGCCAGAATTACAAAATAAATTTAGGTCTGGGAGAATTAAAACTCCGTATTCAAGCAATCAATACTCCGCTAAAAATTGACCTTATGTCGCATCCTGTCAGTGACAAAGAGATTAAGTAAATACGTATACTTCATATTAATATCCTTTGGTAAAGGTGAAGCAGTTTGCAGATACAGTTGGTTGGTTGGTTGGTTGGTTATTTCATTCCGAAGTCAGTTTTTTAGTGTTGATGATTTTTTTGGCAGAAATTATGATACCAAGTAATTAATAACAATAACCTTCTATAAAAAATTATACTTTCAATTCTTATCACAAATATTTCGCACACCGTTAATTAGTTCAAAGTATTCTAATCTAATAACAAAAATATTTAAACAGACCTATATGGCCCACGATAATCTTTCGGTATTTTTTTTTCGTACCAACAAACGCCACATTAAAGATGATTAGCAGTAGTTTCTTTACTGAATTATTTTATCCTGACCGCTAACCTTTGAGGTTCCTCACCTGGTGAAGCGCACCGTTGACCTACCATCGGATTCATCTGGCTTTTAAGGGCCCCTGCAGATGGACGTCCCAGTGTTGGTCGACCAGCAAGGACTTACATACATCAGGTTTTTTTCCAGACACTGGATGCAGTCTGGTTGACCTACCGACCTACCAGGAGCGATGGATGATAGAGAGAGAGAGAGAGAGAGAGAGAGAGAGAGAGAGAAAGAGAGATTCAGGGAAATCCTTACTATCAGCGTGACTTGATGATTTGACCGATAAATGTGACCCTTACTTTTACGACCACTTCAGGTCAGAGAGGATTTGTGAATAACGGCAACGAAAGGGCACTCCACACTCCCAGATATATAAAAATGGAGCTTTGTCATACCCAGTACCCCGTAATGTTTTTTGGGGTTCTTGTATCTCTGCAGGGGATGTAGTCAGTGTATTCTACGCACCACTGAAAGGGCTTTGTGCAATTTTGTTCATGTCGAGTAATAGCATAATTTGAATTTGCTTTGCAGTTTGATGTGTCATTTGAATTTACATTTTACAGCAAACAGCGGGGGTTGAGAGGGTGGTGTTGCTCGATTAACAAATTTACAAGCGTATCATTGTTTATTTTTCCGCCATGGGGGAAAATCAGCAAATAAGTTGTGGGTTTGTTCAGCAATTACAATAAAAGGGTCGGTAGCTGCGAGTGGCGGTGGGAAATGAGTATACACAATTAGAGAAACTGTTTTGAAACACATCCGGCCATTAATGACGTCTCACTGAAATAATTGCGACGGTGAATAGTGGTACTCAGATACAGGTTTGTCTTCGTATACAAATATACGAAAACAAAGCTCCCAAGTCGACTATATAGTAACCCAACCAGCATTCACAAACTCTACAAGACCAAAGCCCCTTAACTTAATACGTTTACTATCATTCATAAGACTATCATATTTACCAACCTCTCCGCTCGGGCTGGATATGACACAAGGTCAATTTTTAAGCGGAGTTTAACTGGTTTGAATTCAGAGTTTTCCTTCTCCTAGACTAGTTGCCTCACCAAGGCTGAAGAACCTAATCTGTCCTACTATTTACCCATAGCTGGAGGGAGAATAATTGGATTCATACCTTTCCCATAAGACTATTGCCCCTACAAACCTGGTATCGTGTGGCAAACGATACCATTCTTTGATCTAGGCCTTCATACAACGACTTTCATTCCTTATACCAAAGGACTCATCAAGTGCATCAAAGGACTTTTTTTTCTATTATATACTACTTTTCTATAATATACTATTTTAGTAATTTATGTTATTTCTATATTAATTCTATTAAAAGCCCAGTTGGCTGAGGCTATAGAATACACTGGCGGCATCTCTGCAAAAGGGTAAGACTACCACCCAATGAGTGTCCTGGATATGACACTAAACAATCTAATTGTCCTATTTACCCAACCCCTCCGCTCGGGCAGGATATGACACAAGGTCAATTTTTAAGCGGAGTTTAACAGGTTTGAGTTCAGAGTTTTCCTTCTCCTAGACTAGTTGCCTCACCAAGGCTGAAGAACCTAGTCTGTCCTACTATTTACCCATAGCTGGAGGGAGAATAATTGGATTCATACCTTTCCCAAGGGTATTAGTGCTATGTGAAATGCAATCAATCTCGTCCAGGATTTGAACTCGTGTCGCCGTGTCCATTTCCTACGACTATAACCATTACACCACAGGCACCTCCATTAATGCTATTTTATTTATGTATAGTTGTTTATCTTTGATATTGATGCCTTTGAAAATTTGAACCCGTTTTTTGTAATTATTCTTATAAATGATTTTTGTGTTATTGGTAAGGATGTTTCGTGCTTCAGTGTATGTAAATTTATTATTTGTCTAAATTTCTGAGGAATTTGAACTCGTGTCGCCGTGTTCATTTCCTACGACGATAACCATTACACCACGGGCACCTCCACAAACAATCTGAGTGTGAGACTCCAGTCTTGAACCTTCCGGATATGTAGAGTACGCCTTTATTGTCATTGCCCCCTGATCAACTCTGACTTGGAGTGGTAGCATCTGATAGGGTCTAATCTTTGGATCAGACAGAAGTGTTTAACCATTTTACCGTGTAAATAAATGACTGATGTTTAATTGAAGTGTTCGAGATACATAGCAATACTTGGAACTATTAAACTGAAATAAAACTATTTATGTTGGATAGAATGCTTGAAACACTTTAGCTGTGGTCAAACGAATGAGCTTTATCTTGTTTAAAATGTTATAAACTATTCGCTTACGAGTCATATATACTTAATATAAATATGAAGCCGATTTTCGGCGGTGGGGGGGGGTCCTCGTGGTGTAATGGTTAAAGCAATGGACTGCAGAATCGTAATAAGCGAGTTCGAACACGAGCTATTACGTTCACTTTTGGACAAATACCCTTGGGATAGGTATGAACCCCCTTATCCTCCCTCCCCAGCTATAGGTTAGATAGTACCACTACAGTTCTTCTAGGAGAATAGCTTTGGCATTAAATAACCTACAAAGGTTGATACGTCATTAAACAAAGAAACCTGATTTTCGACACGCTTGTGGAATAACAGAGATAAAATCCGAGTATAAAAACAAAAGTTGTGTAAAAAGTGCTCAATACATCTTTTGATCGGATTCGAAACCTAAGATACTAAAATTATATTTCCCTCTACTCGGATTTGTATGCGCAGCACACAATCCTTTTTTTTATTATAACCTAAT
The DNA here is from genome assembly GCA_963585895.1 of Sepioteuthis lessoniana. Classification (NCBI taxonomy): domain Eukaryota; kingdom Metazoa; phylum Mollusca; class Cephalopoda; order Myopsida; family Loliginidae; genus Sepioteuthis; species Sepioteuthis lessoniana. Next base: position 18,332,779 of record OY757917.1, on the reverse strand, counting down.
GAATAGCTAAAAAATGTCTAGACAAGTGTACACGTTTCTTTTGTGTTATTTGCTACTTGATTAACTTTAAGGTGAATTTTCTACATATTGGTCCGAAATTGGAACTGTTCAAATCGCAAAAATCGACATTTAAGAATTTTGTGTGTTTGTGTGTGAGTGTGTGTGTATGATTGTGTGGCTCCAGCTCACACCCATAGTACTAAGTTCAAAATTCTTTTACCTTAAATTATAACTGACGAGCAACTTTTTCTTTCCTTTTCGTTCGTCGTTAGTGTATGACATATGAAATAAAAACGAGGAGATAATTTTAATATTTTAGGATAAATGTAAATATTATCAATTGATATGGCATGTTTATTATTCTATGATATATATATATATATATATATATATATATATATATATATATATATATATATGTTAGAATAAATAGGTCCACCAAGAGATTTATTCTTTTAGTTATTTATTTTGCTCTTACAGGTGTTTCTAGCTTTTTGCTGTCATCAGAGAGTCTTTAATGATTTTGGCAGGTGTCGTTTTTGGTTTATATAATGGTCACCGTTTTGATGCGATTGCTGGTTCTTACGAATTCTTTGATGACAGGTCTTCTCTTTATTTTCTATGTGTTCTGTATGTTCTTTGTTGCCACTATATAAACATGGCCATTGGCCTTGTGAGTAGAGAGTTCGCTAATAGTCTGAGAGACCGTGGTTCAATCCCAGGTCTAATCATATCAAAGAAACAAAAATCAAAAATGGTACTTGATGCCGCCTTGATTAGCACTCAGCATTATAAGGTACAGATCAATGGAAGTGGAGCAATCCAGGGAAAGCAGTAGCGCCTTTCCTACACCTCTGTGTAGTAGCTATTTAAAGGGAGCCTTCAGGTCACCCTCGACTAAGGTCGCCAGCTTTACTTACTATATAAACCAAAAATGATACGGCCAAAATCATTGAACGATCACTGCTGTTGCCATACACTTCCAGACATCTATATGTGTAGAGAAGATAGGACCACCGAAGAGACGGACGAGCAGAAATGATTCACCGGTGATAAAACCGGTGGAGATAAAACAATATAAGTACCGGCAACGTTCATCTTCGAACCACGCTACAAAATGTGCGGCGAATAACTGGTTGGGCAACGTTAATCAAAGTGTCCAGTGGAATTTGTTGCTTATTCATTTTCAATTTCTTATCTAACTTCCGCTATTGCGTGAGTGGTGGGGGTGATACACGACATTCTTTAGGGTACCCTGCCCCTCATAGGTAAAGGCCAACAGGTGTTAAATCAGAACAAGGTGAGGGGAACGCGACTGCACCTCTTCCAGCTAGCGAGTGTCCTTGCAAATTCTCATCGAGATAAACTTGTACAATGCAATTACAATTTGAGAAATAATTAACAGAAGTGGGTACAGAGGTACTTATAATAGTTAAATATCTATTTTAAATGGATGATTTGGTAAATTTTTACCGTTTTAACCCATCGGATTTTAGCCAAAACTAAAGATCAGATTCTACTTTTTTTTTTTGGCGAATACGGCAAGCGTTACTGACGAACAGAGATGATATTTTTCAGGCTTTTTACATGTATTCCCCCCAAAAAAGAATCTGATTTTTAGTTTTCGCTAAAATCCGATAGGTTAAAGGGTAAAAATTTACTGATTTTTTATTTCCTGAAGTGTAGGAACATTTTTGAGTGTGGACTCTCCTTCTCTCTCTCTCTCTCTCTCTCTCTCTCTCTCTCTCTCTCTCTCTCTCTCTCTCTGAACTGGCTCATTGGCCTAGTGGGTAGAGTGTTCGCTAATAGTCCGGGAGACCCATGTTCAATCCCAGGTGGCGTCATACCAAAAACTTTAAAAATGGTACTTGATACCTCCTTGCTTAACACTCAGCAATATAAGGTACGTATCAAGGGTAAAGTGGGCGCAATCCAGGGAATGGAGTAGCGCCCTCCCCTACACTTCAGTGCTGTAGCTATTGAAAAGGAGCCTTCTGGTCGCCCTCGGCTACGGTCGCCCTCGGCTACGGTCGCCAACTTGACTACTTTTTAAATTATATATATATATATATATATATATATATGATATTTGAATATTAATACGATTCAGTTATATGATTTGCCTTGATGCAGTACTTAATATAAAAGATGGATGCCGTCTTCCGTGTCAAAACCTAAAAGTCCTGACACTTAAAACGGTCGACAAAACTAATTTTAAGATTTCATTAACAAACGCTTTCGTCGTGTTCCTTTATCGATCCCCTTTGAAATATCCTTACAAAACCTTTTACAAATTTTTAAAAAGACAAATTTTAAATTTTTCGAAAAAGCTTCCTTTTTTTTCCACAAAAACTTTTTCTCCAACAAATGATCCAACGTCAAAAACAAGCTGAGAACCATCAAAAAGTAAACTGTACAGAAACAATTTTTACATTTTCCTTATCACTTTTGGTCATCTTTTATATATATATATATATATATATATATATATATATATATATATATATAAACAGATAAATGCAAATGAGAAAAGTTTGCAAGATAAAGTGCTCGACGTCACTATATATATATATATATATGTGTGTGTGTGTGTGTGAATACATATATAGATATATATGCTAGAGGACATGGGTTGTAATAGCGTTCCATGTCAATGGTGAATGCTTGACAGAAAATGTCGTTTACCAAGTGACCGTAAACACTGAAAAAGGTACTGATGTGTTGGCTGATAACCCCAAGAGTTTCTATGTTAACTGGAGCTTAAGTGAACTTGTCTGATAGAGACGCATATTGAGCCAGGTTGCGATCATCAGCGTCACGTTCGGCCGATCTCTCGGGTTAAGAGATGATGTCTTAGTTTTCAAAATTAGAAACAAGATTCGTTATCTGTGAAATTTGAGTTTTTGGTTCAGTAGATGCTCTAACCTCGATTCAGTAAGTTGCATATTTTAAACCTTTAACCCACCCATCCCTCATCTCTCTCTCTCTCTCTCTCTCTCTCTCTCTCTCTCTCTCAATAGATACGTGGTGCCTTCAATAAGTTTCCAGACTCTTTTATACGGGCATTTAAAATTGTTGTAGACTCTTGAAGATTCACTATGTTATTGCTATACATCTTATGAGATGACAGACCAATTCTTATGATTTCAGCTTCAAATGAACAGCTACATCAGCAATTGGAATACACCTTACTAAAGCCTGATTGTCACAGCTGGTGAATTTCAAAAATACAATCTAGACGTGAGGAAGAACGATATGCAATAAAATTCTGTTTTAAATTTGGAAAAAATGATGCCACAGAAACGTATTGAACGCTTCAGACTGCTTTTCGACCATCTTGCATAAATTGAGCATCAGTTTTTGAGTGGCATCAGAGATTCAAGGAAGGTAGGGAGTCTGTAAGGGATGATGAGAGGTGTGGGACGAGTAAGGAAGTCAATACACCAGAGTTGATAGGCCAAAGGGTTAGGGTTACTGTGTTGAGGTTTTAAGAGTGTTCTGGAAGAGTTTCCGTCGGAAGAGGCCAGCACTCTTCAAGTCGGCTCAGTAGCATTTCCACCAGGACAATGCTCCAGTCCACAACTCCATCCTTGTCACAGATTATTTGACCAAGACAGGCATCAGGATAGTTCCTCACCGTCCCTATAGTCCAGACCTTGCTCCCTGTGACATGGTTATTCCCTAAGTTGAGAAGCTGGCGTTATGAGACAATTGAGGAGATGAAATAGGCTCTGACGAAGGTCATTGACACGTTCACACAAGAGGACTTCTATGGGGCATTCCAGAAGTTGTTTGAACGGCACAACAAATTCATTGCAGCCGGGGATTACTTCGAAGGGGACTAGAGTTCCATGTGTGTACTCTCAATTAAAGTGAACATACACAAACAGTCTGGAAACTTATTTGATGATCCTCGTATATGCGTATATGTCACTGAGGTCCGGATATTGTGTTTTGTTGCCGTCTAATTTGCTTTTATTATTTTAGAATGAAATGAATAAATATGATTCCCTAGTTGTTTGTAATTATTAAATTCTCATGTACAAAAAATCCATTCCAATATATATATATATATATATATATGTGTGTGTGTGTGTGTGTGTGTGCACGTGTGTGTGTGTGTGTGTGTATGTGTGTGTGTGTTTGCGCGTACGTGTGTGTGTTTGAAAGCGCATGTCAAAATGCAAACCAGTGTAATCCATTTCACTGCATTGTAATGGATGAAGGCATGAAACCAATTTTCTCCTCGTTCTTTCTTGTAGCTCACTGTATAAGGTGACAGTATATCAAGTTACATGCAGCTGTTCAAAATGGCCGAAAGAAAAATAAGGAAATTAGGCCAACCATTCCTCCATAACTACTTTCTCGGGACGAGAAGACAAAATCTGTTCGCTCTCTTGTCAGTAATAACTGGGCTGAATCAGTTGACATGAGTGTGCATACGTGCATTTGAACGAGTATCTTTTATTTACGCCTGGGTGCATTCTACATCGTAGTTGTTGGTAAAATTTTAATCTAAAATATATATATATATGTCTTGGCTTGGTTTGGTTTCTTTGTTTAATGGCATATAAACCTTTGTAGGTTATTTAATGCCAAAGAGCTCTTTCAAGAAGAACAGTAGTTGTACTATTTAACCCATAGTTGGGAGGATAAGGGGGTTCGTACCTTTCCCCAGGGTATTTGTCCGAAAGTTAATGTAATAGCGCGACTAGAGTTCGAACTCGCTTACTACGATTCCGCAGTCCGTCGCTTTAACCATTACACCCCATATATCTTGGTATTCTTGCTGTCAATGATAGTCCGACGGTATAACGATTAAAGAGCAGCTTCAAGCAAAAAATATGGAAAAATACTGATCAAAATCTATATTTAAAGCGGTCTAGCAGTGTTAAAAAAAACTATTTGTATTTGATCTGAATACCTGAAACCATTTAACTGTGTGCCAACAAATGAACGCTTGCTTGTTTAAAAATTGTTACCAAGAAACTATTTGTTTACATACCATATATATATATATATATATATATACAAATACATACATATATATATATATATATATATATATATATATATATATATATATATATATATAAACCATATTAGGCTTTAAATAAAGCACAAGGATTAATATGCCATAAAATAGAACCAAATATAAAGTGCCTTATTCCGCCAGAAGAAATTTTGTAATTTTTTTCTCTTAATTGTCCGGTCATCTATATGGATAAATAAAAAAGGTGAAAATGTAAGAAAATAAAGGGTGATGTGTAAAATGTATAAGATACTAGAGAGAATAAAAAATATACCCGATAGCAGGTAAAAACTAAACGATAATAGTTAAGGGTTGAAATAGATAATATTTACTAAGCAATGTATAATGTGAATCTGTAATAATTAATATCTAATTAATAATATAATATGTAATATTTAGCAGAAAGTGATAAGTAGGATCTATAATCAAAGTGCTCCCAGGCAAATGATAAATAATGGGTTACAGATGGTAAATTCTGCACGACGGAGACAAAACGAACAAACCTTGGTTAGTCAAACGTATAGAATAGATTCTTTCTGACCGATATTTGAATAAAGAAAATATTGGGAAAATTTTTTTTGATTAAAAATGACACCTGGTATTGTAACGCTACAGAACCAAATATGAATAGGTGTTACCTCGGGAAACATTACTAAACATCGTCACATTACAAGACAAATCCAGTTGTTTCGAATATGAACATTTTTTTTTTCTGACTGTAAAATTTCACACAGCAGTCGTCACAGAAACGAGAGAGAAAGATAGACTGAAAGATAGTAGTGGTTACATAGAAGCGCTAAAAGTCTCATTCGTAGGAGACGAATGATTAAAACGCTGACTTACACTTTCAATTCGTCGTTGACCAAGACCTGCTCCCAAAGGGCTATCGTCTCTGGACCCGAAACTCTCCGACCAACTGCCCTAACTGACACTCTGATTTCACAAACTGATCTCTTAAATTGTCTTTTTATATTTTCTTCAAATATTTCTCTTAATTACTGCTTACGTAATTACTAAAAACTTTTCGTAAACACGTCATCGCTAAAACCGCCGAGATATATTCAAAATGTTTATTTTGATATGTCATATCAGCCGACTTCAAAATAAATCCCTATTCTGACATGAGCTGACATCCAGTTTTGGTATGTGCACGTCTACGACCTTTCAATGCGACCTACACTTCAACTCAAAAAGTTTTTAGCTAACTCACAATTTATGAACAAATATAATTAATTACCATCCTTAATTATATGATTGAACGCTTTTTTTACATTTTGGGCGGAGCCAATGTTTATGGGCCTGGTGGGCAGAATGTTCGCCAATGGTCCGGGAGACCTGGCTTCAATCCCAGGTCACGTCATACCAAAGACTTTAAATAGTACTTGATGCTGCCTTGCTTAACACTCAGCAATATAAGGTACGTATTCAGGGTAAAGTGGAGCAATCCTGTGAAAGGAGTAGCGCCCTCTCTTACACCTCGCTGTAGTAGATATTGAAAAGGGAGCCTTCGGGTCGTCCTCAACTACGGTCGCCAACTTTACTTACTAACTTATAGTGAGTTTACGAATGCAACTATACGGTTAATGGTGCGAGCATAACGAGATTTCCTCGCGAGCATAACGAGATTGACGTGTAGCAACCAGGGCCTTCTGCAGGCCCTAAAGCAAAGCCAGATCATGCACGGTGAATTCGCTAGTTTTTAGAGATATTAATGGTTGATGCCCTTGGAATGATCATCAAAAGCTTGCAAAAAAGACGTGGGGGCACCTGCAGATTAGGAAAAAAAATCGAGAACATCCAGATCACTGCATTATTCAGATCAGTTAGAATACTTAAAAGAGTCCCGAAGACCGGAGGATATTTGCTGTCTCTAAAACTTCAGAGAAAAATCACCAATTAAAACTGGTGGTTTGGTGGTTTGGTTTGGTTTGGTTTCATAGCATATCAATCATCGTAGGTTATTGTTATGGATCAGTAAAGGGTCCAGGAGAATAACACAACTCGGGTTTATGTGGAACGAAGTATATTAACGAAAGTGTAATACAACAGAGTGTTGAATGTCAGTTTGACTGCCAAAATGTTAGGCTGGGGATAACTTGCAGCTACCGCGACGGATGTTCTCCCGGTATCAATAGTCACGGTAGAGTTCATTACCGTCAGCAGGTTGTGTACGATAACAGTTATTTAATAACAAATCCTGTTTTTACATACGTGGTACATTCAATAAGTTTCTAGACTTTTTTTGTACAGGTATTTAAAATTGTCGTAGACTCTTGAAAATTTACTTTGTTATTGCTATACATCTTATGAGATGACTGACCAATTTTTATGATTTCAGCTTCAAATGAACTGCTGCACCAGGAATTGGAATACACCCAACTAAAGCCTGATTGTCACAGCTGGTAAATTTCAAAAATGCAATCTGGACTTGAGGACACTTTAGAAGAATGATATGCAATAAAATTCTGTTTTAAACTTGCAAAAAATAATGCCACAAAAACGTATGGAATGCTTCAGACTGCTTTTCGACCATCTTGCATTAATCGAGCATCAGTTTTTGAGTGGCATGAGAGATTCAAAGAAGGCAGGAAATCTTTGAGGGATGATGAGAGGTGTGGGAGGCGTAAGGAAGTCAATTCACCAGAGTTGATTGACCAAAGGGTTTGGGTTAGGGTTACTATGCTAAGGTTTTAAGGGAGTTCAGGAAGAGATTCCGTCGGAAGAGGCCAACACTCTTCAAATTGGCTCAGTAGCATTTCCACCAGGACAATGCTCCAGTCCACAACTCCATCCTTGTCGCAGACTATTTGACCAAGATAGGCATCAAGACAGTTCCTCACCACCCCTATAGTCCAGACCTTGCTCCCTGTGACTTTTGGTTATTCCCTAAGCTCAGAGGCTGTCGTTATGAGATAATTGAGGAGATGAAAGAGGCTGTGACGAAAGTCATTGACACACTCACACAAGAGGACTTCCATGGGGCCTTTCAGAAGTTGTTGGAACGGTACACCAAGTGAATTGCAGCTGGAGGAGATTACTTCGAAGGGGACTAGAGTTTCATGTGTGTACTATGAATAAAAGTGCCCAAATGAAACAAGTCTGGAAACTTATTTAATGATCCTCGATTTGTAAACGCATTTTGAACGAGCCTGAGCTTTTTTTTCCACAGTTAAATGGTTTTAGATATTGCTTTGTAACAGTTACAATTTAACATCTGTTATTTGTTTCATCACAATTTATTCTCTGATCCATAGATAGGGTCCGATCAGGTGCTACCCCTCCGGTCCTTAGTGGACTTTGGAGCGATGGAAATGAAGGGGTACTCAGCATTCCCCAAACCTCCTGCATTACGAGAGCCTCACCATCAGATTGTTTAGTGTGGTTGCGGGTGTCTTACCTTTCTGCTGAGATTCAGTCGGTGTATTCTACAGTTCCAGCCGACTGGGCTGAATTAAAATTGGTATGAAAAACTTGCATAGAGAGAAAATAATAGAACAATTATTTTGTCGTCGCTGATAAGATTCCTTTTGCAGATAGAAGACCAATTCTTTGCAGCCATTGCTAAAACACAGAAATTTTACTAACCAACTAAATAAATACAAATGAAAACGAAATCAACAATTTATTTTCGGTTACGACCGGCTCTTAAGTTATGAGAACATTTCTTTAATGACTGATCCAACAGAACTGGATGAACTGACATTCAATATTTGTCAAAGAGATTATTCTTAGGAATGTTCGACGAAGGAAAAGGTTATTCATTGCCGAACGAACCAAGTTCTTGCCATTAAAACAAGAATACAAACAACCCATTATGAAATTTCTGGACCGGCTAGGAGACGCCTGAAGATATTGTGAATGTCAACGTTTAGAATAAAAAGAAATATCTATTGAAGAGGAATTCAAGTAAAAATGATGGAAGATATGTATATACTTCACTTGCATTTAAAATGTTAGAATGATTACAATTAAACCAAATGTCATAAGAAGCATTTATTGAACTTATGCGACAGGAAAAGTTGATTAAAAAATTCAATAAGAAAAAAATCAAACTGAGATTATATTACAAACGACATAAAGAAAACAAAAGGAAGATGCATTAACCAAATAGAGAAGATATGTAAAAAGTGGAAAAAGAAAATCGTTTTCAATCTGTGCATAAATTAAAAAAGAAAAAGATAGAGTCGAAAAAATGGAAAATACTTTAAAATGTGAAATTAATTCGCAATACAAAAGAAAAAGAAAAAATATATTTATCATATTTACCCAACCCCTCCGCTCGGGCAGGATATGACACAAGGTCAATTGTTAAGCGAAGTTTAACAGGTTTGAATTCAGAGTTTTCCTTCTCCTAGACTAGTTGCCTCACCAAGGCTGAAGAAGCTAGTCTGCCCTACTATTTACCCATAGCTGGAGGGAGAATAATTGGATTCATAATTGGAAAAAAATATATTTATGGAAATTAAATTGAATGGGGTGAATTTAAAAATGTAAATTGATACAAAGTAACACTTATTCCGAAGAACTTTTAGGAAAAATGAGTTATCTAAAATTATGTCATTATCATCATGTCACGCTATCTGCACGATATTCCTGACCCTCTCTCACCACACCTCCCTATCGTCCATTGCATTCGGCAGATCCTCAGATCCCGTATCGGCACAGAGCTGCTGTATGTAGGTTTGAGCTGGACGTCCTGCCTTTGCTCGCCCATGTGAAAGGGTCCACAGGAGTACATCACTTATGAGCTCGTTCCTACTTCTCCAACAGTGTCCTGCGTGTCTGGTACGTCTAATTTTGATAGTTTTCGTGATGGGTGGTAGATGGCCGTACAGCTGCTGCTTTGTGGGGTGCTACCTTCAGGACTTGTTCAATATTGCTCGCAGCATTTTTGTATAATTGCCTTCCAGCTTTTTCTCCATACGATTAGTTAGCGTCCATGTGGTGCATCCATATAACAGTATCGACACGATCGCTGCTTGAAAGAAACTGCGATTCATTTTATCGGTCAGGTCAGACTTCCATATTACTGGAAGTCTATCCATAGCTGTCTATGCCTTTACTAGGCGCGTGTTGATATCTGTCTCGATTTATGAGACACTACTCCCTAGGTAGGTGAACTTGCCAAAAGAAAATTATGTAAGCCATTTAAAGTTAACTGTCATGTAATCAAAATATTAGGATACTTTGAAAGAACGTCTGATACGATCAGATTCAAAATTATTTTTTATTATAGTTGTGGACTGTAATAAAAGCCATTACTTCTTAGGAACAGATGTGATAAAGATTAATAGCACGCTTTTAATTCATGTTATGAATTCAGATATTCCCGAATAACGGAAAGTTAAAAGATCATTAAACAAACATTAATTTGAATGAAAGTTGTAATCCTTGACATTTTGAATCTGGCTAATATTTTGGAACCTGTTCCCCCGAGTGGAAGTAAATGATCATTACTTACAGTAAATAAATGATCATTACCTACAGTAAGTAAATGATCATTACCTATAGTAGCGCAGAGAAAGCAAAATGATCTTATAATCTGTAGTGACTTCAAATTAGGATAAGAATCCGAACAAATCTTATAGTTTACGCTAATCCCAAACATTGAAAATATCTCAAACTCATTAGCAGGACTGAAATTCTTTAAGAAAATTCATTTAAAAACGCAAATCTTCAAATTTGATTTAATGATGAATTTAAGGAAATAGAACCTGACAGTGCAACGAAGATACATGGTAAGCCACTAAAGTTATTTGTCTTTGTTTCCCACCAAAAAGGATTTGACTCAAGGTCTTTTTTTATTGTGGAGGTTTTGGGCAGAAGGTCGTTCACGAGTCGAGACTCGTGCCCTGCTGAACTATACTGGTCATTGGCTCACTGGTGCAATGTCAGCCTGGTAACTCAGCTGGACATGGACTCACCAAGTGCAATGTGAGTACATTGAAGTAGTCTTCCAGTACTTTTGCCTGCCCATATCTTGAACCAGATTGGAAGGTTAGTACTACGCTGTATATGGTAATGATTCTTAGCTCACACGAAAGTGGCCCGGCCAGAGCCGAGAGCCATTCGGCCTTGAATCTATCATTAACCTTGAGCCCCATCACAAATGCAAGATGGCCCGGCTAAAAAAAACACGTGCAACTGAAATCCCATCGCGAAATATCAACAATAAAAATTATTTGTCAACGAGTGGATTTTTCCGTTCCAGTGGACCATAGAATGAAAATAAAAGAAAGCAAAAAGATAGATAAATTCTTACATCTCGCAAGATGTTGTATACAGGAAAGAACAACAACAATGCTGATGTATAAAAAAATCTATCTGCTTCTTTTTATTGTTTTTTTTCTTGAAATATACGTATGGGTGAAGTATGAGAGAGTCATAGATGGCTGAAATGTACCCAAACAAAGGCAGCAGTGCGGTTTTTCAGTGAAACCTCTCTGCCTTTTTGTTTCGGTCTGCCTAGGTCGAAATCTTTCCAGGTTTATATAATTTTCCGGATGCCCACATAATCTTTGCGGTCACACGTCTGACCTACGCGTTTCACGTGGACACGTAAATTATGCGGCATTTCCGCCGAGGATTCGTCCTGTTTACATGAGGAAACAGAAGTATATCCTGTTATGCCACCCATGAAACTTATGTGGCATGTTGAAAGAATCTTTCTGTCGTTATACAACAAAGAGAGCTGAAAACGCTGTAGACAATGAAAGTGACTGTGATATCAGTTATAAAAGCTGCGCTTAGAACGATCCCCAAAATAAGGGAAAAGAGAATAGGGAAATTTAAAACCAGAGGAAGAATCGAAACCATACAGACCACAACAAACAGTGTTGTGGTCTGTATGGTTTCGATCAGCTAGAATACTTAGAAGAGTCATGGAGACCGGAGGAAACTTGTCGCCATTTAGACTTCAGTGAAAAAAAAATAGCTGTTAACAACTGCTGTTAAAAACTCGCATCGAGTAAAAATGATTATTGTAATTAGTCAACCAGTTGATTTTGCTGTTCGAGGGGATCATAGAACTAGAATAAAAGAAAGCGAAAAGATAGACAAATACTTAGATCTTGCTAGAGAGCTAAAAAGGCTATGGAACATGAAGGGGGCAGTGATATCAATTGTAGTTGGTCTCCAAAGACCTGGAAAAGAGAATAGGGAAACTGGAGGTCAGAGAAAAAAATCGAGACTATTCAGACCATAGCACAGTTAAAATCTGTCAGAATACATAGAAGAGTCCTGGAGACCTGGGGAGACTTGCTGTCACTCAGATTTCAGTGCAAAACTATCAGTTAAAGCTAATGTGAATAAAAATTGCATAGAGTTATAAAAATAATGTCACTTTGTAAGTCCTCGCTTTGTTGGTGAGAACTAGAATACACCGATTGTACCCCTTGCAGAGAGAGATGACCCCTAATAAGGGCGTCTTTGGTATGATACTAAACAGCATTCAGTTGTGAGATTCCATTTCAGATTCTCTGAGGAATGAGCGGTCATTCATTTGTTTCCATTACTCCCAGGTTCACTGTGATCCAAACTGATTGTACCGATTAGGGTCACATCTATTAGTCAAATGGATCTATTTGAAGATTACTATACAAGGATACTTGAAATAACAAATGTGTGGAGTCCGTGTGGTGCAGTGACTAACGTGCTCGTCTGCGACATCTTAGTAGACGAGTTCGAACTCCAGTCACGCTGTTACTTTCACTTTCGGACTTGGGAAGGGTATCATATCCTTCCCAAGTCCGAAAGTGAAAGTAAAACAAATAAAGCCAAAACAATTTAGTGAGTCTTGCAATATAAAGGTAAAATTCTATCTATATCTATCGTATTCTGCTCGAATTTACCTTTCCATATACATCTTTCTCTTTTTCCTTTTCAGTCCTTTTACAGATTCCCCAGCATAGGGTCAAATAGTATCGCTACAGTCCTTCTGCAAGGATGCTTTTGGCATTAAATAACGCATGAAGTTTGATATGCCATTAAACAAAGGATCTGAAACCTAAGCAAATCATATAACTGTATGCAAACAAAGGATCATGGTTAAATAAAAATAATTACCTGAAAATATATAATTACTTGCAGATTATTTGCTCTATATAGGAATGCTTAACATCATATAAGTAAGTAAAGTTGGTGACCTTAGTCGAGAGCGACCCGAAGGATTCCTTTTCAATAGCTACTACACCGAGCTGTAGAGGAGGGTGCTACCCCATTCCCTGGATGGCTCCACTTTACCCTTGATCAGTACCTTATAATGTTGAGTGTTAAACAAGGCAGCATCAAGTACCATTTTTTGAGTCTTTGGCATGACTCGACCTGGGACTGAATCAAGGTCTCTCAGATCATTAGCGAACAGTGCGCAGTTCATTTGTATGCATCGAATGGTTCCTTGTGAAGGTCAGTGCCATCTTTGTAATTTTTTCCCGCAAATATAAAAAAATAAAGTGGGTATGTTTAGAAGATTCTTTTTTGGGGAATTCGATTCTCATTGGATGATCTGCTCTAAGCAATTTATGTTAGTCTAAGCTAAGTTTTTTTTGGTTCGGTTTGGTTTTATGGCACATCAACCATTATTGGTTATTTAATGCCAAATCCATTTTTATACAAATAAACGGTTCTATTTCAAACAATTCAGTTTTGTATAAGTATAGTTTTTGTTAAGACATAGTTAAATGTCAAAACAATTCTATTTCAAATTATCCAGTTTAGTAAAAGTAGGCAGTTTAAATGTCAAAAACAGTTTTACTTCAAACAATTCAGTTTAGCAAAAGTACACAGTTTAAATGTCAAAAGCAGTTCAATTTCAAACAATTCAGTTTAGCATAAGTACGCAGTTCAGTTCTATTCGATTCATAGATAGGGCCCTATCAGGTGCTACCACTTCTGTTGAGAGTAGACCTGGGAGCGATGGCAATGAACCGGTACTCCACATTCTCCAAAGCTTCAGTATTGTTGAAGCCTCACCATTGGAATGTTTAGTGTCATATTCAGGACACTGGTTGGGGGGGAGTCTTACCCTTCTGCAGAGAAGCAGTCGGTGTATTCTACAGCCTTAGCCGACTGGGCAAACTAAGCCATGTTTTGTAAATATCAAGACAAGCGGATCTTGCTATAAAGATTTGATTCTTTGTGTTAATGGCGAAAAAGATAATTCATATTTATTAGAAATAGTCACTTGAAGCAATGGATGCTTTTAAAGATTATTTTTATTTACTTAAAACTATAAATAGCCCAGTCGGCTTGGGCTGTAGAATGCACCAACTGCATTTCTACAGGGGGTAAGCCCCCTCCCAACGAGTGTACTGGATTTGACTGGCCCAGTTGGCTTGGGTTGTAATATACACCAACTGCATTCTGCAGAGGGGTAAGACCCCCCCAACTAGTGTTATTGATTTGACAGGCCCAGTTGACTTGGGCTGTAAAATACACCAACTACATTCTGCAGAGGGGTAAGACACCTCTAACGAGTGTCTTGATATGACATTAAACAATCTGAAGGTAAGGCTCCAGTAATGCTGGAGCTTTGGGTAATGCAGAGTACCCCTTTATTGCCATCATTCCCGAGTCCACTCTGGCCCGGAGTGGTAGCACTTGATAGTGTCCTATCTATGGGTCAACTACAATTGTTTGACATTTAAACTGAGCGTATACAAATGACTTATGCGAATGACGAAAATAAGTAGTCTTAGCTGTAGAATTTTACAGTCTTAGCATTGATCATTTAACTGTATGTAAACAAATGATTGATGTTTAATAGAATTGTTTGTGATACAAAACAATACTTAGAACCATTTAACTGTGTGCAAACAAATGAGTAATGTTGAATAGAATGATTAGAGTTAAATATAGATTCTTAAAACCATTTAACTGTGTGCAAGAAATGAACTTAGGCTTTTATAAAGATGTTATCAACAAAATATGTTTACAAATTATCCATATTTAATATATATTTTTAAACAGGATTTGGCATTAAATAACCTACAATATTTAATGTGTCATAAAATCCAACCCAACAAATCAAAACAATATAATTACTTAGAAAAAACAATTGATTTTAATACCAAATAACCCAACGAGAGTTGACATGTCACAAAAGCAAGCAAGCAAGCAACCAACTCAAATAAAGCCAAAACAATTAAGTCTTGCGTTATAAAGGCCAATTTCTATCTATCTATCTATCTATCTATCTATCTATCATATCTCCTCGAATTTACATTTCCATATACATCTTTCTCTTTCTGTCTTTCTCAGTCCGTTTACATTTATCACTGTTTTTCTTTGCGCATATTTTCTTTCCCCTTTTCACAATCTATCTATCTATCTATCTATCTATCTATCGTAACCTTTTCTATATCGATGTGACATTTAAGAAAAAATAAAAATAATTGCAGTTCATTTTATATCTTCATTTAAATAAAAAGAAATTTTCATCTTTGGTTTTATTTCACTTTCCTTTCTCAAAGAAAAATGTCACTAACAAACAGAGGCAAAGCTGTCAGATGATTATTTACTAACATTAGTTAAGTATGGCACAAGGCAACTTTAGTTGAGCTTCTAATGACCGATTTAGTGCATCAGACGATGTGTGTTCAAAACGTGCCAATACTGAAGCTGTATTTACCATGACATAAATATACCATGAATGAAACATTGTTTTCTTCAAGATAGTAACCAATGCATTCCACACATCTATTCCAGGGATTGTTTACTGATAGAAGCACCGTTGAGACATCTTTTTTAATATGGTGTGAAGCAGTATTTCTTTTAGTGTCTTCCACAATTAAAAATCTTAACGTGCAAATGAATTTTCAATCTGGGAAAGAAGAAAAAAGTTGTACGGGGCTAGGTCTGAGTATATGAAAGGCGTCGCACTTGCATAATCCTGTTTTTCGCCCAAAACAACAGATCCAAAGTCTGATGATAAAAGATTATGGATAATTGGTACTGAATCGTCTAGACATCATCATATTATAATTTACTTGCTAAGTTGTGCGAACGTTTTTAAATTTTAACTATTAACGTAAAAAAGTATGCTAAATTTCTCAATACTCTAAGTTAGCAATGAATATGAATTTGGTTGATTAGATTTAATGGGAGGTGCCTGTGGTGTAATGGTTATCGTCGTAGGAAATGGACACGGCGACACAAGTTCAAACCCTGGACGAGACTGATTGCATTTCACATAGCACTAATACCCTTGGGAAAGGTATGAATCCAATTATTCTCCCTCCAGCTATGGGTAAATAGTAGGGCAAACTGGGTTATTCAGCCTTGGTGAGGCTACTAGTCTAGGAGAAGGAAAACTCTGAATTCAAACCTGTTAAACTCCGCTTTAAAAGTGACCTTGTGTCATATCCTGCCCGAGTGGAGGGGTTTCTAAATATGGATTAGATTTAATGGCATATCAACCATTGTAGGTTATTCAATGCCAAATCCCTTTTACAAACACACACATATATATATGATTTATAAATGTATATTTTGGAGCCAGATATCATTGACTTTTACACAGTTAAATGGTTCCAAGAATTTCTTTCTAACAGTAATAATTTTATTTAATATTAATCATTTGTTTGCACACAGTGACGTGGTTTCAAGTATTTCTCTATAGCACTAACAATGTAATTTAACATCAGTCATTCGTTTATACAAAGTTAAATTTGCCCAGCAGGCTGTAGAATACACCAACAGCACCTCTGCCGAGAGTTAAGACCCCCCCACAATGACACTAAACAATCTTGTGGTGAGGTTCCAGTGATGCTGGAGCTTTGGGGAATGCGGAGTATCCCTTCATCACCATTGCTTCCAGGTCCACTCTGGCCCGGAATGGTAGCACCTGATAGGGCCTTCTCTATGGGTTAATAGAACTAAACTGCATACTTATACTAAACTGAATTGCTTGAATTAGAACTGACTAAACGGAATAGCTTTAAATAGAAATGTTTTTGACAATTAAACTGTTTACTTACATTCAAACTGCGTACTTATGCTAAACTGAATTGTTTGAAATGGATCTGTACTTTCGCTAAACTGAATTGTTTAATATAGAACTGTTTTGACATTCAACTGTGTGTAAATAAAACCTATACTTACTTTAAACTGAACAGTTTGAATTAGAACTGTTTGACAAAACTGAATAGCTTGAAATAGAAATAGTTTTTACTATTAAACTGTGTACTTATACTAAATTGAAATAGAACTGTTTTTAACATTGAAACTATACTCATGCTGAATTGAATTGTTTGAAATAGAATTGTTTTGACCTTTAACTGTATGTGGAGAAAATCTAAACTCACTCTAAAATCACTCTAAACTGAATTGTTTGAATTAGAATTATTTGACTAAACTGAATAGCTCGAAATAGAAATGTTTTTGACAATTACACTGTCTACTCACGCTAAAGTGAATTGTTTGAAATAGAACTGACTATTTGTTTAAAAATAGATTTGGCGTTAAATAACCTACAAGGGTTGACATGCCATAAAACCCAAACAACCAAACCTAACCAAAATTAAATGGTTATACATATAAGTTTTAAGTAATTAGTTGTAGGTGATTCCATTAAAGAAATGAGGTAATTTGTTCACAGACAATTAAGTATTGCTACTGCTTGCACACAGTTAAAATTGTTTCAAGTATTGCTCTTCAACACTAATAATTCTATTGAACACTATTCATTTATTTGCACACAATCAGACAGTTCCGAGTATTACCATGTAAAACCAATAATTCATAATTGCACTCAGTTAAAGGGTTTCAAGTATTGCTATTCAACACTAATAATTTTATTCAATATTATTCATTCATTGGTACTTAGTTAAATGGTTCAGAGTATTGATATGTAACGCTAACAATTCAATTTAAAATCAGTCTTTTGTTTGCACACCGTTAAATGCTCAAACAGTTCTATTTGATCCATAGATGACACTCCGGGTTCGAGAAATCCGGAAGCAATAGCCATGAAGGGATACTCAAGATTCTTTTAAGTCCCGGAACAGGACACTCTTTGAGGTGTAAGGACGCCCCCTGCAGAGATGTAGTCGGTGTATTTCACAGCCTCAGCCGACTAGGCAAATGAATATGAGCAAAGGCGAGAATTGACACCAAATACAGAAGATAGCAGAGGGTCAAAGAAATAATAAATAAATTCGGCTTTGTTCATGTGGTTGTTACAGGATTTAGTTTGGTTTACAGAAAAGTTGGTTGGTTGGTATTTAAGGTCATATCAACTCTAGTGGGTTATTTGCAGAAAGGATTTTGAAGACGTTCATTAGAATTTTAGAAGAACTATAGTTTGTTCATTGCACGTTAATTAAGCTCTGACAAGAGAGCTGACGATAATGATTCTAAGTTCATGGGTTGTTTGGTGAAAATGTCAACAGAGTAAATTGCAACAATATGTTAGTTATTGTTTTTAATAAAAAGTTTAACAACAAAATAGAAATAATAATGAAAAATCCATTAATCCAGTGTTTTCTGATTAACGAAAAAAAAACAACAAAAAACAACAACGGATAAATGCTCGGTGGCGTTGTGGCTAACGTGCAAAACTGTGACATCGTAGTATGCGAGTTCGGACTCCAGTCGCACTATTACGTTCACTTATTGATTTCTACCTCTGGAAAAGGCATGAACCATCTTATCATCCCAGCTATGGGCTAAATAGTACCACTAATAGTCTTTTACAAGGATAGCTTTGGCATTAAATAACTCATGAAGACTAATATGCCATTAGACAAACAACAAAAGACAACAAAAAAAAACAACAACAAACAAACACATATAGTCTAATAGTGTAAAACTTGAACAAAATATTATAAATGAAGAGATGATCGATCCAAAGGGATTAAAAACAAAACTCACTAATCAGTTAAAAAAAAAAGAACTATCCTATTTACCAATCCCTCCGCTCGGGCAGGATATGACACAAGGTCATTTTTTAAGCGGAGCTTAACAGGTTTGAGTTCAGAGTTTTCCTTCTCCTAGACTAGTTGCCTCACCAAGGCTGAATAACCTAGGCTGTCCTACTATTCACCCATAGCTGGAGGGAGAATAATTGGATTCATACCATTCCCAAGGGTATTAGTGCTATGTGCAATGCAATCAATCTCGTCCAGGATTTATTGCCGTGTCTAAAAAGAACTATAAAGAATAAAGCTAATAAAGAGTACACTCTTTAAGATAAAAAGCACAAATTTTGAGATACAAATGGATCACCTAATCACGGCCAGATGACCAAACCTAGTGATAGTCAACAAAAAAAGAGAACCTGCCGAATAGTTGACTTTGTCGTACCGGCAGAGTACAGAGTAAAATTAAAAGAAAAAGAAAAGAGAAAAACTTACCAAAACCTTGCCAGAGAACTAAAAAATACAATAAAACATGAAAGTGACAGTGATACCAATTGTAACTGGCACGTTCGGAACAATCCCTAAAAGGCTTGATAAAGAGACTTGAAAGGCTTAGAAATCAGAGGACAAGAAGAGACCATTCAGACTAGAGAATTATTAAGATTGACCAGAATACTGAGAAAAGTCCTGAATACTTGAGGGGACTTGCTGCCATTTAAAATTTAACGAAATACCATTAGCTAACGCTGGTGTGAAAAATACGTCAAGAGTAAAATAACAATTATACATATTTACCAAGCCCTCCACTCGGGCAGGATATGACACAAGGTCAATTTTTTAACCAAAATTTAACAAGTTTGAGTTCAGAGTTTTCCTTCTCCTAGACTAGTTGCCACAAGGCTGAAGAACCTAGTCTGCCCTACTATTTTACCCATAGCTGGAGGGAGAATAATTGGATTCATACCTTTCCCAAGGGTATTAGTGCAATGTGAAATGTAATCAATCTCGTCAAGGGTTTGAACTCGTGTCGCTGCGTCCATTTCCTACCACGATAACCATTACACCACGGGCACCTCCACTATAAAATGACAATTATAATATGTCAAGATAAGAAGGAAGAAGACTCACCAGCATCAAGGATTGTCTAAATAGATCAATACAAAGACTAGAAGACAACATTAAAAGAACAAAGAGATTAATTACAGCAAGCAATAGCAGAATTGGCATCATAAATATAGACAAGAAAAAACAAACTTGGAAACAAAAAAAAAGGGAGAAAAATAATTGTAAGGATACTTCAAGCGACAAACTGGCCAGATTCTACACAATAAGACATGGACATGGTTACAAAAGGGAAATCTCAAGGGAGAAACTGAATCTTTTTTTAATATCAATACAAAGCAATGCCATAAGGACCATTTATATGAAAGCAAAAATCAATAATACGCACCTGAATAGCAAGTGTCGGTTATGCGGAGAAAGAAATGAAACTAGTAATCACATAGTAAGCGAATGCAATAAACTAGCGCAAAAGAAGTAGAAGATGAGACATGACTGCGAGGGAAAGATGATCCACTGGGAATTGTGCAAGAGACTGAAATTCGACTATACTACCAAATGGTCAATGCACAAACCAAAACCCTTCTGGAAAATGAGACGCATAGAATTCTCTGGGATTCTGAGATATTAACAGATCACCAAATCTCGGCCAAAAGACAAGACCAGCAGTTAAAAAAAAAAAAAAAAAATGCAAAAACAAGAACTTATCAGCTTGTGTATTTTGCCGTTCCTATTGGTCACCGAGGACTAAAAAAGCTGACGGTGATACCAATTGACCTTGGTGAACTCGGAACAGTCTCAAAAAGCTTGAAAGAAAGACTAGAGTAACTGGAAAGGGTAAGAATCGAAACCATCCAGATGAAAGCATTATTGAGATCAGCTAGAATACTGAGAAGAGTTCTGGAGATCTGAGAAGGCTTGCTGTAACCCAGACTCCAGCGAAAGACCATCAGCTAATTCTTGTGTAAAAAAACTCACAAGGTGTTAAGTAATAATAATAATAATAAATCAAAAGATATTGGTCAAAGAAGGAAGACTTAAAAGATATCGAGACAGGGTCAAGCAATACAATCAAAACAGGACTTTCCAAAATAGTGAAAGAAAATTTTACCCACCAGTAGGTTGAGAAGGGATGAGGATATACAAATAATCAGATGCAACAGAAGCAAAATTATTTTGGAGTAAAATATAGGAACGTATAGAACATAACAGAATGGTCAATTGGATTAATAACAAGGAAAATGAATTTCAAGAACTCGAAGAATAACCAGGAAACAGAAATGGGAAGAAAAACAACTGCCTGGATAATTCAATTTCCCACAAGAACTCAAAGACATGGCTAAAAAAGGGAAAACTTAAGAGAGAAATTGAATGCCTTCTAATAGCAGCTCAAAATAACGCCTTAAGGAGAAATTAAGTTAAAGTGAAAATAGATAAGACGCAACAAAATAACAAGTGTAGGTTATGAGGTAATTGCGACGAAACTATCAATCACATAATACGCGAATGCAGCAAACTAGAGCAAAAGAAGTGTTAGACTAGACACGACTGGGTGGGCGAATTGAAATTTGAACATAGGAACAAATGGTATATACACCAACCAGAATTCGTCGTAGAGAATGAGACGTATAAAATTCTTTGAGATTTTGTGATAAAAACGAATCACCTCATCCTGACCAGACGATCAGACCAAGAGATAGTTGAAGAAAAAAAGAGAGCCTGCCGACTTTACCGTCCCGGTGGACCATAAAGTGAAAATCAAAGAAAACTAAAGAGGAACAAGTACAAGGACCTTGCCAGAGAGCTAAAAAAGCGATGGAATATGAAGGTGACGGTAATACCAATTGTAATTGGTGTATTCGGAACGATAACCAAAGGTTAATGAGAAGCAGGAAGAGTTGGAAATCAGAGAACAAGCCGAAACCATCCAAGCCCCAGCATTATTTAGATCGGCCAGAATACTGAGAAGAGTCCTGGAGACCAAGAGAGACATGCTGACACTAAGACTCCAGTGAAAAACCGTCAGCTAACGCTGAAAAACTCACAAGAAATTATAATTATTATAATTATAATTTGTGTAAAAAGTTTAAATTTGACTATAATAACAAATGGTATACGCACACCCCAAAATCCGTCCTAGAAAATGATGCGCACGAAATTCTTTGAGATATTGAGATACAATCGGATCACCAAATCTTGGCCAGACGAGCAGACCTTGTGATTGTCAACAAAAAATGAGAACCGCACGAATAGTGTACTTTGCTGTTCCTGTGGACCACAGGAAAATGAAAAGAGAGATAAGTATCTAGACCTTTCTACAAAACTGAAAAAACTATGGAATATGAAAGTGACGGTGATATCAATTGTAATTGGCGCACTCGCTAGAGTCACCAAAGGATTGGTACAAGGGCTGGAGAAATTGGAAATAAGAGGACGAATGGAGACCATCCATGCTACATCTTTGTTGATATCGGTCGGAATACTGAGAATAATCCTGGAGACTTGAGGAGACTTGCTGTCACTCAGACTTCAGGGAAAAGCCATCAACTAATGCTGGTGCGAAAATTTCCAAAAGAAATTATAATAATGATCAGTGCATCGATCTAACGTTTTCTAAATGTGTAAGAAAATACTTATCATTTTTCTTGAACTGCTATTAAAGAAAGGTGGAACCACTTTGATAGAAAAACAAACAAACAAACAAACAAACAAACAAAATACATCAATTAGTAAAACTCTATTCTTGAAAGAAATATGGCTATCATAAAAGCTTGAGAAGAGGTGACGAATTTTTAATACTAATTTTTTTATTAATGAATTCCATAACATTTTCCTCTGCATAGTCTGGTAAAAAATCATACCATTAATTCAAATGATTTAATCTAGTTTGTTTAAAGTATCTGCTATGATGGAAGAATGTTCAGCCATTAAAGAAAAAAAATGTTTTGCACCGATATCAACAATGCTGTAGCTTAGATGGTCACCACTCGTCCTCTTATTTACAAGTTCTCCAGCCCTTGTACCAATTCTTTGGTGACGGTACTGGGCGCGCCAATTACAATTCGTATCACCGTCACTTTGCGCCTTATTTGTTATTAGTTTATTTACTGCTAAATTAAAGAAACCAACTTGTATATCCTCTATATGTGCTAATTCCATTATTTTTGCCTGGGGTAGTATTACCACTTTCACTCAGTTTTAATAATTAATACTTGAGAAAATATCAGCTTAGTGCACCCATAATCGTTTGGTTTGCTATTGTTTCCTTGTTTAATGGCATATCAACTTTTATGGGTTATCTAGTGTCAAAGAAATCATAATAGAAAACAGTAGTGGTACTATACAACTGATAGCTGAAGCGGGGATAACCTATAACTCTGATAAAAAAAACAAGAAAACAAACTTTGAAAATGGTATCGAGGAACGAAACATCTTTTTAGCTAATTAAAGGTTGCTAAATCTGAAAAAGTTTTTTTTTCTTGGTTAGCAACCGTTTTTGTTGAACAGAAATGCCTCATTTTGAAAAAAAAAAAGTATTTTTTCATACGTTTTCTGTAAATATAGTATTGACCAATGGCAATATTTCTCAAAGTAAAATCGTAGAAACCACCCAATTCGTATTTAAACCAACAAATATTGGTCTGTTTATTGAGAAATACTATTTTTGCAATAAAAATTAGACCCTAAGTCTTTGAAAATAACACGATTGAATTTACCGAGACCCTCAAGTGTTTTCATGAAATCATTTAATAAACTAACTGCAAAAACAAAACCTTCATTAACATAAGAACTATGGCAAAAATTTTCCCTTTCTTAATTGTCATGTTCTATGTTATTTAAGACCCTTTCGCTACTACAGCAGTAGTCAGTCATCATTTGTTTGTCCCACCATCCCTGATAGTGCTCTTCCATTGTTTTGATCTCCTTGCTCATCACTCACATCACTGCAATCATCTGGAAATTTATCTACATGATTGTGTAAAAAATGAACCTTAATATTCATATTTGTGTCTATGTTCTGTAGACTTTTTAACAGCTTTTCCACTAACTCCTTGTAGTTTTCAGTCTGGCAATTGCCTAAGAAGTTTTTCACCCCGTCAACAAATGAAATCCAAGCCCCTAATTCTAAATCATTAATTGAATTGACAAATTTATCATCCTGAATGAGTTTCCTGATGTTATGGTGAAACCATTTTTATGATGTTCATCATGTACAATAGAATAGGTTCATTCAATTGAGATGTCTTTAGTTGGAGTTTCTTTCCAACTGTGAAAACAAAAGCTCTTAATGTGCTTGGTTTCCTTCTGTAGTGAAGGGACAAAAGTGATGGGATTAATTTATGAATATCAAACAAGATTTTAGGTTTTAATGTTTTTTATGTCACTTTAATTATTAGGTTTACTAAAGTGTATAACTGGTAAAGTTTATTAGTTAATTTGAATTTTGTCGATAAATTGGAAAAATTCGGTCCTTCTATCTGAAAATCTTTGACTCAAAAACACTTTTTTATTAAAATATTTTATTTCGGGTGGCTGACATAAATTGCTCGGTCTACCTGAAAATTGATGGGTTTCAACAAGCTTTATTAACTAAATTTTGCGATCACCCAAGATCGTAAATTGATTTTTTTTCCAAAAGTGAGCAATTACTATACAGCAAAAACAGTAGCTAACCATGAAAAAATACGGTAATTTTCGGAATAAACAACATTAAATTAGCTAAAAACATGTTTTGCGTCTTGGCACCAAAAATCGTGTTGACCGATGTATTCGTTGTCTTGCAGTCAATGTTACTTCCCTTATCTATGCCAAGAAATTTTGTTAGCAATTCTATTTTTCTTTAAACAATAACATAAGTGAAAAGTTTAAAAAAGAAAGAAAGAAAGAAAGAAAGAAAGAAGTCCAGTCAGCAGGGGATGTAGAATACGCTGACTGTATCACCCAACTTATGTCATGATGAGACACAAATATCTGATGGTAAGGCTTCAATCCTGGAACTTTAGGAAATGTAGAGAACTTCTTCATAAGTTGTCTGAATTTTATAGATGAAGCTTGATGACTTTTATCCTTAAGGGTTTTCGGACTATTGTCTTCATCTTTATTGTTATTTCCACAAGGTTTCGGCCGGACACATAGTGTATCGATTGTAAGCGTTGGTTCCCTAATGTTCTGAGGAGACAATCACCAAGTGGTTGCTGGTTCAATCCTGACTACTGGCGAGTAACAACACTGGAATACTTAACACTTGTACCCGGTTATGGCTAACTGAATCAGAACAGGCGACCACCGTGGATTCAATAAAGGACGTAATTCGATGTTCCGTGCAGGTTCCTGAATTCGACAAACACCTGAAGAAGGCCGGAAGACAAATTGGCCAAAACGTTGTGGAAGTAACAATAAAGATGAAGACAATAGTCCGAAAACCCTTAATGATACTTCTTCATAATCATTCCTCCCCGTTCTACTCTGACCCGGATTGGTAATATCAGTTAAAGTTTCAACAATTGGTCAAATAGAACTGTTTGATCATTTAACTGTGTGCAAACAAATAACTCTTCGACTGAATTGTTATTATTACATAGCAATACTTGAAACCAGTTAAATGTGTGCAAATTGTTTGTTTTTTTTTTTTTACTAAGTTTTTATTCGTCTCGTACACTTGCTGTTACTAAGTGGTCACCTGTTGAAATATTGAGTTAGTTCATCACTGCTTAGATTTGGTAATCAAGCGGGAACCAGTGTTTTCAACGTAATTTGATCCTAAGTCTGTTCATTTGGTTGACTCGTGCTGCACAGACTTTTCAAATTTGTGTCGATCTAGGTATATGATCATTAACTGTAATCCAGTTTCATAAACTGTTCGTTTATGCTTGATTAAATCGAAATGCAAATTCAGAATATTGCAATTTTATTTTCTGCTCGTTTATGTGGTTCAATCCAGTTATCGTTGGAAGTAAAAAAAAAATATTTTTTTAACATAATTAATAGAAAGAACATTTCACGTTATGATGTTTTTTTTTTTTTTTTATCAGATTGAAAAAAGATGATATAGGCAATTATATAGATAGGAAAAAAATCAAACACAAGCATCGAGAAATAGAAAGAGAGAAAGTGAGGGGGGGGGGAAATAAACATACTGTTGTATACTTAAACTACTACCTCAAACTCCCTCCTGGGCACCTCTGGTGATGTAACGGTTAGCAAGCTAGACTAGCAAACCTACACGAGTGAGTTCGAGTCTCATTGGGTGCCCCATTCATTTGGCCTTGTGCTAAATCGAAGTAAAGACCTTCGTAAATTACTACTTCACATAAAGCACTAAGGGCACCTCTGGTGATGTAACGGTTAGCAAGCTAGACTAGCAAACCTACACGAGTGAGTTCGAGTCTGATTGGGCGCCCCATTCATTCGGCCTTGTGCCACATCGAAGCAAAGAGCTTTGTAAATTACTACACCCCAAACTCCCTCCTACTGCCTATCTCACACTACTACTTCCATGGGCCAGCCACCTCTTACCACCCCATTGGCTAGCGAATAGCAGCAGTTTTATTCACTCTGAATAAAGTCTCTGAGGTACAAGTATGTGTCTTGATATTTTTACAATATTGCTTTGTTAATATGTGCATGATAGTTTTAATACAGCGGTATTAAGAAAATATAAAACATACTAAAAGAGACAGAAACACATGAATAACGCAAGCAGATTGACCTAGATACATAGATATAAGCAGTAAAAAATTGAGTAATTGTTTTTAATTGGAATCATTTTAAGATGAGGCTTCTTAATCTGAGAATGAATTTTTATTTATTGCGGACTTTTTGTCCTCATCTTGATCGCCCTTCGGGGCCCGTTGCGCAGCGGATAGAGGCGTTGAGTCTCTACGGTTCCAGGTGAGCATTGTCAGAAGATAGCGGTTTCAAATCCTACCCAAGCCTGCCAGAGGTTTACTTGGTCAAAAACGTGGTGCGATAGACAACAACTAAGGAATGCAGTAATTACTGGGGATACGGTTACAAGACTCAGCATTCCTATCCGAGGTCGCGGTAAATCACCTGAAGAAGGCCAGAGGTGAAATTTGACCGAAACATAGTGAAAGAAGAAACAACACAAAAACTATCAAGATGAGGACAAAAAGTCTGCAATAAATAAAAATTAATTCTAAAATATTGAGGTACGTATGATGAACTTAGAGAGATAGATAAATAAATAGATAGATAGATAGATCATTATGATAATCAATTTTTGATGAAAGCAATGAGTTCCATGACACTCTCTAACTTTTTTGTTCTTATCATTCATCGCTCCAAGCAGGTCCCATAGACTGCATCCAGTGTCCGCACAGAGCTGATCTATATAAGTCTTTTCTTGTCGAACAACACTGGTGTGCCCGTGTGTAGGAGTTCATAAGAGAACATCGCTTATGAGTTCGTCCTCTCCTCAACAACAATGCTCAGTATGTTTTGCTAGTCTTATTTGGATGGTTTGTGGGATGGGAGGTTAGTGGCCGTACAGCTGCTGTTTTGTAGGCTACTACTCCCAGGATTTGTTCCAAACAGCACACAGCAGTTTTGTGTAGTTCCAATCTAGCTTTTTCTCAATTCGTCTCGTCAGTGTACAGGCAGTACATCCATACAGTAGTATCGACACAGCCACATTTTGGAAGAAATTCGGTTTTATTTCATCAGAGAGATCCGATTTCCGTAAGGAAGACAACGTTTTTGATTACCCAATATCTAAGGTAAACATCTCCACTCTTAGCCAGCATTTTCTTAGCTGAAGAATGTGTTTACGCTCAGTTGTACCTAACGTGTCATCTTGTTGAGGCAAGTGTTGACTTTTGTTCGAAATATGCTTCGTCACGTCCGTGCTAATCACATGACCTGAAAGAAGAAAAATAACCAAATACTAATTCATTCTCCACGGGACCAACTCTATCATATCTAAGAGTTTGTCGGCGTGTTCAGCACTTATCTTGTTCCTTTTCTTTCTTTTCTTTTCTTTTTTGTTTTTTAATTAAAATCCTAATGTCTTATCAATCGCAACGTCCGGTGAAGACAGCTCTGTTTGTCGACTGTCTGACGTCACATTCTTATATTAATTCCCGTGAGTAAGGATGCGGTTAAACCAACCCTGACTTGAATATGCAGCTTAGTGGTTATATAATAAGAAATTGCTTTAAAAGATTATTTCAACTACCGCTCCATCCTACCCCACAAAAAATGGAAAAGCAAAATAAAGGAACTGATATTACTTTAAAAACAAATTTTTAAAAATATTGCGATGAACGGGAGACTATTTCTTCTTCTCTGCGTCCTATTTCAGATTTTAAGAATCTTAAAATATTAATACGGACATTAATAAACAGGCAACACCTTGCGATTATAACACAAATGTTACTGTTTATGATTTTAACGATGTGCGACAAGTACAGTAGTAAATTCATGAATCAGTTGAGAGAAACAAAATAGGTCCACTGATTTACTCGGACCCGTGATGTAATGGTCAAAGCGCTGGATTGTGGAATCGTAGTACGCGAGTTCGAACTCAAGTCGCGCAATTACGTTCACTTTCAAACAAATAAATACCCTTGGGAAAGATATGAAATCAGTTATCCTCCCATCTATGGGTTAAATAGTACTACTGCTGTCCTTCTAAAATAAAAAAAGATGGATTTGGCATTAAATAACGCGAGAAGATTGATATGTCATTAAATAACAAACAAACAATCGGATGATGGTTAGCGTAACATTGGAAATGGAATCGCCGACCCGAGTTCAAACCCTAGACGAGGCTGAATATGTTTTACTTCGTGCTTGAAAAAAGCCTGAATCCGTCTTTTCTAAACCCCCCGAAGGAGAAGGAAGACTTTGAATTTAAATCAGCTGTACTCCACTAAAAAAATTGGCCTTGTTTTGCATTCGCTCTGTGTCCTCATCTTGAATGTTATTATACTCACAAAGTTTCATGTGTTTTACTCTACTGCTTTCTTCCGGGGCCTGATGTAGTTCGGTAACCAGCTGGGAATTTCTAACCAAACCATGATGCAATCTACGGTATAGATGGAGCAGAGTATGTTTATTCCCCTGTCAACGCTCAGAGATATGTTTTGATATTTCACTATATGTACACAAAAGACTATACTTTTACTAAACTGAATTGTTTGAAATAGAACCGTTTGACTAAACTGAAATACTTGGAATAGAAATATTTTTGACAATTGAACTATGTACTTATGCTAAACTGAATTGTTTGAAATAGAAATATTTATTTTGTGGGGTATAGGGGCTGAAGGTCACGGGCAAAGGGCAAGGCTGTGTTGACATTTGATATCTGACTCCATATTTTGGTTATTTTATTTTACCCCCACGTTGGCTAGTCGGTGTTACGCCTTGTCCAAGAAATTCTCAATAAAATCATACAAAAGGAAAGACAGCAACAGATAAGAGACGAAGACGTTTCTTTTATACTATCCTTTATTTACTGGGTTCAACAACCATTCCATGGATGAGGGAGTTTTTCCTGAATACATTGAAATGGTTGAATCCTCCAGTTAAGGTGTCAAAAATACGTTAATCGTTTCATGCAAGTTTTTGTCCTCATTTGGTATTTCGGGCTTCCTTAAGGGTTAGTTGTCTTTTGGAAATTTGTCTAAGTCCGGTAAGGGTTTGCTTGTAGTTCATTTGTGGGTCTTTTATATTTCAGCATAATACTGACCGAGAGAGAGAGCTGCTACTGGGTGAAAGGGACTAACCAACGCCACGTCCAAAGACGAATGCGTGGTGCCCAGACACCCGACGGCAACGATGTTATCAATTCGCTAGTCACCGCCTGAAAGGGAAAGATAGCCTGTTCCCCTTTCTCAAGAGGATGCCTTTTTTCTTTTACGCATGCGTCATCCCTTTTTCCTGTCAGGGACCTCTGGGAGTTTCTGCAAATTTAAGTTTTCCTTTTTTTTATCTTTTTTTTTTAATTCAATCTTACTATAAGCATTTAGTGTCTCGAGTGTTATTTGATTCTTCTCCTCTCATTTTTCTTTCCCTCTGTTTCTTTTTGGTACAAATTTTCCCGGTGCTAAGATATAAACAGTAGAATGAGAAAAAGGTGCCCGTGGTGTAATGGCTATCATCGTAGGAAATGCACACGGCGATACGAGTTCAAATCCTGGACGAGGCTGATTGCATTTCACATAGCACTGATACCCTTAGGAAAGGTATGAATCCAATTATTCTCCCTCCAGCTATGGGTAAATAGTAGGGTAGACTAGGTTCTTCAGCCTTGATGAGGCAACTAGTCTAGGAGAAGGAAAACTCTGAATTCAAACCTGTTAAACTCCGCTTAAAAATTGACCTTGTGTCATATCCTGCCCGAGCGGAGGGGTTAGGTAAATGTGGTTGAATGAGAAGACTATTCCTGAGTATTAAATAAAGGTATTTGTTTGAAATTACTTGAAGATTACCCCCCGCCCCGAAAAAGACACTTGAGGAAGAGTACAGCAGCCAAAACGTAATAACAACCAAGATGACAACTATAGTACCAGACAAGTGAATAAAATTCTGATGCTTGCAAACAAAATTCTGTTAAGGAAAAGCTGCTATTTTCACAGTAACGTTATGTTCAGCGCTTTGCATCCTCCGTCAATTCTAAAAAAGATAATTTCTTTTATTAAGGTTCCAAAAACTGGTTCAGTTAACAGTATTTTGATTATAGTATAGGGAACAGTTTCTGCCCGTTGACAGCAGAGAAGATATAAAATTTACTTAAGCATTGTTGTTGTTTGACTGGCCTAGCAAAATAATGTTTCTTTTTTTGACACTAGCTGCTTAAGATCTTGATATTTGTTTGAATTTCTGAAATGAGAAGATGTTAATATTTACTCTATTTATACGTCTCATAAAAATGAATGACTTGCTTAAAAAGTTACAACTTAATGATAATTGTTTCCCAGGCGTCAAACGCTCGAGTCACGTCGCAAAGAATTTTGGCTTTATATTTTATTATCATATTTCTTATTACGACTCTGCCTTTGTACATTGGAAACTTTTACAGTTTTTTTCTTTTTACTATTACAATTTTTTTTACTCTTATATATATATATATATATATATATATATATATATATATATATATATATCTTCATTGATGCATCGGGATGGGTCATCAGTGATGTTTCCTTTTGGTTCATGGGGGATTTCGGGTCTTGCAACATCAGACCCCCTCACCCAAATGACCCAGTTGGCATTGACTTTACTCCCATCCCGGCAGCTAACCTGCGCATCCACACAAGGAAAAAAATGACCACAGAAATGGCTCTATATATAA
This sequence comes from Sepioteuthis lessoniana, assembly GCA_963585895.1. Classification (NCBI taxonomy): domain Eukaryota; kingdom Metazoa; phylum Mollusca; class Cephalopoda; order Myopsida; family Loliginidae; genus Sepioteuthis; species Sepioteuthis lessoniana. The sequence continues at coordinate 18,301,512 of OY757917.1, read as the reverse complement.
TTTTGCAACAGCCAGTCAGAGCTAAGCTCTTCTGATGACTTCAAAATCTTTCCTTTAAAAATCGGGAGGACACTTTACTCTTGCTTTTCTGCCACAATGACATCGTTATTCGGCTATTTGTTCACTCTGATATGTATTTCTTCCTTTTTCCTTCCCCCCACCCACGTTTTTTTACTTTCAGAAAAAATTTTTTTTTTTAAATCTGTACACAAATATAAAATTGTTATTAAAACAACAAACTCCTATATAAAATTGACATACGTTTAGTTTTGTTTTAAAACTTATTTTCATTAAACACAGTACATAAATATATAATTACGAACTAAATCAGACGCTGCGCATTACTATACGTTAAAACTTCCTTATCGAACGGTTTACGAATGAGAAAAGACGAAAAAAAAAAAAAAAAACACCCGAGTAATACATTGGAATCTTCACAAAAACATATATATATATATATATATATATATATATATATATATATATATATATATATATATTGGGTGTCTCAAAATAGATGCAACCCATTTCATATTGCATCAAGTCAAGTTTCATCTGAGTCTTAAAAAGCAATCATATTACTTTAGAAAGGTCTAACCAGATGACAAGAGAGACATTGATTGACTTTATCCTACAATGCACGTGAAAAACCAAGTTCTTGGAAACGTCTTCGGAGGGACTTTTTCTGACTCCTTCCGACTGATTCTCTCACTGCATGCACATTGTCAGGACATCTTGCTGTCAACTTCCTGCCAGATCTGGGATTTTCTGCCTTTTTGTTGAGGTTGTTTACTGCCCCGGTGGCTTGAAATTTGTGTACTCAACGATGAATTTAGCTTTACTGGACATAATTGTTTGGTTAAACTTCCTGCGAAATTTTACTTGCACAGTTTGGAATGATTTTGTTTCCAAATAAATTGTGACGCAAAATATTTTTTCTCTCTTGTCCAAGGCATTGTGATCGAAGATTAATAATTATTAATGTATATCATTTTCAAATCTGAAACAAAAATGAACATTTTATTATTAGTAGAGTTATTAGCAGTCACATGGGTCCCATCTATAGATAGATAGATAAAAATGTACATATTTGAAAAAACACGGGGTTTCTGAGTTTGTTTATTTATCAACATGAAACTTTTCAGGGTTTTTTTTTTCACATTAAACCTACATCAGGGCGTTTATCTACATAGCTTACTGTTACTATTCTGTAGCGTATTATCTATTTACGCTTTAATATTGTTGGAATTCGGGGTGCCATTTCGTCCTCCTGTTGTGGAATTCTTAATACAAAAAATATGTGTGGTCAGTAGTAGGCTACAAGACGGTAGTGATTTACGACGGTCTTTGCTTCGATGTAGCACAAGGCCAAATGAATGGGACACCCAATGAGATTTGAACTCGCTCGTGTAGGTTTGCTAGTCTAGCTTGCTAATCATTACACCACCTGAAGTACCGAGGCTGCAAAAAGGTAAGATAATGAGGATAATTTGCACCTCCTTTTATATGCCTCTTCACGTCGCTGATTGGCCGATCTCCTCCTTCTACTAACTGGCGAGTCTATAAGTAAAAGTACCAAACTGTGGACGTCTTCTACCCACTCAATCCTCCTTCAAACAGTCTAACAAATATCAGTGTCCTGCATGTCTGGTTCGTCTAACTTGGATAGTTTTCGTGATGGGAGGTAGGTGGCCGTATAGTTGGTGTCTTGTGGAGTGTTGCCTCCAGGACTTGTTCAATATTGCTCGCAGCATTCTTGTGTAATTGCCATCTAGCTTTTTCTCCAGCCGTTTTGTTAGCATCCAAGTGGTCCGTCCATATAGCAGTATCGACACGACCGCTGCCTGCAAAAAACTGCGTTTCATTTTATCGGTTAGGTCTGACTTCCATACGATCGATAGCTTATCTATAGCTGTCCATGCCTTCGTTAGTCGCGTGTCGATATATTTTTCGGTTGATGAGACACTGTTTCCTAGGTAGGTGAACTTGTCTACCAGTTTCAGAGAGCTTTCGTCTGGTGTGGAAATGTCACCTGTTTGATTAAAGCACATGTATTCAGTTTTGTGTGCATTGACATGGAGACCAATGCCTGCGGTGGCTTTTTCCAAACTATGCAGTAGTGTTTTGGCTTGGTTGGGTGTATTTGCCAGAATCGCAATGTCATCGGCGTAGTCGGCGTCGGTAATTGTTTTTGCGGGGTACCTTCTGCTTCTTTTCTTTGTTAGCACGAAGCCGTTTTCTTTGATTTTATCAATCGATGTTCTAAGCACGTAATCTAAAAGTACGTTCACCGGATGGAGACACAGAATACTTCGACATTGTAGCAGGAGTACTGCAAGGGGACAGGCTAGCCCCATACCTCTTTATCATCTGTCTAGACTACGTGCTTAGAACATCGATTGATAAAATCAAAGAAAACGGCTTCGAGCCGACAAAGAAAAGAAGCAGACGGTACCCCGCAAAAACAATCAGATTACTGAGTTGTTTTGTGCATGTATTTGAAGAGATTCAGTTTCTCACATGAGTTTTTCTTTTCTTCGCCTTGTCTAGGTCTTCTTGTGTGCAATCTCAGTAGAAGAAACATAGTTCTTTTTCTTCTTATTTTTTTTTCTAGTTTTTCAGTATGTTTTTATATCTCCATTGCCCTTACTGGCTGATGTAATTAGTCCTTTTTGATCTTTTTGATTTAATACTCGAGAACTTGTATTGATTCATCTATACAATCCTAAATGGTGACGAGCCCTCTTCCTCCTTTTCTTAATACTTATAGTCTGTTTATCTCTCGGAGAATAAGGCCATGACGTTCAGATTCTCTTTTCTTTTTTCTTTTTTCTTTTTTTTTGGGGGGGATTATCAGTAGGTCTGATCGTCTGACCGAGATTAGGTGATCAGTCTGAATCTCAAAATCCCAGAGAAGTTTGAGTCTCATTCCCCTGGATAAATTCCGGGTTGTGCATACACCATTTGCCAGTATGGTCAAATCTAGATTTCTTTCACAATTCCTAATAGCTCACCTTCCCAGCCCGGTCAAATCTAGTCTTGTACTCTTTTGTGCTAATTTGCTGTATTCACTTATTATGTAATTGATCGTTTCGTCTCTATCACCACATAACCTACATTTGCTATTTTGTTGCGTCTTGCTTTGGCGTAATTGGTCCTTATGGTGTTTTTTGTGCAGCTATGAGAATAGATTCAGTTACTCCCTAAAGATTTTCCTTTTGTAGCCATGTCCAAGTGTTCTCGTGTTTTATTGTTTGTCGCTTAAAATGTTCTTACACTTGTTTTTCTTCCTATTTTTGTTTTCGAGTTAATTTTGTTCTATTGATTCTCTGTATTGTTTCTGGTCGCGGAAATCAGTCTTCCTCTGCGCCTTTTTTTATGAAGTCTTCAAGTCGTTGTATCGGTGCATCAGCGCTATCTTCAATGCCGACGAATCGTCTTGGTCCTTCTTTTGTTGACGCATATAGTCGGTCAACGTCATCTCTGAAATGTAAGTATAATTTTTCTCTAGTGATATTTTTTCACACCAGTGTTAGCTGCTGTTTTTTTTTTATTGGAGTTTGAGTGACAGTAAGTCTCCTCTAGTCTCCAGGACTCTTCTCAGTAATCTGGCTGATCTACAATGCAGGAGTTTGGGAGGTCTCCACTCGTCCTCCTATTTCCAAATCATCCACTCCCTGTACCAATCCTTTGATGATTGTACCGAGTGCACCAATTACAGTTGGCATCACCGTCATTTCCATTATCATCATTAACATTATCATTATTGTTGTTGTTGTTGTTGTTTTTATTGTTACTCCTGGCAAGTTTTTCACCCCAGCGTTAGTTAGTGGTCTCTCACTGGAGTCTGAGTGACTGTAAGTCTTCTCAAGTGTCCAGGACTCTTCTCCATATTCTGGCTGATCTTAATAATGCGGTGTTCTAGATGGTCTCCACTTTTACTTTAATTCCTAAATCTTCCAGTCTCTTTACCAAGCCTTTGAAGATTGTTTCGAGTGCACCAATTACAACTGGTATCACTTTCACCTTCATGTTCCATAGTTTTTTTGTTCTTTGGCAAAGTTTTGGTACTTATCTCTCTTTTCACTTTCATATATTTTCACATTTTGATCTGCCGAAATAACAAAGTCCATTATTTGGCAGGTTTTCTTTTTTCATTGGCTGCACTATTGTCATTTAATAGGCATAGTTATTTGAAACAACATTATCACTTGAAGATTATTTGTATTAGAAAAGAATACTTGAAACCATATAAGCGTGGTCAAATTACTCGTAATTCAGAATAGTTTTTTGAAGCTATAATGACGCTATGATTATTTACAACGGATAAAAATTTTATTGATAAAACTATATAAATGCAAGAGAAAAGATTGACATTAAATAACACAAGTGTTGATATGTGCTAAATTCAACCATAAAACCAGCCAACCATGTATTCATTCAAAGATATTTTAACTGCATAAAATGTTTGAAGATTTCTTAGCAAGCCATTATTATTATTATTATTATTATTATTATTATTATTATTATTATTACCAATGAATCAAGGTATTCATAAAAGATAAAATTTCAGATATATTAACCACATCAAAGAAAATAATTGTCTTTAAAGGATATAAACTGCTTCTATCAAAACATGCCATTTTTTCAGCAGTGTAAAATAATCTTGCATGATAGACAACTTCTAAAAAAAACTGTTACAGTTGAACTTAGAAGATCTGCAATCACCCTATTTGTTAAATTTGGCTTTATTTTGTAGCCATATTTTCTACTCCTTGCAGAATTTCCTGATAAGTTAATGAAATAATATCAAAATGACAAGGCAAAGTTTATTCTATTCATTTTTGGATGAATATTTGTCAATCATTATTATTCATTTTTAACTCTTATTTTTCTTCATCTAAATTTTGGTTGCTTTTTAATTCTAATTTACTTGGATTCTTATCTCTATGTGCTGTTTTCTTGGCATTTAAGAAATAATGACCCAAATGAGTGACAATTAAAAAGCAACCAAAATTTAGATAAAGGAAAATAAGTGTTCCAAATTATTAATAATGTTGGTTATGTTGGATATCATTGTATACATTTTTTGGAAAAATAATAAAATACTTTTAACAGCATAAAATATTTGAAGCTCTCTTAGTAAGCCATTATTATATACTTTACAAACAAGAACCAATGTTTTAGATTCTCTAAATGTTATGCAAGTATCGCTTACATAAGATGAGTTTTTCACTCATTTTAGCTTACAATTCAAATAATTACCTTTTTGTTCCAAAATGTTTGACTCAGTTGTTTACAAAAATTTTGTTATTCTGAAAGGCTATGACTGTAAATAACATGTAATGATAAACATCAAGTCAGAGATATTTGAACAATATGACACACGTTCTTGTGACCTTTCAATTAACTGCTATTGTTTTTTTCTAGCAATTTTAATTTCTTATTCATTGTTATTTTTAGTAATTGACTTTGCTAATATACATTTCACCTAGGAAGTCAAATTTAGCAGTACAAACTGATTTCATGATTAGAATAAAATATTTCCCATAAAAAAATCTCATTATATATGAATTCAGCAATGAAAACATTTTAATGGTATGTCAACTGTCTAGGGTTATTTTATGCCAAGAAGTAAGGGAATCACATTAATTGTATGTTCATATTTACATTTTTCTGTAGTTGTTTTTTAAGTTTTTTTCTTTTTCGCACATGGTCCTCTCAAATACAAATAGTTTTTAAACGGATCTATTTGACTTGTAGAGCCCACCACCAGATACAACTTTATGTCATAGCTTGAAAACCTCTTTTTTTTTTTTTGGTGGGGGATCTTACCTCTCTGCAGAGGATACAGTATATTCTAAGCCCTGCTGACAGAGTGGTTATGGTAATAATATGTAGTGGAGAGAAAAAGAAAATGAGAATTAAATTAAAAACAAATATTAAAAAAATGCAGGAACTCTCAGAAGGACCTGACAGGAAAAGGGGTGATGCATGCGCAGAAAGAACCCTCTGGACAAAAGAAAGAAACCCGTTCTCTTTCAGTAGTGACTGGTGAAGAGACAATACTAAAATCTTTCTTACTGCTGATGGGAGGCTCAATGCATCTGTCTTTAGGCAGTATGCTGGCTAACCTTTCACTAGTAGCAGCCGTCTTGGTTAATATGCAGCCAAAATATAAAAAGTATCAAATGGACCTATCAAACTACAACCTAAAAACACCGGATTTAGACAAATCTCCCAAAATTGTTAATACCTTTAAACAACAAATTTGGACATATATATCCAAGAACGACTAACACATTTTAACACCTTGTCTGAGAGACGCACCCATTTAATTTGGATTCAGGAATAATTTCCTCGCCCACTGAATAGTTGTTGAACCCAGCAATAAAGTCAAAATATAAAAGATATCTTGGCCTCCTATCTTCTTTTCCTGTCTTCTTTCCATATAATTCCTTTACAGCCTTCATATCCAAGAAGTCAAACCAGCAAAATAATGTAGGGTAAGAAGGGATAAACCCAAAACGGAGTCAGATAGCAAACAAGAACACCCAAATTACTTAAAGCCCCATAAATATTACATATTGTTAATTATTTTCCTTTCTCATAGTTTTTTTTCAGCACAAGATATTCTAATAACAGCTTGCTATTGTTTACTGTAAGGTGAAAACATTGAAAATAAATTTCACCTGTTCAGGTTTTAAAAGAATTTTTATAATTAAAATCTGTTGAAAAATCAACCTTGTATGATTTATTAAAACATAAACTTTGAGATTTGATCAATCCTGCACAATAGAAATGTAATGAGAAGAGCAAAATATCAATATCAAAATGAATGAATTAATTTTTATTCCCATTGTACATACCTTCATGCATTCTTAATAAGTCTAAGCACTAAATTTTAACAAATAACCTACTCTAATGTCCAGATTGAGCAATTTCATAAATCATACATAAGGTTAGATTGAATTAACTCTAAGCTCTGAGTTAGGAGAGCTTGGAAAGCCCCAAATTAATAGCATTTGAAATAAAAATTCATTCTCTTTTTTATCTATTTCAGGAAAATAGAACATTGCTAAAATTTTAGCATTGATAAAAAGATTGTTTATAAATGTATGAGTTAGTCAAAATTAAATATGATTGTGATAGCAAAAAAGAACCCTCACTAGTTCTTAAAACACAGGCTATAATAATGAAAATTACCTCAAACTCTACTAAACACCAAATTTACACTTGTTTAATGTTTGTACAGTTATGTGTTTAATGTTACAAAGCAACAAATTAAATAAAATTAATAGTAAATTTATTTATTTCATTTTTGGCAAAAGGTTGAAGTCTGCAGATTATGAATCTTTTGGATCAGTCCATATGTAAATCCAACACTGATTATACCAAATAACAAGATTACGTGGATTAAAGAAAAGGTGTTTTGAACAAGTACTACATGAAATTTAAAATCATCTTTAAAACTGAAGATTTTGCATAACACCAAGTTGTTTATCATTATCATCCTTATCATCATTAATAACCAGAATAAAAGAGAGTATTTCTGGTGAACACAGGGTATTTAAGGCTTCAACTCGCTTCTGCGTTGATATTTCCCGAAATATAAACTCAATTATGCACACTTGAAATTCATAATCTAAATATTCAACAGATGAAAAATATGAGCTTAACAACAAGAAAATGAATAAGCAAATATAAATTCATGAGTGCACACACAAGTTGGAATCAAGACCGTATTTGTCTCAGCCTCCCACCAGACAGGACTTGACACAAAGTCATGATACAAGGTCGGTTTATAGTGGGAGTTTTGGGAGGAGGAGGTTGGGCACGAGCTGAAGCTTGAGCCTTGCCGGACTTTTGCTGGTCATCGGCTCACTTAGTGCAATGTGAGCCAGATGAGCCAACTGGACTTGCTTACTTGATATATTACGTGGGTCCTGCACGTAAGCCTGCGCATACCTTATATTAGACCCAGGGGTCTTGTGCTATGCTGTGCTGGCAATGATGTAATCGCCCACCTGTAGGTGGTCCAGCCGAAGTTGGAGGCCATACGGTCTCGAATCTATCTTTGACCTTTTACAGCATTCGGCACAAAAACTAGACCTCTTCTAAATTAGGCAGGTAAAAAAATTGAAACCAAATCAACAATTCTGAATTGCGTATGAGTTAAAGTGGCATAACTTTGGATATTGCATGATGGTTAAAATATCTTTAAGTATGGATGATTGAATAAATGTTAACGCCCTATTGGGAGTACCTTTAAGATATAATTCCTAACGGTTTCCACATGTTCACCATACCTGCCAATACATTATTGGAATCTTTCACATGTGATTAAAAGAAATGTAAATATTTCTATGGGGGCATCTTTATCATAAAAGCAGAACTGATATAAGAGAAGCCAACAGGGCAGATTCTAATAATGTGTTGAAAGAGATTGTTGCATACTCATATGCAGATGCATGCATAAATCATAACGACACACAATAATAACGACGAGCAACACAGTCTTTTAGAAAAATATACCTCTCACTTTATTTAAAAGGGTTGTGTGTGAGAGGGAGTTGGAGACTGAACAGAACTGCAACATATTGACCTCCCCAATCTTATGGCCATCAGTGTTTCTTTCCTGTTCTCCAGGGTTGCTCAACCGGAGGCCCGGGGGCCCAGCTCTCTGCTGGGTGCTGGCTTTCTCTACTGCATCTTGTCAACAACTGGTCTGGTCTCCAAAACTCAATCAGGGGTCCCGAGGGCCCCTTCTGCCAGGTGCTGTTTTTCTCTACTGCATCTTCTCTCCAAACTGATTGAATTTCCTGTGCACTCAGTTATATAATAGTTCACCGCCTACTCAATCTCTTGGAATGGCATGTTTGATCGTCATCAAGCGGAAATAACTGTCATGCAGTTCACAGGTAACTTTCTTCCGGTGCATCAGTCTGTGACTGTACCGTGGGATTTTAACCCTGTACCATATTGTCAGCCAAGCTCGCCCACGCCAATGGAATATGCACTTCCGCCGTCTTCGGAATGGCATGTTTGGCGGGGTCGGAGGTCAATATACAACAAGATGATGAAACTTTAAATCATAATGTCATAAAGGAACTTACATAGAAATATTAACATTCTTAAAAAAAATACCCAGGATATATGAGTAATATATTTATATACTTTTATTAATGAGTCTGTTCGGGATCTGGATGGATATTTCGTAACAGCAGGTACTGCAAACAACTTAAGATCCGTTGGCTTGTCTAATTGTTTGATTTGTTTTATTTATCGGCATATCAACCCCATATGGGTTATTTAATACTTTGCATTAATTTGATTTATTTGTAAATGTCCTATTGAATCATTTTTAGTAACACTTTTTTTTAATCTATAATAATGTTTGCACGCGGTTATCTGGTTTCTTATCCAATACAAATGATTTTCAAATAGATCTATTTAACCCATAGATCGGATCCTAACTGGTACTACCTCACTAGATGAGAGTGGACATTGGATTATTGGCAGAGAAGACATATTTCTCTCTATCTAGAGCTATGCAACTAGAGGCTCGCTCCCAGATAGAGTTTAGTGTTATAGCTAAGACATCCTTTTTCGGTGGGATTCTTACCCAAATGTAATCAGTGTAGTCTGAGCCCCACCAACAGGACTAGCTATAAATGTGACCCTAACAGGTACTATCACTCCAAGTCATAGTGGACGTAGGAGTAAGTAAGTAAAAAGTAAAGTTGGCAACCTTAGTCGAGGGTGACCCGAAAGCTCCCTTTTCAATAGGGAAAATGTTGGGGAGGGCGCTACTCCTTTTCCTGGATTGCTCCACTTTACCGTTGATCCTAACTTTATAATGCTGAGTGCTAACCAAGGTGGCATCAAGTACCATTTTTTTTGTCTTTGGTATGACTCGACCTGGGATTGAACCCCTGTCTCCCGGAGGGATACTTCTCCCACACCAGAGACCGGATGAAATTTAGTGTCTTATTAAGTACACCCCACCTATTTTTAAAAAAAAATATCAACATAAACTTCCAGAAGCAAAAAAAGAGGACTCAGCCTGTTTCAGTGCCTTACCATCTCACTGGACATACATGTGTTGGCTGACCTCCTGAAACGAGCAGTCCATTCTATATAACTTTTATAATATTATATCATGGGCCGAATTAGAAAATATTCCAAGGGAAACCTAAAAAATAGTAAACCCAATTTTATCTGAATTCGCACCCTTCACAAAAAAAAAAACAACAAAAACTTAACTCTTGCGCCAGATTGAAAAAACTAAAAACTAAAAATAAAAATAAACATAGTTAATAGGGAGAAGAACCAGTGAATGTTAAGTTATGGTTAATGAGCCGATAAAAGAGTAAAAGAAGATGATGTGTTTTGTTTTGTATTACTAAGTGATTTCTGGTTTTCAAGCGAAAATGAAGTGACTAGGGTAAGCTCTCCGGAACTGTCTCTTTATGTTCATAGTTTTCAAGTGACTCCGACGTCAGAGACCCTCTTACATGGTTCAAACTAACTGCCGACTCTTGACCGAGCACCAGTACATTTCAGAATAGAAAGGTCGAGTCTCAGATGAGAAAGATTGAAGTGATACTTGACTTCATGTGCCGCTCTATCCTTCTTTGTTGACAGTAACAATATCTCTCAAGGTTCCAATGTTTTCTTGTTTGGTTTCTACTCAATTATGAAAGGGGGTGTCCTCGTGGTGTAATGGTTAAAGCGATGGCCTGCGGAATCGTAGTACGCGAGTTCGTACTCCAGTCGCGCTATTACGTTCACTTTCGGGCAAATACCCTTAGGAAAGGTATGAACCCCCTTATCCTCCCAGCTATGGGTAAAATAGTACCACTACTGTTCTTCTAGGAGAATGGCTTTGGCATTAAATGACCTAAAAAGAGTTGATATGCCATTAAACAAAGAAACCATACCAAACCATCAATTATGAAAACATATGGACATCAAAAAAAGAACCATAATAATTATAATCAGACTCGTATTGTAATAATCAAAAAATCTTTTTAATTCATTAGAAAATGAATGGATTGAAAATAAATAGATAAATAAATAAATAAGTGAAAGGAAAATTTAAAAAGGTAAGTAAAAAAAATAAACGAATCATTCTAAATTCTGGATTCACATGTTTAAGTTTCTGTTGATTGTTTTATGACATATCAACTCTTGTGGGTTATTCAATGCCAAATTATGTCCCCCTACATACACAGATATTTATAAATGAATACTTTGTTGGTAAAATTATTTTTGAACGAGCTGGAGCTCATTTGTTTGCACACAGTTAAATGGTTTCAAGTATTGTCATCCAACACAAATAATTTTATTTGATATCAATCATTTGTTTGCACACAATTAAATGTTTTCAAGTATTGTCATCCAACACTAATAATTCTATTTGATATCAATCATTAGTTTGCCCACAATTAAATGGTTTCAAGTATTGTCATCCAACACTGATAATTTTATTTGATATCAATCATTTGTTTGCACACAATTAAATGGTTTCAAGTATTGTCATCCAACACTAATAATTTTATTTGATATCAATCATTAGTTTGCACACGGTTAAATGGTTTCAAGTATTGTCATCCAACACTAATAATTCTGTTTGATATCAATCATTAGTTTTCACACAGTTAAATGGTTTCAAGTATTGTCATCCAACACTAATAATTTTATTTGATATCAATCATTAGTTTGCACACAGTTAAATGGTTTCAAGTATTGTCATCCAACACAAATAATTTTATTTGATATCAATCATTAGTTTGCACACAGTTAAATGGTTTCAAGTATTGTCATCCAACACTAATAATTCTGTTTGATATCAATCATTAGTTTTCACACAGTTAAATGGTTTCAAGTATTGTCATCCAACACAAATAATTTTATTTGATATCAATCATTAGTTTGCACACAGTTAAATGGTTTCAAGTATTGTCATCCAACACTAATAATTCTGTTTGATATCAATCATTAGTTTTCACACAGTTAAATGGTTTCAAGTATTGTCATCCAACACAAATAATTTTATTTGATATCAATCATTAGTTTGCACACAGTTAAATGGTTTCAAGTATTGTCATCCAACACTAATAATTTTAATTGATATCAATCATTAGTTTGCACACAGTTAGATGGTTTCAAGTATTGTCATCCAACACTAATAATTTTATTTGATATCAACCATTAGTTTGCACACAATTAAATGGTTTCAAGTATTGTCATCCAACACTAATAATCTTATCTGATATCAATCATTTGTTTGCACTCAGTTAAATGGTTTCAAGTATTGTTATCCAACACAAATAATTTTATTTGATATCAATCATTTGTTTGCACACAATTAAATGTTTTCAAGTATTGTCATCCAACACTTATAATTCTATTTGATATCAATCATTAGTTTGCCCACAATTAAATGGTTTCAAGTATTGTCATCCAACACTGATAATTTTATTTGATATCAATCATTTGTTTGCACACAATTAAATGGTTTCAAGTATTGTCATCCAACACTAATAATTTTATTTGATATCAATCATTAGTTTGCACACGGTTAAATGGTTTCAAGTATTGTCATCCAACACTAATAATTCTGTTTGATATCAATCATTAGTTTTCACACAGTTAAATGGTTTCAAGTATTGTCATCCAACACTAATAATTTTATTTGATATCAGTCATTAGTTTGCACACAGTTAAATGGTTTCAAGTATTGTCATCCAACACAAATAATTTTATTTGATATCAATCATTAGTTTGCACACAGTTAAATGGTTTCAAGTATTGTCATCCAACACTAATAATTCTGTTTGATATCAATCATTAGTTTTCACACAGTTAAATGGTTTCAAGTATTGTCATCCAACACAAATAATTTTATTTGATATCAATCATTAGTTTGCACACAGTTAAATGGTTTCAAGTATTGTCATCCAACACTAATAATTCTGTTTGATATCAATCATTAGTTTTCACACAGTTAAATGGTTTCAAGTATTGTCATCCAACACAAATAATTTTATTTGATATCAATCATTAGTTTGCACACAGTTAAATGGTTTCAAGTATTGTCATCCAACACTAATAATTTTAATTGATATCAATCATTAGTTTGCACACAGTTAGATGGTTTCAAGTATTGTCATCCAACACTAATAATTTTATTTGATATCAACCATTAGTTTGCACACAATTAAATGGTTTCAAGTATTGTCATCCAACACTAATAATTTTATCTGATATCAATCATTTGTTTGCACTCAGTTAAATGGTTTCAAGTATTGTTATCCAACACAAATAATTTTATTTGATATCAATCATTTATTTGCACACAGTTAAATGGTTTCAAGTATCGTTATCCAACACAAATAATTTTATCTGATATCAATCATTTGTTAGATGATTTTAAGTCTAATAAATGAGATAATAGCTCTATTTTACCCACAAATGGGATCCTCACATGTACTTGTACTCCGATTCAGAGTGGACCTGGGAGTAATAGCCATGAAGGGGTACTCCACATTCCCCAAAACTCTATGACTGAATTGTCACAGTCCGGTGGTTTAGTTTCATACCTAGGACTCGATTTTGAGGTGTGTTACACCTCTGTAGAGATCCAGTCGGCTTATTCTCTAGCTCCAGACAACAGGGCGAAACATTTAGCTCCAAAAACAGGTTTAGCTTCAAAAAACATAATTAGCTCCAAAGATATATTTAGTTCAAAACCGTGTTTAGCTCCTAAAAACATGTTAAACTCCAAAAAATTGCCCTATTCACTCCCAAACCTGTTTAGACTTAAATGATGGTAATGTTCCTTTTTCGTTTTTTATTTTAAAGCTTTGTCTTCCTCACACCCCATTGGGTTATTTTGTGCCAAATTCACTATCACAATTATGATCCCTAATTATAGATGTATTTATATACCACCCCCGTCCGAGTAGGACGTGTCACAAGATCAATTTTTAAGTGGAGTTTAACAATTTTGAATTCAGAGTTTTCCTTTTCATAGACTGGTTACCATCTCAAGGTTAAAGAGCCCAGTCAACCCTACTATTTACCCATTATTAGAGAGAAAATAGTCGAATGGATACCTTAATTAATTCTCTAATAATTTGTTGTACAAAAATATATCTCAAAAAACATTTTTTACTGGTAAACACTATCTCAGGCCTATTTTACCAATAGATTGGTTGGTTGGTTGGTTTTGAATGAACTAAATTTCGGCATTATATAACCTATCAGGAGTTGATTTACTGTTAAGCAAATAAACTAAACCAAACCAAGCTGAATAAATGCTTTTTTTTTCTTTCTTTGCAGAATCCTAAGGAACCAAAACCATGGCAAGGGACCCTTCTTACAGACAAGTATCCACCGGCTTGCATGCAGAAAGACAAAGACTACATCAGAGAGCATCGGATTGATTTTGACGAATTCGATGAGGACTGCCTATATTTAAATATTTATGTCCCACGAGTAAGTGTCGCTTTTTAAAATGACTGCACGGATTCCCCTGACTATCTCTCTCACCATCCATCCCTATTGACCATCTCTCTTAGTAAGTCTACTAGACAGCATCCACTGTCCATACGGAGGTCATGGATGTGCATTTTTTCCGGTCAGTCAAAAATGGTGCGTCCATAGGAGAATCTTATTTTGGGATTCTTCTTTGAATTTTTCCAAGCTGAAGCCATGTAAGTACTAATATATGGCTGCTCATTGAAACGTCACCAAAAAGTTAGATAGGAACTACACAAAAATTTTCGGTGTTATTTTGATCAAATCTTCATTGCAGCACCTCACAAAAAAGCTGCAGTGCATCTGCTCGTCTGTAATATGAATACTGGTATTTATTTACAACAGTAGGGTAGACTGATCTCTGGACTTTGTAAGGGCAACTAATAAGGAAAAGGGAACTCTAATTTCAAACATTATAACGGTCTGGCATGGAGGTACCCGTGGTGTAATGGTTATCATCGTAGGAAATTGACACGGTGACATGAGTTCAAATCCTGGACGAGACTGATTGCATTTCACATAGCATTAATACCCTTGGGAAAGGTATAAATACAATTCTTCTCCCTCCAGCTATGGGTAAATAGTAGGACAGACAAGGTTCTTCAGCTTTGGTGAGGCAACTAGTCTAGGAGAAGAAAAACTCTGAATTAAACCTGTTAAACTCCGCTTAAAAATTGACCTTGTGTCATATCCTGCCCGAGTGGAGGGGTTGGTAAATAAGTAAATAAGTATACCGGTGTGGCAGAGTAACTTGTTTCGTCAAGTAACAAGCTGGAGTCTCTAAGTGAACCAGATGTTACGTTCAGTCTCGTTCTGACAATACATGCAGCAACACTGTCAAGATTTATTGGCACTTGTTCTTCCCTAGAACAAGATTGGTACCATATTTGTTAAGCGTTTTATGTTTAAAAAAATTTACAATTCTGAGTGGTTGGTTGGTTTGTTGGTTGGTTTTTAT
>OY757917.1:18251007-18283507 GCA_963585895.1 Sepioteuthis lessoniana | reverse complement strand
ATTGATCTATCAATCGATCGATAGACAGAATGTATACAGAGAGAGAGAGAGAGAGAGAGAGAGAGAAAGTGAGAGTGTGGACAATATAACCCCTATTATTCAACACCGAGTTGGCTGATGAACTCTAACCTGTGATCGA
Organism: Sepioteuthis lessoniana; assembly: GCA_963585895.1. Classification (NCBI taxonomy): domain Eukaryota; kingdom Metazoa; phylum Mollusca; class Cephalopoda; order Myopsida; family Loliginidae; genus Sepioteuthis; species Sepioteuthis lessoniana. The sequence goes on along the minus strand of OY757917.1, from coordinate 18,283,368 downwards.
GCTGTTTTCTCAGGTTAACACTTGCATAGCCACGTCTCTGAAGCATGACGCATTGTGAAAGATGTTAGATTTCTATTGAGAAGAGGACGCTGTTGAAGCTTCACCAATTTCTACTGCAGTAAAAGAGAATTTATTGAAAGATATCGCCTACAAGGGTGGACAAAAAACGTTCATAGGCTAAAAAGTTTACATGATGACGTCATATCTGCAGTTGATGAATATTTTGACCAATGGGATTCAAGCTCCTGATAGGGTCTTATCTATGGGTCTCATAAAACTAAACTGTGTACTTATGCTAAACTGAATTGTGTGAAATAGAACTGTTTGACATTCAAAAATGTATTATGGTGTCATATTTCCTCGTCACAATATATATATATATATATATATATATATATATATATATATATATATATATATATATATATATATATATATTGTACACCAAATTAATAAGCTACGACTACAAATCCAAGAAGCTCTACATATAAAAACAAAAAATCTAGAATTAATAGAATTAACTTTGAAAATAGCGACAATATTTTGAAATGCTTTTTGTATTTTTTAATTTTGTTTGTGTATTTATTTATTTTTAATATTCTGTTTTTCTTGATAATAAAATATTTCCGTTCTGTTTTAAATTTGTACGATGTCATCGGTATCTCAGTTTTATCAAACTTTGCATTTGCGTAATTTGGTAATGTCATTAAAAAATCTAAAAAAATTATTTAAAAAAAACACTTTCTACACGTACAAACAACCCCTTATAATGGCCTATGAAAGGTCCGAAAGCGCTCGGGACAATTTTGGTAAATTCATCCATCAATTCCAACCTGAAACGAAGACACTTATCAGGAAACTTGGAAAGATCTTAATTAAATTATATAGATAAAATGGGTCTTGATCATTTAATCAAACATACCTAAATGAAAGACTGCTGCCCAACCACACACACACACACACACACACACACATATATATATATATATATATATATATATATATATATATATATATATATAAGTACGTGTTCTTAAGTATGTAGTATTGCATGTAAATAATTAGAAATATTGGTAAAGATATTCAGCTCAGGATATGCTTATATACTTATATGTATGCTCATTCATAGAGACACGTTTTTTTCCTATATGAATATACGCTATGCATTTAAATAAAAGACAGCTTAGTCGGCTGGGGCCATAGAATAAGCCGACTGCATCTTTGCTGAGGGGTAAGACCCCCTCTCGCAACGAGTGTCCTGGATATGATTCTAAACTGCATCTGATGGTGAGGTTCCAATCCTGGGGCTTTGGAGTATGTGGAGTATCCCTTAAGTGACATTACTTATTGGTTCACACTGACCGAGAGAGGTAGTACTTGTACGGGTTCCATATATAGTTTGAATTAACTTAAATTTAAAGCATTCAACTGCATGCAAACAAATGACTGATGCATTCAAATGAATAATAATCCATATTTACCAACCCCTCCGATCGGGAAGGATATAACACAAGGTCAGTTTTTAAGCGGAGTTTAACAGGTTTGAATTCAGAGTTTTCCTTCTCCTAGATTAGTTGCCTCACCAAGGCTGAAGAATCTAGTCTGCCCTACTATTTACCCAAAGGTGGAGGACAGGCTAGGTTCTTCAGCCTTGGTTAGGCAACTAGTCTAGGAGAAGGAAAACTCTGAATTCAAACCTGTTAAACTCCACTTAAAAATTGACCTTGTGTCATATCCTGCCCGAGCGGAGGGGTTGGTAAATAGTATCATTCTTTTCATAGCTTTCTATGTATCAAACTCTATATCTATCTCTCTGTCTGTTATATATCTAACTAGTGAGCGAGCTCTCTTTCTAACTCACTATCATTCTCTTCATATCTATCTATCTATCTATCTATCTGTCCAGATATATCTAACTTATGAGCGAGTTTACGTTCTCATTCACTCACTATCATTCTCTTCATAATTTTCTGTCTATCTAGCTAGCCAGTTGGCTAACGAGATAGATAGTGTGGAAGGTAGCTAACTAGATAGCCCGATCACAGTGATACTGCTTTTCCCTTTCTTTCTCTCATTCTCTCTCTCTCTATCTGTCTGTCTGTCTGTTCTTGAATATCGATCTATCAAGCTTGTTAGCTCGCTATTAAACATTCTGTTAATATCTATCTATCTATGTTTTTTTCATATCTATTGGTCAAACGATCTATTTCAATCTGTTTCTATCAATCAAAGTATCTATCTTAGTCTGTTCTTATTTATCTGTTCGCCTGTTGGCCTGTGTGTTTATCTGTATCATGTTTTTTTTTCAAATCCATCAATCCATCGATCTATTTCAATTTGTTCATATCTAAGAATCTATCTAACCCAGTCCACACACACACACACAAATATATATATATATATATATATATATATATATATATATATATATACGAGCGTCATTCAATAAACTCTGCATTGTTTGGGATTGGTTTATAGCAAATATTATTTGAATCTAGCAAAATTATCTATTTTAAGGTTATTCAAAATTACGCCAATTCAAACAGAGTGCATCAGGAATGAACAGAAGTCTGTCTTGAGTTTATTGGCGGATGAGAAGTGCAAATTGTGTGAAATTTACAGAAGAATGTGAGATGTTTTCGTCAAGAAAACGTTTACAAATGGGCGAAACATGGGTTTGCCACTACGATCCTGAGTCGAAAATGGAAATATTCTGACTTTTCAGTAAAGAAAATGTTCCGGATGCAGCAGTCAGTAAAGAAGGAGACACAGACAGCCCTTTTAGGAAGTTAAATCAAACACAAACGCTACATAGTTACCAACAACATAACATTCCTTTTTACACTTACCGTTGAAAATGCTATGTAATATTGCGAAACAGTGAAGTAAAGTTGGCGACCAAAGTCGTGGATGACCAGAAGGTTCCCTTTTCAATAACTACAACACTGAAGTGTAGGGAAGGGTGCTACTTCTTTCCCTGGATTGCACCACTTTACCCTTGATACGTACCTTATATTGCTGAATGTTAAGCAAGGAGGTAGCAAGTACCATTTTAAAAATCTTTGGTATGACGCGACCTGGGATTGAACCTAGGTCTCCCGGAACATTGGTGAACACTATGAACCGGTGATAGCGAAACATATTAGGTAAAAAACAAACATCTTTTTACCAAAAATTTTCCAGTTTGTCATTAATACGACACAACATATATATCAATCTTTTACGAAAAGCTTTCCAGTTTTTCATTAATACTACACAATATATTTATAAATGCGAATATTTCTGTGTGAATTTACAAATGATTTTGGGAGTAAAGTATTCTGTTTTATTTTCCATCTTTCTTTTCTCGTTTTCTAATCAGACAACCAAAAAGGAGCTTCTACCCGTGTTCGTTTTTGTCCACGGAGGGTCAAATATAGTTGGCATGGCAGCCCTGCACGATGGTGATGTTTTTGCTGCTTATACTGAAGTCATTGTTGTCATGATGAATTACCGCCTTGCAGCACTCGGTATGTGAGTGAATTTCAATTTTATTTTTCTCAATGTATTTTCCTAATATCTTTCTTGTTTTGAACCCTATCACTGTGCAACTGAAGTTTGAATTAATTCTCACCGTGCCCTATGTGAAAATAGTCGAATTCATAAAACCATACCATTTGCAGCTATTGTTGAATTTCATTTTATGTTCCGGTGGCTGATCCGAGTGGGAACTTTGTGTCGAGAACTTTCTCGTAATTTTAGTACCAAAATCGCCCTTTTTATGCTATATATATGTTCATCTCTCTCTCTCTCTATATATATATATATAGAGAGAGAGAGAGAGAGTGAGAGAGAGAGAGAGAGAATGAGTGCATCTGAAACGAAGTAATTCAAGAGAGGAGCGGAGTGAAAGATGTGATCGTGGAGTATCGAAAGCCGAAGTTCCGATGGATTCACAGACCATAGGTGCACCCGTGCAGTTGTTGCGGGGTTTCCGAGAGAGCGAAAACGACATCTCGGGGAGATGAAATCGTCAAGCAATTCGAGCTAAAATGGCGAAGAGAAGACGAATTAGAGCCATCTACACATCAAATGGCCAGCCTCTAAAATCAGTTGATCAGTTCATATACCTCAGTAGCAATATCTCATCTAATAAAATCGATGTCAACGTACGTGTAAGTAAGGCATGGACTGCTATTAACAGATAATCGACTCAACAGAAATTTGAATTCTCCGATAAAATAAAACCTGAGTTCTTCCAAGTTATAGCCGTGTAAATACTATTGTATGATTGCACTACTCGGACTCTAGCAAAATGCTTGGAAACAAGGCTAGATTGTAAAAACACAAGGATGCTATACACTGCTTTGAACAAATCCTGAAAGCTGCACCCCCCAAAAAAACCAGCTGCGCTTGCCTCCCATCTCACAAAACATCCAAGTAAAACTAACAAGACATGTTGGGCACTGCTGCAGAAATAATGACCAACTCATTGGCGATGTTCTCTTATGGACGCCTAAACATGGACACGCCAGTATTGGCTGACCAATAAGGACTTACGCATATTATCTCTGTGTGGACACTGGATGCAGTCTAGAGGACCTGGCAAGAGTGATGTCTGATAGGGACTGATGGCGAGAGAGAAAGAGAGTCAAAGGAATCCCTACTATCAGTAGGACTCAATGATGGCGATGACGGTCGGACGATATCGATAGCAGTTTGTTCGTACTCTTAGTTCGGATGGGAAAAAATTATTATTATCCAGACTGTGCAACTGTAAAGACTATCATCGCCAAATTCTCTTTCACTATCCGTTTCAATCATCCACCGCTCCAAGCCGGTCCCCATGACTGCATCAAGTGCCCACATAGAGCTGATATATATTTAAGTCCTTTTAGGTCGGCCCACAATGGCGTCTCCTTGTATATCAATCCATAGGGGAACGTCGCTTAGTTTTTCATTGTAACTTTTCCTGTTTTGTTCGTCGTCCTTGAAACGTTTGTGAGATGTACAGAAATTAGCCGTACAGTTGCTCTTTTGTGAGGTGCTGCTTACAGGATTTGTTCCAGACAACACGTAGCATTCTTGTGTAGCTCCCATCTTGCTTTTTCTCCATTCGTATCGGTAGAGTCCACGTAGTGCATCCATAGAGTAATACCGACATAGTCACGTCTTGGAAGAAATCCCGCTTTATTTTATCAGAGAGATCAGATTTCCATATGACCGACAACTTGCCAATTGCAGTTCATGCCTTCTCTATTTGGTAATATATTGCTTCCGAAGTACGAGGTTCATACAATAAGTTTCCAGGCTTTTTTCGTATGGGTACTTTTATTGATAGTACACGCATGAAACTCCCCTTCGAAGTTATCTACTCCGGCTGCAATACACTTACTGTACCCTTCCAACAACTTCTGGAAGGCCCCATGGAAGTCCTCTTGTGTGAGCGTGTCAATGACCTTCGTCACAGCCTCTTTCATCGCCTCAATTGTCTCATAACGACAACCTCTGAGCTTAGGAGATAACCAAAAGTCACAGGGAGCAAGGCCTGGACTATAGGAAGGCAGAGGAACTGTCTTGATGCCCATCTTGGTCAAATAGTCTGTGACAAGGATAGAGTTGTGGACTGGTGAATTGTCTAGGAGGAAATGCCACTGAGCCGATTTGAAGAGTGCTGGCCTCTTCCGACGGAATCTCTTCCTGAACTCCCTTAAATCCTCAACACAGTAACCCTAACCCTAACCTTTTGGCCAATCAACTCTGGTGTATTGACTTTCTTACTCCTCCCACACCTCTCATCATCCCACACAGACTCCCTGTCTTCCTTGAATCTCTTATGCCACTCAAAAACTGATGCCCGATTCATGCAAGATAGTCGAAAAGCTGTCTGAAGCTTTCCATACGTTTCTGTGGCATCATTTTTTCCAAGTTTAAAACAGAATTTTATTGCATATCGTTCTTCTAAAGTGTCCTCACGTCCAGATTGCATTTTTGAAATTCACCAGATGTGACAATCAGGCTTTAGTAGGGTGTATTCCAATTGCTGCTGTAGCTGTTCCTTTAAACCTGAAATCATAAAAATTGGTCAGTCATCTCATAAGATGTATAGCAATAACATACTGAATTTTCAAGTGTCTATGACAATTTTAAATGCCCATACGAAAAAGGTCTGGAAACTTATCGTATGCACCTCGTATCTGATGGATTTATAAATTTTAGAGGCTTACCACTTAAAATGGAGATGACTCTTTTTTGTTTAAAACACATCAGCTCTGTTTTATTTCTGTTCACGTTGAGACCAATGCCTGCTGTGACGATAGAAAAGTACAGTCTTTGCTCGTGTGTATATTTGATTTGATTTATGGGATTCCAAGCGGCTAATTCTTATATAGAAATGGTTTGTAGTGTCATTTGTTGTGTCATCTTTACAAAGAGTTGTCTGAATTTTTTAAACGAAGCTTGATGATTTTTATCGTTCAGGGTTTCGGACTATTGTTTACATTGTTATATTCACGACGTTTCGGCCGATATGTCCTCCAGCCTCTTTAAAGTGTTTCTTGTTGAACTCGGGAGCTTATACGGAACTTCGAACCACTTTAATCTACGGGTTAGCTTGTTCTGATTAACCGGGTATGCGTGCTATTGGAGGTGCGCGTGGTGTAATGGTCATCGTCGAAGGAAATAGATACGGCGACACGAGTTCACATCCTTGACGAGACTGATTGCATTTCACATAGCACTAATACCCTTGGGAAAGGTATGAATCCAATTATTCTCCCTCCAGCTATGGGTAAATAGTAGGACAGACTAGGTTCTTCAGCCTTGGTTAGGCAACTAGTCTAGGAGAAGGAAAACTCTGAGTTAAAACCTGTTAAACTCCGCTTAAAAATTGACCTTGTGTCCTATCCTGCCCGAGCGGAGGGATTGGTAAATATGATAAGTGCTATTGTTACTCACCTGCAGTCAGGATGTGACACGACGTGCGATTGAGTACTTAATATATAAAAATTAGAATTTATGAAATATATTCTAATATATATATATATATATATATATATATATATATATATATATATATCGAAAACAAAAAAGATCCTTAAAATAAGTATCTTTAAGTTCAAGGCTTATATTGAACTAAAAAGCTGGTTGATCATTTTTGATCTTAAAGGCCAGTTAAGTGCGAGACAAGCGTTTTTGATTTTAAAGGTCGGTTAAGTGCGAGATATTTGTATTTGATTTTAAAGGTTTGCAAATTTATTTAATTTTTCGCTTGTCAACTAACTTCATCAATCACAATGATGAAACGGGTCATTTCGTAAAACATATTTTTTTAGTCCTTATCTTGAAGGTCAATATAAAAAAGGAGATTTAATTTTGCTCCATTCTAAATAAAGATGAGCTGGTCATAGCTCACCCAGTCAGGTAAGGCTGAGAATTTTTTTGTTCAACCCCATTGCTCTAAACCTATTCCCATTGGTCAAAGCATCTAAAAAGGGTTTTCCCAAAACCTGTAAAATATAATCTTGAACTAGGATTGGCTGACCAATGGGAATATGACTCCTAATTGTCTCTTATTGGACAACCAATCAGAAACCATTTTTAGTCCAGATATAAAAATGGGAAAAGAAAACAAATCCTCAGAGAGGAAGAGAACAAGGGACCAAGAAGAAACTCAAGACTACCAAAGAAGTATCTCTTCTAGACCCGAGGCACTCCGAACAACCTTCAGACGTTACAAAAATTCAAAGTCCCAGACTTTAGAGACGTTAGTGTTACTCTAACCGCACCTCATCGTCACTCTTCCTCTCTCGATATTCTTTCTTCTTCTGTTTGCCAGGAAAGCAAACCGTTTGTTCGTCATTTATTGTCTCACAAACAGGTTTCAATAAAAACGATTTTTCGTTGTTGTTAAACTACGGGTTTTCTCTATTTTTTGAGTTGCTAGACAATGTAGCCCCTCATATTACCTGACCGTCAGAAGTAGATCCAGCTGAATTGTGTCAACCCCTCCCCTCCGTGGATCTTTCAAACATAGCGTGGGCATGGAAGGATTTGACAAAGCAAACAGTCAGAAGCTAATGTGGTAGTCACGAACCAAATAGCTACAACAAGTACTGTGACTAGTAGTCATACCATATTGGGCTCCGTGACTAGCATAGGACCACAAAGATTGAACCTGCAACCTCAAGATTATTGTCTCTTAAGAAGCTTAAGGGACCAACGTCTATAATCGTTACACTATGTGTCCTGCTGGACAATTTAGAGTGAATTTTTAGGACTTATATACTATGATTACTACTTCTATGTATGATTTCTTACCTGAGCTCATATTCCATTTTTTAAACAATAAAGATGAAGATAATAGTCCAAAAACCCTGAACGATAAAAACCAGCTCTATTATGTTTTTGTATTGTGTAGAGTCCATGATAACAACATGTCCGCCTTTATTAGAAGCTGTGAGGATAATACTGTTGGACGAACCTTTAAATATGTTATATACTCATAATCATAACAATACAACGGAGAAGAAAGACGAGCGAAGACTTCTTTAGAAAAATATTTGTACCTCTCACTTTATTTGTAAGGGTTCGAAAGGGTTGTGTGGGGTTTTACTGTGAGAGGGAGCTGGAGACCGAACATAAACTGTAATATTTTGACCCCCACTCTTATGGCCGTCAACGTTATGTCTTTCTCGTTCTCCAGGGCTGCTCAACCAGAGGCGCAGGGGCCCACTCTGCTGGGTGCTGGCTTTCTTTACTGCATCTTATCAGCAACTTCTCTGGACCCCAACTCAACTGATATGGCTTTCCCTACCACATCTCTTCTATAACTCCGTCCAACCTCCAACTGCCACTGTCTGACTTCTGTCTTGACTGAGTTATACAATAGTTCAACGCCCACTCAGTCGCCTACTTGATTTTTGGAATCGTATGTTGGATCGTCATCAAGCGGAAATAACTGTCATGCAGTTCCCAGGTCACTCTCTTCCGGTGCATCACTCTGAAGTGGGACCTTCACCTTATCCCATATTATCAGCCGAGCTCACCTGCGTGATTTCTTTCGATTATTGGCCATTGGGATGTGTCACTTCCGCTATCTTCGGAATGGCATGTGTGATCATCATCGAGCGGAAATAACTATCATGCAGTTCATAGGTCACTCTCTTCCGGTGCATCACTTTTTTTACGGCACAGTGAGAATATTTTTTTACCTTGTCTCATATTGTGAGCCAAGCTGTATTTTACAAATACAGCTATGTTTCTTCTTGGTCATCGGTATTAGTGGTCGCAGGGATTAATCGTTGTATGAATGCTTTATTGAAGTCTGAATTATTGTGTCTACAATTCATGCTTATTAGATTTATTTCGATGTTATTTTTTTAATCCTCAGGCAAATTTTAGACCAAATTGGCCGTGGGGAATGCTCTATATTGACTGTGCAGAGTTGTGTGCTAGATATGTTATCAACAAGATCATTCCTATCTATGTGTTTCTAATTGCTGTTCTTACATGAAAATTATAGTTTTTTGTTTCAGTTTGGAAATGTGGGCATAGTTTAGTCCGAATATTTCTCTTCTGAGACTCGAAGCTGATTTTTATGGCAGAGATTTTTTGTTACGAAGATTTAGCCGCAACTGTCAGGCTTTTTCTAAAATCGAACCTTCTGAAAATTATAGTTTTTTGTTTCAGTTTGGAAATGTGGGCATAGTTTAGTCCGAATATTTCTCTTCTGAGACTCGAAGCTGATTTTTATGGCAGAGATTTTTTGTTACGAAGATTTAGCCGCAACTGTCAGGCTTTTTCTAAAATCGAACCTTCTGAAAATTATAGTTTTTTGTTTCAGTTTGGAAATGTGGGCATAGTTTAGTCCGAATATTTCTCTTCTGAGACTCGAAGCTGATTTTTATGGCAGAGATTTTTTGTTACGAAGATTTAGCCGCAACTGTCAGGCTTTTTCTAAAATCGAACCTTCTGAAAATTATAGTTTTTTGTTTCAGTTTGGAAATGTGGGCATAGTTTAGTCCGAATATTTCTCTTCTGAGACTCGAAGCTGATTTTTATGGCAGAGATTTTTTGTTACGAAGATTTAGCCGCAACTGTCAGGCTTTTTCTAAAATCGAACCTTCTGAAAATTATAGTTTTTTGTTTCAGTTTGGAAATGTGGGCATAGTTTAGTCCGAATATTTCTCTTCTGAGACTCGAAGCTGATTTTTATGGCAGAGATTTTTTGTTACGAAGATTTAGCCGCAACTGTCAGGCTTTTTCTAAAATCGAACCTTCCGAAAATTTTAGATTTTCGACGGAAGGTTCTTGAAAGGTTTTTATGTGTTCTGGAAAAATGTGGTGCGAAAATTTGAGAATGTTAGATATGTAAGTAGGTATTACTTTCTCAAATATACTGTTTGTTAAAAAAGTTTCTCCTATTCTATAAAGAAGAGATGGAATTTTGTATTTTCGAATCATTTTGAAGTCATTCATTTTTCCAAAGATAAAACATCACATAAAATAGAAATAAAGATAATTACTTACGGTGGAAAAAACGCAAGAATATTTACTGGTTTTCGGACATTTAATGATTTTAGTTAGATAATGGTCTTTTATTTCTAAATAACACCAATTCATACCAGCCCACACGGTTGAATCCGTTGACTGCATCTATACCGAGGGAAGAGACTCCCAATCCAACGAGTGTCCCGGATATGACACTAACTTCATCTGATGGTGAGGTTAGAAGTTTGAGGAATGTGGAGTACTCCTTCATTGACATTACTCCCAGGTTCACTCTGACTCGGAGTGGAAGTACTTATTGGGGTCTCATTTATGATTCAAATAGAACTATTTGATTATTTACTATACTTGAAACCAGTTCACTGTAAGCAAACAATGGATTAATACAAAATTTAGTTATTAATATTGGATAACAATACTTGAAACCATTTAACCACGTTCAAATATTACTATTAGAGTTCTATAGCAAGTCTTGAGTCCATTTAAATGCGTGTAAATAACAAATAGTAATACTTGAAACCATTTCATTGTGTTCAGGGATGTCCTCGTGGTGTAATGGTTAAAGCGATGGACTGCGGAATCGTAGTAAGCGAGTTCGTACTCCAGTCGTGCTATTACGTTCACTTTCGGACAAATACCCTTGGGAAAGGTATGAAACCCCTTATCCCCCCAGCTATGGGTTAAATAGTACCATTACTGTTCTTCTAGGAGAATGGCTTTGGCATTAAATAACCTACAAAAGTTGATATGCCATTAAACAAAGAAACCAAACCTAATTGTCAGCAAACAAATGAGGTCTGGCTCATTTAAAATAATATTACCTACAAACTACTCGTTGACAAATTATAGATATATTTTTATGTATCATTTGATATTAAATAACTTACACGGGTTGGTATGCCATTAAACCCAACTAACTAGTTCATACCATTTACATTGATTATGGTAATAGTCTGAAGTGGTTCAATGGTTTTTAAATAACTTTTTTTGAAAGTCGTTTTTAAAATTCTAATTTAATTTTTTATCGGGAATCTGCGGCACAGAATGCAGCAGAAAATCGAAAAATTACGACTGGGGAAGGGTTAAAAAGATCTTACTGGTTTATCATCCGGAATATCTAGAAATCTTTAAAATCTGTTTTGTGCTCTTTCAAAAAAAATGAAAAAGAAAGAAAGAAAATAAATAAAGAAAAAAGAAAGAATTGGTTGAAAAAAAAATAAGGGAAGAAAGAAAAGGAAAGAGGGAAAGAAAGAAACTGACCATCAATTGAAAAGAAAGAGGTACAAAATAAAGGGAAAAAGAAACAAAAAGAAAGAAAGAAAGAAAGAAAGAAAGAAAGAAAGAAAGAAAGAAAGAATTGGTTGGAAAGAAATAAGGAAAGAAAAAAAGAAAGAACGAGAGAAAGAAAGTTACAACCAATCGAAATGAAAGAAGTACAAAATAAAGGGGGAAAAGTAACAATCGGTAAGAAAGGAAGAAAGAAAGAAAGAAAGAAAAGAAAAAGAAAGAAATAAAACAAGCAAAAAAAAATAAACAAAAGAGAATACGATTAGAAAGAAAGAAAGAAAGAAAAATAAACTCAAATGAAGAAAAAAGAAAGAAAGAAATGGAGAAAAGTGGAAAGTAAAAATCGATAGAACGAAGAAAAAACGGAAATGTAAAAGAAAATAAAGAAAACAACTGTTGAGCAGAAAAGCAAAGAAAAAAAGAAAATGGTAAAAAATATTTGAAGAAAGAAATAGTAAGAAAGAAAACAGGTTCAAGAAAGAAAGAAAGAAAGAAAGAAAGAAAGAAAGACCGGTGTAACAAAAATTCGATCTCCAGATATCTCAATACTAGTCTCATTACTGGCATGACATGATAGATGATAAAATTTATGGTTGATTCTTGGACAAACAGGCTTCTCACTATTTGCTTTCCTACACTGGTAATAGCAGCAAAATTGTTACAATTATGGTCAAACATATATATATATATATATATATATATATATATATATATATATCCATGCAGCATTTTATCTTTTAAACATCCTTGATCTATTCTATTCTATTCTATCTTTAATCAATTCAAGTCTTCGTTTGAGTTTTGCATGAAATGAATTCAGAAAGGTACCTCATGACACATTCGTTCCCCTCATTCAAATACAGAAAAATTCAATCTAAAAATATTACATAAAGCAAACGAAACAAACGTAAACTCTTGATGTTCAATATTTAAAGATTAACAAACTTTCCTTATGCAAGACAAACTTCAAATATAGCTGCCATATTCTAAAATGCCTTTAACACTTTTCCCGTAAAATTCCTCCTCTTGTTTTTCCTTCTTTTCGTCAATTCCCCTCTCTCTTGTCCTTCCCCCACTACTTAAATACATGTATATAATCGTAATTGTATTGGTCATTTCATATTTCGCTCCTCTGAGAATAGTACCAATTGAAGCTGAAAGTACATGGGGAAAATACGGCGCCTTTCGGAATTCATTTCATCCAATAGTCAAACGAATCATATGATAGAATCGATAGATACGAAGTGTCTGTCCTATTTAATCAAACACACACACACACACACACACACACACACACACATATATATATATATATATATATATATATATACGTGGTGCATTCAATAAGTATCCAGACATTTTTTGTACAGGATTTTAGAATTATCGTAGACTCTTGAAAATTCACTATGCTATTGCTATACATCTTATGAGATGACAGATCAATTTTTATGATTTCAGGTTCAAATCAACAGCTACAGCAGCAATTGGAATACGCCCTACTAAAGCCTGATTGTCACAGCTGGTGAATTTGAAAAATGCAATCTGGACGCGAGGGACACTTTGAAGAACGATATGCAATAAAATTCTGTTTTAAACTTGGAAAAAATGATGCCACAGAAACGTACGGAATGCTTCAGACTGCTTTTCGACTATCTTGCATGAATCGAGCATCAGTTTTTGAGTGGCATAAGAGATTCAAGGAAGACAGGGAGTCTGTGAGGGATGATGAGAGGTGTGGGAGGAGTAAGAAAGTCAATACACCAGAGTTGATTGGCCAAAGGTTTAGGGTTAGGGTTACTGTGTTGAAGATTTAAGGGAGTTCAAGAAGAGATTTCGTTGGAAGAGGCCAGCACTCTTCAAATCGGGTTAGTGGTATTTCCTCCAAGACAATGCACCAGCCCACAACTCCATCCTTGTCACAGACTATTTGACCAAGATGGGCATCAAGACAGTTCCTCACCATCCCTATAGTCCAGACCTTGCTCCCTGCGACTTATGGTTATTCTCTAAGCTCAGAGGCTGTCGTTATGAGACAATTGAGGAGATGAAAGAGGCTGTGTCGAAGGTCATTGACACGCTCGCTAAAGAGGACTTTGATGGGGCCTTGCAGAAGTTGTTGGAACGGTACAAGAAAGGCATTGCAGCCGGAGGAGATAACTTCGAAGGGGACTAGAGTTACATGTGTGTACTATCAATAAAAGTGCCCATACGGAAAAAGTCTGGAATCTTATTTAATGATCTTCGTATATGATGATTTATTGGATGTGTACAAAATAAATCATTATTTTCTTTCTCTCTTTCTTTCTTTCTTTTTCTTTTTCAACTTTTCTTTTTTCATTCTTCCTTTTTTGTTTATGACATTCTTTTTTCTTTTTTACAAATATACCCTCTATTTTTCTACGTGTACTAACAAAGTATAGGATTCTATATAATTTCTCTCTCTCTCTCTCTCTCTCTCTCTCTCTCTCTCTCTTCTTTTTCTTCTTTCCCAAAAACTTTTCCATCCGTTTAATTTCGTGTTTTTTCCAATGTTTCCTCCTTTAAAACTTAATTGCTCTTCGTTTTTTCGTTCCCAGTCTTTTCTGCTTCCATTTTCTCGAGGGATTTAAAAGAGTTTCAATCATGATTGATCGACTCATTGATTTTTACGGCATGTCAACCCGTCTAGAATTATTTTAGGCCTAAAGGTTCATTACATGTTCATATCTACATTTTTGTCGTTGTTTCTAAAGAGTTTTTTATTATAATTTTTTATTACACGGTCCTTATCTAATAGGAATAATTTTCAAACAGGTACTACCACTCCGAGTCAGAGTGGATCTGGGAGTATAGGCAATGAAAGGGTACACCACACTCTCCAAGTCTACATAAATGAGCTTCACCATCAGATGAAGCTTAATGTCATACTCAGGACACCCCATTTTGAAAAAGGGGGTTTCACGCTCTTTTGGGGATACAGCCAACATATTATAACCTCCACTAAAGAGTTGACCTGGGAGTAATGGCAATGAAAGAATAGTCCACATTCTACAGATCTCCAGATCTGGACTTCATCACCAAATGAGTTTTTTTAGGGTTGGGTGGTTAAGTCTCACTCCTCGACAGAAGATACAGTCTGCATTTTCTATGTCCTGCCGACTGGACTATATTTCAGTCATGTCAACATCACTGTTTCAACCAACAATGGAGAAGGTTCGAATTCTGGTGAAAGCAAAGAAAAGGTTGTTTATCAAAGAGCTTTGTTATGAGGGCACCTCGGGTAGTGTAATGGTTAGCAAGCTTGACTAGCAAACCTGCAAGTGTGAGTTCGAGTCTCATTGGGTGCCCCATTCAATCGGCCTTGTGCCACATCGAAGCAAAGAGCTTCGTAAATTACAAGAGCTTTGTTATGAGGAGGGCCATTTTCGTTGTGTCAACAACCATATCTTGATTAATGTTTTGATAATGAAAGGAGTTGAAACCAAATTTGTTTCACGGTTTCTAGCGCCAGAACTGAACTTTTTTTTTTTTTACATCTGTCTATTGCCACAGATTTGTGTCAAAATGTAAAAGATAATCCTTGCAAACTCTGAAAATCATCAGAGGCGACGAATGGCAAAAATCCTAGATGTAAGGCTTAGTGGGCTAAGCAAAAGTCTCTGTCATCATTCAATTATCTTTAAAGACTCGCTCAATCTGTTTGTGACATAAACAAAGTAGTTCACAATGAATATATTCAAGTTTAAAATATAATTGATCTATTGAATTTAATAGCATGTCAAATCGTCTTGGGTTATTTTATGCCAAGTAGTTAAGGAATTACATACATTGTACGTTTACAGTTACACAGTTAAAGGGTTTCAAGCGTTGGTATTTATTGCTTGAATGCAGTGAAATGGTTTCAAATATTGCAATCTAACACTAATAATTATAACACTAATAATTTCAACACTAATAATTCTGTGTACACACAGTTAAATGCGTTCATGTATAGCACTAATAGTTCTATTTGCATGCAATTAAACGGTCTCAAGTATTGCAAACTCAAATAATTATTTTTGATATCAAGCATTTATTTGCACATTGTTGAGACGGTTTCGTGCATTCCTATCAAACATTAATAAATCAATTTGATTTTAATAATAATCCCGAATAAAAGATTGAACAGATTTATTTAACCCCTAGATAGGTACTATCACTCCAGGACAGAGTGGACCTGAGAGTAATGGCAATGAAAAAGAACTCTATGTTCCCCAAATCGTCAGGACTGTAGCCTCACCATTAGTTGGTTTAGTGTTGAATTCTTCCATGAAATAAAGCGCAGAATGGACAATTATCATGCGTCATTTATGATCCGTTATAATGAAAGGTAGAATAGAACCCAAACACCAGCCACACGACAAAACTTTTAGAAAAGCCAAGACCATTAAAAGATGCCATGATAAACTCTGGCAAGCTTCCTCAAGAATTCTTGTCGATTGAAAATAAAAATAATTTCAATACCGTTAACCAAAGACAAACAAATCTATCAACTACATAAGCAAATAGGAATAGATACGTGACTAAGTGTAAATTCTAACCGAACTGTGAAAGGTCATGAAAGGGTTGAATACTGATGCGTAAACAAAGATTCTTTTGTCGGGACGATGTGGGTTGGTTGGTTGGTTGGTTGGTTTTACGGCATATCAACCTTTGTAGGTTATTTAACGCCAAATCCATTTTTATGTAAATAATCAGTTCTATTTAAAAGAATTCACTTTAGCCTGAGTACACAGTTTAATTGTCAAAAACATTTCTATTTCAAACAATTCAGTTTATTCAAACAGTTCTAATTCAGCTCATTCAGTTTAGCGTAAGTACAGATATTGTTTACACAGTAAAATGTCAAAACAGTTCTATATATAACAATTCAGTTCAGTGTGAGTACAGTTTCAATTTCAAAAACAGTTCAATTTCAAACAATTCAGTTGAGTATAAGTACAGTTTAATAGTAAAAAAACATATCTATTTCAAGCTATTCAGTTTAGTGAAACAGTTCATTTTAGCATAAGTATGCCATTAGTTCTATTTAACCCATAGATAGGGTCCTATCAGGTGCTACCACGCTGAGCCAGAGTGGACCTGGAAGCAATGGCAATGAAGGGGTGCTCCGTATTCCCCAAAGCTCCAGCACTGCTGGAACCTCACCATCAGATATTTTAGGGTCATATCCAGGACTCTCATGAGAGGGGGGTCTTACCCCTCTGCAGATGTGCAGTCAGTGTATTCTACACCCCCAGCCGACTGGGCAATGGTCGGGACAAATGAAAATATATTCTTAATTCAGTCTCGGTTCTTCTTTGCAGGGTTCCTTACCTTGGCTGATCCGGAACTCCCCGGTAACTACGGACTCATGGATCAACTCTTTGCCTTGAAGTGGATCCAGAGAAACATCAAATTCTTTGGCGGAGACAAAAATAAGGTCACCCTAAGCGGACACAGTGCAGGGGCCGGCGATGTGGGTCTACATACTTTGAGCAGCTTAGCTAAAGGTTAGTAAGAATTCTCTTTAGTTTGTTTGTTTGTTTGTTTGTTTGACACCCGGACAACCATTAAGTTTTTTAATACAGAGCAGCAAACCAACAAGAAAGAATAAAACTGTGGAAACAGCACTTCGAAAACTTACTTGGAAACCCACCAAAAATAACGCATGAACCAATCACCAGAATAATTAGCAAACAATTAGACATTAAACTAGGACCGTTCACACAAGAAGAACTCGACTCGGTTCTCAGAAAAATTAAAAATAGGAAAGCTGCAGGGCTGGACGAAATTCCCCCGGAAGTATGGAAGACCAGACAATTCGACGACATACTGCTCCGACATTGCAACGCAGTATACAATCAAAATCCGATAGATAGATGGATGAAGGGATGCATACTCCCCTCCCCTAAAAAGGGGGACGTCGGATTAGCCAAAAACTACCGAGGCATAACACTTACATCCATAGCTGCCAAAATCTACAATGCCCTACTACGAAACCGAATAGAACCCAAAATCGACAACATACTTAGAAAAAAACAAAATGGCTTCCGAAGAAATAGATCCACGACCTCACAAATATTAACCATCCGCAGAATCCTCGAAGGTGTACGGGCAAAGAACCTACAAGCGACATTAATATTTGTCGACTTTACCAAGGCTTTCGACTCCATTCACAGAGAAAAGATGGAACAAATCCTACTAGCGTACGGCATACCTAAAGAAACCGTAGCGGCAATAACGATTCTCTATAGAAACACTAAAATAAAAGTACGATCACCGGATGGAGACACAGAATACTTTGACATTGTAGCAGGAGTACTACAAGGGGACACGCTGGCCCCGTACCTCTTTATCATTTGTCTAGACTACGTACTTAGAACATCGATTGACAAAATCAAAGAGAATGGCTTCGAACTGACGAAGAAAAGAAGCAGAAGATACCCCGCAACAACAATTACCGATGCCGACTACGCCGATGACATAGCGATACTGGCAAATACACCTGACCAAGCCGAAACACTTCTGCATAGTTTGGAACGAGCAGCAGCAAGCATAGGCCTCTAAGTTAATGCACACAAAACGGAATATATGTGCTATAACCAAACGGGGGATATCTCCACTCTAGAAGGAACCTCACTTAAACTAGTAGACAAATTCACGTACCTAGGAAGCAGCGTCGAATCAACCGAAAATGACATCGAAACGAGATTAACGAAAGCATGGACAGCTATCAATAGGCTATCGATTATATGGAAATCAGACCTAACCGATAAAATGAAACGCAGTTTCTTCCAGGCAGCGGTCACATCGATACTGCTATATGGATGCACTACATGGACGCTAACAAAACGACTGGAGAAGAAGCTAGATGGCAATTACACAAGAACGCTGCGTGCAATCCTGAACAAGTCCTGGCAGCAACACCCCACAAGACACCAACTGTACGGCCACCTGCCCCCTATCACGAAAACTATTCAAGTTAGGCGAACCAGACATGCAGGACATTGCTGGAGAAGCAGAGATGAACTCATAAGAGATGTACTCTTATGGATCCCCACACACGGCCGCGCAAAAGCAGGACGACCAGCACGAACGTACATTCAGCAGCTATGTGAGGATACAGGTTGTTGTCCTGAAGACCTACCTAGGGCGATGAACGATAGGGAGGAGTGGCGAGAGAGGGTCAGGGATATCCGTGCTACCAGCGCGATATGATGATGATGATGATGATGATGATGATATAGTTTCAAGTATCTACCCACCCAACCTTTCCACCAAGCGCAGTGTCAATTTTTAAGCTGGTTTGAATTTTGAGTTTTGTTTCTCCTAGACTGGTTGCCGTACCAAAGCTAAAGAGTCCAGTCCGCCCAACTATTTACCTATTGTTTGAGGGAGAATAGTTGGTTTTATGCTTTTAAAAAAATTTTCACTGCAAAAGGAAATGCAAACAACCTCGCCCAAGATTTGAACTCGAGTCACTGTGTCCATTTCCTATGATGATGACTGTTACATCAGAGTGCCAACATACGGTTCTCAAGTTTAATAAATTGAAAATTCAGCTCAACGGTAATTTTAAATTTGACTTGATTTAAAATGGCAAACAACCCGGTCCAAGATTTAAACTCAGGACGCTGTGTTCATATCCTACTACGTTAACCTTTACACCACTACATCACAGAGTCGGTTTCAGTTTCTCTGTTTAATGCGATACAAAACATCGTTGGATGGGGAAAAAAAGCACATTTAAATGTATATACAGTACAATAAAATATTTTCATCTGAAAATTGTAAATCATTTGTCATTATGCCCGGTTAGCGCCAAAACTTGGATTATATTACATCTTTTAAGACCGAGTAACATCGCACGGCGGTTTATTGCTGTTATATTATTGTGTTAATTATTCTTTAACAAATATTTCTAAATGTGTTTTTAGAGTTCTTTACATTTTACCAGTAGGTATATTCTTTTGTAAGTTATTTACGCTAATGTTTGTTCTCATATTTTGGCGTTTTTTACGGCATTATATCCGGTTTACGTCAAACAACAGGTTACAACACGGCTTTTTGAACCAATGAATGACATAAAGTTGCGTATGACTATAATTTTATTGTGTTCATTATTTCTTTAAAAATATTACTAAAAAGGCTTTTTAGTGTTCATTAATGTTTACCGATTCTTATATTCGTTACTGAGTAAATTTGTGATCATTCTTTTAGTGTTTATCTGGATGAATAGGGTTACATTTTTTTATGATCAGAAGGTTAGTTAACTTGAACTAACGTCGCTAATGAATACAAGGAAGTGTAATTAAATAGCGATAAGATTGGAGCCTCTGTAAACAATTAAAGTTGTAAGAAAGCCACGTATGAACGCGGACTATGCGCAATTATCCGCATCGAATATGTAGAAATGATTAATAAAAGTATGTGACAGGTTTGTTCGCCGAGAGTTCAAAAATTAAACGGGTTTCTCGAAAGGAAGTCGGTGAGAGTTGGCTTTTTCTTTGCTTATCGATTAAAAGAAAGAGCAGGAACGCCCCGCCCTGTTAGACAAATAAGTTAAAAAAAGTATTTTTCCAAATATATTTTAGGAAAAGTCTATTTTAAACATAAATTCATTTAAAGGTATATAAGTATCGAAAGTTTCATGAAAATTTGACACTTATTTAATTTTTAATAAGAAATAAAAAATAGACGCCTAACTTTAATCCGGCCACGTCAAATTACAATTGATTTCATAATCATCATCATATCGTGCTGCTATCACGAATATCCCTGACCCTCTCTCGCCACTTCTCTCTATCGTTCATCGCCTCTGGCAGGTCTTCAGGGTTACATCCCGTATCCTCACATAGCTGCTGTATGTATGTTCGAGCTGGTCGTCCTGCTTTTGCTTGGCCATAAGTGGGGGTCCATAGGAGTACATCACTTATGAGCTTGTCCTTGCTTCTTTAGTTCGTCTAACTTGGATAGTTTTCGTGATGGGAGGCAGGTGGCCGTATAGTTGGTGCCTTGTGGGGTGTTGCCGCCAGGACTT
The DNA here is from genome assembly GCA_963585895.1 of Sepioteuthis lessoniana. Classification (NCBI taxonomy): domain Eukaryota; kingdom Metazoa; phylum Mollusca; class Cephalopoda; order Myopsida; family Loliginidae; genus Sepioteuthis; species Sepioteuthis lessoniana. Next base: position 18,262,553 of record OY757917.1, on the reverse strand, counting down.
GTTCAATATTGCTCACAAAATTAGTGTAATTGCCGTCTAGCTTCTTCTCCAGCCGTTTTGTTAGCGTCCAAGTAGTGCATCCATACAGTAGTATCGACACGACCGCTGCCTGGAAGAAACTGCGTTTCATTTTATCGGTCAGGTCTGATTTCCATATGTTCGATAACCTTACCGATAGCTGTCCATGCCTTCGTTAGCCGCGAGTCGATGTCTTTTTCAGTTGATGAGATACTGCTTCCTAGGTAGGTGAATTTGTCTACGATTTAATGGTGCAAAAAAAGTAAACACTGCTTTTCTTATTTTTCAATATTTCAGTTGGCTGGAAAAACTTTTTTTTTAAATCGTCAAGAGTTTTTTTTAATGTTTCTTTTTTTAAATGGTCCAAAATGTTTTACGGTGTTATCCTTTATCTAAGATTCATAGTGTTAAAGATAAAGGGTTATACGTACTTTGGCCATGATGCCTACTAAAACTTTTACATAAGACGCCAAATTTGATTGGTTCTTGTTATTATAGTTTCGACCAATAGAATTATTCTCCAAGTGTAACTGTCATGCGAACTAACAAGGGCTTATTCTACCAATATATTGGATCATTTGCTTGCACAGCTACTGGTTTCAAGGTTTGATTTGTTTGTTTAATGACATATCAACTTTCGTGGGTTATTTAATGCAAAAGCCATTCTTCTAGAAGAACAGTAGTGGTACTATTTAACTCATAGCTTGGAGGATAAGGGGTTAATACCTTTACCAAGAGTATTGGAGGTGCAATAGTTATCGTCACAGCATATGAACACGGCGATACGAGTTCAATTCCTGGACAAGACTGATTGCATTTCACATAGCACTAATACCCTTGGGAAAGGTATGAATCCAATTATTCTCCCTCCAGCTATGGGTAAAATAGTTGGGCAGACTAGGTTCTTCAGCCTTGGTGAGGCAACTAGTCTAGGAGAAGGAAAACTCTGAATTCAAACCTGCTAAACTCCGCTTAAAAATTGACCTTGTGTCATATCCTGCCCGAGCGGAGGGGATGGGTAAATAGGATCAAGTAAGCTGGGGTGTCCTCGTGGTGTAATGGTTAAAGCGATGAACTGCGGAATCGTAGTACGCGAGTTCGTACTCCAGTCGCGCTATTACGTTCACTTTCGGGCAAATACCCTTGGGAAAGGTATGAACCCCCTTATTCTCCCTCCAGCTATGGGTAAATAGTAGGACGGACTAGGTTCTTCAGCCTTGGTGAGGCAACTAGTCTAGGAGAAGGAAAACTCTGAAATCAAACCTGTTAAACTCCGCTTAAAAATTGACCTTGTGTCATATCCTGCCCGAGCGGAGGGGTTGGTAAATAGTACCTTTACCAAGAGTATTTGTCCGAAAGTGAACGTAATAGCGCGACTGGAGTTCGAGCTTACTACGACTCCGCAGTCCATCGCTTTAACCATTGCACCACGAGGACAACCCCACTGGTTTCAAGTATTTCTATCTAACAGCAATAATTTGCAAACAGTTATATAGTTTCGAGTTACCAATAATAATAATCTTTCGTAAACAATTATTGTTGCTAGTTACAAGTCTTAATACAAATAATTTGCATACAATTACATGGTTTCAAGTATTCCTATGTAATGCTAATAATTTCCAGACCAATCGACTTGAGTTACAAATGGGACTCATGATAGATGAATATATTTACTGAGCCCCTCTATTACGGACAGGATACGACACTAGATCAATATTTTACAGGAGTTATGATGGTTTAAATCCATATTTTCCTTCTCCTAGATTGGTTATTCCGCCAAGTCTGTCCGACTATTTACCATTAGCTAGAGAAAGATAACTGCGGGATTCATAGCTTTAATAAGGGCATTAGCATCAATTGAAACGAAAGCAGCCTCGTCCAAGATTTGAACTCGCGTCACTGATTCCATAATCTAGGACAATAACCATTGCGCAAAGTGCACTTCCCTATATAGATGCAGTCCAACGTTGTGACAATTGCTGCAGTGACACTAATAGCAAATTGTATACCACTTTGCCCTTCCCTTGGATCCACATTGACATCGTAAAGATAGGAATATGTGCAACTGCAGATCATCTATTCAATCTTACCCAGGCCAATGCTAAAATATGTGCACAGATCTAGGGGTTCTGACGGATGCCGTTACAGGTGTCTTCATTTTATATGTATATATATATATATATATATTTTCCATGTTTCAGGATTATTTCGCTTTTCCATTTGCCAAAGCGGAAGCGGTACGGCGTACTGGGCGATCCTGCAACCGACTAAGGAATTGATGGATGATGTGAAAGATTATTTGGAAAGATTGGACTGCCTCAAGGAATCTCCGCTTGAAATCAAGCATTGCCTCCGGAAAAAAACAGCAAAATTGATTACAACGACTTGGATGAAGGTAAAAATCCGACATTGATAATTAAATATGACAATACTGTTATCCCTCTCTCTCTCTCTCTCTCTCTCTTTCTTTGAGGAATCGACGTGGCGTAATGGTTTACATGTTGGACTACGACATCATAGTAAGTGAGTTCGAATTCAAGTCGTGCTATTTCGTTCGCTTTTGGACTAATGCCCTCGGGAATGGTATGAAACCCTCATATCCAACCTCCTCCAGCTATGGGTTAAATACCATTCTTACTTTTACTGTTTTTCTAGAGGGATGGCTTTGGAATTAGATAACCCACGAAGGTTGATATACCATTAAACAAAAACAAAAACAACCCCCTGCCTCCCCCCTGTCTCTCTCTCTCTCTCTCTCTCTCTCTCTCTCTCTTTGTGTGTGTGTCTCTCTCTCTTGTAAATACCTGGGCAAACTATAATTAATACGTTGATCTGAATTTTTCAGACAAGGAACTGTTCTTTTATTTAGATGCATCAAAAGTATTTTCGATTTCTCCATCTCTTTACTAAAAAAACTAATTTTATGTACTCAAGTAAACACCACCACCACCATCATCATCATCATCAGGTTTTAACGACGGCACAGATTCCTTTGTCTCTCTCTCACCATCCATCCCTGTCAGACATCGCTCTTGGTAGGCCTTCTAGAAGGCATCCAATGGTGTCCGCATGAGATTTTTTGCTTGTCAGCCACCACTGGTGTGCTCATGTATAGGAATCTCTTGGAGAACGTCGTTTATGTTCGTCCATACTTCTCCAGCAGTTTTAAGGTGCCACATTTTCTCACTTTCTATTTCCAAGTCTTTCATATTATTATTATTTACTCCTTTAGAGTTTTTCACATCAGTGTTAGCGGATGGTTTTTCACTGGAGTTTGAGTGACAGCAAGTCTCCTCAAGTCTCCAGGACTCGTCTCAGGATTCTGGCCGTTCTCAGAAATGCTGTCATTTGATAGTCCCTACTCGTCTGCCAACTTCCAAGTCCTCTAAGCCTTTTAATGATCCTTCAGTTACTGTACCAAAGGCACTAATCACAATTGGCACAATTTTCACTTTCATGTTCCACAGTTTTTTCAATTCTCTAGTAAGGTCGAGGTACTTATCCTTCTTTTTACATTACTTCAGATGTATTCAGTGGTCCGCTGGGACAGCAGAGTCGACAATTTTGCAAATTCACTTTTTTTTTGTTGTTGATTATAATAAGGTCTGGTCTCCTGGCCAGGATTAGGTGATCTGTTTGTATGTTAAAGTCCCATAGGAGTTTATGTGTGTCATTTTATTATTATTTTTTTATTTTTATTTTTACTCATTAGTGTTTTTGACATCACTGGAGATTGAGTGACAGCAAGTCTCCTCAAGTCTCCAGGACTCTTCTCAGTATTCTGGCCGTTTTCAATAATGATGTTGTTTGGATTGTCTCCACTCGGCGGCCAACTTCCAAATCTTCCAGGCCCTTTAATAATCCTTTAGTTACCGTGCCAAAAGCACCAATCACAATTGTCAGTGTTGTCACCTTCATATTCCATAGTTTTTTTCAATTCTCTTGCAAGGTCGAGGTACTTATCTCTCTTTTCATATTCATATTGTTCTGTGGTCAGGCGAGACAGCAAAGTCGATAATTTTGCAGATTTTCTTCTTTTTTTTTTTGTTGATTTTCATAAGGTCTGGTCTTCTGGTCGAGATTAGGGGATTTGTTTGTATATCAAAGTCCCATCGGAGTTTGTGTGTGTCATTTTCTAGGACAGGTGCTGGGTTGTGCACATACCATTTGTTAGCATGGTCAAATTTAAATTTCTTGCACATATCCCAGTGGATCACCTTGCCCACCCAGTCGTGTTTCGCCTTGTACTCCTTCTGTGCCAATTTGCTGCATTCGCTCATGTGATTGATGGTTTCATCTCTGTTACCGCATAGTCTACATTTGCTATTTTGTTGCGTCTTATCTATTCTCGCTTTGATATGATTGGTTCTTATGGCGCTGTTTTGTGCTACCATTATGAGAGATTCTGTTTCTCTCTTAAAGTTTCCTTTTCTTAGCCATGTCCAGGTTTTGTCGTGTGAGATGTCGTTTATTAGTCGTTTAAAACGCCCATAGAGTTGTTTTCCTTCCCATTTTTGTTTCCTAGTTTTTGTCATTCTGTTATCTATCGTGTTGTCAGTATTGTTTCTGATGGCCGTAACCAGTCCTCTTTCGTGTTTTTCTATGTAGTCTTGGAGTCATTGTATGGATGTGTCAACGCTGTCTTTGATGCTGGCCAGTCCTCTTCCTCCCTCTTTTCTTGGTACATATAGTCTGTCAACGTCGTCTCTGAGATGTTATGCCTTGTGCATGGTCATTAGTTTTCTAGTTCTTTGGTCCATTTGTCTAAGTTCCTCTCTAGTCCACTTGAGAAAGGGTCCCGAGTATCTAACGAGGGGTACAGCCCAAGTATTTATTCCTTTGATAAAGGTTCTTCTGGAAAGATTTGTCTCGAGTAGTTTTCTAGTTCTCCTGAGATATTCTTTTTGAATTTTATTTTTCATTTTGACTTGTTTTATGGTGTCAGCTTCCAAGATTCCTAAGTATTTGTAGGTCTCGTTTTCTGAGAGCGTTCTGATCTTGTCTTGATTTGGTAGTTCTATTCCGTCAGTTAGATGTCGTTTGCCACTTTTCCTGACGAGCAGAGCACATTTTTCTATGCCAAATTCCATCCCTATGTCTTGACTGTATATTCTAACTGTGTGTATTAGGGTTTCCAGTTCTTTTTCATTTTTTGCAAATAGTTTTATGTCATCCATGTACATTAGGTAGTTGATCTTTTCTTGCGATCTACTAAGTTTGTATCCGGCCGTGCATTTTCTGAGTATGTGGTTAAGTGGCATCATGGCAATTATGAATAGTAGGGGTGATAGTGCATCTCCTTGGAAAATCCCTCTTTGGATCTTTGTTTCTGCCAAGCTCTTCCCTCCGGCTGTTAATTCAACTCTCCAGTTTTTCATGTTTTTTTCGATGAAGTTTATGATTTCGTGTGATATTTTGTACATATTGAGACAGTTTATTATCCAGCTTTGCGGAACCGACGAACCAGACATGCAGGACACTGCTGGAGAAGCAGAGATGAACTCATAAGAGATGTACTCTTATGGATCCCCACACATGGCCGCGCAAAAGCAGGACGACCAGCTCGAACGTACATTCAGCAGCTATGTGAGGATACAGGATGTTGTCCTGAAGACCTACCTAGGGCGATGAACGATAGGGAGGAGTGGCGAGAGAGGGTCAGGGATATCCGTGCTACCAGCGCGATATGATTATTATTATTATTATTATTATTATTATTATTATTATTATCGAGATTTTTTCACACCATCGTTAGCTGATGATCTTTTACTGGAGTGTAAGTAGCAATAAGTATCCTAAGATCTCCAGAACCTTTCTCAGTATTCCAGTCGACCTCAACAATGCTGTAGTTTGGATGGTCTCGATTCGTCCTCCGACTTCAAACTCTTCCAGCCCTCTGACGAAGCCTTTGGGGATTGATATAAGCATACCAATTACAACTAGTATCACCCTCACCCTCATGTTCAACAGCTTTCTTAGTTCTCAGGCAAAGTCTAAGTACTTGTCTTTCGTTTCGTTTTCTTTGGTTTTCACTCTGTGGTCCGCTACGACGACAAACTCCACATTACGGCAAGTTGTCTTTTTTTTGTTTGTTCATCATCTCTAAATTTGGTCTACCGGCGAAGATGGGGTGATCCATCTGTTTCTCTTATCCAAAGCATTTTTGTTTTTTGCAAACGTTAACTTCAAAGTTTATTTGATATGCAAATCTAAACACAATGGTTCCCTATTAATATCATTATAAAATATATTGGGTTCAATCAAAATTTCTTTTTGATTTTCAGCTGCAGTGGTATATTTATGACATCTTATCACTCACGTGCTCAAGAGAGTAATGCCATTTTATTAACCAGATTTTACAGTTTTACGTGGATGATCAAGAAAACAATGAAACCATAATAATTATTATTATTATTTAGATATTTCAAGTGAGCCACTCTGATTAAAGATCATCTGATCAATGTTGACCTCATAAGCGTATGAAAACATTCAGTTGGTATTTAACCCTCTAAATACACGTTCAATGAAGTAATCTTACATTATTCAAAAGTATTTTCGATTTCGCAAATCGAAACCCTGTTTCCTATACATATTGTCGCATATTGACCCTTGACCGAGCCGTCAATCCGAGATTCCTCTACACAGGACAGCATACGTGGGCGTAAGCAGATCACGTGAATCACCGACCGGAAACGCGTAGACGTTGTGAAATCATGTATACACAGGCACCCACAGAGTAATGGTCAGTCTCAGTCTCTGGTCCAGATACGGTTAGTTACGGAGAGTGGCCGGCAGACAAACAGTGGGGCAAAGGCCCGCAGCGGACGCCGGTTGAGCTCGTTTCGTCAAACAGTAAAAATCCCAAGCGAAGCTCTGAGTGTAGAACGATGTGGCAAAGAAGAAAATAAGGGTCAATATAGCAGTGTCCAATGGTTTAAGTCCTTCAGGTTCTCCGTCTGTCCTTTTCAAATTTCCTGTCAATTTCATACCCGTACGTCAGTAATAAAGAAAAGTATATCTTTATAAAGAAGCGTCATGCCTAATCCTTCATCTTCATTATAATTCCTTTATTTCATTATTCATCACGGCTATATAGTAAAGTTGTTGGCGACCATAGTCAAAGGTGACCCGAAGGCTCCTTTTTCAATAGCTACAAAACCGAAGTGTCGGGAAGGGCGCTATTCCTTTCCCTGGATTGCTCCACTTTACCCTTGATCCTAACCTTATAATGCTAAGTGTTAAATAAGGCAACATCATTTGGTATGACTCGACCTGCGATTGATCCGGGTCTCCCGGACCATTGGCGAGCACTCTACTCATTAGACTAACTGCCCATTATATAACAATATCTAAAAACAAAAAGATTGCGACAGGTGTTTTAAAAAAGCGCCCTAGGAAGAATAAAAAGTTTTGCAATATCTTGGGTAAAATGAAACACAATTCGGCAGCTCAGGGGGCTTTTGACTTGGTCATAAAGTTGACGAACCTCGCCGAACTATGAGATGCCAAGCCCACCTGATACACATCGAGTGCTACTCCTCGGATTTGCCTCTGCAGCTTGGAGCACTGCCTGGAATCCTTACTTTTAAGCCAACCTGATCTTACCTGATCATCAAGGTTCTTGGAACCAGAGCAAAATCTCCTGAGCCATCTCGTTACTGTACTGTTATCAACTGTTCCTTTAACTTTCGTACATAAGATTGTTTTGGTTTGATCTGCAGCGTTATGGCTCAGTTCGAACTCATAAAGCCCAAGTCCCCGAATTAGACTGAATTGCATGTTCATCAGTGTGGCTTTCAAATTAGATACGGAGTGAAGAGGTGTACAACGTGTCAGCGCACCGACTATCACGATATTACCAAAAATAGCAGATACGTACCACAGCTTGAACTGCTTCGGTAACATGATTTGAATGCCACAAACTAGAATGTACCAAATGTTGCAAAACTTTTGTCTCACCCTCGAAGAATATTAATTTCATTTTTAAATGATGACTGAAATTTCGCAAAGTCTAAAAATTTGGACAGAAAGTTTTTCATTTTCTAAAAAAGTTTAATTAAATCTCTATTATCAGATAATTAATTCCATATTCTAATGTTGCCCAGTCGGTTGGGGCAGTAGAATACAACGACTGCATCTCTGCGAAGGGGTAAAACTCCCACAACGAGTGTCCTGATATGACACTAAACAATCTGATGGTGATACTCCAGTAAAGCTGGAGCTTTGGGGAATGAGGAGTACTCTTTCATTGTCATTCCTCCCAGGTCCACTCTAACCCGGAGTGGTAGCACCTGATAGGGTCTTAGCTATGGGTCAAATAGAACTAAGCTATGTACTTATGCTAAACTGAATTGTTTAAAATGGAACTTTTTTTGACATTGAAACTGTGTACTTATGCTAAACTGAATTATTTGAAATATAACTGTTTATATGTATAAAAATGGATTTGGCATTAAATAACCTACAATGGTTGATGTGCCATGAAACCAAACTAAACCAAATTCTCATGCGGGAATACGTATGGTGTTCGTTCAATAAATTCTAAGCCTCACTAAGAAAAGAGAACATAGCTAAACATTTTTGTTGTAACAACATACCATAAATTCTTATAAAACTAAACATTTGATACGTGGTATTGTGTTTGCTACAACAAAAATATTCACCTATCATCTTCTTTCTTAGTGAGACTTAGAACTTATTGAACAACCTTCTTACTTGTATTTTTATTTTCTTTTAGCCACCACCCAGCGGTTATTCTTTCTACGCCATAAAATACAGATATCTTCCGGATACCGCTGAGAACCTATTTGCACGGGGTCCGCTTAACTCTGAAACAATGATGATGGGGGTCACAAAAGATGAAGGCACCATTGCAGGTAAATTGATCTAATTAGCAACTTGCGTTCTCCACGCCAAACATATCTGAAAAGATGCAGGTACCATTGCTGGTAAATTGATCTAATTAACAACATGCTTTCTCCACGCCAAACTTATTTAAAAATTCTCTACGTCCTCAAATTTTAACCGTCGCACGAATTTTCAGTTTCAGAAACAAAAAAAGAACGCGATCGTAGGAGACAGTTTAACGAAAACCGATACATAAATAAAGGCACATTATATTTTTTGTTGTGTGTACGAAATAATTTCTCTTTTATTTCCCTAACTTTCTTCAAGTTTTGGGTCCAGTTGACTCAGACAGTAGAATACACCGACTCCATCTCTGCAGAGGAGTAAGACCCCCCCTCAACGAGTGTCCTGGATATGACACTAAACAACCTGTTCGTGAGGCTCCAGTAGTGCTGGAGCTTTGAGGAATGCGGAGTACCCCTTCATTGTCATCGCTCCCAGGTCCACTCTGACCCGGATAGGGTCCTATCTATGGGTCAAATAGAACTGTTTGACTATATAAACCGTGTGCAAACAAATGACTTATGCTAAATTGAATTGTTTGAAATAGAACTGTTTTTACATGTGTGTAAACAAATGACTGGTGTTTAATTGAATTGTTAGTGATACATAGCAATACTTAGAACTATTTAACTGTGTGCAAAAGAAGAAGCCTAGACTCGCTAAAAATGTTATCAAAAAATGTGTTGACTAATCATATATGTTTAATACATCTGTATAAAGAGGATTTGACATTAAATAACCCACAATGGTTAATATGCCATAAAACCGGACCAAACCTTTCTTCGAGTTTTGATTGCAAAACCTTCACATAACAATTTATGAACATTCTCTATTGTTTAAATTCAAAAATATTTATGTTGTGTTGATGTTTATAGATCGGTACTCAATTCCACCGTATTTGACTGCACCAATATATTTTGTCGTCGTCATTTGATGAATACATATTTACTTTTTAAATCTCGTTGAATTTTATGGAATTTAAAAAGTAAATTACTAGTTGCAGTTCCAATACTTTTTCCTCGAAAGAGAAAAGATTGTAAAGAGTTGTTGACAAGTTCTGGAACGTTATCGTCACCGAGATAGACGGTGTTCTCGGGATGGATTTTTGACGCATCTAAAATGAATTAGTTCTGTCTAAAGAAAGAAAATTAAATAAAAGCCGGTTTTGAAAAATATTTTCTATGGTTTTTAGACGTAGAATCCAATTTGTAATGTAAATACAATGTCGAAACGATCTCTGACTTAACGATATTCATGTTCATCAGTTGTCTTTCCTTTTTTTTTTTTTTTTTTTTACAAATGTCAACTTTAAAAAGATGCTCACATTATTTAAAATAAGGTCCTTTATATTTATTTCTTTAACTACTTCTCTTACAGATTTCTTCTTCTTCTTCTTCTTCTTCTTGAATAATTTTGTAAAACAAAAGAAAGTTAACTTGTTGATATGAATGTCGGAAAGTTAGTGATCGTTTTGATATCGTATACTTATAAAACCACAGAAAATAAATATCTTTTAAATCTGAAAAACTGGCTGAATAACGAATGATTTTCTGAATGCTAAGCAATTCAAAATTAGTCGCGAAGAAAAATGTTTTCTATTTTAACAATCCTGTTTTTTTATTATTTAGACAGGACCGATCTGGATCAGATGAATCGAATTTCGTAATTCATTTTGTTGGAAAAAGTAACCAATTAAAAGGCACAACAAAGAATAAACTATTGCAAAGGGTTTAGTTCAAGTTAACGTAGAAATAATTGATATTGAGTCCTGAATCAATAAAAATCATATAATCTTGTTTATATGAAATCTTCAAAGAGCAAAGTTCCAAATAAATAAATCCAACTTCGACAAGAAGTCCTTTTTTCTTGCAGGAGACAACGCATTAAATGGCTTTACATAAGTTTGTTCGTTTTTTAATAATGATTAGAAGATTGATTTTTCCCAAGAAAATGTTTGGGTTTTTTTTCTGACAAGAAGATATTTATGGCTTGTATTCGTGTTAATTTTTTCATGTGTCGATTTAAATTCTTTCTAAAAATTATTTTCTCCTTTTATTTCCAAACAGGTTTACAGATGCCGGATTATTTTGACCTGAAAAAATTCACCTCCCTGATCACGAATAGTAAAAAGGGATTTCCGGAAGTCTCCCATATTGATGGTAAGTAATTGGCTGGTGGACAACGGGAAGAAGAAGTATTCAGTAAATATAGCTGTGTCTGACGGAAGGCCGATATAAAGGAGCACCTTATCAATAACAAACTCATTGGTCAAACAACAGACTGCTGACACAACAGTATTCCCTTTTTTTAGCTTAGGCTGGTAAAAAGGCTCAATTGTAAAGCTGCAAATGAGGATTGAACTTAAATATCTAGCAATGTTCCATCACGACTGAGGATAGTAAAAGTTTCAAAACTAAAGCTGTTTGTGAAGATCAAACTCGACTATCTTGTAATGACCTACTTGTCGTTTTTCCGTAATCAAAGCAAATGTTATAGACAGAACAAGATTATGTATCTCCGAGCAGGCTTGATGAGTACCTGGCGGTCAAAATAAATACCCGTCTCTCCCAGGCATTTAAATAAAAACAAACGGTAAATAAAAGGAAGTCTGTGGAAGA
>OY757917.1:18048507-18248507 GCA_963585895.1 Sepioteuthis lessoniana | reverse complement strand
TGGTGATTATAGTTTGACTTATCCAACCGTCCAGTGCGTGGAACTTCTAGCCAAGAGGGAATTTCCCGTCTATTTTTACACATTTTCCCACCGATCCACAGAAGACAGGCGACCCGACTGGGTAGGTATGTAACGTCTCTCAAAAACAGTTTTCTTTTCAATTTATGATATACTGACTATGATTTGAATAGATATCGAAATATTCGATATATTAACAAAGCCACCTGAAGAACCTTATTGTGGTCAGTGGCTATTCGTTTGCTAGGGAGTTAAGAACACAAAAAACAACCTAATTTCTAGGGTTTGGATTTTTTATTCTTTTATTTCATCCGTCTAGTCGCCTTGAAAGCCGGAAGAAAGGGACGATAGATAATACGTGGTAGGTTCATCGTTATTCGAGGGATTGTCTCTTCACGTGCATCCACATCCCAGCGATTTTTTAAAATATCGATAGTCAGATTCTGAATTACAAAATCTCCTACTATATCTTAGTGTAACGGTTATTGTCATAGGAAATGGACGCGGCGTCCTGAGTTCAAAACCTGAACTGGGCTGTTTGCATTTCACATAGCACTTATACTCTTGGGTCAAGGACGCTCTGCTGTGGAGACGAAACCCAGTGAACAAGTACATTAAAACTGCAACAGAAAACCAGAAAAAAAGACATTCAAGGTCTTTGGCTACTCTCTCTTTCCCCTCATGAAATGTCGTTTCTCTTTGTCCAGGTAACGCGGGCGACTCAGTTTTCATACGCTGTTTTTTGTTTGTTTTTTTTCTCCCGGGAGCTACTTAAAAAGTATAGAAGCCAATAAAGTTTTGTGTTAGTGAACTAAAACAGAGTTTCATGTGTTCGTCACATTCTCCCACGGCGAGGTTACAACTTGGTCCGACTACTACTAAAGACGTAGTGATACACTCATAAATCCGTTCGAGCACGTGGTGGTACTACCGTACATTTAGAGTGTAACGGTACAAACGTTCTATTTGGTGCAGTAATATAACAGTTTCTTTTCTGATACAGAAACCGAAAAGGTGTTTAAACATGGAACATATAATTATGAATCGTTTCTTCTTAATTTGAACTTTGAACGAGAATTGATCACGTTATCAGAATACGAAATGATAGCAATTTTTCTGAAATACTTAATACAAAAAAACCGGATCATTGGCCCAGTGGGAAGAGTGTTCGCTAATGGTCCGGGAGACCCGGGTTCAATCCCAGATCGGCTCATACCAAAATGGTACTTGATACCTACTTGCTTAACACTCAGCAATATAAGATACGTATCAGGAGTAAAGTGGAGCAATCCAGGGAAAGGAGTGGCGCCCTCCCGTGCACCTTGGTGTAGTAGCTATTAAAAAGGGAGCCTTCGAGTCACCCTCTACAAAAGTCGCCAACTTTACTTACTTACTTACTTAGTTAATACATCACGAATGAAATCAGATTTTTTGAAACACCCGACATAATTCAGTCTTATCTTAATTATTTATTTTCTTGAAACCAGAAAAAAAAAGAAAAAAACTTCCCTTTTTTAAAAAGAAAAACTTGTCATTTTAGTTTTTTCTTCTTCTTTATCCTTATTTCTTAAAAAAAAGAAAAGAATGAAAATCTTTTGAAAAATAAACACCGTAATTATTTATGTATAACACGTACTCATGTATAACACGTACTCATGTATAACACGCACTCATATATAGCATGCACCCTTTACGTTGAATTTCGAAATTCAGGAAAAAAATCTTGGCGTATAAACCGCACTAACTTCGAGTGTGTCCTCCTCGTGGTGTAATGGTTGGAGTGCGGAATCGTTGTAATTGAGTTCAAACTCTACTCGCGCAATTGCTTTCACTTTTGGACAAATACCCTCGGGAAAGATATGAACCTCCTTATCCTCCCAACTATGGGTTAAGTAACATCACTGATGTTTTTCTAGAAGGATGGCTTTGGCATTAAATAACCTACAAAGGTTGATATGCCATGAAACAAAGAAACCGAACGCACAAACTGTTTAAGAATTTGAAGCGGCTAAGTTGAACCTAAATTTATTATTTGTTAAAAAAAAAGAAAGAATTTACAGTTTACGTTATATCTTACCTCACAATTTCTTTTAAATACTTGGACATGCGCAGTCAAGCAGAGTAAAAAAGCTAATATTTGAAAAAGCCAAATCATAAACAAAGGCACATTTCAAGTGATATATTTTCTTTGGACTCAAGATATATGTATTTACCCAACCCCTCCACACGGGCAGGATGTGATACGAAGTCATTTTTAAGTGGAGTTTAACAGGTTTGAATACGGAGTTTCCCTTCTCCTATACTGTTTGCCTAACCAAGGCTAAAGACCCCAGTCTGGCCTACTATTTACCCACAGCTAGAGAGAGAATGATTAAATTCATACTTTTCCCAAGGGTAAAAAATTGCTATTTGAAATGCAATCCACCTTGTCGAGGACTTGAACTCGTGTCGCTGGGTCAATTTCCTACGACGATAACCATTACACCTAAACCTAAACAAAATCTACAGATATGATTTACTTTCAGCCATCCCGTCGAGTATATAGTGAATTGGGGAAAAAATGTTTCTTATATATTTTTGTGTATAATACGCACCCCTAGCTTTTGGGGCTGAAAAATCGGGAAAAATATTGCGGGTCCTATAAGCAAATAATTACAATGTATATCATTTTATTTTGATCTTTGTATCGAGTATATAACACATCTTTTTCTTTCTTTTTCAAGGGGTTCCACACGGTGAGGATATCTTTTATTTATTCGGTGCACCCTTGGTGGGTCACGCTTTACGGAACTATACTGACCTGGACAAAGAGGTCAGCAAAAAGCTGATGACATTTTTTGGTAACTTCGTGAAAACTGGGTAAGTACACTCACCAAATTTATTATTACTTAAACTGACACACAGTTCTCATATTGCTTACAGTACCGTGATATCCCGAGATACGAAATGAATTCGTTCCGGTGGAGTTTTCGTATTTTGGAATTTTCTTATTATGAGACAAGTTTTCCCCTATAAATGGTGTAATCCACTCCAGACCCCAAAAGCAGTCGTATAAAGTGTAAACCTGGGAGGCAAAGTCTACTATTTGGCAAGTACTCTTTTTTGTCAACTATCTCTAGGTCTGGTCGGGATTAGGTGATCTGCTTTTTTATCTCAAAATCCCAGAGAACTTTGTGTGTCTCATTCTCCATGAGGGGTTCTAGTTTGTGCATATAACATTTTGTAGAAAAGTCAACTTTAAATTTCTAACTCAATTCAAAGTGGGTAACCTTCCTCATCCAGTTGTGCTCAGTCGCATACTCATTTTGGTTTGGTTTCTTTGTTTAATGGCATATCAACCTCTGTAGGTTATTCAATGCCAAAGCCATTCTCCGAAAAGAACAGTAGTGGTACTATTTAACCCATAGCTGGGAGGATAAGGGGGTTCATACCTTTCCCAAGGGTATTTGTCCTAAAGTGAACGTAATAGCGCGACTGGTGTTTAAACTCACTTACTACGACTCCGCAGTCCATCGCTTTAACCATTACACCACAAAGACACCCCTTACTCATTTTGTACTAATTTATTTATTTATTAGTCTGTATCATTGTAATTTCTTTTTTCTGCTTACAGGAAGGCTTTTATTGGCACACAAGAGTTCAAACATTACACATCGAATGAGAAAGTCTTCATCAATTTCTACAGCGAGAATAACACAGCCCTGGTCAGCCATGACAGTCATTACCTGCCGAGGCGAATGGCATTCTGGGATAGGTTGGTCACGGGCCTAAGAAATAAAACTGCAATTGAGGAGCAATTGAGGAAAGATCGCGAACAAGAACAAAGACTGAAGATGTTCACTTTTCAGCTGCTCACCTGGTTTTTCGTCTCGCTTTCTATCATTTTGATGTTCACGACAGGTTTATTTATTTTGATGCTTTGCAAAAGAAAAAACATTCCCTCGATACCGACAAAAAATTCTCATTGAAAAATGCCTAATATGGACATTTACTTATCAAATAAACCAAGCAAATCAAATTTTCAAGATTGTTTTCTCTCTCTCTCTCTCTCTCTCTCTCTCTCTCTCTCTCTCTCTCTCTCTCTCTCTCTCTCATCTCTCTGCTTATTTAGCTATATATATCTATTTCTCTCTCTGTATTAATTTTGTCTCATTTTTGGGACGTGTTCCTTTATGTTCAGCAACGGTGCCCCCACTCTCTCTTTCTCTTTCTCTCTCTCTCTCTCACTCACTTTTTCTTTCTCACTTTCTTTCTTTCTTTCTTTCTTTCTTTTTCGCTCACTTTGACAATTAACTATATCTATTTCTCTCTCTGTATTCTTTCATTCTTTAGGGATGAGGTCCTTTATGTTCAGCAATGATATCCCCCCCCCTGTCTCTGTCTCTCTCTCTCATTTCCTCTCTTTCTTTCTCTCTTTCTTTGCCTATTTAGCCATATCTATCTATATCTCTCTCTGCATTCTGTTTCATTTTTTTTTTAGGAATGTGTTCCTTGATATTCAGTAACGACGTCTCTCTCTCTCTCTCTCTCTCTCTCTCTCTCTCTCTCTCTCTCTCTCTCTCTCTCTCTCTCGTTTTATTTTCTAGTGCACATATCCTTTTTTTTTTAGGTACGTGTCCCTTTATGCCCGGCTACGGCAGTGCCAATATATTGTGCCACATATGATTATGTTCGTTCATGAAATTATGAAGAAAGACAATTTTTATTTATCTATTTATTCATTTATTTATACAAAATCCGGCAGAAAGATCTCTCGAATCAAGAACGTAAAAAAAGTCAACACAGATCTTGTTCAAAAGTTCATTTTTCTATAAGGCAAAGCAATACTTGCCATTTTGCTTGAATTGAAGGGTTCACATAAAATTCTCCTCACTTCCGATCAGTCATTCCCAATACCAGGGCTTGAATGTCATAGAGATCAGATAACAACCCGCCTCACAGCTATGATGGTGTTCAAAAGCTGTCAGGTCTACCGAGTGAATTCGTTTCTAAAACTGAACCCGTTTCGTTATTTAACCTACCCCTACAATGTAAGCTAGTGACACAAGGTCGGTTTAATGAAGAGTAGCTCGTGGCGTAACATTTATCGACGAAGGAAGAGAACCCAGCAAAGCAAGTTCAAATCCTGGGTGAGGTTGTACATGCATTTCAAGTAGCGCTTGGGAAAGGATTGAATCCAACGATTCTCTTTCCAACTATGGGTAAATAGAAAGGTTGACTGGGCTTTTTAATCTTGGTATGGCAACCAGTCTAAGAGAAGGAAGACTCAGAATTACAACCAAACCTGGAGAGAAATGGACTTCGTTTGAATATTTCTGCTCAAGACACGCTACATGATTAGCGTCTCAACCAGGTTACAGAATTTCTTTCCTCACCCCCCGCCGTTGGAAACAGGTCACCCGAATTCAATCGGTATTCAGAAGCGCCTCAGACACCGGGCAACCAACTGATTACTTATCTTTTAGATGATCAGAGAAAGGCTGCCTGGAAGAAATTACACCTGGAACATGAGCCATTATTTTCTGAGATCGGCACGGATGCCAAATGCATGGTCTGTAGCAAAAACTGAAGTAGTCTCTCTAAAATTTCCAACCCACAACAATATGGTTTTCCTTTCAAGAACTCGTCCATGTTGACCTACTCCAAAATGCTAATGAAGCAACCACAGCATTGCATTTGTAGAGTCACCGTTTTTTGTTTTTTTTAAATAAGTGTCAATCACAAACGTACGATATTCACTATTCCATGCCATCATAGGAACTGAAATGGCACAGCTGCTGCTGCTACAAGATACACATCCTATCTACTTATGGCTACGAGCGCCTGTGCGGAGGTCATTTTAAATCCAAGATATCTTTCTGTTTGATCCTGTCTGAGTAGTGATTTTCTTTTTTCATAACAAGCAAAATTCAAAATCACTTCTCGATATTTGATATCCACCCGAAAGAATGAGGATCGTTATCACAGAAAGATCCCAAACCAACCTTTTGACGTCTCCTCGATCCATAGGAAAGGTGTAATCAAGACCCAGCTGATAGAGAATCATTGAAATAAAGATGAAACCTAGACCAACTTTCACTGAAAAGAGGTGTCCCCAGTTTTTCTTTTGGGGTGGGGTGGGGTTAAAATTTACCAGATTATTCATTTGAATAGGAAGTGAATAAAGTTTAAACTGATCGGGAATCAAATTTGTAAAAAAAATCAAAACGGACTGCTCTGCATCCAGTGGCTCACATCAAATTAATTGTGTTTTTTATATCGTGATAGATAGATAGATAGATATTGCAAAGGGTTGTATTTTTCCTTAAAAAAATCAATCAATTACTCTTGACCGAATTTTATTGACCACAAAAGAGTTCTTCCATTTACAATAGAGCACAAGGTCCAGTTTGCTAGAAAGATAGAGTGATGAAATTTCTCAATTGTATATTATATGTTATAGTCAAATTTTTTTTTTTTTTTTCATCATACAACGTGTGGAAGCACGTGCGATACCCTAGCCTCATCAGCCGCCATCCAGGGTGATAACACAGTTTCGGTAGCTTAAGGCGGTACTGCCACTCCTGGCGCTACCGAGCAGCTTTTGCCACCGGATAGGGTATTTAAAAAAAAAAACCTATGTATAGGTCCAGTTTGCTAGAAAGATAGAGTGATGAAATTTCTCAATTGTATATTATATGTTATAGTCATAGTTCATAGTCACTATGCTTGATAAGATGAAGGCTAGAATATTTTTTTCTTTTTTTATCTTTAGCTAAATTTGTATCAATGAATGTCTGCTGACTAAATGCACTATACTTGATGAGTAAGACATTTTAAAATCATATTAGGGCTTCTTAATGTGGTCCATATGAATTCTTTATTTCCATAGAAAAATGAATTCTCCTTGCTTCTCTCTCACCTTTTGAGATACTTATTTTTTTCTGGGATAAAGATTTTTGACCAGTTAGGTTGAAGTCTACCAAATTAATTCAGTTATTTTTTTTCAAACACTTTTTAAAAGAAATTCTTACAATATCCCATAGCTGAAAAAACAAAACAAAAAACAATAAAATTATTAATCATTCATTTATGCCTGCTTTTAAAAATCATTATGCAAACGCTATGTGTTAGTACATATATTAGACATTGCACGTTGATCATTTGCAAAAGCGATTAACATGACTTAGTTCGTTTTCATGTTAATAGAGGCGCGGTAATAGGCACAGAAATTCGCATTTATTCTTGTAGATTATATTAGCGACACTATAACTGATTCTGAAGGCTTTCATCTTTTAAAATTTTTTGAAAGGTTTGTAATACGGACGAAACAAATTTTGGTAAGAGCGGGAAATATTCACGGCAGAAACGTAAAATTCCAGAGGAATGACAAACGATTCGGCGAAATTTTGTGGGGAGGGAAGCATTACTGAACAAAGGGAAATAATTCATTACTAAAGAATGCAAGGGAAATAACTCTGAATCTGATACTCTTCATAAATTCAGTTAATCACCGTTAACTTTTTATTCGATTTTATTTTCTGACTCAAATATTCACCCAAAGAAATACTAAATTGGCTACGTATCAGCAAAGGATTACGACTATATAGCGAAGAGATCTATTAATGAATAGAAAAGATTTTTAAGACAACATGCGAATTATTCATATTAAGAACTTAAAGCTAAGCTTATATAGAGTATCTCAATATATATGGGACCCATGTGACTGGTAATAACTCTACTACTAATAATATTCTTCCGTTTCGTTTCAGATTTGAAAATAGTATACTATAAAAACTATTAACCCTCGATTACAATGCCTTGGACTAGAGAGGAAAAATATTTTGCGTCACAACTTATTTGGAGAGAAAATCTTTCAAAACTGTCTCATAATATATGCAACCCATCAATATGATAATGACTTGATACTCAGACAAGAAACTCAAAAAAGATTGCATGTCCTGGAAGCTAATATAATAGTATTTTTTGAAAAAACACATTAATTTTATGTCTCTAGCTCAAAGGATGAATTTTTTACACCTATCTCTGTAATAAATCATTGTTTACACCTATCTCTGTAATAAATCATTGTTCTATAATTAGGCTGCATCTATTTTGGGTCACCCTGTATTAAGTAACTTAAGAATATTAAAGTAAGCTTATATTAAGTAACTTAAAGCTGAAATTATTAAATAAGGATTATTATCATTAGTTCCTTGAAAGCTTCCAAATGTCTAACGTATTAGAATTATATAAAAAGTACTAGTATTTTTTAAAAGTATCAGTATTATATAAAAGTGTAAGTATTATAGAAATGTGTTAGTATTATATAAAAATATTAGTATTATATAAAAGTATTAGTATCATATAAATGTATTAATATTATATAAAAACTATTAGTATTATATAAAAGTATTAGTATTATATAAATGTGTTAGTATTATATAAAAATATTAGTATTGTATAAAAGTATTAGTATCATATAAAAGTATTAGTATTATATAAAAATATTAGTATTGTATAAAAGTATTAGTATCATATAAAAGTATTAGTATTATATAAAAATATTAGTATTGTATAAAAGTATTAGTATCATATAAAAGTATTAATATTATATAAAAACTATTAGTATTACATAAAAGTATTAGTATCATATAAAAGTGTTAGTATTATATAAAAATATTAGTATTGTATAAAAGTATTAGTATTATATAAAAGTATTAGTATTCTATAAAAAGTATTAGTATTATATAAAATGCTTTAGTATTATATATAATAGTATTAGTATCATATAAATGTATTAGTATTATATAAAAACTATTAGTATTATATTAAAGTATTAGTATTATAAAAAAACTATGAGTATTATATGAAAGTATTAGTATCATCTAAAAGTATTAGTATCACATAAAAGTAATAATATTATATAAAAATATCAGTATTATATAAAAAGTAGTAGCATTATATTAAAGTATTAGTATTATATAAAAAGTATTAGTATCATATAAAAGTATTAGTATTATATTAAAGTATTAGTATCATATAAAAGTATTAGTATTATATAAAAAGTACTACTATTATATAAAAGTATTAGTATTATATAAAATGTATTAGTATTATATTAAAGTATTTGTATCATATAAAAGTATTAGTATTATATAAAAAGTACTAGTATTATATAAAAGTATTAGTATTATATAAAAAGTATTAGTATTATATAAATGTATTAGTCCTTATATAAAAATTATTGGTATTCTATAAAAAGTATTAGTATTAAATAAAGATAATGAGAAAAAATTTGTAAAGAGGAAGACTTTTTAATAATTCAACTTCGCAGGATTGCATAAAAAAATTTTTTTCTTTGGTTATGTATTTGAAAACATATAAGTTCTTGAAATACTTAAAACTATTTAATTGGGTACAAATTACTAATATGAATTTGGAATACTTCACGTTATAACTATGCGAAAAAAAATTCAGGTGGCGATCGTGTTGTAAATGTTATCGACGTAAGAAATAGGCACGTCTACACGAGTTCAAATCCTATATGAGACTGTTTGCATTTCAAATAGCGCTAATACTTTGCGAAAAGGAATGAATCCAACAATTCTCCCTCCAGCTATGGGTAAATAGTAGGGAAAACTGGGTTCTTTAACCATGGTATGGTCACTGGTCTAAATTCAAACCTGTTAAACTTTGCTTTAAAAATTGACCTTGTGTCACATTTTACTTGTGTGGAGGGGTTGGGTAAATATATAACTGTGAGCAAACAAATTGTTTTTATCAAATAGGAATAATTACTTGAAACGATATAACTGCATGAGTTATTTGTATTAGATAGGAATACTTGAAACGATATAACTTTGCCTAAACAAATGATTCTAGACAAATCCAAAGCGTAGTAAAAAAACAATGACTGCTTTGGAACATTGAAAATATAAGCCGATATGATTACAATGAAATATTTATAAAAGAATCAAATATCGCAAATTATTAACCCGTTAGGAGTTGATATGCCATTAAACAAATAAAACCAAATAATACGAGATACATTCGTTCATAGCATCTACTTGTGTGTAACCACGGTCTATATAGATAATGTGCGACCAACATAGAAAATACCCCTTGGTGAGACAATTATCTTGACAGATGTCTAAAAGTATGTGATGTTTTTACAACATGCTAAATCCCTCAGCCCCCACTCTCTCTCTCTCTCACACACACACACACACTCTCTCTCTCTCTTTCTCTCTCTCTCTTTGTATGTGTATGTGTGTGCGTGTGTGTAACAAAGTTTTGGACAGGCAGGGTGTATCCAAATACGAGGCCCAAATAGCCATCTTTCTTCAGGTTCAGCTTAAAAAGAGAGAATATTCGAGCCGTCTTATTCAAATACTCCGATGGGTTTCTATGGCAACAGATGGTAATTTACTAAGCTTTTTGCTTAGATGTGGCACAAGGCCATATGAAAGGGGCACCCAATGAGACTCGAACTCACTCGTGTAGGTTTGCTAGTCGAGCTTGCTAACCATTACACCACCAAAGGCGCCTTCTATGGCAACAGATGGAGTCGTCATCTCGCTGACTTTCAGGAAAGCAACAGCAGACAATCCAACTACAAGCAAGTGCAAGTGATCTGACAGTAAGTAAGGACAACTGATCCATACAAGATGAATGTTTAATTACCAAATACACATATAGCGTCCCCCATGCTTTGGATAGGTACAGGGTCGGTGCTAAGGTCTCATGCCCGCCTCGAATCTATGAGATGTCGCATCCCCAAATCTATGATACCGGTCACCACTCTACTAGATTTTTATTTTCATAAAGTTCTATTCTTAAAAAATATATGAAACTCGTTCTCCTGGGGTCTCCAAGGAGGTTTACTTCCCCCGATCAGGATTCGAGGATGCCACAAGCTAGCCATGGCCAGGTTAGTATGGACAAAGATCATACTCGTCTTTTATACAGAAAGTATATGGGCTTTGGTACCCCGCACAAACAATTACGGACGCGGACTACGCCGATGATATAGCGCTTCTGGCAAATGCACCCGCCCAAGCCAAAACCCTGCTACATAGTCTGGAACGAACAGCTGTAGACATAGCGCTCCATGTCAATGCACACAAGACAGAATATATGTGCTTTAATCAAACAGGTGACATCTCCACACTAAACAATAGCTCGCTGAAACTAGTAGACTAGTTGACTTACCTAGGAAGCAGTGTCTCATCAACCGAGACAGACATCAACACGCGACTAGCAAAGGCATGGACAGGTATCGATAGACTATCGGTCATATGGAAGTCAGACCTCACCGATAAAGTGAAACGCTGTTTCTTCCAAGCAGCGGTCGTGTCGATGATGTTGTATGGATGCACTAGATGGACGTTAACAAAACGTATTGCTAGAAAGCTTGATGGCAACCACACAAGAATGGTGCGAAAAATATTGAACAAGTCCTGAAGGCAGCAACCCACAAAGCAGAAGCTGTATGGCCACCTACCACCCATCACGAAAACTTTCAATGTTAGACACACCTGACACGCGGGACACTGCTGGAGAAGTAGGGACGAACTCATAAGTGATGTACTCCTATGGACCCCTTCACATGAACAAGCAAAGGCAGGACGACCAGCTAGAACCTACATACAGCAACTCTGTGCCGAAAGCAATGCACAATAGAGAAGTATGGCGAGAAAGGGTCAGGGATACCTGTGCTGATGGTGCGACATGATGATGATGATGATGATATTGGCTTTGTATCGACTGGACTTTGGAATTGACGACTTGAAGGTTTGTCTTCGTATATTTGTCATATGTGAGTACCACAGCTGACCACCACAAACATTTGTGTGCGAAGAACACAATTCGGATACTTATAGCAGAAGAGATGTATTATAGTTTAAAAGTTCATCGTGCCAAACAACGTAAAACAATTCCCGACGAATTAACAATTGCCCAGTCGGCTGGGGCTGTAGAATACACTGACTGCACCTCTGCAGAGGGGTAAGACCCCATGAGAGTCCTAGATATGACACTAAACAATCTGATGGTGAGATTCCAGTAATGCTGGGGCTTTGGGGAATATAGAGCACCCCTTCATTGCCATTCCTCCCATGTCCATTATGGCCCGGCTTGGTAGCACCTGATAGGGCCCTATCTATGGGTTAAATAGAACTAACTGCATACTTATGCTAAACTGAACTGTTTGACTAAACTGAATTGCTTGAAATAGAAATGTTTTTGATAATTAAACCGTACTTACATTTAAACTGAATGCTTATGCTAAACTGAGTTATTTGAAATAGAACTGTTTTTGACACTGAAACTGTATTTAAACTTAACTGTATTGTTTAAAATAGACTGTTTTAACGTTTAACTGTATGTAAATAAAATCTGTACTTATACTAAACTGAATTGGCTGAATTAGAACTGTTTCAATAAACTGAATTGTTTGAAAGGGAAATGTTTTTGAAAAACTGTGTACTCACGCTAAACTAAATTGTTTAAAATAGAACTGATTATTTACATAAACATGGATTTGGTGTTAAATAACCAATAAAGGTTGATATGCCATAAAACCAACCAAAAAACCAACGAATTAACAACATATCTGTTGCTTGAGAGAATTTAATGGAATGAACACAGAAATCACATGAATTAATTAAATTTTTATTGAAAGAATACTCTAGAGAAAATCTTATCATGAAGAGTCTTTTGTTATAAGTTGAAAGTTTTTTGTAGAATGGAAGTTGGTGTGTAATGACTTATGTTAAAGTATGGTACTCTGCGTGGTACAACACGAAGATGTTGGAGAGAGACCTCTATTGGTAAACACACACACACGAGAGAGAGAGAGAGAGAGAGAGAGAGAGATTTTGATGCGCTGTTTTATATGCTACTTTGGTCACACCACCTTGCGACCATTCGAGGTACTGTTAGGATAGCCAGGGATGTAATGCGTACCAATGCATGAACCTAGTTACAAGTAAAGTTGCATTTTCTGACAAAATTTTCCAGTGAATTTTGAGTTGCATTTTTACATATTTTACTTGATATTTGTCTGTTATGAAACTTTAAAAACCTGAACCTCATATACTCATGGTACACTGGAAATCGGTCTGAAAAATGACTAAAAACGTAAAATCTCTACTTGTTTCAATCTGAATCAATTGAACTGCCTGTAAGTTGGTTGAATTACATATTAAAACGTTTTATAGGCAAGAGCAATGAAGAAATGTGTCTAGGGATACAAAATGATTATTTTCCTTGAGTAATTTTCATATCCGGAGGCAGTCACATGACAGGCTGTCACATATCTGGAGGCAGTCACACGACAGTTTCAGAAACCCATCCTCGACCTCTTCTCGTCTCTGGTATTTGGACCCACCAGGAAACAATAAAATCACATGGCTATCTTACCAACAGTTCTTTTTCCGTTTTGTACCCCTTCCATATACTGCTTGTTCATGGAACAATATCTGTATACTTCTAGCTGTTAGGATACGTTTGTGTGTTCTTTTATTTTAATACCACTTGAATGTATATTCTATTTATTAAACAGTAACTGTTTAAAAATTAATTTATTTTGTCTTTCTTTCCGTTTATCTAGTGTTAGTATATCACGGATATACTAATACTGCTATTGGTCCTTCCCAGCAATCTGTACACACACATACACACACGCGCGCACTACTGTTGTAATCGTTATCGTGGTAAGAAATGGACATAGCAACCGGAATTCAAACCCTGAACGAGGCTGTTTACATTTCACATAGTGATAATACCCTTGGAAAAGGTATGAATCCAGCTATTCACTCTACAGCCGTTCATAAATAATAGGGCAGACTGGGCTCTTTAGCTTTGGTATGGCAACCTATCTAGGAGAAGGAAGACTGAATCAAAACCTGTTGAACTGCGCTTTAAAAATGGCTTTGTGTCGCGAAAAGGGGGTAATTCAAATTTTGTCTCGCAAAATTGACGCTACCAGTAAAAATATAAACAACCCATTAAAATAATCTTTCATTGGCGGGATTGTGACTTGAACCTTTAGCCAAAGTTTGTTGAAGCGACATCATTACTAAATGATATCTTTACTGTTATCAAACAACTTAATTTGATATAGTGATTACTAGGCAACGGCAATGTCGAAATAGGGATTCTCACTGTGGAATTCAGGAAATATATACTTCTAATGATAAAAATTTCAACTCTTTAGAAAATTGCAAAATGTACCAAGGGCAGTTTTTTTTATTATCATTATTCTTATCATTCCTTGCGTGTTTTTCACACCCATGTTAACTGATAGCTTTCACAGGATTTTCAGTGGCAGCTTGTCTCTCCAGGACTCTTCTCAGTATTCTAGCCGATCTTAACAATGCTGTAATTTGGTTCACTTGAAACGATCCTGTTTGCACTAATAACACCGTCACCTTCATATTCCACAGCATTTTTTAGTTCTCTGGGAAGGTCAAAGTATATATCTCTCTTTTCGTTTTCTTTGAGATTTTCACTCTGAGGTCTGCCGAGACAGCAAAGTCATCTATTCGGCAGATTCTCTTTTTTTTTTCTTTTTTTTTTTTTTTTTTTTGTTAACTATCCCACGTCTGGTCTTCTGGCAGGGATTAGGTGATTCTGTGCATCTCATTCTCCAAGACGGATTCTGGTTTGTGTATGATATTTGTCGCTGCCTCCCACGAGACAGGACTTGACACAAGGTCAAAAGCCCGAAGGCCGATTAAAGTGGGGATAAAGGAGAGGGAAAGGTCGGGAACGAGCCGAGACTCGAACCCTGTTGGTCTGTGCGGCTCATCGACCCACTAAATGCAATGAAGGTCTAATGAGGCAAGCAGTTTCACGAATCCAAATTTGGACCCGGGCACGTATACCGGGTTATAGCTTAAACTAGACAGCAAGGTCTAGTGCTATACATAGGGGACAGAGGTTGCAGCTTGCCCACCCGAAGGTGACCTATGGATTCTGGTTTGTGGATATACCATTTTGTAGAATGGTTCAATTTTAATTTCTTACACAATTCTCAGTAAATCGCCTTCCCCGTCCACTTGTGTCGAGTTTGCTGCACTCACTTATAATGGGATTAATCGTTTCGTCTCTATCATCTCATTGCCCAGTCGGCTGGGGCTGTTGAATACACCGACAAAAAAAACCCCAGTAATTATACAATTTTACCGATGGCTGGTTAGATTGAGAGGCTTCATACCTTTCCTAAGGGTATTAGTCTGAAAGTAAACGTTATAGCGAGACCGGAGTTTGAACTTGCTACCAACAATGTCACTGTCTAGCACGTTAGCCACTAAACCACGAGGCTTCCCATTCTCCACAATGCTTCTATATGTATTGAACTAACTAACTAATAATAATAATAATAATAATCAGAAAATATAGTAATTATACTTCATACAAATAATTTATGCACAAATATATGGTTGCCCAGTCGGCTGGGACTGTAAAATACACCGACTGCACCTCTGCAGGGGGGTAAGACCCCCCAACGTGTGTCCTGGATATGTCACTAAACAATCTGATTGTGAGGTTCCACTGATACTGGAGCTTTGGAGAATTCGGAGTACCCCTTTATTGCCATCACTCCCAGGTTCACTCTGGCCCGGAGTGGTAGCACCTGATAGGGGCCAATGAATGGGTCAAATAGAACTAAACTGAGTGCTAATGCAAAACTGAATTACTTGAAATAGAACTGTTTTCATATCTAAACTGCTTACTTATGCTGATCTGAATTGCTTGAAATAGAACAGTTTTCACATGTAAACTGCGAACTTATGATAAACTGAATTGATTGAAATAGAACTGTTTTTGACATTGAAACGGTACTTACGGTAAACTAAATTGTTTGAAAGAGATCTAGTTTGATATTTAATCGTATGTAAGCAAAATCTATACTTATACTAAACTGAATTGGTTGAATTAGAACTGTTTGACTAAACTGAATAACTTGAAATAGAAATGTTTTTGACAATTAAACTGTGTACTTACATTTAAACTGCGTACTTATGCGAAACCGAATTGTTTGAAATAGAACAGTTTTTGACATTGAAAGAACTTACGCTAAACTGATTTGTTTGAAATGGAACTGGTTATTTGTATAAACATTGATTTGGCATTAAATAACCTACAAAGGTTGATATACCATAAAAACCAAACCAACCAACCAACCAAACTCTCATCACATAATCTACACTTGGTATTCTATTGCGTCTTATCTATTTTCACGTTAACATAGCTTATATCTTTAGTATCATTATCATTTTGTTATACTTTCTAAGTAAAAGGACGGCTTTAGCATTAAATTAGCAACAAAGATTGATCGGCTATTAAACCAATATTTTAGTGAAAAAAAATGCCTGCGTAGGTAGATGCAAGAATATGTTTTTTGTGTGAGTGTGTATGTGTGGCTTATATGCATGTATATTTGAGCGTATCTGTATGTATATATATACATATGAGTTTGCATATGAGTTTGAGTGAAAATATAAGCATAAGCATAGCGTATATATATATATATATATATATATATATATATATATGTGTGTATGTGTGTGTGTATGTGTGTGTGTATGTATGTATTTACCCACCATGGACGGGATGTGACTCAAGGTCATGTTTTAAGAGGAATAAAGCTTGTTTTAATTAGGAGTTTTCTTTCTCCTGGATTGGTTGCCTTAAGACTTTTTAAACTCCAATGCGAGAAGTTGCTTAGGCTGAGAGTATAGTCAGGTTACGGATCAGTACTGCCACACAAGCAAGTTATTACTAATGAGTTCTGTGTTTCTGTTAAGTCGATCTTAGTAATTGGTTATTCATTTAGTCTTGTATGTATTTACCAACTCCTCCGCTCAGGTAGGATGTGACGCAAGGTCAATTTTTAAGCAGAGTATAACAGGTTTCAAAATGGAGTTTCGTTTCTTTAATACAGGTTGCCTAATCAAGGCTAAAGAACAGTCTACCCGACTATTTATTACCCATATCTGGAGGGAGAATAAATGAAGTCATAATTTTCCCAAAGGTATTAATGGTATGTGAAATACAAACAGCTTCGTCGAGGATTTGAACTCGTGTCGCCGCGTCCATTTGATATGACGATAATCATCTACAGGCATCATTTAGCTTTGTAATTTAAAAAAAATCAAATTAATGTTTTTTTTTTCTTATTTGAAACTTCCGAATTCATGCGTGAATTTAGAGTTTCATTACGTTCTTTTTTCTTTATTATTTACGTGTGAATACGGAGCTTAGTGAGAGTTCTGTATGCCTAATATATTATCTTTAAGTTAGACGAACCAGACATGCAGGACACTGCTGGAGAAGCAGGGACGAGCTCATAAGTGATGTACTCCTATGGACCCCCACATATGGCCGGGCAAAAGCAGGACGACCAGCACGAACATACATTCAGCAGCTATGTGAGGATACGGGATGTAGCCCTGAAGACCTGCCTGAGGCGATGAACGATAGGGAAAAGTGGCGAGAGAGGTTCAGGGATATCCGTGCTACCAGCACGACATGATGATGATGATGATGATAGATATATTATCTGATAAAGGATTAGTCTTCTGACTAAATAAATTGACATGTGTTTACTTTTTAATCATCAGTCTTTTAAAACTTTTAATTTATCATATTTACCCAACCCCTCCGCTCGGGCAGGATATGACACAAGGTCAATTTTTTTAAGCGGAGTTTAACAGGTTTGAATTCAGAGTTTTCCTTCTCCTAGACTAGTTGCCTCACCAAGGCTGAAGAAGCTAGTCTGCCCTACTATTTACCCATAGCTGGAGGGAGAATGATTGGATTCATACCTTTCCCAAGGGTATTAGTGCTATGTGAAATGCAATCAGTCTCGTCCAGGATTTGAACTCGTGTCGCCGTGTCCATTTCACTACGACGATAACCATTACACCACGGGCAATTTATTTTCAGTTTTAATCTCGTTTTTGTGAAAAGCAATAAATCCAACAGGATTGATAGAGTAAGATTTGAGCAGTCTTGGTTTCAGTTGATTCGTATGCACATTTTGTCGTCAGAAGTTGAAAACAAATGATCAAAATTTACATTCTATCAACACTTTCAATCTAACTAGCTTGTTTAAGCATTTGTCTCTCCAGCGGAAAGAAAACCATTTGCCATGTACATGTTGAAAAGAACCAGTGCCAGACCATCTTGGATTTCTGGTGTGCAGCCATAGAATAAAAAAAAAATGATCAAAGAACTTGGTTTTGTTTGATTACTTTGTTTAACAGCATATCAACCTTTGTGGGTTATTTAATGCCGAAACTATCGTTGTTTGTAACACAACAGTGGTACAATTTAACCCATTGCTGGGGAGGGTGATAAAGGGCTTCATATCTTTCCCAGGGGCATTAGTTCAAAAGGGAAAGTAATCGTATAACCGGATTATGAACATGCTTACTATGATGTCACAGTCCAGTAAGTTAGCCACTACACCATGAAAAGTCTTCCCAGTGCGTTTTGTTTTTTTAATGGCATATCAACCTCCGTGGATAATTTAATGCAACAGCCATTCTTGTAGAAGAACAATAAGTGTGCTATTTAACCCATAGCTGCGAGGAGAAGAACTAACAACTTTTCCCAAGGGTATTAGTCCAAAAGTGAATCTAATAGCATGACAGGAGTCAAAATTGCTAACAACGATGTCGCAGTCTGTCGGTTTAGTTCGGTTTTGTTTTTATGGCATATCAACCATTATAGGTTATTTAATGCCAAATCCTCTTCATACATATATATTAAATATATAGGATTTGGTTTGTTTTGGTTTTATGGGATATCAACCATTGTAGGTTATTTAATGCCAAATTTTGTTTATACATATATTTTAGATATATATATGATTGGTAAACACATTTTGTAGACAACATTCTAAAACGAGCCTGAGCTTTTTTGCGGGTAGCTGCATTGTTTCAAGTATCGCCATATCAGTCATTTGTTTGCACACAGCTTGTTCAATTTGACCCATAGATAGAACAAAATCAATTGCATAAGATTAGGACATATTCTAAACAAGGACTCTAAAGCTTTGAAACAAGAGGATGTGGAATTATGTATTTTGAGTCAATGAAGGAAAGATCCCATTATTCCATGAACTGTAATCCACCCCATATTTGAAGTTAGTTTCGTTCACTACGAAATTTAAACTCCTTACTGGTCCTTTCCTAGTGTTAACTGAATCTTTTAATAATCTTCAACTCTTATGCAACCGTTTCTCGCAATTACCACAAGAGTTTTCATGTTTGACCCTTTCTAGTCGGTCACAACGTTCACCAGAAGAAGAGCAGGCAGGTACATTACAACACCTACTTTCTGTACCGACATGTTGACCAACTAGTTTTTAACCGCAGAGTGAGCTGTTTCGCTATCATCCTTCCAAAAAGATATTTGTATCAAAATTTGATCGTGAGATTTGTTCGAATTCCTCGTCATGATACAGGAGAGGTACCCATGCTGCAATGGTTATTGTCGTAGGAAATGGACATGTCGACACGTGTTCAAACCCTGGACGAGGTTGATTGTTTTTCACATAGCACTAATACCCTTGGAAAAGGGATGAATCGAATTATTCTCCCTCCAACTATGGGTAAACAGTTGAGTAGATTGTTTTTTAAGCTTTGGCTAGGCAACCAGTCTAGGAGAAGGAAACCCCTGAATTCTAACCGGTTAAACTCCGCTTTAGTAAATTCGTCTTGTTGTATACTCATCTGCTGATTCATGCAGAAATATACATATATATGCTGGATACATACCGACGCAATGATAACAGACGCAGTAATAAACGACGCAAGAAGACTTCTTTACAATTATATTTACCTCTCACTTTATTGCAAGGGTTCAAAAGGGTTGTTCAAGGTTTGCATGTGAGAGGGTGCTGGAGACTGAACATAAACTTCATATTTTGACCCCACTGTTATGACCGTCACGTTGTGTCTTTCTTGTTCTCCTGATGTTGGGGTCTACTCCATCGGGGGGGGGGTTCCGAGGCCCCCCCTCGGTCGGGTGTGGCTTTCCCTACCACATCTGGTCTCTACTGTCTGGAATTCTGCTGGCAACTGCTTTGGCACCCCAAACTCAACTGAGTTAAATAATAATTCAACGCCCACATGATCGCCAACTGGATCTTTGAAATCGAATGTTTAATCGTCATCAAGCGGAAATAACTGTCATACAGTTCAGAGGTTACTCTCTTCCGGTGCATCACTGTAATGGCACAATGGGACCTTCACCTTGTCCCATATCATAAGCCTTAATCCGCCCACGCGATCTTTCGATTACTGGCCATTGGAATGTGTCACTTCCTTCCGGTGTATCACCTTGGAATAGCATTTTTGGGCCGGGGCGAAGGTCAAAATATAACAGTCTCGCGTACATCCCTCTGGCAACATATAAGTGTTCTTAAAGAATCCTTCTTTAATCTTTCTTTTGCACTCCTCTACAAATTGACTCAGATCTTAATGCTTCTTTTTCGTATCATCCGTCAGTTGTTTGCGGCTTTCTCGTTCCTCCATTATTTCAGTATAAGAGTCTTTATAATGTGTCAGTTTATCATTGTAGTTTGATATACCACAAGATGCAAATGATATACCACAAGATGCAAAAGATATGCCACACGATGCAAATGAAATAACACAAGATGCAAATGATATACCACAAGATGTAAATGATATACCACACGATGCAAATGATATAAAACAAGATGTAATCTTGGTATATCTTTTGCATCTGGTGGTATGTCATATACCACCAGATGCAAAAGATATACCATTTGCATCGTGTGGTGTATCATTTGCATCTTGTGTAATATCATTTGCATCTGGTGGTATGTCATTTACATCGTGTGGTATATCTTTTGCATCTGGTGGTATGTCATATACAAAAGATATAACGATGTAAATGACATATACACGATGTAAATGACATACCACCAGATGCAAATGATATAACACAAGATGCAAATGATACACCACACGATGCAAATGATATACCACAAGATACAAATAAAACAGAAGATACAAATGATTAAATTTGGTGCACCTAACCATATTCCAGATGCTTTTATACGTCAAAATCCAATATTCTACTGTCCATTAACAAATGGAACAATTTTCCTCATCCTACAGTTTGTTAATAATTTGTACCGAAGGTCCATAGGAAAGGCAAGAATCTATCTCTTCTTTTCTTACCTATGGCTAGATAGCTGGGCAGACTAGGTTCTATTGTCTTGCTGGGGCAACCAATCTGGGAGAAGGAAAACTCTGAATATAAATCAGCTCTACTCTGCTTAAAACTTGACTTTGTTTTACATCCTGCCTATAATTGAGAGTTTGAGTAAAAAATATCCTTCATCAGGCTCTTTACTTTTCCTAGTTGGGGACACATGTCTAAAGCTTTTATGCATTGTGACTTTGAAACAAATACCCCCCTATCGGCTGTGGCTATAGAATAGGCCGACTGCACCTCCACAGAGGGATGAGACCCCACCCCAAGATGTGACACTAAACTGTATCTGATGGTGATGCCCCTGTCCTGGAGCTCTGGAGAATGAGGAGTACCCACCCCTTCATTGCCATTACTCCTAAGTTCACTCAGACCCGGAGTAGCAGTACCTGTTAGGGTCTAATCAAAGCGTCAACTAAAACTAGTGTCCTGAGTATTACACTAAACTGTATTTGATAGTGAGGCTCCAGTCCTGGAACTTTGGGGAACTTCATAGCCATTGCTCACAGGTTCGCACAGACCAAGATTGAAAGTAGATGTTAGGGTCTCATTTATGGGTAAAAAAGTTTTTAATCATTTACTAAGAATTGTTAGTTGTAGTAATTTGAAACCATCCTGCTGTGAGCAAACCATTTATATAAGATAAGAATACTTGATAAATAGAATTATTTGAGTTAGATAGGAATACTTGAAACCCTTTAGCTCTGGTCAAACTAATAATAAATATTAAATAGAATTATTGATAATAGATAGGAATATTTATAACGATTTAACTGTGTGCAAACAAATGAGCTCTAAGAAATCATTGAAAATAATCACTAACAAACTATTCCTTTCCAAATCACACACACACACACACACACACACACATATATATATATATATATATATATATATATATATATATATATATATATTGTCATCCACAGACAGTCTGTTCCTTTGTATCACAACTATTCAGTGTGGCTACACACGGAGAACGCTTGAAGCTGGGATCGAAACCCGCCAAACCCGTTACACTTAGTGTCATACTGCTCAGCCAGCAAGCGAACCACCTCAGCTCGGGAATTCTAAGGCATTATGTATTAGCTTTCGTTTCTTTACATTTTTGGCTTACCGGATACCAGAGTGCTCAATTTATTCGAAGAGCTTTGCATTATGCGAGTGGCAACCGTTAATTCCTTCACCAGAGTGGTCAACCCCCGGCATCCACTGACAGACTATATATATATAATTGAGAAGAAGGAAAAACAATAAGTATATTCCGTTATAAATTTATTTCGCTCGTTTGATGGACTGGTCAGATGTAATGATATGTTGTTCTGCATAAGATTATTTATTTATGTCTACATATATTATAAACTTTACATTGAGCACTCAGCTTGGGTAAATCTGTTTGAGTATATCTATCTATCTGTCGATCTATCTATCTACAAACATTTGGCATTAAATAACCGACACGGGTTTTAGTATATGGCAGTTCTATTTTGTAACCTGTTAAGCCTCACTGGTTAACTTTTCTCTCTGTTTGATTTTTAAGAAGTTGTTGGCGGCTGAATTAGCTTGAAACAGCAGAAGCCATGGATCACATCTGGTTTCTTTGTTTTTGTGGTCATTTAGTCTCATCGCTATCCTTATAGAAGAACAGTAGTGATACTATTCAACCCATAGCTGGGGGGATAAGGAAGTTCATGCCTTTCCCAAGAGTATTAGCTCGAAAGTGTAAAAGTGGGACTAGAGATTAAATTCGCTGCGATGTTTTAGTCCAGCACGTTAGTCACTACACGAATTGGATGGTCCCATTTACTACAAAAAGGTGTCTACGAATAGTAGCTTTATTAACCATTCAATATGCAGTTGCTCTCTTACTCCTACCGTGGTGTGGGTCATTTGACTCGTTTTCAAACGCGTTCTGCCCTCCTTGTTTTTTTTAAGGGTTGTCTTATTTTTTAGCTTGTTTTTTTCTTTTTTTTTCTTTTTTTGTGGAATTGGTTTACATATTGAACCCAGATAGAAAACTGTTTGTCATTATGTCCAGTAAATCAAACAATGTGATTTTGTGTCTACTTTTCAATACCACTTTTCAATACTATCAATACTACCGTTATAGTCTTTGATAAGCAAGGATTGAACTAGTAAAAACTCATGCTTTACAACGCCATGTTTGCAGTTAAATTGTTTTTCCAGTACTTTAATTCTGTAACATATTAAACTCCGACCCCACCGAGCTGTCGAATAAGAAATACACCTGTGTAAATAACAGTTGCATCCGGTCGAAGATATCAGGGGATAGCCTTGACTGTAGACGAGTTGAATTGAGTGCAGATGCGACGCTCACTGAAGCAGGTGGATGTCAAACAATTATATAACCCAGTGTCGCAGGAAGTTTGAGTGAGTTTGGAGTTTGGAGTCAGTTGTTGCAGTTCGAAGCAGTGAGAACCAGACCCAGCAGAGAGCTGGGCCCTCAGGATCCCCGGTTGAGCAGCCCCGCAGGATGAGAATGAAGTGCTGCTATAGCAAGAGAAGCTGGGGGTCAATATGCTGCAGTCATTGTTCAGTCTCCAACTCACCTCTCACACATAACCCTTTCGTAACCCTTTCGTACCATTTCGAATGAAGTGAGTGAGGTATATTTTTTCCAAAGAACTGTGTTTCGTTCGTCATTATTGTGTTGACTACGTTTCTTCATGTATATGTGTATATGTATTATATGTGTATAGTTGGTTGTAACTATGCAACAATTCTCCTGGTCAAATGATATCAGACCGTAATTGGGTCTTCTTTATAAGTACTTCTGTAGGTGAGTTATTGTTTGGCATATTTTGGTAGCTTTTGAAGAATATTTGAATGATTTCGAGTGTATTCCTCTCCTCTTTGAGTTGAATGTTTTCACAAAACGCTCTGCTAGTCCATTCAATTGTAGATAAAATGGCCGTGACTAGTTGGGTTGAATGTTATGTTGTTGACAAAAGGTTAAAAATTTTGCAGAGGTAAATGTACTACTGTTATCTGAGATAAAAATATCTGGTAAGGGAGTCCAGATAGTGTAGTGATCTGGTTTCGGTTTCTTCGTTTTAATGGCATATCAACTCTTTTTAGGTTATTTAATGCCAAAGCCATTCTCCTAGAAGAACAGTAATCGTACTATTTAACCCATAGCTGGGAGGATAAGGGGGTTCATACCTTTCCCAAGAGTATTTGCCCGAAAGTGAACGTAATAGCGCAACTGGAGTACGAACTCGCGTACTACGATTCTGCAGTCCATCGCTTTAACCATTACACCACGAGGACACCTGTAGCGGCTAATATGCAGGAATGCAACATGATAGTAAGCAGGTTCGAACTTCAGTTGTGCAACAACGTTCGATTTTGGTCTAATACCATTGGAAAAGGTATAAACTCCTTATTCCACCAAGTTATGGTTTAATTAGTATCACCAACGTCCTTCAAAAAGAATGACTTTTGCATTAAATAACCCACGAAGATTTATAGACCATTAAACCAAGACACCACACCAAACCAAACCAAACCAAACCCTAAAGGTTTATAGACAATTAAACAAAGAAACCAAACCAAACCAAAATATCTTGTATCCTAAATCTGATAAAAACTTGCAGTAGTTTCATAATAATTTCACCGGAAATTGTGTAATTTATGGTGAGTACTTAAGGCTACATACTGTAAGCGGTATTTGTCGATCGTCCCACTAACCTTACGAGTGTGGCACAAGGCCTTTTTAAAGGTTGGTCCAGGCACAGGGCCGTAGCCCAAACGCACTCGGCAGCTCCAAAAATGCTACATACTGTAAGCATCAGATAGCATCAAATGATATTGGCCAATATAAGTTCAGTAAAGTCAACATGAAGACGCAACCGATTCTTTGACAGGCCACGAACAAAGTTTATTTTTACAGAGGACTTTGATGCAACTTAACATTTAGAACAAGAGTTTTCAAATTTCTCCAACTGCCTGTCCATATTTGACTAGTACATATATCAGTACCCTAAGACCTTCGTATCACCGATACCTCTAACACAAAGCCATCTTTGAGGAATGTGGAGTAAGCCTTCAATGCAATTACTTCCGGGTCCACTTTTACTCGTTACTGGTTGTATTTGTCCGGGTCCCATCTAAGGGTTTAATCATTTACTGTACTTGAAACCATTTAATTGTGCCAAAAAATTATAGGTATTGAATTAGATAAGAATATTTGATGAATAGAATTACTGATGTTACATAGTAATACTCATTTTAAGTTATAGTAATAATCATTTAACTGTGTGCAAACAAATAAGCACTAGATTGGTTAAAAATAATATTACCTAGAAACATTTACAAATCAAATTATATATATATATATATATATAACCTGGATCTGGCAATAAATAATCTACAACGGTTGGTATGCCATAAAACATAACCAACCAACCAACCAACCAACCAACCCTTGATACTGTTGTATACATACATGTACACGCATATACACACATATATACAATTGCTCAGATGACTGGGACTGTAGAATACACACACTGCATCTCTACAGACGGGTAAGATTCCCTCAAGGCGTGTCCTGGATATGACACGAAACAATCTGAGGGTGAGGCTCCGGTAATACTGAAGCTTTGGGAAATGCGGAGCACCCCTTCATTGCCATCGCTTCCAAGTCCACTGTGACCCGGAGTGGTATCACCTGATAGGTCCTATCTACAGGTCAAATAGAACGGTTTGACATTTAAACTGAGTGCCAACAAATAACTTATGCTAAATTGAATTGTTTGGAATAGAACTATTTGATCATTTATCCGTTTGTAAACAAATGTCTGATCTTTAATTGAGTTGTTTGTGATACAGTGTAATACTTGGAACAATTCAATTGTGTGTAAAAGAATGAGTTTCACTTTGTTTAAAAGTGTTATCAACAAAATATGTTTACAAATCATATATATTTAATATTCATGTACAGAGTGGATTTGGTATTGAATAACATATAATGTTTGATATGCCATAGAACCAAATCAAAACAAATTTTATAAATTTAATATATATATATATATATATATATATATATATATATATATATATAACGAGGATTTGGCATTAAATAACCTAAAATGGTTGAAAGGCAATAAAACCAATCCAAATCATTATATATTTGATATGTATGAATAAAGACGATTTGGCATTAAATAACCTACAATGGTTGATATGTCATAAAATCAAACCAAACCAAATCCTATATATTTAATATATATATATATATATATATATATATATATGTATATTTGGCATTAAATAACATACAATGGATGATATGTCATAAAAGCCAGCCAAAGTAAATCATGTATTTAGTATATATATAAAGACGATTTGGCATTAAATAACATACAATTGTTGATATGTCATAAAGCCCAGCCAAACTAAATCATATATATATATATATATATATATATATATATATATAAGGACGATTTAGCATTAAATAACATACAATGGTTGATATATCATAAAACCCAACCAAACCAAATCCTATATATTTAACATATATGTATAAAGAGGATTTGGAATTAAATAACCTACAATGGTTGATATGCCATAAAACTCTACCAAAACAAATCCTAAATATATATATATATATATATAGGATTTGGCATTAAATATCCTACAATGGTTGATATGCCATAAAAACCAACCAAACCAAAACATATTTGTAATGACTTTTTGCATAAACACTCATACAGACATGAATATAATTTATAGCGTCTAAATAAACACATCCAGAGACAGAAAAACATATAATATCATATAATATCATATATGATATTATTCTCTACTTGTCATTTTATCAATTCTTCAGTACTTCTAAGTATATTTTTTTTACATACGAACATAATACAATTTCTATTATCCACTTCATCGGTTGATTAACAGCTCTTATGTAATATAATGGCCGAGGGATTTCGTTTTATATATCTTGCCTTTGGGTTTAGTTAGGCTGAGAACCTTTCGGCTCAGTGCATGGGTTACTTAGGTGCAACAGTAACGCAGTGTTCACGCGCGCGTGCGCAGAGCGGACATGTCATTCAGAGATGTCGCAATAGCCCAGATGGGAAATGGGGCTAGAGAGTGCGAATGACGTCACGGACAAGAAGCGCGTGCGGAGGATTTTGGGGATTTTGAAGAAAGTCAGTTGGTTGAGAACTAGACTCCGAACGGGAAGGTTGACTTTCGCTAGCTCGCCGAAGCCAGGCCAGTGGCCTTGTGGAAAAGATGGAAAAGTCAGCATTGAAAGATTGTGCTTCTCTCCTTATGTCGAAAAACCTTTTAACTCAAAGGTGATAAAAAGTTTCGTACCTGAACTACGAAGTCGTTACGTGTTTTTCGTGTTTCGGGATTCCTATGTTCTATGTATATATGTTATGAACATTCTATGTACGTTACACATATCCGTATCATGGGTATGGTACACTTAATCAACAAATCATCCTCTTAGAAATAATGTAAATATTACCAAGTGAATTCTATTCAACAGCCCTGTTATTGAATCTTATCTGTTCATCATGATACCAACCAGCGCCCAGAAGTAGTAATGATGAGTCATCTCATTCAGCAGGCTGGCCAACATCTTTTTTAACTTAGTTTTGGCAATATAGTATTCTGGGCAATACACTTACACAAGATTTATGCATTTGCTCCTGAGATATGATGACGCGTGTGAGAGTTATAAAAGAATATCTTTAAATGACACGTATGTGTACGAGTAAAAAAGTCCTTTTTTGTATGGATGTATATGAGTGATTAAATTCCTGTAGAGATGGTGTGTGTGTGTGTGTGTGTTCGCTTGAAAGAAGTCCTTTTAGCATTAAGTATCGGAGTGATTGCCAAGGATGAAAGGATGGAGGTGCCCGTAATGTAATAGTTATCGTCGTAGGAAATGAACACGGCGACTCGAGTTCAAATCCTGGACGAGACTGATTGCATTTCACATAGCACTAATACCCTTGGGGAAGGTATGAATCCAATCATTCTCCCTCCAGCTATGGGTAGGACAGACTAGGTTTTTCAGCCTTGGTGAGGCAACTAGTCTAGGAGAAGGAAAACTCTGAATTCAAACCTGTTAAACTCCGCTTAAAAATTGACCTTGTGTCATATCCTGCCCGAGCGGAGGGGTTGGGTAAATAGAATACCCAAGGATGAAACGAATAAACTACTATTTGCATGCATGTTTGATGGGGAATAGGTCGATAGAAGCTCTTTTGGTGGGGGTAGATTTCTACTGGAGTGGAACGAGCGGATGATTTTCATCTTTCCTTATTTGACGGTTAGCGTGTGCACAGTTTTTTGTTGTTGAGGATTAGTAATCTTTATAGAGGAATATAATTAAAGCAAAGTTGGCGACCATAGTGGAGGGTGACCCAAAGTTTCCCTTTTCAATAACAACAACACTGAGGTGTAGGGGAAGGGCGCCACTCTGTTTTCCCGATTGCTCCACTTTACCCTTGATCCTTACCTGATTGTGTTGAGTGTTAAGCAAGGTGGCATCAATAACTATTTTTTGAGTTTTTGGTATGACTCGACCTAGTATTGAAACCCCATCTCTCGGACCATTGGCGAACACTCTACTCATTAGGCCAATGGCCCGGTTATAGAGGAATATAGTGAAATAAAGTTGGTGACCATAGTCGAGGGTGACCCAAAGGCCCCCTTTTCGATAGCTATTACAACAAGGTGTAGGGGAGAGCGCTACTCCTTTCCCTGGATTGCTCCACTTTACCCTTGATCCTTACCTTATAATGCTGACTGTTAAGCAAGGTAGCATCATGTACCATTTTTGAGTCTTTGGTATGACTCGACCTGGGATTGAACCTAGGTCTCTCTGGCCACTGGCCAACACTCTAACAATGTCCGGTTTAGAGGAATATACATGCGGTGAATATGTGGCATAGCTATTATGGTCTATAAATTCGGGAAAAAATGAGGTTCCGATGCTGTTGAAGTACTTTAAACTAGATAGAAAAAAGAAATTAATCTTAAGTCTAAAGCCAGTAGTCACCTATATATATATATAATTTTAGAAAAATAAAAGTGTAAAAAATAAAAATTAATTTACTATAATTCCAACCGGCAATAAAAAAAACGGAAGTGGGCTAAATGAGGAGAAAACTCTTCACCCCTCTTCTATCCCCTCCCACCCTTCTTTCCTGTGTCTATTCTGAATTATTTTATCCATAAGTTCTGAAGTAGTCCTGTTAATTTTTTGGGGGTGTTTTTGATTTATATCAAAAACCCATAACAGGATGGAAATAAATTTATAATCCTAATGTGACCGGTTTTTGTTTTTTCTTATATATATACATTTATAATTCTGATGGTGTGAAAAAACCCAGATGATACAATTTGTAAATAAAAAAATACTCAAACTGATATCTAGGAAAAGGTTTTCAATAAAAAAAAAGGAAAGACTAAAAACATTTGTATAGCTTGAAAATAATCAACCATCAACGCAATGTCAAGCCAAAAGAAAAAAATACTGACAGAAGCACCTAAGCTGAAATGTAAAAGTCCTCAATAAAAGAGACAGAAGAAATTTACCAAGGTTTCACCTACCGGTCATCAGGATAGTTAGAATTATCCTGATAATAGTGAAACCTTGGTAGATTACTTCTGGCTCTCTAGGTATTCTATATATATATATATATATATATATATATATATATATATCATCATCATGTCGTTCCGCTTGCACGGATATCCCTGACGCTCTCACGCCACTTCTCCCAATCGTTCATCGCCTCCGGCAGGTCTTCAGGGCTACATCCCGTATCCTCACATAGCTGCTGTATGTATGTTCTAGCTGGTCGTCCCGCTTTTACTCGGCCATATGTGGGGGTCCATAGGAGTACATCACTTATGTGGTCGTCCCTGCTTCTCTAGCAGTGTCCTGCATGTCTGGTTCGTCTAACTTTACATATATATATATATGTATATATATGAAACAATACCCACACGCTGGGCTTTGTTAGTTTGGCCGTTTGTCGAGTGGTGTGGACGTTGTTGTTTCTTTTCACATCCGGCCGAGTGAGGATTTCACAGGTTGTATAAAAAAAACAAAAAAAAACTCGGCTAAAATCCTACACAGCTACCAAAATGCTAACATTTGGTCATCGTCTTCACTACTCCATGTCCTTGGCTTGACTTTCTGACTCTCTGCTCCGGTTCCCACTCACATCTGACTGCTTCGGAGTCTGTCTCCTGATTGACTAACGTCGTTCGTCCTTTTCTTCTGGTTTTCGCGGGCATAAGAACAGTGTTGGTGCGATGATTGCTGAGGCAAGTGTTATCTTCTGGTTTTCGTGGGCATAAAAATAGAGTTGGTCCGATGATTGCCGGTTTTCGTGGTCATAAGAATAGTGTTGGTCCGATGATTGTCGGTTTTCGTGGGCATAAGAGAAGTGTTGGTCCGATAATTGCCGGTTTTCGTGGTCATAAGAATAGTGTTGGTCCGATGATTGCCGGTTTTCGAGGTCATAAGAATAGTGTTGGTCCGATGATTGCCGGTTTTCGAGGTCATAAGAATAGTGTCGGTCCGATGATTGTGGAAGAAAGAAACTGATAATTACCAAGCAACATTGGCTTTATGTTTGTGCTATTCTAATTTAGATCGACATTGTTACAGAAATTTATATTTTCTGTTGCTTTTTTGACAGTTTCTTTGTATCAGGGTTCAATTTAAAAAACAAACAAACTTGGGTAACGCCTATATCAACTGGGCACTGAAAGAAAGAAACTAGCAAGAAAGCTAAAGAAAAAATTATTTGATCTTAAAGGGGAAAGTTCAGTGGTTTTTAACTAAACTTGTCAAAACAATATATATATATATATATATATATATATATATTGATAGATAGATAGATAGATTTAGATTTTTTTACGCCGATGACATAGCGATTTTGGCAAATACATCCAACCAAGGTCGAAACACTACTGCATAGTTTGGAACAAGCCACCGCAGGCATTGGCCTCCATCTCAATGCACACAAAACTGAACACATGTGCTTTAATAAAAAAATGCGACTTTTCCGCTCTAGACAGAACCTCCCTGAAACTGGTAGACAAGTTCACCAACCTAGGAAGCAATGTCTCATCAACCGAAAAAGACATCGACACGCGGCTAACGCAGGCATGGACAGCTATCGATAAGCTATCGATCATATGGAAGTCAGACCTGACTGATAAAATGAAACGCAGTTTCTTCCAAGCAGCGGTCGTGTCGATACTGCTATATGGATGCACTACTTGGACGCTAACAAAACGGCCGAAAAAAAAGCTTGACGGCAATTACACAAGAATGTTGCGAGCAATATTGAACAAGTCCTGGAGGCAACACCCCATAAAGCACCAACCATACGGCCACCTGCGTCCCATCACGAAACTATCCAAGACGAACCAGACATGCAGGACACTGCTGGAGAAGCAGGGACGAGCTCATAAGTGATGTACTCCTATGGACCCCTACCTATGGCCGAGCAAAAGCAGGACGACCACCTCGAACCTACCTACAGCAGCTCTGTAAGGATACGGGATGTAACCCTGAAGACCTGCCAGAGGCGATGAACGATAGGGAGAAGTGGCGAGATAGGGTCAGGGATATCCGTGCTGGCGGCACAACATGATTATATATATATATATATATATATAGAGAGAGAGAGAGAGATAGATTGGTAGGGAGAGTGAAATAGAGAGAAACAGAGGGTTAAAGAGCAAGAGAGAGAGAGAGAGTTTTAAGAAATTTTTAGCTCTTTGTTGCTTTATTGCTGTGATGGTGATTATTACACAGCTCTTACCAGTAAACAACTAGGCATGTAAGTGTCTGCTTTTCTTAATGCACAGGGCCAAATTATATGACAAATAATAAGAGTAAAAAACATATTCAATTGAGGATGATAATTATTGAAGAAATCCAATCCAATAACGAAGACACATGATTTAAATCACAGGAAACCTCGATAATTGCATGTAGATATGCACATGCATATATGCAGGAGTGCACACACACACACACACACACACATTTTAGTGTTTTTTAAATCTTTTCCGTGATTTACCAAGTGTGATTGACGTTAAGTTTTTTTCACTGACTGGGATGATAATCCAAAAGAGTTAGAAAACCATCACTTCTATCATCTTCATTGTCAAGTCGCACTGATAGCACGGATTTCCCTGACTCTCTCTCAATATCTCTCTTTCTTTCTCTCTCTCTCTCTCTCTCGCTCTCTTTCTTTCCCCCCTCTCTCTCCATCCATCCCCATCATCCATCACTCTGGACTGGTCTTCCAAACTACATCCGGTGTCCGCGCAGACCTGTCGTGGGTAAGTTCTTGCTGGTTTACCCACACAGACACGGCCATGTGAATGGAGAACATCTCTTATAATTACCATAACTCTAAATCACTTCCATATTCTAGTAAAAATTTTGGACTAATATTTTCATGAAAGATATAATGTTTGTATAAACTGTTTAAATTCGGTTCTAATATTATTTTTATAATAGTTGTATAAAAAATATAGATTCCTAATATAATCATTTTCTCTCACTTCTTTCAGAATTTGACTTTCGCTAATGATAAGCTGCAAAAAGTTCGCTAAGACCCGGGTCAAAATCTTTAACTCTTGTGTTTAGCAGAGTTATGGCAATGAAATAGTCACCTTCTACGATGAGTTAGCCTCATTAGTGCGTAGCATCCCGAAACACAACATGTTAGTCATTGGCGGAGACATGAATGCACAAATCGGGAAAAACGGAAACAACAAATACAGCCTC
Organism: Sepioteuthis lessoniana; assembly: GCA_963585895.1. Lineage (NCBI taxonomy): Eukaryota > Metazoa > Mollusca > Cephalopoda > Myopsida > Loliginidae > Sepioteuthis > Sepioteuthis lessoniana. The sequence goes on along the minus strand of OY757917.1, from coordinate 18,215,425 downwards.
CACAACACGTCAAATAGAAATGGGCAACATCTAACAGATTTCATGATAGAAAATAGATTAGCATGCCTCAATACAAACTACCAAAAAAGAGAGGGCAAACTATGGACATACACGTACGCAAACAATACTAAAGCTCAGATAGACTACGTCCTTATAAACAAGAAATGGAAGAATAGTGCATTGAATTGCGAGGCATACTCCTCTTTTGAGGGTGTGTCCACCGATAATAGTCACAGCGAAAATACGGTTAAGCCTACGAAAAAACGCCAAACGAACAGTGACCACCAAACACTATGACTGGGCCCTATTAAACAACAAAGATGTCAGAGATAAATACGTATTAGAATTGAGAAACAGATTCGAAACACTACAAGAAAAGACGGAAAAAAGTACACCAAACGACGAATACGAAAATTTCGTCAATGCACACCTTGAGGCAGCAGCAAAATACATTCCAACAAAAATTAAAACTAAATATAGAGCCCCATGGGAAACCTTAGCGGTGAGAGAAAAACGTGCACTAGTGAAAACAGCCTCCAAAAACTATCGAAAAAACCCAACAAACACAAATGCCTTAAAACTAAAAACGGCACAAAATCAATTAGCAGGCATATATATAAAGGAACAGACAGAATACATTCAAAATCAGATAGATAAGATCAGAGACTCGGTAGAAGATAGACAATCTAGAATTGCCTGGCAAACAATAAACGAAGTGAGCAGAAGAAAGAGCACAGCCAAAGCTAAACTTAAAGCAGCAAACCAACAAGAAAGAATAAAACTGTGGAAACAGCACTTCGAAAACTTACTTGGAAACCCACCAAAAATAACACATGAACCAATCACCAGAATAATTAGCAAACAATTAGACATTAAACTTGGACCGTTCACACAAGGAGAACTCGACTCGGTTCTCAGAAAAATTAAAAATAGGAAAGCTGCAGGACTGGACGAAATTCCCCCGGAAGTATGGAAGACCAGACAATTCGACGACATACTGCTCCGACACTGCAACGCAGTATACAATCAAAATCCGATAGATAGATGGACGAAGGGATGCATACTCCCCTTCCCTAAAAAGGGGGACCTCGGATTAGCCAAAAACTACCGAGGCATAACACTTACATCCATAGCTGCCAAAATCTACAATGCCCTACTACGAAACCGCATAGAACCCAAAATCGACAACATACTTAGAAAAAACCAAAATGGCTTCCGAAGAAATAGATCTACGACCTCACAAATACTAACCATCCGCAGAATCCTTGAAGGTGTACGGGCAAAGAACCTACAAGCGACATTAATATTTGTCGACTTTACCAAGGCTTTCGACTCCATTCACAGAGGAAAGATGGAACAAATCCTACTAGCGTACGGCATACCTAAAGAAACCGTAGCGGCAATAACGATTCTCTATAGAAACACTAAAGTAAAAGTACGATCACCAGATGGAGACACAGAATACTTCGACATTGTAGCAGGAGTACTACAAGGGGACACGCTGGCTCCGTATCTCTTTATCATTTGTCTAGACTACGTACTTAGAACATCGATTGACAAAATCAAAGAGAATGGCTTCGAACTGACGAAGAAAAGAAGCAGAAGATATCCCGCAACAACAATTACCGACGCCGACTACGCCGATGACATAGCGATACTGGCAAATACACCTGACCAAGCCGAAACACTTCTGCATAGCCTGGAACGAGCAGCAGCAAGCATAGGCCTCCATGTTAATGCACACAAAACGGAATATATGTGCTATAACCAAACGGGAGACATCTCCACTCTAGAAGGAACCCCTCTTAAACTAGTAGACAAATTCACGTACCTAGGAAGCAGCGTCGAATCAACCGAAAAGGACATCGAAACGAGGTTAACGAAAGCATGGACAGCTATCAATAGGCTATCGACTATATGGAAATCAGACCTAACCAATAAAATGAAACGCAGTTTCTTCCAGGCAGCGGTCACATCGATACTGCTATATGGATGCACTACATGGACGCTAACAAAACGGCTCGAGAAGAAACTAGATGGCAATTACACAAGAATGCTGCGTGCAATCCTCAACAAGTCCTGGCAGCGGCACCCCACGAGACACCAACTGTACGGCCACCTGCCCCCTATCACGAAATCTATTCAAGTTAGGCGAACCAGACATGCTGGACATTGCTGGAGAAGCAGAGATGAACTCATAAGAGATGTACTCTTATGGATCCCCACACACGGCCGCGCAAAAGCAGGACGACCAGCACGAACGTACATTCAGCAGCTGTGTGAGGATACAGGATGTTGTCCTGAAGACCTGCCTAGGGCGATGAACGATAGGGAGGAGTGGCGAGAGAGGGTCAGGGATATCCGTGCTGCCAGCACGATATGATGATGATGATGATGAGTCATCTAGTCCCTCTAAATCATGCCTGCCACCTTTCTTCAGCAACGTGATCACGCCATTGGTAACGCAACCAGTTATGGCTCCTTGGGCGAACCAATGGTTGAACATATCCGTCAGAATAGGCACAAACATATGCAGCAGCCTCAAGTACACTTCGTAGGGTAAACTATCTAGTTCCGTTGATTTGTTGAGGACGACCTGCTTCAACGTATCATGGACTTCGCATTCAGAAACCTCACCCTCGCAGCTAGCTGCTTCTGCCTCACCAAGGTGGGTGAAGTCAACTAAATAGCTACGGAACTCCTGAATCGGAAGGTCAGGACAGCGACCAAAGTGATCACGGAAGTGCGCTCGAAAGGGCTCGCGCATCTCACGATTCGACCAGAGCACGCACCCGTCCGGGAAGGGAAATCTTCGTACTCCTTCCTCACGTGCAAACGCGTTACATTTCACGGCTTTGTTGGGGACTCTTTTTAACCCAGATCTAACTAGGTATTCCTTGTAGGGCTCGACAGCCTTACGCTCAAAGTCCCGTCTAGCTAAATCTACAGCTAGGGAATCCCCCTTCCACCGCCTGGGAAAGTTTATCTTCAAAAGATTTGGCCACCTTAGTCCTAAGTTGAGCCGGCGACCGTATTTGATAGCAAAATGTCTAAGCCTATGTTTAAGAGATCTCCACCGCTTATTCCCGGTAACTAGGGACTCGAGCCGCTCTTGGAAGTCCCGTATCTCCAGTAAGGAGGTATTGAACTTCCAGTAGCCGGCTAGACTAGGCCTATTAGCTAAGCACAGACTGGCCCTAACAAGCCAGTCCACGCTACATAGTGGAACGTAGGACATATAACACAAGTAGTGTCAGCTCCTCTAACTCTCTGTCCAGATAGGATCTATCACGGACAGAGAGGGAACTACTCGTATCTAGCCACGTTTATATCTACCTCCCTGGGTGATCAAGACGAAACCTGTTGACCAATCATGGCGAGTCATAAAATCGATCAAGCTGCTTTCACACCTTCCCGGCCCTCTAGCCCCCCTTCCGACCCTGTCTATCTTGGGATCAAGGAGCGCATTCCAATTATCCACTAAAACTAACAGTTTCGGATCGTCGAGGAACGGCGCTAACCGCCGACAAAAGAAAATCCTCTCTGCAGTGATATTGGGCGTATAAACTGCGACCATCCTGAACATGAAGCTTTTAACTGCTACAAAGGCCACAACCAGCCGAGAACAAGATTTACATCAGCTTTAAGGCTGCGTCCAATTAGCAAAGACACCCCAACGCTGCTACGGCTGCCGTATGGTCATTCTCCAGCACCCGACAGTCCGCAGCACAAGTGAAGTGAGTCTCTTGCACTGCAGTAATATTCAAAATGAGGTTTGAGAGTTCACCAAGTAGTACTTACTTCGATCCCTCAGTCCCCACGCATTCAATGTGGCAAGGTTTAGAGCCATCAAACCCACTTACCTTACTGTCGACTACGATACGGAAATCTTCGGGGGTGAAGACGCCGACTGCATGTATCAGGGATCAAGTGCCGAGCTCAGTTATGATTCGGCCGTCTCTAGACACGTCCCTGACGTCTAATTTTAGCGAACTGTAAAAAGGGGGGGTGTAGATAAATGGGGACCTGCCCAGAACACAATGTCAATGCTTTTTGGAAGGAAGGGTGCTCCATTTCCGCCAACCTTATGTCCGGCCTACTGGCTTTCTCCACGAGACACCACACTGCTCTTGTGCAGCTCCCAGCCGAGTGAATGAAGGTGGTCACCATGGGTGCATTCCTGAACAAATATGGGTTTAAAATGTTTTTCCTTTGATTTTACTAAAATCAAGGAGTGGCTTGAGAGCTGCGCAGAGTTGAAAGTCCGCTGAAAAGTCCTTAGCTTCCGCAGAGTACAAAGCCACCCCCCCAAATTCCTGGCTGTCTTCTTCAGTCGACACTGATTTTGCCCATTGTCGGGCTTTGGGGTCTTGGAAATGTGGATGATATGAGTGGATGATCTTGGTTGTCGATGGGTAGTCTTTTTAGCGATTTAGATCTGGAGAACAGCCTTTTTATGTAACCTCTTCAAAGCCTTACTGATGTAATTTCTTTTTTACATATTTCCTCTTCAAAGCCATGTAAATGTCATTTCTTTTTTTATGTGACGTCGTCAAAGGCATATCCAAGTCACTTTCTTTTTTTATTTTACTTCTTCAAAGCCATGTCCAAGTCATCTGGTTTTTTTTTATGGGACCTCTTCAAAGTTACTTCAAAGTCATTTCTCTTTTATGCTACCTCATCAAAGTCATGTCCATGTCATTTTTTATGTTACCATTTTAAAGGTATGTCCAAGTCGTTTTCTTTGTGTGATCTCTTCAAAGCCATGTCAATGTCATGAGTTTTTTATGGGACCTCTTCACAACCATGTCCAAGTCATTTTTTATGGGACCTCCTCAGAACCATGTCTAAGTCATTTCTTTTATTTTGTTACCACTTCAAAGCCATGTCCAAGTCATTTTATGGGAGCTCTTCAAACCAATGTCCAAGTCATTTCATTTTTTATGGGTCCTTTTCAGAACCATACCAAAGTCATTTCTTTTCTTAGGTTACCATTTCAAAGCCATGTCCATATTATTTTTTTTTCTGTGATGTCGTCAAAGCCATGCCCAAGTCATTTGTCTTTTAATTTTACCTCTTCAGAGCCATGTCTATGGCATTTCTTTTTATAGGGCCTCTTCACAATAATCTAAAAATCATTTCTTTTTATATGGGACCTCTTCAAAGCCATGACCAAGTCATTTCCATTTTCATCTTACCTCGTCAAAGCCATGCCTAAATCATTTCTTTCTTTTATCTTACCGCTTCAAAGCCATATATTCTAGTCATTTCTTTTTCATAGGATCTCTTCAAAACTATGTCCTAGTCATTTCTTTTTTTATGGGACCTCTTCAAAGCCATGTCTAAGTTTATTTCTTTTTCTCTTGGTGTTCCTTATTGATAAGCTTTTTTTGTCATTGATGACCTTTTTTCCTGCCTAGATTAGATCATTTATTTTGCTAATGTTATCAGAAATTTGCAAAAAAATCTCTGGAAAAATATTCTAAATAAAGAAATACCAATTCATTTGATCAAATCTTAAAAAAGATTTTTTTCAGAAAATATTTTTTGCCTAAGTTTTTAAATGAATTTTTTTCAGATATTTTTGCTAAGTTTTTAAAATTTTTTCAAAAGCTTTTAGAATTTTTTCAGTTACTTCTTTTGTCTTTTAATCTATCTTAAAAATTTTTCAGAGATATTTGTACCATTTTTTCAGAATTTTCTAGGTCCAATATTTGAGAATTTTCCCAGAGATAATTTTTTTTTAGATATTTGCAAATTTTCTCAGAGATTTTTTTTACAAATTCTGAGAATCCTTTTTGTCCAATCTCAGAGAAGTTATTTTTTCCTTTTTGCCAGAGTTTTTCGAATGTTTTTTATTAATTTTTAGAAAATATTTTTTGCTTACTTTTTAATAAGATTTAATTTTTTTAAGCAATTTTTGAGAAAATAACTTTTGTCTATTTTTGTAGGGAGTTTTTTTCAAATATTTTTAAACAATTTTTGAGATAATATTTTTTCTTATTTTTTTAGAGTTTTTTAGATTTTTGCAACCAATTTGTGATAAAAAATTTTTGTCTATTTTTTAGGAGAGTTTTTTCCATTTTTTAAACCAATTTTTGAGAAAATATATTCTTTGCCTTTTTTTAGTGTTTTCCAGATTTTTTTACCAATTTTTCAGAAAATATTTCTTGCCTATTTTTCAGATGTTTTTAAACAGTTTTAAAGAAAACGTATTTTGCCAAAAATTTCTTAGAGTTTTTTAGATATTTTTTTATCTGTTTTCAAGAAAATATTTTTTGCCAAATGTTTTTTTTTAGTTTTTTCAGATTTTCTTTTAGAAATTTGCAAGAAAAGAGATTTTGTTTTTGTTTTTACCTTTTTCCTACCACAATAAGCATTACACCACAGGCACCTCCATCATAGTAATATAGTAACTAGTTTTAATATTAGTATCAAAGTTGAATACTTTAAAATTTCTTTGTATTCTTCTAAGCAACTTATTGTTCCTTTAAAATCACAGCCTACCCACATTGAAGACCCTTAGTATTAATCATTGAATATGTTTCAAGAATACCAAAAATATATATAAAACAATATAAATACCCTGAATATATATATATAGCAATATGATAAAAATAAGTGGAAAATTGGATAAATCAGACACTTACAATAGGTTTGATGGTAATATTTTGTTTTTTATTTACAGAAGAATGTTCTACTGGGCGATTGGTCTAATGAGTAGAGTGTTCTCCCATGATCCAGGAGATTAGGGTTCTATCCCAGGTCTAGTCATACCAAAGATTCAAAAAATGGGTCTTGATGCTGCCTTGCTTAATACTCAGCATTATTATTTTTACATTTTTTAATTTTTTCTTATTGAACATTTACATTTAAAAACCACACCTTCAACTCCCAACAATTCACCCACCCATTATATTCTTTTAGTCTTTCCCTACCCCAGCCACTTAGATAATGTTGACTGATTGTCAATGTCTAATTTTGGGGTGTGAAAAAGAAAAATGACCCTGACTAAGGTGGTAATTGATCTTAAAAATATTTTCAATTGAAAAACCTTGTCTCAGTATTATATAATTAAAGTAATGTAATTAAGTATTATGTAAATAAAGGGAAGTTACTCTTCAGTTATGAGTGATCTCCCCTGAATATGTTAATCATTATCCAAGTGAATCGTTTGTAGGTAATATTATTTTTAAACTAGTTGCTAAAGCTCTTTTGTTCGCACAGTGTTAAATGAATTCAAGAATTCTTTTTTAAAATTAGTAATTCTATTAATCAATTATTTCTATGAAGAAAATAGAAAAAGGAAACATTCCTTATGAGATTAATTCATTTATGAAATAACATTTTGTCCGTCTTGAGTGAAATTAGATTATACCAAAAATTATTAATGTAAATGAAACAACTTTTGCTTACTGAAACAAAAAGAATGTGCTGCTTTATGAGTGCTTCAGAGAAGCTGCCATTTTGTAATGTAAGTTGTGTGCTGGTTCAAGTCCTTATGTAAGAAATGCTTATGAATTCTGAGTATATAAGGACTCCAATTTGTCAGTTGTGAGTCACCATGGCATAATATCTAGAATGCTGGACTGCAACATGAGTGAGTTTGAACCTTAGTTATACTATTACATTCACTTCTGGACTAATGTCCTTTGAAAAGGCATGAACCATTTTATCCCTTGCTATGGCTCAATTAGTGTTACTTGTGGGGATTTAGGAATTAACTGTAAAACTCCCAACCGGATATTGACTCGTCGGCTGCCAGATACAAAATGTATAAACGCGTCGCCACGCATAAGGCTCCATGCATCCATCCGGTTAAAATCAGAAAAAAGAAAAATAATAAAAAGTAAAGTAGCCAATGGGAAGCGGTCGTGCCAAAATTAGAAGGATTTTGGAGGGGCGAATTTGGAGCCGGTGAAGAGAGATAAATACTCAGGTTTTCTGTGAACCACTCTCTTTTTCGGGTAGTGACGTCGAACCGACAACACCGATTTTACTATCTGGGGTTTTTGGGCACCACGCTATGTCTTGGGACGTAGCGTTGGTTAGTCCATTCACCAAGTAAATAAAGGAAAGTATGGAAGAAATGTTTTCGTCTCTTATCTGTTTCTAGCTTTTCTTTTTGTATATTTCTTTTGGACCTTCTTTGGGCAAGGCATTGCACCAGCCAGTCAACGTGGGGTAAAATAATATAACCAAAATATGGAGTCAGATATCTTACGGCAACACAGTCTTGCCCTTAGCCACTGACCTTCCTAAAAACCTTTAAACCCCATACACTTCTGTCCTTCTAGAAGGATGTTTTTTAGCATTAAACAAACCATGCAGGTTGATATGCTATTAAACAAAGAAACCAACTATCCAATTCGATAGAGGGTAATCTTTGATCAAGAACCATTGGAAGTGAACCAGAACTAAAGTGACACTTTATTGGAGCCTATAGAGAAGACCTTAGTGAGAGAAGACCTTTGTAAGAGGAGACCTTTGTGAGTGAAGACTTTTGTGAGAGGAGACCTTTGTGAGAGAAGACCTTTGTGAGTGAAGATTTTTGTGAGAAGAGACTTTTGTGAGAGAAGACCTTTGTAAAAGGAGACCTTTGTAAGAGGAGACCTTTGTGAGTGAAGATTTTTGTGAGAGAAGACCTTTGTGAGAGGAGACCTTTGTGAGTGAAGACCTTTTTGAGAGGAGACCTTTGTGAGAGGAGACCTTTGTGAGTGAAGACTTTTGTGAGTGAAGACTTTTGTGGCAAAGACCTTTGTGCGAAGAGACCTTTGTTTGTGAAGACTTTTGTGAGAAGAGACCTTTGTTTGTGAAGACTTTTGTGAGAGAAGATCTTTATGAGAGGAGACCATTGTAAGAAGAGACCTTTGTGAGTGAAGACATTTGTGATTGAAGACTTTTGTGAGAGGAGACCTTTGTGACAAAAGATCTTTGTGAGAAGAAACCTTTGTGAGAGAAGACTTTGTGAAAGAAAATGAAAATTCAATAAATGAAAATTGTCATTGAAAGTACCACAATTTGCTGTGAAGAAGGAAAGCAAAATGCATCAACTTTAATCAATTAGAGTACATAGAAACAAATATCAGCACTGTTTGATACAGTAAACATCATCAGCACTATACAAAGAAATTTCCCAACAACTATCCTGGATATGAAACAAAACAATCTGATGATGAGGCTCCAGTCTTCGAGCTTTGGGGAATGTGGAGTGTCCCTTCATTGCTATCACTCCCATGTCCACTCTGGCCTTCAGTAGTAGCACTTGATAGAGTCCTATCTATGGGTCAAATAAAACTGTTTGACATTTAAATTGAGTGTAAACAAATGACTGAAGCTAAATTGAATTGTTTGAAATAGAAATGGATGATCATTTAACTGTGTATAAACAAATGATTGGTATTTAATTGAATTGTTAGTGATATGCATCAATACTTGGAACCATTTAACTGTGTGCAAATATAGGATTAATGATAAATAGAATTATTTGTATTAGATAACAATACTTGAAACCAATTAGCTGTGTGCAAAAAATAATGAGCTCCAACTCATTTAAAACTCGTTATCAACAAAATGTGTTTACAAATCCTATCTATTTAATATACATGTATAAACAGGATTTGGCATTAAACAACCTACAATGGTTGATATACCATAAAACCCAACCAAACCAAATCATATACATCTATAGCGTGTTGTTTTAGGATACAAATGAATTACGAGACTTTGCTTTAACAACACACAGCAACGAAAGTTTTTATTTGCAGCTTTGAGGCGGTTTGTTCTTGGTGCTGCAAGACTCGTGGTGGTTAGGCTTGTTGGATGTTTGAGACGAAATGGCTTAGCGGGGTGTTGAGATGGCAGCGTGTTGTTGGGCGTGTGAGGGAAGTATTCAAGGTCACCGTGTAGTTTGGTGTGTCTGGTAATTGGGGAGAGTAGGCGTTATCTCCATTAATGTGGACCAGAGGTGAAATAGAGGCTTGTCGAGAGCGAAGTGGCACTCGGATCGACATAGTAAATTTTTGTGGTGCTTGTGGAAGGCATGCTGAACGTATCTAATTCATATTCAACTGGGATTCCTTGGTCTAAAATATATTAGACGCAAAGAATCCATAAATTAGATTGTTCCCTCGTTGAGTGTCCATGTTGCTGCTGCTAGGGTTAAAGCCACAGTGAGTTGTCCACACTGGGTGGCTTGTTTAGCTAAAAAGCATCGCTAAGCAGGGGCGACCAGAGGCACTTCTGTTCTGGTCGCCGTCTCAAGCAGAAGATAGTGTGTTTGGCCGCTCACCCGTTTTGTAGCCGGAAATGAAGGTCCGGGCTGAATAGGATATGTCATCCTGATTGGGTGAAATTCAGTGTTGAATTAAATAGCGCGCCAAAACAAAATACGAGATTTTTCTCTTCTCTACACATATAATATATATGTATAAAGAGGATTTGGCATTAAATAACCTACAATAGTTGATATGCCATAAACCCAATCAAACCAAATCATGTATATTTAATATATATGTATAAAGAGGATCTGGCATTAAATAACCTACAATAGTTGATATGCCATAAAATTCATCCAAACCAAATCATGTACATCTAATATATATGTTTAAAAGGAATTTGGCTCTAAACAACCTAAAAATGGTTGACATGCCATAAAACCAAACTAAACTAAACCAAACAAAGCAAAGTAATCCTTTATCATGATCTTTGAACCACTTATTAGAAAACAATTCCTGAGGGTGTTGACATAATGTTAAAAAAAACTGAAAAATGCTCCACAAAAAAGGTAAATATACATAACTTCTTAACCTCTTGGCATAAAATAACCTCTAACAAGTTGACATGCCATTAAACTTGATCAATCAGTCTTTTTCTACATTCATCAGATTGCTGGTTAGCTGCAAATGAAATAAGTGCTAATGATGCTTTCAGCTGTTGTTGAACAGATATTGAACAATTTAGCTTCCTTGTAAGCCGCCTGAATCCCTCCCACCAAAAAGAAACATTTTGTATATTTGTGTATATAAACTTCTCCCTATTTATTGATTCTATCATTGTTACCATTTCTTCCATTCCTTCTATTTAGCAGGCAATACAATGTTCCTGATCATGACAGTCACTACATTTTTAGTCTATGTCTTCTCTCCTAATTACATTGACCATATACGAATTTAAGACTTGAAAAATTACAACTTGAAATGATAAACCAACAGTATTCCGCTATCTTTAACAAAACTTGCTTAGATAATAACTTGCTGCCTAAATATACACTCTTCTGATTTCTCTACCTTCAAAGCGTTTACTTTCATTTTTTTCCAAAGTGACTCAAGTGTATCAAGTATTTTCCAAAGTGATTGAATAATATCAATTTTTTTCCAAAGTGACTCAAGTGTATCACGTTTTTTTCAAAGTATCTCAAGTGTATCAAGTTTTTTACAAAGTATCTCAAGTGTATCAAGTTTTTCCAAAGTGACTCAAGTGTATCAAGTTTTTTCCAAAGTGACTCAAGTGTATCAAGTTTTTTCCAAAGTATCTCAACTGTATCAAGTTTTTTCCAAAGTGACTCAAGTGTATCAAGTTTTTTTCAAAGTATCTCAAGTGTATCAAGTTTTTCCAAAGTGACTCAAGTGTATCAAGTTTTTTCCAAAGTATCTCAACTGTATCAAGTTTTTTCCAAAGTGACTCAAGTGTATCAAGTTTTTTTCAAAGTATCTCAAGTGTATCAAGTTTTTCCAAAGTGACTCAAGTGTATCAAGTTTTTCCCAAGTGACTCAAGTGTATCAAGTTTTTCCAAAGTGACTCAAGTGTATCAAGTTTTTTCCAAAGTATCTCAACTGTATCAAGTTTTTTCCAAAGTGACTCAAGTGTACAAAGTTTTTTCCAAAGTGACACAAGTGTATCAAGTTTTTTCCAAAGTATGTCAAATGTATCAATTTTTTTCCAAAGTGACCCAAGAGTATCAAGTTTTTTCCAAAGTGACTCAAGTGAATCAAGTTTGAATTGGGTAAAAAGTTTATGTTTCAAACCCTAAAAGCCCTGAGCCCCTTATGCTTCAGAACCCTCAAATCTGGGCTTAGAATAGCTTACAATGTAAGATATCATAACCAATAATCTTACAGGCTGTTAAATAACAGGTGGCAATGTTTTATAACCAACAACAATGTAGAAATGTGTGTTTGCCAGCTGGAATTCAGGACATTTGGGTTTGTATATTTCTAGATAGTAACTCAATACTGACTAATCAGATTCTAAGGAATAACTTATTATATAAGGAGGGGTCCAAATATAATACCTCCGTTTAATTTCATCAGTATCTTTTGTAGAATATTAAATTTAATTCATAATCATGCCAAATCAGTTTTAGTATTTTGTCGAATGAAGTGTCACAAGTAGATAGGTGACTTTACTTATTATGGCAATCAGTTTGGACAAAGTTATTCAATCAAATTGATGGATCTTTTATCAAAAGTGAAATTTACAGCAGTATCAAAAAAAAAAATTAAATTTATATTTGTGGGAAAGTCACTACTAGACTTTACTTTTCTTTTTTGTAATGTATTCAATTTCAAAATGGCTATTCCCAATGGCAGAGTGGCTAGTGTGCTGGACTTTGACAATATAGGAAGTAAGTTCAAACTCCAACCATTCTACTACATTCCCTTATGGACAAAAAGCCTTCGGGAAAGGTATGATTGTCCTTATCCCCACCTGGCTATGGGTTAAAGAATACCACTACTTTTCTTTTACAAGGGAGGCTTTGACATAAAATAACCCACAAAGATTGATTTGTCATTAAACAAAGGAACCAAACAATTTCAATTCTCATAGTTAAAAAAAATAAAATTCCTACAAGAGAAATTAGATCTGACATTCAAATGAAAAAGAAAAAGAAAAGTTCACAGTTTTCTTGCAGGTTATTTCCATTCAATTAAAATTCAAAGATCTTTTATATGTGGTGTGTTCAATAAGTTTCCAGATTCTTTTGTACAGGCATTTGAAATTGTCTTAGACTCATGAAAATTCACTATGTTATTGCTAGACATCTTATGAGATGACTGACCAATTTTTATGATTTCAGGTGCAAATGAACAGCTAAAGCAGTAATTGGAATACACCCTACTAAAGCCAGATTGTCACAACTGGTGAATTTCAAAAATGCAATCTGGACATGAGGACACTTTAGAAGAATTATTATATGCAATAAAATTCTGTTTTAAACTTGGAAAAAATGATGCCACAGAAATGTATGGAATGCTTCAAACTGCTTTTCGACCATCTTGCATGAATCGAGCATCAGTTTTTGAGCGGCATAAGAGATTCAAGGAAGGCAGGGAGTCTGTGAGGGATGATGAGAGGTGTGGGAGGAGTAAGGAAGTCAATACACCACAGTTGATTGACCAAACGGTTAGGGTTAGGGTTACTATGTTGAGGTTTTAAGGGAGTTCAGGAAGAGATTCTGTCGGAAGAGGCCAGCACTCTTCAAATTGGGTCAGTGGCATTTCTACCAGGACAATGCACCAGTCCACAACACCATCCTTGTCACAGACTATTTAACCAGGATGGGCATTGACACATTTCCTCAGCCTCCCTATAATCCAGACCTTACTTCCTGTGACTTTTAGTTATTCCCTAAGCTCAGAGGCTGTCGTTATGAGACAATTGAGGAGATGAAAGAGGGTGTGACGAAGGTCATTGATATGCTCACACAGGAGGACTTTCATGGGTTCTTCCAGAAGTTGTTGGAACGGTACAACAAGTGCATTGCAGCCGGAGGAGATTACTTCGACAGGGGCTAGAGTTTCATGTGTGTAATATCAATAAAAGTGCCCATACAAAAATGTCCGGAAACTTATTTAATGATCCTCGTACATTAAATCTCAAAATAGAAAAGTATAGATATCAAGTTACAGTAAGTTGCTTTTGTTACTTTGTTTAATGGCATATCAACCTTAATGAGTCAATCAATGCAAATTATTTGTATTAGATAGGAATCGTGAGTAAGTAGAGTTGGCAGCCATAGTCGAGGGTGACCCCAAGGTATAGGAGAGAGTGCTACTCCTTTTTCTGGATTGCTCCACTTTACCCTTGATCCCTACCTTATAATGCTGAGTGTTAAGCAAGGAGGCATGAAGTACCATTTTTTGAGTCTTTGGTATGACTCGACCTAGGATTGAACCCAGGTCTCCCGGGCCATTGGCAAACACTCTACTTGATATTAAAAAGATATAAACCCGTAACCAAATATGCATGAAACATGAATATACAATGAATGCAATTCCCAAACCTTTGGGAATAAAATAATCCTAGACAGGTTGACATGCCATTAAAATCAATTAACAAGATAAATCATATATATCTAACCCATTGAATATAGTAAATGACTGATTTTTATTTTAGCAACACTTTTTATATGCCTTTTTTTAGGGAATAAAGCAATTTTCAGTTCAAATTGAACTGGATTATAATTTTATGGGCGTTTTCATAATGGACATCATCTTAATCCTCTAAGAAACTATGAAATATTAAGTGGAATCCTTCACTCCTTCCACAATAGAAGTGTTGATATCATCACAAATTGTTTTTATAATAAGACTGCCCGCCCAACAGGTTTTGCTCTTTTAGAGGGGGCTAAACTATGCATCCCTTATAAAGGAGGAAGATCTTTTGTCTAAAATATAAAAAGGAGTGTTTTGAGTATGACACTAAACCATTTGATTGCGAGGGTCCAGTACTGGAGAATTATTTGTGTTAGATAAGAAACCTTAAAAACCATTGAACCGAGTACAAACAGATTAATATTAAACAGAATGATTCCAAGGAGATAGCAATACTTGAGACTATTTAACTATGAGCAAAAGAAATTATTAATATTGAGTACACATGTTGATTTTTGATTGCAATACTTAAAACTATTTAACTGTGTGCAAACAAATAAGCTCTGGCTTATTTAAAATGTTGCCAACAAACAATTCATTTATTAATCATATGCAAAGCTCTTCGAAAAAATTGAGCCCTCTGGTATCCAGTAAGGTATAAAATGTAAATAAACGAACGCTGCTACTGCTGTTGCAACATAATACCTTATAATTCCCAAGCTGACATTGTACGCTTGTTGGGCGAGCAGTCTGATACTAAGTCTAACGTAAAGTTGGGCGGGTTTTGATCCCAGCTTCAAGTGTCCTACGAGTCTAGCCACACTGAAGAGTTGTGATACAACGAAACAGTCTGTCTGTGGATGACAACATTTATTAATCATATATAGTTAATGTATATATGTATAAACAGGATTTAGCTTAAAAATAACTTACAAGGGTTAATATTGGCCCAGTTGGCTGGGGCTGCAGAAAACACAGACTGCATCACTCCAGAGGGGTAAGACCTAACCCCCTCCCCCACAACGAGTGTCCTGGATATGACCCTAAACAATCTGATGGTGAGGCTACAGTAATACTGGAAGTTTGGGAAATGCAGAGTACTCATTCATTACCATTGCTCTCAGGTCCACTCTGGCCCTGGGTGGTTGTATTGGATAGGGTTCTATATATGGCTAAAATAGAACTAAACTGCGTACTTATGCTAAAATGAATTCTTAGAAATAGAACTGTTTTTGACATTTAAACTGTGTGGCCCAGCGGTTAGAGTGTTCGCCAATGGCCCGGGAGACCTGGGTTCAATCCCAGGTCGAGTCATACCAAAGACTTTAAAAATGGAACTTGATACCACCTTGCTTAACACTCAGCATTATAAGGTACGGTTCAAGGGTAAAGTGGAGCAATCCTGGGAATGGAGTAGTGCCCTCCCCTACACCTTGGTGTAGTAGCTATCGAAAAGGGAGCCTTCGGGTCACCCTCGACTATGGTCGCTAACTTTACTTACTTACATATGATGAACTGAATTGCTTGAAATAGAACTGTTTTTGACATTGAAACCGTGTACTTATGTTGAACTGAATGGTTTGAAATAGAACTATTTTTACATTTTACAGTGTAAACAAAAACTGTATTTTTGCTAAACTGAATTGTTTGAAATAAAATTGTGTATATGTATGAAAATGGAGTCAAATAACCAACAATGGTTGATATGCCACAAAACCAAACCAAACCAAACCAAGAGTTGAAATGCCATGAAACATAACTAACCAAAGAAGGTTTACACTGACTAGGAGTCATAACACCAGTTATATTCCCATCGAGGAGTAAAAAATTAGTAATAGATAAGAAAACTTGAAACTATATAAGAGTATGCAGACTATTTATATTAGATAGGAATACTTGCAGCCAAATAAATGATTATTAGTTAACAGAAAGAATTAGTCTAAACCATATCACTCTTTAAATTTGTGATGTTAAGAATAGTTATTTGAAGCTATATGAGTTTCCAAATGATTTAAATCATTAGTTAAAAACAAATTTTTGTTTTTTTAAATTGGCTTTGACATTAAATAACCTAATAAGGACTAATAATCTTCAAACCAACCAACCAACCAACCAACTTATATTACAGACAATCTAGTATTAATAATAATGATAAAAAATACCGATAATCTAAGTAGATAGCTAGGAAAAAAATAATTCTAAGGGAGGCTACTCTTATATATATATATATATATATATATATATATATATATATATATATATATATATATAAACGCCAACAGAAATACTTTCCAGAGGGAAATTACTCGTGAATTAAGAGTAGCCTCCCTTAGAACTAATTTTTTTTCTCATTATTGGCTTAGATTAACGGTATTTTTTTCCTCATTATTATGATTTTGGGGACTTATAAACTTTATGTTCTTACTTGACTAGAATTACTACTATTATGTAAGATTTTTTACCTGTGCTCATATTCATCTTCAATCCCTGGATTGCTCCACTTTACCCTAGATACGTACCTTATAATGCTGAGTGGTAAACAAGAAGGCCTCAAGTAACATTTTTTGAGTCTTTGGTATAACTCAACCTACGATGGAACTCCGGTCTCCTGGACCATTAGCAAACACTCTACCCACGAGAGAGAGAGAGAGAGAGAGAGAGAGAGAGAGAGAGAGAGAGAGAGAGAGAGAAATGTTTGAATACAACTCTAGAGAAAAGCTCAAAAGAAGAGAAGATGGAAAACGAACATAAGATAAGCGTACAAACACAGTTAACTGATCCTTGTTAAGTTAGATGATGTTGTAATTGTTACCATATAGAGAAACTTTTGAAAACCCAGGGCTTCGATATTTCTTGATATCTACAAAACGCGCACCTGCTAAAATTATCGATTGTTTTTGTTTTTTGTTTTTGTTTTCTTTTAACTCCCTTCTCAAATCAGCCAATAATTTTTATAAGATTTCAGTGTTTAAAGCAATTAAATGATTTCTACGTGTTTTAAAGATAATTCCATTGACAATAATGTTGGTTGTTCGGTTGTTTATTCGGTTGGTTTTCTTGTACGCATATCACCCCTTGAGTGTTATTGTGGTGAAATGAAGGGTTATCACAGGTTATTAGCTAATCAAGCTTACCAAAAAGTTATTCTTAGTGATATATATATATATATATATATATATATATAAACAATAATTACTTAGTGAGTCAGGCACTAACCTACTATAGTTTCGCCTAAGCGGCTCATCAGGGTACCTAATCCCGACTTATTACGCTTTTGATCACCATTCTTAAGAAGAAAAGGGACATGGCTTGGTAGTAATAAATCATGATATTGCCGATAAGTTAAATAAACCTGCTTTAACAGCTCAATTAAAAGTTCTCTGCACTGTTACCTACTTTTTTGTTTGTTATTTTTTAAATTTCACATGGGAATCTAGGATATATTTTACGTAGGAAAAATGAAAACTTGAAAATGACATTTTCCCCTTTTTTCTTTATTAGTTTTTTTTTTCTTTTTAGATTCGGATTAGATTTTCCCGCCATAAAAAGTGTGCGTGTTTCTTGTGTATGTCTTTAAATTTCGATTTTTTCTTTTTGCGATTTTTAAGACTGTAATAAGAATAAGCTGGAATAAAATCGAGATGAAATTAATTTATAATGTAATATAATGACTTTTTGAAGATATATGTTGTGGAAGCGCCCCCCTATGTCAAGTGGTTAACATGCTGGACATTGATATCATAGTGGGTTCGAACTTCAGTCGGTCTAATACGATTGGAAAAGACGTAGAACACCCTTATCCCTCAGCTATAGGTAAAATAGTGCCACTACTGTTCCTCTACAAGGAGGGCTCTGACTTTAAATAACCCATGAGGGATGAAATACTTTTAAGCAAAGAAACCAAACCACTCGTTCTTATTTACTAAATTTTCCATTGTCTGTCCCTGGGAGCCTTTGGTTGTTTATCAAGTTGTGTTAGCAATGGTCACCCATCTAAGTACGGAGCTGGCTTATTGCTGCTTAACTGTAGTGACCTGGCGGAAAATGAATGTTTTCTTTTTTTTTTTATTTTAGATAAAAAAGAAAAAAAAAAGAATACATTCATTTGTTTTGTTTGTGGGGTTTAGAATATGCAAACTGCATACAGAAGAGTAAGACCACCACCAAAAGGTTTGGGGTACCCTGGGTATGACACTAAGCTACATTCAGTTGTGAGGCTCCAGTTCTGGGTTTCTGGGGAGTATGGAACTTCACCCGCGCATTATCATGACTCTCATTTTACTCCTCTGTGTGCAGACTTCACACAGAGGAGTAAGACGCCCCTCTAAAAAGGTGTGAGGTACCCAGGGTATGACACAAAGCTACATTCAGTAGTGAGGCTCTAGTTCAGGATTTCTGGGGTGTATGGAACCACTCCTGTATTACCATTACTGTCATATCACTCCTCTGTATCCAGACTGCACACGAAGGAGTAAGACGCCTACCAAAAAGGTATGAGGTACCCAGGGTATGACACTAAGCTATACTCAGTAGTGAGGCTCTAGTTCAGGATTTCTGGGGTGTATGGAACCACTCCTGTATTACCATTACTGTCATATCACTCCTCTGTATCCAGACTGCACACGAAGGAGTAAGACGCCTACCAAAAAGGTATGAGGTACCCAGGGTATGACACTAAGCTATACTCAGTAGTGAGGCTCTAGTTCAGGATTTCTGGGGTGTATGGAACCACTCCTGTATTACCATTACTGTCATATCACTCCTCTGTATCCAGACTGCACACGAAGGAGTAAGACGCCTACCAAAAAGGTATGAGGTACCCAGGGTATGACACTAAGCTATACTCAGTAGTGAGGCTCTAGTTCTGGGTTTCTGGGGAGTATGGAGCCACCCGTGCATTATCATGACTCTCATTTTACTCCTCTGAGTGCAGACTTCACACAGAGGAGTAAGCACCCCCCCCTCTAAAAAGGTATGAGGTACCCAGGGTATGACACTAAGCTACATTCAGTAGTGATGCTCTAGTTCTGGATTTCTGGGGAGTATGGAACCACCCCTTACTATTATTCTCATGTTCACGCTGACCTCGAGCTGTTGAACCAGTTAGGGTCTCATCTAGAAGCTAAATAAATCTGTATTGAAATTATTTGTATTAGATGGGAATACTTGAAACAATGTAAAAGCGCTAAAATTATTTGCATCAAGAATAATTACTTGAAGTTATAATTATTTTATCTGGTTCATCTACTTTTGATAGTTTTCGTGATGGGTGGTTAGTAACCTTACAGCTGCTGCTTTGTGGGGTGCTGTCTCCAGGATTTGTTCAATATTGCTCGCAGCATTATTGTGTAGTTGCCGTCAAGCTTTTTCTCCAGCCGTTTAGTTAGCGTCCATGTAGTGTATCCATATTGCAGTATCGACACGGCCGCTGCTTGGAAGAAACTGAGCTTCATTTGATCGATCAGCTCTGACTTCCATATGACCAATAGTCTAATGATAGCTCTCCAAGCCTTTGCTAGTCGCGTGTCGATGTCTGTCTCGGTTGATGAGACACTGCTCCCTAGGAAGGTGAACTTGTCAACTAGTTTCAGAGAGCAACCGTTTAGTGTGGAGATATCGCCTGTTTGATTAAATCACACATATTCCGTCTTGTGTGCATTGATATGGCGGCCTATGCCTGCAGCGGCTCGTTCCAGACTATGTAGCAGGGTTTTGGCTTGGTCGGGTGCATTTGCCAGAAGCGTTATGTCATTGGCGTAGTCGACGTCAGTAATTGTTTACCAGACATGCGGGATACTGCAGGAGAAGTTGGGACGGGCTCATAAGTGATGTACTCCGGTGGACCCCTTCACGTGGACGTGCAAAGGCAGGACGACCAGCTCGAACCTACATACAGCAGCTCTGTGCCGGTTCGGGATGTAGCCCTGCGGACCTGTCGGAATCAATGGACGATATGGTAGGGGGGTGAGAGAGGGTCTGGGATATTCGTGCTGATCCTATTTACCCAACCCCTCCGCTCGGGCAGGATATGACACACGGTCAATTTTTAAGCGGAGTTTAACAGGTTTAAAATCAGAGTTTTCCTTCTCCCAGACTAGTTGCCTCACCAAGGCTGAAGAACCCAGTCTGTCCTACTATTTACCCATAGGTGGAGGGGGAATAATTGGATTCCTACCTTTCCCAAGGTTATTAGTGCTATGTGAAATGCAATCAGTCTCGTCCAGGATTTGAACTCGTGTCGCTGTGTCCATTTCCTACGACGATAACGATTACACCACGGGCACCTCCTAGCGCGACATGATGATGATGATTGTTTTTTAAAAGATTATGATTACTTATTTGATATCATATGATTTCATGCAATTTTTTGTGCTTGATAAGATTACTTAAAATCGAATATAGCTGAATGCAAAGCAATGATTATCATTATCAAATAGGAATAGATACTTTAAAACAGATAGTTGTGTCCGAAAAAGACATCGACATCGACACTAAGGCATGGACAGCTATCGATAGGCTTTCTGATCATATGGAAATCAGACCTGACCGATAAAATGAAACGCAGTTTCTTCCAGGCAGCGGTCGTATCGAGACTGCTGTATGGATGCACTACTTGGACGCTAACAAAATGGCTAGAAAAGAAGCTAGACGGCAATTACACAAAAATGCTGAACAAGTCCTGGCGGCAACACCCCGCAAGGCACCAACTGTACGGCCACCTGCCTCCCATCACGAAAACTATCCAAGTTAGACGAACCAGACATGCAGGACACTGCTGGAGAAGCAGGGACGAGCTCATAAGGGATGTACTCCTATGGACCCCCACATATGGCCGGGCAAAAGCAGGACAACCAGCTCGAACATACATTCAGCAGCTATGGGAGGATACGGGATGTAGCCCTGAAGACCTGCCAGAGGCGATGAACGATAGGGAGAAGTGGCGAGATAGGGTCAGGGATATCAGTGCTAACGGCACAACATGATGATGATGATGATGTATCAGATACCAAATCCATATAACTGTGCAAACAAATTAGTTTAGTTTTATGGCATACCAACCATTGTAGGTTATTTAATGCCAAATTCTATCTATACATATATATCAAATATCTAGAATTTGAAAATAAATTTTGTTGGTAACATTTTTAAACGAGTCTAAACTCATTCTTTTGCATACAGTTAAATAATTCCACGTATTGCTAATAATTCAATTAAACATCAGTCAGTTTAAATGTCAAATAGTTCTATTTAAACCATCTGGTGCTATTACTCCGGGCCAGAGTGGACCTGGGAGTAATGACAATGAAGGGGTACGCCGCATTCTCCAAAACACCAATATTCCTGGAGCCTCACCATCAGATTGTTTATGGGAGGTGCCCGTGGTGTAGTCGTTATCGTCGTAGGAAATGAACACGGCGACTCGAGTTCAAATCCTGGACGAGACTGATTGCATTTCACATAGCACTAATACCCTTGGGGAAGGTATGAATCCAATTATTCTCCCTCCAGCTATGGGTAAATAGTAGGACAGATTAGGTTCTTCAGCCTTGGTAAGGCAACTAGTCTAGGAGAAGGAAAACTCTGAATTCAAACCTGTTAAACTTCGCTTAAAAATTGACCTTGTGTCATATCCTGCCCGAGCGGAGGGGTTGGTAAATAGTACCATCAGATTGTTTAGTATCATATACAAGACACTCGTTAATAGAGGACTCTTACTCCTCTGCAGAGATGCAGTCGGTGTATTCTACAGCTCCAGCCGACTGGGCTGACCATTCATTTGTATTAAGAGCGATTACTTGAAGCGATAATTGCCTACTCATGATTATTATTATTATTATTATTATTATTATTATTATTATTTGAAACCATATAATTGCGGGTAAATTATTGATGATAGATAAGAATATTTAAAACCATATATCAATGTGTCAATAAAAGATGACAATTAAAAAGAAATAGTCACTTGAAACCATATAAGTGTGGATAAATTATAAGAATTTGATAAAAACACTTGATCATATAATTGATTGCATATCATTCTTGCTATATAACACCACAAACAAATGATTACTGAAAAAGGGAAAGAGCCGTGAGTTACCATATTGTAGTTGCTAAGGTGCTGGACTGTGACAACGTTGTAAGCGAGTTCGAACTCTGGTCTCACTATTACGTTCATTTTCAGACTAATATCTTTGGCAAAGGTATGAACTTCCTTACACACACAGCAACAGGTTAAATAGTATCGCTAGTGTTCTTCTACAAGAATGAGTTTGACATTGAATAACCCATGAAAATTGATATGCCATTGAATAAAGAAACCAGATAAATAAAAAAGTGCTATTTAAAAAAAAATGCAATGAAACATTGAAAATAAACATTTAGAAAAAATGAAATTCTGGTATTAAGTAATCCATGAAGAGTTGATATGCCGTTAAACAAATAAACCATCTGAGACTTTTAATGTGAGGAGAAGCTACACCGTCGTATTTTTACAATGCCCTCCACGTCCTCAAATCTCTTCCAACAAAAAGGAAACTTAAAAAAGATTACATGCTGGTAGATGAGTATGATGGGTGTGCGCTTGCATAATCTTGTGTTTCGCAAAAAAACTCTTGATCAAAAATAATCAAGGTTTGCTTGACTTTTCTTTTCTTTTTTCTTTTTTCAAATCGGCACTGGCTAGTTTAGGTATCAGTTTATTATAAAAGTTATTTAATTAGGCGTAATTCTTCATTTAAGTTATATATAATTTAGTTACCCCCTTCACCACGTGCAGGATGTGACAGAAGGTCAATTTTTAAGCGGAGTAAAATTTTTTTCTCATTTGCTGGTTGCTAACCAAGGCTAATAGACTCAGCTTGTTTTACAACTTGCCTACAGCTGATGAGAGAACAGTTATATATACCGGCCAATTGGTCTGTTGGTTAGAGTGTTCTCCAATTGCTCGGGAAACCCGGGTTCAATCACAGATCGAGTGATACCAAAGACTAAAAAAATGGTACTTGATACCTCCTTGCTTAACACTCAACATTATAAGGTAGGTATCAAGGGTAAAGTGGAGCAATTCTGGAAAAGAAATAGCGCCCTCCCCTACATCTTGGTGTAGTAGTTATTGAAAGGGAGCCTTGGGGTCACCCTCGACAACTGTCGCCAACTTTACTTATACATACACACACACACATATATATATATATACTTATATACTTATATATATATATATATATATATATAACAACTCTCGCCAACTTTACTTATATACATATACTTATATACTTATATATATATATATATATATATATATATACAAAACCAGGCGTCTTCGACAACTGCTGATTTGCTATAAATCAAGTTGGTCCATCCAAGCTAGTCCTCCGGGAACTTGAACCAGGAAGCCAACAGTATTTTGTGGTTCTTCAGATTGCATTTTCAGGTAACTAATGTGAAAAAAAACAAGTACGGACTGGCCCAATCGCGGGAGATGTGGGGCCTAATTGGGAATATTTATATTGCAATGTATTGCGTGCCTTTAACATTTGCTGTGTGCATTCGTTACTGAACATGGACACAGCGTTCTGAGTTCGAATCCTGGATGAAGCTGTTTGCATTTAACTTAGCGCTTATACTCTTACGAAAAGTATGAATCCAATTATTCTCCGTGCCAAGTTAAGGGTAAATAGTAGGGCAGATGGGGCTCTTTAACTTTTGTGTACCAACCGATCTTAGTAAAAGAAAAGTCAGTCCAGCTAAACTCCATTTAAAAATTGATCTTGTATCGCATCATACTCACGCAGAATTATATATATATATATATATATATTTACCAAGCCCTCCGTTCGGGCAGGATATGACACAAGGTCAATTTTTAAGCCTAGTTAAATAGGTTTGAATTCAGAGTTTTCCTTCTCCTAGACTAGTTGCCTCACCAAGGCTGAAGAACCTAGTCTGTCCAGCTATTTATCCATAGCTGGAGGGAGAATAATAGGATTTATACCTTTCCTAAGGGTATTAGTGTTATGTGAAATGCAATCAGTCTCGTCCAGGATTTGAACTCGTGTCGTCGTTTCCTACGACGACAACCATTACACCACGGGCACCTCCATTACCAGAAGGGTATATATATACATATACACTTTAGTGAAGGGTCCCCATAGGTGTGGGGCAGATTAAGCGTAATTGGTCGAGTTGTATTAAGGCCGGCTATGGGTACAGATCAGTCGGCTTTCTTGATTCAGAAAGGCATATGAGGTTGTGTCCAACACGAATAGCTGACCCCTTCTTATTACATTCGATACTCATTGTTCTTCACGGCCGAAGAAACGACGATCCGAATGCGCGATAATGAAAGCAATTTTAGTAACCAGGCAAGCTGGTTGTATTTTCCTATTACATTAGGAAAGGAGTAAAACAAACGAATGGACGAGAATATTGATGAGTTCTAAAAACTTAAATGACAACTTGAGAGAAATCCCTGTACTGTGAGTCGTAAAAAGGGAAGAAAGTAGTAACGGATGTTAGAGCAAGAATTAAGCATCTGACTTAAAGCTTCGAGGACCAGTTAGTCTTGAAGGAATGAATAAATGATAAAGAAATGATCTTCTAGAGAAAACAATGGTCCAAAAATTGAATTTGCTCTCCTCATGTTGATGTTGGTCTGTTCTACTGCTGGGATAAGTGAGGAAGAGACTGAGAGAGTGTTTGCGCGGCCTTTTATACTACCCGGGAAAGTCATCCGAGTAGAATGGCTTAAATCATCCTCATTGGACGAAAATATAAAATCGAAACCTCAACGGTCAAAATAATACCCGAGCCAGACAATAAATTTGAAATTATTTCTTTCTGCTACACAATTAATTTAAAAAAAAAAAAAAATTAATTGTGTAGCTGAAAGAAATAATTTCAAATTTATTGTCTGGCTCGGGTATTATTTTGACCGTTGAGGTTTCGATTTTATATTTTCGTCCAATGAGGATGATTTAAGCCAGACAATAAATTTGAAATTATTTCTTTCTGCTACACAATTAATTTAAAAAAAAAAAATTAATTGTGTAGCAGAAAGAAATAATTTCAGATTTATTGTCTGGCTCGGGTATTATTTTGACCGTTCAGAAAGGCATATGAATTAAAAGTAGGGAAATACGATTACTAATAATTCCCTTGATGATTCAAAATGAGATGAGAGAAAATAAACCTGCTTTTACGAAAAAACTGTTAAGAAGTTCCTATTACGTTATCTTTATTTTAATATCCAAGATGTTCTACTGAAGAAAAAAGAAAAGCAAAAAAGAAGACGATGGAAAATGAAACATCTTTACCAAACGAGCAACAGCTTTCCCAGGCGTGACATAATCACCGAAGGGAAAGAAATTCTGTACGTGCTGCTTAAAACATGAAGGACTAACACTTGGTATTCAAAGATTTCAATTGGAGGCAAATATCACCAATTCACATTTCTTATTTTTCAAGATGGCTTTCCATTCTTTCTCCGATGAAAACTTGGCAAAATTGACCTTAACGGTTTTGCGCAGTGAACAAAAATTGATTTTATTTATTTTTTATTATTTAAAGGTTGGAAATTTTTTGTTAATGCCGACCAGTTTCGGTCTTCGGCCTTCATTAGAATATTATTATTTCATGACAATTCACATTTCAAAACTGAAAGGATTATGAATGCCAAGGCATTGGTTTCACGTATGAATGAGATTTTATCATTATGTGAACGACTTCACTATTTTATAGGTTAGTTTGGGTTCTATGTTTAATGGCATATCAACCCTCATGTCTTACTAAATGCAAAAGCCATCCTTGGAGAAGAACAGTAGTGGTACTATTTAACCCATACCTGAGGAGGGGATAAGGGGGTTCATACCTTTCCCAAGGGTATTAATCTAAAAATTAACGTAATAGGGCGACTGGAGTTCGAACTCGCTTACTATGATATTGTAGTTCAGCACGTTAGCCACTACGCTACGTTAGCCACAACGCATCTTCACCATATGACTTTGCCTGTATTTATAACTAATTTCAAATGTGAAAGTGATTTTTTTGCACGAAAGTTTCGTTGAATAGGAAGATCAGTCGATAAAAATCAATAGATTTTTAAACAATTAATTTTTCCAACATTTAAGTCTGTTCACTATGAATGCTTATGAATGAGAGTGCAATGTTTGTGGGGGGTTTAATTTATTGTTGATTCCATTTCCAGTAAAGACATAATATCCATCTATCTCCATAGGTTTCTTGAATTATTGAGGGGTGTGAAATTTTTTTCAGTCGTTATTATAGTGAATTTAGCGTTTTTCTTTAAGTAATATTCAGTTAGGCGGACATGTTCTCTTGTGAGAAGTTTATGATTCCTCTTTATCATTTGCTTTTGTCATGGAGTTCTCTGATGAGACGTGATCGTAAAAAAGGTCCTTTTTAAAAATTTATGAGGTATCCTACTAGCGTACGGCATACCTAAAGAAACCGTACCAGCAATAACGATTCTCTATAGAAACACCAAAGTAAAAGTACGATCACCAGATGGAGACAGAATATTCGACATTGTAGCAGGAGTACTACAAGGGGACACGCTGGCTCCGTACCTCTTTATCATTTGTCTAGACTACGTACTTAGAACATCGATTGACAAAATCACAGAGAATGGCTTCGAGCTGACGAAGAAAAGAAGCAGAAGGTACCCCGCAAAAACAATTAACGACGCCGACAACGCCGATGACATAGCGATACTGGCAAATACACCTGACCAAGCCGAAACACTACTGCATAGTTTGGAACGAGCAGCAGCAAGCATAGGCCTCTATGTTAATGCACACAAAACGGAATATATGTGCAATAATCAAACGGGGGACATCTCCACTCTAGAAGGAACCCCTCTTAAACTAGTAGACAAATTCACTTACCTAGGAAACAGCGTCGAATAAACCGAAAAGGACATCGACACGAGGTTAACGAAAGCATGGACAGCTATCAATAGGCTATCGATTATATGGAAATCAGACCTAACCGATAAAATGAAACGCAGTTTCTTCCAGGCAGCGGTCACATCGATACTGCTATATGGGTGCGCCACATGGACGCTAACAAAACGGCTGGAGAAGAAGCTAGACGGCAATTACACAAGAATGCTGCGTGCAATCTTGAACAAGTCCTGGCGGCAACACCCCACAAGACACCAACTGTACGGCCACATGCCTCCTATCACGAAAATTATTCAAGTTAGACGAACCAGACATGCAGAACACTGCTGGAGAAGCTGGGACGAACTCATAAGAGATGTACTCCTATGGACCCCCACACATGGCCGTGCAAAAGCAGGACGACCAGCACGAACATACATTCAGCAGCTACGTGAGGATACGGGATGTTGTCCTGAAGACATGCCTAGGGCGATGAACGATAGGGAGGAGTGGCGAGAGAGGGTCAGGGATATTCATGCTACCAGCGCGACATGATGATGATGAT
The DNA here is from genome assembly GCA_963585895.1 of Sepioteuthis lessoniana. Lineage (NCBI taxonomy): Eukaryota > Metazoa > Mollusca > Cephalopoda > Myopsida > Loliginidae > Sepioteuthis > Sepioteuthis lessoniana. The sequence goes on along the minus strand of OY757917.1, from coordinate 18,187,586 downwards.
GATACTAAAACATAATTTTGTTTTATCAACTAGGATCGTTCAAATAGGGGGACCTAGTTGGCTGGAGCTGTAGAATATACCGATTGTATCTCTGCAGAGGAGTAAGACTCTCCCAACGAGTGTCCTAAATATGACACTAAACAATCTGATGGTTAGGCTCCAGTAATGCTAGAGTTTTGGGAAATGTGGAGTACCTCTTTATTGCCATCGCTCCCAGGTCTACTCTGGCCCGGAGTTGTAGCACCTGGTAGTGTACTATCTATGGGTCAAATAGAAGTGTTTGACATTTAATCTGTACTTATGCAAAGCAGAATTGTTTGAAATAGAACTGTTTTGACATTTAAACAGAGTACTAATGCTAAACTGAATTATTTGAATAGAACTGTTTTTAGATTTCATTATGTGTAAACGAAAAACTCTTCTTATGCGACGCGGAATTGTTTGAAAGAGAACTGTGTATATGTATAAAATGGATTTGGCAATAAATAGCCTACAGTAGTTGATATGCCGTAAAACAAACTGTGAGCTTATAAATGACTGATATTTAATTGAATTGTTTGTGATACATAGCAATACTTGGAACCATTTAACTTTGTTGATTAAACTGAATAGTTTGAAATAGAAGTGTTTTAGACATTTAAATTGTGTATCTATGTTTTACTGAATTGTTTGAAATAGATCTGTTTATATGTATAAAAAAATGGACTTGGCATTAAATAACCTACAATGGTTGATATGCCTTAAAACTAAACCAAACTAAGTCAAATAGGGGTGTTATGGTCTTTTGTAATGTGTTTGTTGATGTGTGTATGTATGGTACAAGTGTTAGACAAATGGCCGGTTAGTCAACAAGTGAGGGTGGTGGTAGCGTGCCTGATGTATAAATTAAGTGTTGCGTAATTATTTAAATGTATATTTAGGCTGCAGTTTCCTTATGTTTAAAGGAAACTGCAGCCTAAATATACATTTATTGATTAAATAAAATAGTCACTTTGTATCAGCCTATTTTGTCCTCGATCCGTTCAAGTTGCTAAAAGGGTTCTTTTGGATGGAAAAGGCTTAGCAAGACTTCGTACTTTCGACCCCTAAAGAGCATGAGAATTGATAGATATCATTAGTTCTACATATTGATGTCTTTAAAGGAGAACTATTGTTAGCAACGATGAGGTTGACCGTTTTAAATATTTTGTAGTTGTAACCTAACAAAAGGTAGGAATATTGCCTGCAACTTTTCCAAACCCCATCGTGATACCACCAACCCATACAAATATTGCAGGTATAGACGACACCACCGAACCTGATACAAGCAGGGACCAGCTACCAGAATGCCCCCACAAAATCCCATTTCCTCCAACAGAAAAGAATGTCGATAGGCTCAAAAACTGGCTCCTAGAACAATTTTCCAACACGGCATTCAAGAACAATGGAGTATTTCCACCAATGTGAATGAATGAGAGATAATCAAAACGGAGGTTGGAAATGAAATGGAAATCTTTATAACATTAACAAAATACAATACTTGCCAGCGGCGTGAAGAAGGTAACCGCTGCTAGTGGTGACTACTTAGTATATTTTAACCCATACCTGAGGAGGGGATAAGGGGTTCATACCTTTCCCAAGGGTATTAATCTAAAAATTAACGTAATAGCGCGACTGGAGTTCGAACTCGCCTACTATGATATTGTAGTTCGGCACGTTAGCCACTACGCTAATTGTTAGAAAACAATTGTGTCCGATGTATTTATGAGGAATGGGACATACGCGTTAATGTTCACAGGTAAGGTATATAACAATAGTATATAACGAATCTTGAACGATTATTGCTATCTGTCGAGGTTATATATCCATGTATAATATTTTTAATGATTGATTCATCTTGTTTATAGTTTGAGGTACATTTAGTAACAGTACAACAGGTTGATGGTATTTTTATTTTTGTTGGGATTATTGTTTAAATTACTATTCGTGGAAGTCTGTAAAGATACTACAAATTGTTCATCTATTATATAGAAGGGAAATCCATTATCAAGTGGGGTTTGTTTGGTGTTGTTCTTCATAGAATTGTTTATATGAGAAGGAGATGAGTTTGGCTGGATTAATTAAGCTTTTCTTACAACAGTTATCTTACATCTTTATGGGCATTTGTTACGATGATTGAAGAGGTAGGAATAACTGCTGGTAGTTTTTTTTTCAAAATATTGGAATATATAGGATTAATTATCTGCTCTTGGCAGTAAAAAGGCCAATCAGCACACTACCCCGTATTAGCGTCCTTTTGACCCCTTTCAATCATTTGTATGCAGGAATCGAGATCATGCAGACACTAATTCGAATCCCTCCAGTTCCAAAATGAACTTCAGCAGATAAGTTTGGCTGCAAAGCCATAAAGTTTGCAACATACCGTTGTATTTTTAAATATACGTGGTGAATACAATAAGTTTCCAGACTTTTCTTTTTGTACAGGCATTTAAAATTGTAGACTCTTGAAAATTCACAATGTTATTGTTATACATCGTATGAGATGACTGACCAATTTTTATGATTTCAGCTTCAAATGAACAGCTACAGCAGCAATTGGAATACACCCTACTAAAGCCTGATTGTCACAGCTGCTAAATTTCAAAAATGCAATCTGGACGTGAGGACATTTTAGAAGAACGATATACAATAAAATTGTGTTTCAAACTTGGAAGAAATGATGCCACAGAAATGTATGGAATGCTTCAGACTGCTTTTCGACCATCTTGCATGAATCGAGCATCAGTTTTTCAATGGTATAAGAGATTCAAGGAAGGTAAGGAGTCTGTGAGGGGTGATGAGAGGTGTGGGGGGAGTAAGGAAGTCAATACACCACAGTTGATTGACCAAAGGGTTAGGGTTAGAGTTACTATGTTGAGGTTTTAAGGGAGTTCAGGGAGAGATTCCGTCAGAAGAGGCCAGCACTCTTCAAATCTTGTCAGTGGCATTTCCAGCAGGACAATACACCAGTCCACAATTCCATCCTTGTCGCAGACTATTTGACCAAGATGGGCATCAAGACAGTTCCTTACCCGCCCTATAATCCAGACCTTACTCCCTGTGACTTTTAGTTATTCCCTAAGCTCAGAAGCTGTCGTTATGAGACAATTGAGGAGATGAAAGGGGCTATGACGAAGGTCATTGACATGCTCACACAACAGGACTTCCATGGGGCCTTTGAGAAATTATTGGAACGGTACAACAAATGCATTGCAGCCGGAGGGTATTACTTCAAAGGGGGACTAAAGTTTCATGTGTGTACTATCAATAAAAGTGCCCACACGATAAAAGTCTGGGACCTTATTTTATGATCCTCGTATGTTTGTACAATTACATTGTTTTGTGTTCTTCTTCATCCGAATTGAAGGCCTATCCGTTAATATTGGTAAAATATATGGGACCCAGAACAAAATAGCATAAAACAGCGGTAGTAAATTAAGAGGGATTGGAGTCAAATAAGAAATCAAGGAAAGGAATTTTATTGTTGATATTCGTTGGTAAATTCAAGAAGTTACTCTCGAAATCTCTTTTTAGGCTTTTTTTTCTTTAAGGTTCTTCGAAAGTAAAAACGTATAAATGTTACGTCGATGTATCAGACATATATCATTGGTTTAGCGCATGTCATAAAGATTCCGTTTTCAAAATGAGTCATGTATTAATCTGAGAAAGTAGAGCCGAAGAGACTAGCCATCACAATGCCGTCAGTCTTTATAGATGTTACCGTGATGGTCGTAAGAGAGGATTCGAGTTTGGCATATCAACCATTGTATGTTATTTAATGTCAAATCCTTTTTATATATTGAATATATTTGATTTGTAAACACATTTTGTTGGTTATATTTCAAACAAGCCTGAGCTCATTTTTTTGCCCACAGTTAAGTGGTCCCAAGGATTGCTAACAATTTAATTATACAGTCTTTGTTTAAAGACAGTTAAATTTTCAAAGAATTCGATTTTTACCAATCCAATTCAACAAGTTATTTGTTTGAACACAGTTTAAATGTCAAACAGTTCTATTTGACCCATAGATAGAACCCTATCAGGTACTATCACTCTGGCTCAGAGTGGACCTGGGAGCAATGACAATGAAGGGGTACTCAACATTCCCCAGAGCTCCAGGATCAGAATCTCACTATCAGATTGGTTAGTGTCATATACAGGACACTCGTTGGGGGAGTATTACCCCTCTGCAGTCAGTTTATTCTACAGCCCCGACCAGCAGAGCCAAGAAAGAGAAGACTTGTGTAATATATATATATATATATATATATATATATATATATATATATATATATACATGTGTGTATGTGTGTGTGTATATGTATGTATTTATATCTACATACACATGTGCACCTAGAATGATGGCAGATACATTTAACGGAAACCCCAGAGCAACAATCATCTCATGCGACAGCCCCACCAATGTTAGTGAAGAAACTGAACTAGTCACCTTCTACGATGAGTTATCCTCATTAGTGCGTAGCATCCCGAAACACAACATGTTAGTCATTGGCGGAGACATGAATGCCCAAATCGGGAAAAACGGAAACAACAAATACAGCCTCCACAACACGTCAAACAGGAATGGGCAACATCTAACAGATTTCATGATAGAAAATAGATTAGCATGCATCAATACAAACTACCAAAAAAAGAGAGGGCAAACTATGGACATACACGTACGCAAACAATACTAAAGCTCAGATAGACTACGTCCTTATCAACAAGAAATGGAAAAATAGTGCACTGAATTGCGAGGCATACTCCTCTTTTGAGGGTGTGTCCACCGATCACCGAATAGTCACGGCGAAAATACGGTTAAGCCTACGAAAAAACGCCAAACGAACAGCGACCACCAAACACTATGACTGGGCCCTATTAAACAACAAAGATATAAGAGATAAATACGTATTAGAATTAAGAAACAGATTCGAAACACTACAAGAAAAGACGGAAAAAAGTACACCAAACGACGAATACGAAAATTTCGTCAATGCACACCTCGAGGCAGCAGCAAAATACATTCCAACAAAAATTAAAACTAAATATAGAGTCCCATGGGAAACTTTAGCGGTGAGAGAAAAACGTGCACTAGTAAAAACAGCCTCCAAAAACTATCGAAAAAACCCAACAAACATAAATGCCTTAAAACTAAAAACGGCACAATATCAATTTAGAGGCATATATATAAAGGAACAGAGAGAATACATTCAAAATCAGATAGATAAGATTAGAGACTCGGTGGAAGATAGACAATCTAGAATAGCATGGCAAACAATAAACGAAGTGAGCAGAAGAAAGAACACAGCCAAAGCAAAACTTAAAGCAGCAAACCAACAAGAAAGAATAAAACTGTGGAAACAGCACTTCGAAAACTTACTTGGAAACCCACCAAAAATAACGCATGAACCAATCACCAGAATAATTAGCAAACAATTAGACATTAAACTAGGACAGTTCACACAAGAAGAACTCGACTCGGTTCTCAGAAAAATTAAAAATAGGAAAGCTGCAAGGCTGGACGAAATTCCCCCGGAAGTATGGAAGACCAGACAATTCGACGACATACTGCTCCGACACTGCAACGCAGTATACAATCAAAATCCGATAGATAGATGGGTGAAGGGATGCATACTCCCCTTCCCTAAAAAGGGGGACCTCGGATTAGCCAAAAACTACCGAGGCATAACACTTACATCCATAGCTGCCAAAATCTACAATGCCCTACTACGAAACCGAATAGAACCCAAAATCGACAACATACTTAGAAAAAACCAAAATGGCTTCCGAAGAAATAGATCCACGACCTCACAAATGTTAACCATCCGCAGAATCCTTGAATGTGTACGGGCAAAGAACCTACAAGCGACATTAATATTTGTCGACTTTACCAAGGCTTTTGACTCCATTCACAGAGGAAAGATGGAACAAATCCTACTAGCGTACGGCATACCTAAAGAAACCGTAGCGGCAATAACGATTCTCTATAGAAACACTAAAGTAAAAGTACGATCACCGGATGGAGACACAGAATATTTTGACATTGTAGCAGGAGTACTACAAGGGGACACGCTGGCCCCGTACCTCTTTATCATTTGTCTAGACTACGTACTTAGAACATCGATTGACAAAATCAAAGAGAATGGCTTCGAACTGACGAAGAAAAGAAGCAGAAGATACCCCGCAACAACAATTACCGATGCCGACTACGCCGATGACATAGCGATACTGGCAAATACACCTGACCAAGCCGAAACACTTCTGCATAGTTTGGAACGAGCAGCAGCAAGCATAGGCCTCTATGTTAATGCACACAAAACGGAATATATGTGCAATAACCAAACGGGGGACATCTCCACTCTAGAAGGAACCCCTCTTGAACTAGTAGACAAATTCACATACCTAGGAAACAGCGTCGAATCAACCGAAAAGGACATCGAAACGAGGTTAACGAAAGCATGGACAGCTATCAATAGGCTATCGATTATATGGAAATCAGACCTAACCGATAAAATGAAACGCAGTTTCTTCCAGGCAGCGGTCACATCGATACTGCTATATGGATGCACTACATGGACGCTAACAAAACGACTGGAGAAGAAGCTAGATGGCAATTACACAAGAATGTTGCGTGCAATCCTGAACAAGTCCTGGCAGCAACACTCCACAAGACACCAACTGTACGGCCACCTGCCGCCTATCACGAAAACTATTCAAGTTAGACGAACCAGACATGCAGGACACTGCTGGAGAAGCAGAGATGAACTCATAAGAGATGTACTCTTATGGATCCCCACACATGGCCGTGCAAAAGCAGGACGACCAGCTCGAACGTACATTCAGCAGCTATGTGAGGATACAGGATGTTGTCCTGAAGACCTACCTAGGGCGATGAACGATAGGGAGGAGTGGCGAGAGAGGGTCAGGGATATCCGTGCTACCAGCGCGATATGATGATGATATATGTATATGTTTATATATAGGTGCATATATTTGTATGAAAATACTTATGTATATATGTGTAAATATAGATGTGAATATATATATATATATAGTACAATTTAATGGAGACTCAAACTCGGTTAAGTCGTCAGAATAGATTTATTTCGGCGGAGAATATTATTGCTATACTCTCCGTCTCGTCAGATGACTCTTTACATGCTTCCCTCCTGTCGCAGAGTAGTGAATGTGGAGTTACAGTTCGTATTCAAAAGATAAAATAAGGTAATTAAAAATAAAATAATAAATAAGAATCAGAAAATAAAAGAATAAAAAAACAAAATAAAAAATAAAAAATGAAAGTAGGGATAAGAATAAGGTGGAAATCAAATTATAAATTATTTCATTCATAGGCGTGAGCACAGGGGGTTAGCATGTTATATGCCAGAACGATTAAGAAACAGGAGTGGAATTAATCTACGGGTCAGTCCCTTCTAATTTTGCGTTCTTGTAGTAGTTCCTCCTACTTGGCAGGTGTGATTTTCTAAACAGACTAAGATCGTTTAACTAATGGCTATCTCATACATGATTTACATTTATTCCTAATATGTCTATTAATTAACTCAGCTGTTGCCATCCTAGATATTCCTCTTGTTTCAATTAGGACCGAGATGGTTAAACCAGATAAGGTGGAGACATTTTATATAGTCGTCAAGTGTTTTTTTTTATTTACCCTAAAAATGGTCAAGGGGAATTAACCACTCCAGAATCACTGGCCATAATTTTTGGATTAATATTCTACGTTCATCTGGCTCTTATATAACCTTTATCTTTCCCTGTCTTGGTGATATCTGTTGTTGGGCTGATCTCTATTAGTTTCCAATACATCTTTATCATTGGCCTTGCGATTATTTATGGACTGGTGTTCCAGTGGTTCTCAATTAGGATAATTTAAATTTTCCTCTATGTCTGCACTTAAAGACGAGCTCATTTCTCTCGTTCAACAATAGTTTTCTAGCTTTGAAATTAATTATGCTAATTTTTTCATCTAAGCATAAGTTATATCTACCGTTGAAGCTATTCGCGGTAGATGAGTGCCTTATTATTTTCCATTTAATTTGTGGAGATAGCCCATTATCCTTAAGGCCCCAAAAATATTTTGATAAAGCAGTCTGGTATCTAAGTTTTGGGTTGGAAAATGAATGTTTGTGGTTGTAACATCTTTGCTTCCAATTTCCCGCGGAGATTCCTATATAGACTTTCTCTCTCCGTCCCTTTGCTGTTCCATAGGAGAAATGCATGCCTGGTATACGACATTTCTCGAATTGCAGCGTCCGCCCAAGGGGCTTTCTTCCTTATTCCTACAATTACAAGACTCCAGTTCTGAGTTCCTATCCCTCGTGATTAGTTCATTGAGTAGCCTCTTATTATGGTTTAGTATGTTGTACATATTCTTAGTGCAAGAGTAGCTAATTTTCACTGTATTTCTATTAAAAATTCTACTCAATGGGTTATCTCTATTAAAATGCTTATCTAGGAGGTGTAGGAAGTATTTACCTATATTAATGTTAGCGAGCCTACAAAATGGCGGATTAAACCAGACTACTTTTCTATTTCTATTCTTTCCCCGTCTTTTTTCGTGACTACTATTATTAATAATTTCACCTACCTTGATGAGTGTGCGGGTCCCACCATTATTATTCTTAACCCTCGAATTGGGATCCACCGGGGTTAAATATTCCTGTCTACCCTGGAATCCACTGTCCTTCAGGGTGTCATCATATCTACTCTTGTTTTCCTCGAAAATTTTCTTACATGAGGACAGCTTATTAATTCTTTGGTTCACCTCATTGGGGATCTGTCTCAGTACCGATCTTGAGTGATTCGAGGAAACATTTATGTATCTGGGGGCGGAATCGTTCTTACTAAAAGGCTTGAACGTACCATTATTTAAATTTAATGTGACGTCAAGAAAGTCTACTCTTTTTAAGTTTGAGGCTATTTTAATTCTTAAACCTAGTTATTTGAAGGCCCTAATAATGTTCTTCTGTAGACTAGAGGTCTTCGGGCCGTTACTATCTGGGATGTAAATAATTCCGTCATCTCGGTAAGCCCCACTTGTTCCAAGTTGACAATACGACCCAGCGTATCTAGGATATAAATCCCCACTAAGTCGGCTACCTGAGCTGAATCATAAGCCCCCATGGTGATGTCGAAATTGTCTACGTGACTTTTTACCCATGATCTGCGGCTATCGGATAGGACGGTTATTCTACTTGCTAGAATAATTTCTATCTCCTCTTCCGTGATATCTGTACATCCTCAAGCGTGGTTAAGGATCCTCACTAATAATTCTTTACTGATGGAAGGGTAGAACTCTATGACGTCGAATTGTACGAAAGTGGACCTCTTTTTATCCTTAATTTTCCTAAACCAATCGATAGTATCCATAGAGTTTTTCCACAAGTTATATTTATGGCTATTCAGCAGTCTAGACGTGTAATTGCCGACTAGCTTTTTCTCCAGCCGTTTTGTTAGCGTCCAAGTAGTGCATCCATATAGCAGTATCGACACGACTGCTGCTTGGAAGAAACTGCGTTTCATTTTATCGGTCAGGTCTGATTTCTATATGATCGATAGCTTATCGATAGCTGTCCATGCCTTCGTTAGCCGCGTGTCGATGTCTTTTTCGGTTGATGAGACACTGCTTCCTAGGTAGGTGAACTTGTTTACCAGTTTCAGAGACGTTCCGTCTTGTGTGGAAATGTCGCCCGTTTGATTAAAGCACATGTATTCAGTTTTGTGTGCATTGACATGGAGGCTAATGCCTGCGGCGGCTCGTTCCAAACTATGCAGTAGTGTTTCGGCTTGGTTGGGTGTATTTACTAGAATTGCTATGTCATCGGCGTAGTCGGCGTCGGTAATTGTTTCTGCGGCGTACCTTCTACTTTTTTTTCTTTGTCAGCTCGAAGCCGTTTTCTTTGATTTTATCAATCCATGTTCTAAACACGTAGTGTAGACAGATGATAAAGAGGTATGGGGCTAGCGTGTCTCCTTGTAGTACTCCTGCTACAACACCCCACAAAACACCAACTATACGGCCACCTACTGCCCAACACGAAAATTATCCAAGTTAGACGAACCAGAAACGCAAGACACTGGTGGAGAAGCAGGGACGAGCTCATAAGTTATGTACTCCTATAGACCCCACATATGGCCGGGCAAAAGCAGGACGACCAGCTCGAACCTACATACAGCAGCTATGTGAGGATACGGGATGTAGCCCTGAAGACCTGCCAGAGGCGATGAACGATTGGGAGGAGTGGCGAGAGAGTCAGGGATATCCGTGCTGGCGGCACGACATGATGATGATGATGATGATGATGATGATTATTAATAGATAGATAGACTGACGTATATAGATGTATACCTATGTATTTTGGATAAAATATGGTGGGTTTTATTTTATTATTACAGTCGGTAGGAGAAACGTTATTACGTAGTAGATATTCTTAGTCTATTTTCATCTAGATTATAGTGTTCGCGCATCTTGTTGCGAAAAATAGTTTAATGTGTTTAGGGTTGTTTGATTTATCCATTGTAATTAGAGTTGATATTTTTAATGTCGCCTTTGATTTTTTCTTCAGCAATGTGTTTCAAGAATTCGTTGTTATTTAGGGTTTAATGTTTTTAAGTTCAGAACAGTTCAGAACAGAAGATTGTTTTGTTGGAGGATATTAGTTTGGCACGATAAATTATGATTTTATTTATAGCTTTTTATATTATTCATGGCATTCAGTTTTGTAATTGAGAGTGCAAGTAGGGTTTTTTGAATGGGAAAGTGGCGAAGGTTGTTTGTGTCGATCAACACATCGAGAAATGAGAGATGATTAGAGTTGAATTCATTAGTAAAATTGAGCATGGAGTTGCTTTAGAAAGTCTGTTGTCGATAGCATTCGGGTTATTCACTAGAAAAGGAATATCGTCGACATAACGTAAGTAAATGGTAGATTTTTTTATAGAGTCGAAAATATTTATTTTCTAGGTGAGCCATGACGAAATTGCTGAAAGTGAGTGAAAAGGCAAATCTCATCGCAACGCTGTCGTGTTACATACATACATATATATATATATATATATATATATATATATATATATATATATATATATATATATCATTCAGTCCAGATAAACCGGAGTCGGGAATAATTCTGTCAGGACAAATTCATTCTACTAGAACATTAAAATTTTCCTGGATCTGAAGAAGTCCTGTTTTCTTTTGGTATTATTGATATTAATCAATACCCATAACAGGATGGAAATAAATTTATAATCCTAATGTGACCGATTTTGTTTTGCTTAAAGAAAAAAAAATATATATATATTGCTATGATGGATGGGGCATCAGGTGTACAACTCAGGAGGATATTCCTAAGAATATTGGGGTTCAAATTTAGTGGAAAGTATGTGAAATTATGGTAAATATTATGTAAAATGAAGTCGATAGCTTCTTTCACAGGAAGATTGGTAAAAAGATTTTCAACGTCAAGTGAGGCTATGATTTGGTTACAAGTCTTTAAAATTTCTAAAATTCGAAGAATTTGATTTGAGGCAGTATTTGCTGGGTATGTAGGGTGTTATAATTTACTAAGCTTTTTACTTAGACGTAGCACAAGGCCGTAGGAATGGGGCACCCAATCGTGTATATATGGTGTTATGAGTTGTTTAATGAGTTTAGAGAATGCTTGCATGGGAGTGATGTCTTGAGCGATAAAGGGTCGGAGAAGATAGTGTTGTTTATGGATTTTGACGATTCCGTTTATATTTCTTTGTTATAAGAAGGCACGTACATACCAAAAACAGACGCGACCCCACTATATCATCATCATCATCATCATCATCATCATCATCATCATCATCATCAAGTCACGCTGCTAGTACGGATTTCCCTGACTCTCTCTCTCTTTCTCCATCCGTCCCAATCGACCATCACCCAGCAGGTCATCTAGACTATAAGCTCTGTCCGCACAGAGCTGTTGATCGGCCAACACTAGCACGTCCCTATGAAGGGGTCCAAAGGAAAACGTCACTTATGAGCTTGTCTTTGCTTCTCCAGGAGTGTCTCGCATGTCTTGTTCGTCTTATTTGGATGGTTTTAGAGATGGGAGGTGAGTGGCTGTATAGCTGCTGTTACGTGGGTTATTGCTGCCAGGATTTCTTTAATATAACTCAATAGCATTTTTGTGCAATTTCCTTAGTCAGCGTCCATGTAGTGCATCCGTACAGTAGTATTAACACAACCACTGCATGAAAGAAATTCCGTTCTATGTTATTGGATAGACAAGACTTCCATATGACTGATAACCTATCGATATGTCAATTATATATATATATATATATATATATATATCTTGATTGATTTATGTGGGGTAACCCAAAACTTTATATATATATATATATATATATATATATATATATATAACTTTAAAAAATGACTTCAATTATCTTTTAAATTCGTTCTATCGGAAAAAAGAGTGAAAACTTCTTAGTACCTCATATATATATATATATATATATATATATATATATATATATATATATATATATATATATATATATATATATATTAAAACGGATTTTTAAAAAAGTAATTAAAGTTATTTTTAAAGTTAGATCTTACTTTTATTTGAAGCATTGTCATCATAATTATCAATATTAAAAGCAAAATAATATTATATATCCAGTCAATTTTTAACACATTTTAAGGATTTAAATTCACCCAATTTGTTAACCTTATCCCTCTCGAAGTTAGGGAAACTAATAAGTGCTATTAGAATTTTGAAATACTTTCAGAAAATTTTTTGAATGAAATTTGTAACAAGAAACATTAACAAACCGATTGATGTAAAAATATTACACGTTGATAACTGAATCACTTACTACAGTATTTAAAGCCAAGTAAGTAGAAAATAAAGTTAGCGACCTTATTCGAGGGTGACCCGAAGGTACCCTTTTCAATAGCTACTACAACGAGGTTTAGGGAAGGGCGCAACTCCATTCCCTGGATTGCTTCATTTTACTCTTGATCCATACCTTTTAATGCTGAGGGTTAAGCAAGGAGGCATCGAGTACCATTTTTTGAGTCTTTGGTATGACTTGATCTGGGAATTTTGGAGAACTAAAAGAAAATAATGAAAATGATTCAAACCAAGGAATCCCTTTTTGAAAATATTATTTTAAATATAACCCCCCCAAAAAAAAGAAATGGTAATGCAAAAAGATTTTACATTTTTAATTCTTAGAGTATTTTCATTGTAAAAGTAAAGTTGGTGACCGTAGTCGACAGCGACCAAAAGGCTCCCTTTTCAATAGCTACTACACCGAGGAGTAGGGAAGTGCGCAACTCCATTCCCTCGATTACTGCACTTTACCCTTGATCCATACCTTTTAATGCTGAGAGTTAAGCAAGGAGGCAATAAGTACCATTTTTTGAGTCTTTGGTATGACTTGACCTGGGATTGAACCCCGATCTCTCGGACCATTGGCGATCACTCTACTCATCAGGTGAATGATTTAGTATAAACTAATGACAAGACATTTTCTTCGTCACTTTAACAAAGAGCTATTAAGGTGCGTTTTAGTTTCCCACCAAAAATTGGTGCAGAAGGCTAAAACTTGCAACCACAAAAACATCTCAACTTTTTTGAACATAGAAAATCGTATTAGTAATTGTTTATTTTCCGATTCAATTTTGAAAATAGAAAATAAACACATTGTACCATAGCCAGATACGGATGTGTGAAACGTACATAGAATGTTCATAACCTATATACATAGAACAGAGGAATCCCAAAACACGAAAAACACTTACGACTTCTTAGTTCAGGTACGAAAATTTTTATTACCTTTGAGTTTAAAGGTTCTTGGACATAAGGAGAGAGATACACATTCTTTCTATTCTGGCTTTTCCATCTGCCTCCCATGACGTGCGGCGCCCGTAGCGCACAAATTCGTCTGATCTCAGCGAGCCCCGAAAGTCGATCCTTCTCGTTTTTTCAAATTCCCCAAAATCCTCCGCACTCGCTTGCAGTGCATGACGTCATTCACATCCCCCTATCTGGGATTTTTATTTTGACATCTCTGAATGACACGTCCGCCCTGCGCTCGCGCGTGAACACCTGCGTTCATGTTACATCTAAGTAACCCATGCACTGAGCCGAAAGGTTCTCAGCTTAACTAAACCCAAAGGCAAGATGTATAAAACGAAATCCCTCGGCCATTATATAACAACATTAGCATGGCTTTTGAGTGTATAATTAAGAATACTCAATAAAATAATTATATTTAATCTATTGTTAATCTATAATTACAATAGTGAAAAATATATTTTATTTACCTTTTTAATATTTAATGTTTTTATTTGGCAATAATCAACATTGTCTCTAATGCACTAAGCTTTACCTTTTTCAGATTATCAATTTTTATAACAAAATTTTTCTTTTATTTCTTACATTTTTAATTAGATATTCAACCCGAATACAAAACTGGATATTGCTTAAATGATTGTTACAGTAGGTTTTCATACTTTTTTCGTCTAACATTTTTTTATATCTGAAAAAATAGATAAGAATATTTTTAAGATATTTTAAAAAAATAAATAAAACAGCTCTCATTTTCTTGCTTTAAGATTTATATTTTTCGATTAGTAAAAATATTCCTTATTTAACAGAGTATATAGATTTAGCCTAATAATCTGAAAGTAAATAATATTTTCTGTTGAACTACAGTATTAAAAACTCTCAAAACATTTTGAAAAAATTCTAAATTTAATATTCACATTTTAAATCTAATATTCACATTTTAAATTCACTATTAACTATTTTCTTCCAATGGCTTCAAATTTAAAAAAATCGTCTCAATTAAATAGCGTCGCACACCTGATGGGGTGATTTAAAACTGAAAAAAGCTGTAAGTTTTTTGATGAAATAATTATGCTTTATAAAATGCGTTAATCAATCAATGAAAAGAGAAAATTTTCATTAAAATCGGATAGTTCCCTGATTTTTGGTGATTTTTTTTTCAATCAGGATTAAGGATTTGTACGAAAGGTCCATGGCAGATATGTTGTTATACTCAGTATATAAGCCACTATTAGTTTTCTCAGTATTCACCGTTGTTTTAAAAAAATACTATACTATTTAATCTAGGGGTAAGAGGGGTTTTTTTTCAAAGAGGAATATATAAACATTATATTTGATAATATAATCAAAAAATTGATAAGATTAAAAGAATTTTAAAATCTCTTCTCGCCGGAAGCAATGTAAACCTGCTTAAATTATATTCAAATACACAACTGTATTCCTTTCTGAAGAAGGTCACAGTAGACCTGAAGTAAATTCATTATGAAACCACAAGACTGAATTATTTCTTTCAATTTTATAAAAAATGTTTTAGCTCTGCACGTGAGTTTTGAAGTATTGTTAATCTGAAATTTATTGCACAGTCGATAGCCGTTGGCATTGAGCATTTAAACTGGATATTCATAGCTCTTATATTTTATTCAATAGTCTTTCTGCGAGGCATATATATATATATATATATATATATATGTGTGTGTGTGTGTGTGTGTGTGTGTGTGTGTGTGTGTGTGTGTGTGTGTGTGTGTGATGTGATGAAGTTTCATACTTTATTAACTTTTAAAAGAAAAAGGAAATGTGATCTCGCCATTACGCAGGAAGAGAAAGAAATCTAAGTGCATGATGGCAGAGGAGATTTGCCTCCTTCTTTCTTTCTTTCTAGTGGTTCGATTTCTCTAAAACACAGCGTCTGAGTACCTGTAAGGATATTTATCAGCCTAGAACACCTGATTCAATTCCGCTAACAAACTGTTACCAGTATTCACGTGACTGGAGGGAAAAAGGCGCTAACGATGAATTTCAACTTTAGTTGACAGCAATCTCTGTCTGTCTCTCTCTATCTCTCTCTCTCTCTTTCCTTGTGAAGATGTCAATAAATTACTAGAATATATTTCACTAGTTGTCTAAATTTCTGAGACGAAGCTTATTGATTTTTATCATTCAAGGTTTTTGGACTGATGCCTTCATCTTTATTGTTATTTCCACAACGTTTCGACCGATATGTCCTCCGGCCTTCTTCAGTTGTTTGTCGAACACGGGAACCTTTATTGAATCCACGGGGTTACCTGTTCTGATTCCGTTAGCCATAACCGCGTACAAGAGTTAAGTATTACTGTATTGTAACTTGCCTGCAGTCAGGATTGAACCTGCAACCTCCAGATGATTGTCTCCTTAGAAGCTTAGGGAACCACGCCGATAACCGTTACGCCATATGTCCTTCTGGACAATTCAGTGTGAAATGTTGTGGAAATAACAATAAAGATGAAGACAATAGTCCGAAAACCCTTAATGATAAAAATATATTTCACTAGTTGTGTGAAATAAAAGAGTTAGAGGGATGAAAATCTATCATTCTTCCTTGTGTATTAAATCCATCTTAAAGATTTGTGGATTATTCATTCAATTAAGGTTAATTTAAAACTTTCGCAAAGAGGAAATATTCAAATCCTGTTGATGATCAAAACCAAGTTAAGATAAAAACACTTAGTAAAACTAAGGAATTATGAAGAAGACAACCGAAGCTGTTTTATTCAGTTAGTTCATCAAGAACTGAATCGTGTGAATGTTTAATGTTTTACATAGAAATGATATAAACTTTGCAAGTGAAGAAAGGAAGAAAAAAATAAGAAAAGTAAAGAGAGAGCTAAAGAATTTTCGATTCTTTTATATACATACACACACACGCACTTATATAATATATATATATATATATATAGAGAGAGAGAGAGAGTGAGACAGAAAGAGAGAGAGAGACAGAAAGAGAGAGAGGGAGAGAGAGTGAGAGACAGAAAGCGAGAGAGAGAGAGAAAGTGAGAGAGAGAGAGAGAGAGTGGGAGAGAGAGAGAGAGATTGGTTTGGTGTAGTTTGGTTTCATGGCACATCAACCGTTGATGGTTATTTAATGCCAAATCAATTTTTATACATCTAAACAGCTCTATTTCAAACAATTCAGTTTAGCCTAAGTACACAGTTTAGTTCTATATGACCTATAGATAGGACCCTTTCAGGTGCTACCACTCCGGGCCAGAGTAGACATGCATCCGGTGTATACTGAAGCCCTAGTTGACAGGACCAGAGAGAGAGAGAGAGAGAGAGAGAGAGAGAGAGAGAGAGGATGAATATATGTATGTCTGGAATTCCGGAAATTTCATACGGAAGGCATCTGAAAGGGACTGAGACGTACAAACTTTTTCTTACGTTTTTACATGATCCATATGTGTTAACTCTAAAATTCTTCTTCAATTTTTTAAAAATTGTTTGTTAAATTTTGCATCTTTTCGTCTATTTTTATCTTTGGCCTGTGTGATTCGAACCTGGGAGAAAATCTCTTTCTTTTTAAATCATCTTAAAGAATCTTAGGTTCATTGGTTTGTTTTGCGATACGTTACTGTGTATATTTATATATGTATGTATATATCTATATGTTTGTGTATTAATTATTTATTACCACTATGGGTGCCTCAGGTGGTGTAATGATTGGCAAGCTAGACTAACAAACCTTCACAGATAAGTTCAAGTCTTATTAAGTGTCCCATTCATATGGCCTTGTGTCACATCTAAGCGGAAAGCTTAGTAAATTACTTATAGAGTAGCAGCATTAGTAGCGTAAATCCAAAAAGGAAATTTTTAAATCTGTCATGGGAATAAAAATTCAATTCTCTTCATTAAATTTTGAATACAAAAGAACCTCAGGATATACAGTAGTTTTTTGTTTGATTATTGGGAGGCGGGAAAGTAAGAATTTTTCAACTCTTTGCTTTTCCCTTGCAACCAGTAATTCCCTATTATTTGTGTAGTTAATGTTTACCGTTATTATAGTGTCGGTTCAATAGTGCTTGTTTATCAAGAAGACCATATAGTTAAAATAGGTATTTATGGAAGTCTGCATTGGAAGTCAAGTATTATTAGAAAAACAATATTTGCATGGACTTATTATGGTCTGGTTTCCTAGCATGTCGACTTTCGGGGATTATTTAATACCAAATCCATCCTTGTAGAATAAAAGTAGTGGTAATTTACTAAGCTTTTTGCTTAGATCTGGCACAAAGTCAGATGAAAGGGGCACCCAATGAGACTCGAACTCACTCGGTAGGTTTGCTAGTTGAGCTTGCTAACCATTACACCACCACAGGCGCCTGTAGAATGACACTAGTGGAACTATTTTAAACCTATATCTGGGGGAATAAGCAGGTTCATATATTTCTTAAGATTTTTTAGTCCTTCATCATCATCATGTTGCGCCATCAGCACGGATATCCCTGACCCTTTCTCGCCACCCTTCTTTATCCTCCATTGCTTCCGACGGGTCTTCAGGGCAACCTCTCGTATCGGCACGGTGCTGCTGTATGTAGGTTCTAGCTAGTCGTCCTGCCTTTGCTCGTCCATGTGAGGGGCTCCTCAGGAATAGCGCAAATGAAGTATTTGCGCTGAAAATAAAATGCTGTTATTTTATACCACAAAGCAATTTGTGGAATTTATCACATTTAAAAAGCACGTCCCAAGTTCTGTCTTTTAAAAGAGAAGGATTTTCTTTTAAGTTTCTGTAAAATTAAGATAAATTCCAGCAATAATTGTTTTATGCGACAAGAAAAAAAAGGATACGCTTAAAGACAAACAAATAAAAACAAGAAATCAGATACAATACTTTGAAAGGAACTGAATGAGACGAAGAAAAACCCAAATATTTACATTCTGCCCTGTCAGCTGGGGCTGTAGAATACGCTGACTCCTTTTTGCAGAGGGTTAACACCCCCACCCATTGAGTGTCCTGTGAGTGACACTCAACTGCATCTATTAGCGAGGATACATTTCGGGGGCCTTAGGAAATGTGGAGTACCTCTTCATTGCCATGACTCCCAGGTTGACTCTGACTAGGATTGGTTGTACTTATCTATGAGTCAAATAGACCTGTACAATAATCTACAAAGGATTATTATACTTATTAGTTATTTGAAACCAGGCAGCTTTATGCATTTTTTTGTATGGCATGGGAATACTAGATAGATAGAACTACTAATGTTAAATAGCAATACTTGAAACCTGGCAAGTCGGCTGGGGCTGCAGAATCCACCGACTGCATCTCTGCTGAGGGTTAAGTTAAGACTCCCACAACCACTGTTCTGGATATGACACTAAACAAATCTGATGATGAGGCTCTAGGAATGTTGAGCTTTGGGGAATGCAGAGTACCGCTTTATTGCTATCGCTCCTAGGTTCACTCTGGACCAGAGTGATAGCACCTGATAGGGTCCTATCTATGGGTCATATAGAACTAAATTAAACTGTGTTCTTTTGCTAAACTGAATTGTTTGAAATAGAACTATTAATATGTATAAAATCGATTTAGCATTAAATAATCTACAATAGTTGATATGCCATAAAATAATAAAATCAAATCAAATACTCGAAGCCAATTAATTGTGTGCAAAAAAAAATGATGAATGTCAAATAGAATTATAAGTGTTAGGTAGGAATTCTTGAAGCCATTTAACTGTGGGCAAAAAAGATAATTAATATTAAATAGAATAATTCGTCAGACAGCAATACTCGTAACCATTTAACTATATGCAAACAAATAAACTTTAACAACCTGTTTGAAAATAAAGTTACAAAAAAATTATTCACTTACAAATCATATATAAAAAAAACAGGATTTGGCATTGAATAATCAATCAGGGTGGTTATGTCAAACCAACCAACCAACCAACCAAATATTCATATTAAACAATAACAACAACAACAATAAAAATAATAATAATAATAACAATAATAATAATAATCGATTTGAAAAGATATCTACTTTACTAACTTTTAAAACAGATGAAAATTCTCGGTCCAGTGTCCCAGTTAACTTTGTTTTTACAACTGGGAATTAAGTTGCAAATTTGTCATGTTGTTGTATAGCCGTGATACAACTATACGTATACATATATATGCGGAAATATAATCAACAATAATGACGAACAAACACACTTCTTTAGAAAAATATACCTCTCACATTTTATTCTCGAAAGGGCTGCGAAAGGGTTATGTATGAGAGGTGAGTTGGAGACGGAGCAGACTGCAACATATTGACCCCAAGGTTCTCGTACTATAGCAGCATTTTTTCTCATTCTGCTGGGCTGCTCAACCGGGGTCACCGAAGGCTGCAAGCCCTCTGTCTGGAGTTGGTTCTCACTGCCTCGAAATGCAACCCGAACTCCAACTGCAACTGACTCCAACTAACTCAAGCCGTCTGTGGCACCTGGTTATATAATTGTTTGACATCCACCTGCTTTCCGTGGACGCCGCAATTGCACCGAATTCAACCCGTCCACAGGTCAAGGTGATACCCCAATATCTTAGACCGGATGCACCTGTTTCTTGATTGACGGCTGGGTTGAGGATCAATATGTTATAATGTTAATCTTAATCAGAACAAAAAAGTTATATTAAAAGTTTAAAATTAGATTTCAAAATGAAAAATAAACGTTAAAGTGTCGGAATAAGAATCTTCTGCTTTTATTTGTAAATTTTCGGGAACAGATCGGGTTATTTTTGATTGTCCGATGTTTTTCCAAAAATTATTTTCATAATTCTTAGTAATCTTCTCGATATAAACTTCCTGCTAAGTTTAGTTTCCAATATGAATTGTTGATTGCACTATTTCTCTCTCACTCTCTCTCTCTCTCTCACTCTCTCTCTCTCTATATATATATATATGAAAGTCGTTCAAAAAGTTCTAAGCCTTACTTGGATTTCAGATCTGCCGCACCCCTTTTCGAAATCTGAATAAGTTTTTCTAGTTTTGTGAGAAGTGCAGTTTGTTGCCTCGACAAAAATGTTCATCCATGATTATTCTTCGTGAATAAAACTTCGAACTTTCTGAACGAGCCTCGTATGCAATAAGCATTTAGACATCACATTTCTTGTTGGCATATTTTATTGAAAATAATAACCAACGAGGATTTGGTGTTTAGTCAGGTATTTTTTTTTTTTTTTTTTTGGCGAACAAGAGGCAGTTTAAAAGTGTCCTAACAGATATTTTGGGTAAGTTTTAAACTGACTACAACTTCACTTACGACACCTCATTCGCTATATATATATATATATATATATATATAAAACTGAAAATAAGTGACATTGATTTAATGTTTTGCTTTTTATTGATCTTTATATTTCTGTTTGGGTTGGTTTGTTTTTATGGCATATCAACCATTTTAGGTTATTTAATGCCAAATCTTGTTAATACATATATATTAAAAATAGGTGGGAAAATGGATAAACCAAACGTTTACAACAGGTTTAGTAGTAATATTTCATATTTTATTCAAGGAAGAACTTCTTCAGACTAAAAATTAAAAAAAAAATTTTGAAGAAGTTCTTCCTTGAATAAAGAACGAAATATTACTACTAAGCTCGTTGTAAGTGTCTGATTTATCCACTTTTTCAATTATTTTTATAATTTTGTCAATTTCACCAAATTTCGTCACATATATATTAAATGTATATATGATTTGTAAATAAATTTTGTCGATAATATTCTTAAACAGTTAAATGGTTTCAAGTATTTCTATATCACAGTCACAATTTAACATCATTGATTTGTTTGCACATAGTTTATTCTATTTGACCTATAGACAGGTCCCTGTCAGGTTCGGCCACTCCGTGGTCACAGTGGACCCAGGAGCAATGACAATAAAGGGGTACTCCACATTCCCCATATCTCCTGGAACCTCACCAACAGCTTGTTTAGTATCATATCCAGGACATACGTTGATTACTTTTTTCTTTTTTTAAAAAACAAAAATAATCAACGTGTGTCCTGGATATGATAATAAACAAGCTCGTGGTGAGGCTCCCGCTTTGGGGGTTTGGGGAATAGGTTAGAATAAAATACTCAGATTGATAATAGGTCAGAATTAAATACTGAAGCTATCATCAATTTACATGCACGTTTTTAATACATAATTAAATTTAAAATGAAAATGATTAAGACAACTAAAGTGCGTCCCTTCAGCATATCGTTCTAACACCCCACGTGGCACCATGGTTACAACGCTCAACATATCGTTCTAACACCCCACGTGGCACCATGGTTACAACGCTCAACATACCGTTCTAACACCCCACGTGGCACCTTGGTTACAACGCTCAACATACCGTTCTAACATCCCATGTGGCACCATGGTTACAATACTCAACATACCGTTCTAACACCCCACGTGGCACCATGGTTACAACGCTCAACATACCGTTCTAACATCCCACGTGGCACCATGGTTACAACACTCAACATATCGTTCTAACACCCCACGTGGCACCGTGGTTACAACGCTCAACATATCCTTCTAACACCCCACGTGGCACCATGGTTACAACGCTCAACATACCGTTCTAACACCCCACGTGGCACCATGGTTACAACGCTCAACATATCGTTCTAACACCCCACGTGGCACCATGGTTACAACGCTCAACATATCCTTCTAACACCTCACGTGGCACCATGGTTACAAGGCTCAACATACCGTTCTAACACCCCACGTGGCACCATGGTTACAACGCTCAACATATCGTTCTAACACCCCACGTGGCACCATGGTTACAACGCTCAACATATCCTTCTAACACCCCACGTGGCACCATGGTTACAAGGCTCAACATACCGTTCTAACACCCCACGTGGCACCATGGTTACAACGCTCAACATATCGTTCTAACACCCCACGTGGCACCATGGTTACAACGCTCAACATACCGTTCTAACACCCCACGTGGCACCATGGTTACAACACTCAACATATCGTTCTAACACCCCACGTGACACCATGGTTACAACGCTCAACATACCGTTCTAACACCCCACGTGGCACCATGGTTACAACACTCAACATATCGTTCTAACACCCCACGTGGCACCAAGGTTACAACGCTCAACATACCGTTCTAACACCCCACGTGGCACCAGGGTTACAACGCTCAACATACCGTTCTAACTCCCCACGTGGCACCATGGTTACGACGCTCAACATACCGTTCTAACATCCCACGTGGCACCATGGTTACAATACTCAACATACCGTTCTAACACCCCAGGTGGCACCATGGTTACAACGCTCAACATACCGTTCTAACATCCCACGTGGCACCATGCTTACAACGCTCAACATACCGTTCTAACATCCCACGTGGCACCAGGGTTACAACGCTCAACATATCGTTCTAACATCCCACGAGGCACCATGGTTACAACGCTCAACATATCGTTCTAACACCCCACGTGGCACCATGATTACAACGCTCAGCATACCGTTCTAACATCCCGCCTGGCACCATTGTTACAACGCTCAACATACCGTTCTAACATCCCACGTGGCACCATGATTACAAGGCTCAACATACCGTTCTAACATCCCACGTGGCACCTTGGTTACAACGCTCAACATACCGTTCTAACATCCCACGTAGCACCATGGTTACAACGCTCAGCATACCGTTCTAACATCCCACGTGGCACCATCGTTACAACGATCAACATACCGTTCTAACATCCCACGTGGCACTATGGTTACAACACTCAACATACCGTTCTAACATCCCACGTGGCACTATGGTTACAACACTCAACATACCGTTCTAACATCCAACGTGGCACCATGGTTACAACGCTCAACATACCGTTCTAACATCCTACATAGCACCATGGTTACAACGCTCAACATACCGTTCTAACATCCCACGTAGCACCATGGTTACAACGCTCAACATACCGTTCTAACATCCCACGTGGCACCATTGTTACAATGCTCAACATACCGTTCTAACACCCCACGTGGCACCATGGTTACAACGCTCAACATACCGTTCTAACACCCCACGTGGCACCATGGTTACAACGCTCAACATATCGTTCTAACACCCCACGTGGCACCATGGTTACAACACTCAACATATCATTCTAACACCCCACGTGGCACCATGGTTACAACGCTCAACATACCGTTCTAACACCGCACGTGGAACATTGGTTACAACACTCAACATATCGTTCTAACACCCCACGTGGCATCATGGTTACAACGCTCAACATACCGTTCTAACATCCCACGTGGCACCTTGGTTACAACGCTCAACATACCGTTCTAACATCCCACGTAGCACCATGGTTACAACGCTCAGCATACCGTTCTAACATCCCACGTGGCACCATCGTTACAACGATCAACATACCGTTCTAACATCCCACGTGGCACTATGGTTACAACACTCAACATACCGTTCTAACATCCCACGTGGCACTATGGTTACAACACTCAACATACCGTTCTAACATCCAACGTGGCACCATGGTTACAACGCTCAACATACCGTTCTAACATCCTACATAGCACCATGGTTACAACGCTCAACATACCGTTCTAACATCCCACGTAGCACCATGGTTACAACGCTCAACATACCGTTCTAACATCCCACGTGGCACCATTGTTACAATGCTCAACATACCGTTCTAACACCCCACGTGGCACCATGGTTACAACGCTCAACATACCGTTCTAACACCCCACGTGGCACCATGGTTACAACGCTCAACATATCGTTCTAACACCCCACGTGGCACCATGGTTACAATACTCAACATATCATTCTAACACCCCAGGTGGCACCATGGTTACAACGCTCAACATACCGTTCTAACACCGCACGTGGAACCATGGTTACAACACTCAACATATCGTTCTAACACCCCACGTGGCATCATGGTTACAACGCTCAACATACCGTTCTAACACCCCACGTGGCACCTGGGTTACAACACTCAACATACCGTTCTAACACCCCACGTGGCACCATGGTTACGACGCTCAACATACCGTTCTAACATCCCACGTGGCACCATGGTTACAATACTCAACATACCGTTCTAACACCCCACGTGGCACCA
Source organism: Sepioteuthis lessoniana (assembly GCA_963585895.1). Classification (NCBI taxonomy): domain Eukaryota; kingdom Metazoa; phylum Mollusca; class Cephalopoda; order Myopsida; family Loliginidae; genus Sepioteuthis; species Sepioteuthis lessoniana. The sequence goes on along the minus strand of OY757917.1, from coordinate 18,162,566 downwards.
TGATTACAACACTCAACATACCGTTCTAACATCCCACGTGGCACTATGGTTACAACACTCAACATACCGTTCTAACATCCAACGTGGCACCATGGTTACAACGCTCAACATACCGTTCTAACATCCTACATAGCAGCATGGTTACAACGCTCAACATACCGTTCTAACATCCCACGTAGCACCATGGTTACAACGCTCAACATACCGTTCTAACATCCCACGTGGCACCATTGTTACAATGCTCAACATACCGTTCTAACACCCCACGTGGCACCATGGTTACAACGCTCAACATACCGTTCTAACACCCCACGTGGCACCATGGTTACAACGCTCAACATATCGTTCTAACACCCCACGTGGCACCATGGTTACAACACTCAACATATCATTCTAACACCCCACGTGGCACTATGGTTACAACACTCAACATACCGTTCTAACATCCAACGTGGCACCATGGTTACAACGCTCAACATACCGTTCTAACATCCTACATAGCACCATGGTTACAACGCTCAACATACCGTTCTAACATCCCACGTAGCACCATGGTTACAACGCTCAACATACCGTTCTAACATCCCACGTGGCACCATTGTTACAATGCTCAACATACCGTTCTAACACCCCACGTGGCACCATGGTTACAACGCTCAACATACCGTTCTAACACCCCACGTGGCACCATGGTTACAACGCTCAACATATCGTTCTAACACCCCACGTGGCACCATGGTTGCAACACTCAACATATCATTCTAACACCCCACGTGGCACCATGGTTACAACGCTCAACATACCGTTCTAACACCGCACGTGGAACCATGGTTACAACACTCAACATATCGTTCTAACACCCCACGTGGCATCATGGTTACAACGCTCAACATACCGTTCTAACATCCCACGTGGCACCTTGGTTACAACGCTCAACATACCGTTCTAACATCCCACGTAGCACCATGGTTACAACGCTCAGCATACCGTTCTAACATCCCACGTGGCACCATCGTTACAACGATCAACATACCGTTCTAACATCCCACGTGGCACTATGGTTACAACACTCAACATACCGTTCTAACATCCCACGTGGCACTATGGTTACAACACTCAACATACCGTTCTAACATCCAACGTGGCACCATGGTTACAACGCTCAACATACCGTTCTAACATCCTACATAGCACCATGGTTACAACGCTCAACATACCGTTCTAACATCCCACGTAGCACCATGGTTACAACGCTCAACATACCGTTCTAACATCCCACGTGGCACCATTGTTACAATGCTCAACATACCGTTCTAACACCCCACGTGGCACCATGGTTACAACGCTCAACATACCGTTCTAACACCCCACGTGGCACCATGGTTACAACGCTCAACATATCGTTCTAACACCCCACGTGGCACCATGGTTACAACACTCAACATATCATTCTAACACCCCACGTGGCACCATGGTTACAACGCTCAACATACCGTTCTAACACCGCACGTGGAACCATGGTTACAACACTCAACATATCGTTCTAACACCCCACGTGGCATCATGGTTACAACGCTCAACATACCGTTCTAACACCCCACGTGGCACCTGGGTTACAACACTCAACATACCGTTCTAACACCCCACGTGGCACCATGGTTACGACGCTCAACATACCGTTCTAACATCCCACGTGGCACCATGGTTACAATACTCAACATACCGTTCTAACACCCCACGTGGCACCATGATTACAACACTCAACATACCGTTCTAACATCCCACGTGGCACTATGGTTACAACACTCAACATACCGTTCTAACATCCAACGTGGCACCATGGTTACAACGCTCAACATACCGTTCTAACATCCTACATAGCAGCATGGTTACAACGCTCAACATACCGTTCTAACATCCCACGTAGCACCATGGTTACAACGCTCAACATACCGTTCTAACATCCCACGTGGCACCATTGTTACAATGCTCAACATACCGTTCTAACACCCCACGTGGCACCATGGTTACAACGCTCAACATACCGTTCTAACACCCCACGTGGCACCATGGTTACAACGCTCAACATATCGTTCTAACACCCCACGTGGCACCATGGTTACAACACTCAACATATCATTCTAACACCCCACGTGGCACCATGGTTACAACGCTCAACATACCGTTCTAACACCGCACGTGGAACCATGGTTACAACACTCAACATATCGTTCTAACACCCCACGTGGCATCATGGTTACAACGCTCAACATACCGTTCTAACACCCCACGTGGCACCTGGGTTACAACACTCAACATACCGTTCTAACACCCCACGTGGCACCATGGTTACGACGCTCAACATACCGTTCTAACATCCCACGTGGCACCATGGTTACAATACTCAACATACCGTTCTAACACCCCACGTGGCACCATGATTACAACGCTCAACATACCGTTCTAACATCCCACGTGGCACCATGGTTACAATACTCAACATACCGTTCTAACATCACACGTGGCACCATGGTTACAACGCTCAACATACCGTTCTAACATCCCACGTAGAACCATCGTTACAACGATCAACATACCGTTCAAACATCCCACGTGGCACTATGGTTACAACACTCAACATACCGTTCTAACATCCCACGTGGCACTATGGTTACAACACTCAACATACTGTTCTAACACCCCACGTGGCACCATGGTTACAACACTCAACATATCGTTCTAAAATCCCACGTGGAACTATGGTTACAACGCTCAACATACCGTTCTAACATCCCACGAGGCACCATGGTTACACCGCTAAACATACCGTTCTAACATCCCACGTGGCAACATGGTTACAACGCTCAACATACCGTTCTAACATCCCACATGGCACCATGGTTACAACGCTCAACATACCGTTCTAACACCCCCACATCGCACCATGGTTACAACGCTCAGCATACCGTTCTAACATCCCACGTGGCACCATCGTTACAACGCTCAACATACCGTTCTAACACCCCACGTGGCACCATGGTTACAACGCTCAACATACCGTTCTAATATCCCACGTAGCACCGTGGTTACAACACTCAACATACCGTTCTAACATCCCACGTGGCACTATGGTTACAACACTCAACATACCGTTCTAACATCCCACGTGGCACTATGGTTACAACACTCAACATACCGTTCTAACATCCCACGTGGCACCATGGTTACAACGCTCAACATATCGTTCTAACACCCCACGTGGCACCTGGGTTACAACACTCAACATATCGTTCTAACACCCCACGTGGCACCATGGTTACAACGCTCAACATACCGTTCTAACACCGCACGTGGAACCATGGTTACAACACTCAACATATCGTTCTAACACCCCACGTGGCATCATGGTTACAACGCTCAACATACCGTTCTAACACCCACGTGGCACCTGGGTTACAACACTCAGCATACCGTTCTAACACCCCACGTGGCACCATGGTTACGACGCTCAACATACCGTTCTAACACCCCACGTGGCACCAGGGTTACAACACTCAACATACCGTTCTAACATCCCACGTGGCACCATGGTTACAACGCTCAACATACCGTTCTAACATCCTACATAGCACCATGGTTACAACGCTCAACATACCGTTCTAACATCCCACGTAGCACCATGGTTACAACGCTCAACATACCGTTCTAACATCCCACGTGGCACCATGGTTACAACACTCAACATACCGTTCTAATACCCCTAGTGGCACCATGGTTACAACGCTCAACATACCGTTCTAACATCCCACGTGGCACCATGGTTACAATACTCAACATACCGTTCTAACACCCCACGTGTCACCATGGTTACAACACTCAACATACCTTTCTAACATCCCACGTGACACCATGTTTACAACATAAAAAAAAATTGAACATACAGAACCGAGTTCAAACTAAAAAAAAGTCTCTGATGATGAAGTTTTTACTTCGAAATTAGAGCCAAATAATCATTTTGCATTCCAATAACACTCTAAACAAATTCAATAAAATAAAATAATATAACAGAAATGTTAATACTAAGCAGTCCTAAAATTAGTATACCCATTCTATACAATATATATATATATATATATATATATATATATATATATATATATATATATATATAAGAACTGCCGCAAGAAAAAGCAGTTTTGCTTCCAGTAAAGTCTTCATCAGATGATGACCCTGGATTCAGGCATGGTTTCGGGGCCGGAGCATCATTACCACTAATCCAGGGCACCCCAGCAGTATCTCACAATACTACCCGACTTTATTGGATGGTGTTTGAGCTGTACGAATGCCATATTCATTCAGGTGCAGTTACAGTCTTTTTTTGGATCTTTTTTATACATTCCCTCTTCTTTGCTGGTGAAAGTCCGAGTTTGGTTATATATATACATATATATATATATATATATATATATATATATATATATATATTCATATGTATTTCAATTTTTGCTTTTTATTTACAAAGTATCAATATTGTAGAATTTGGTAAAAAATGGTATCTAGTAATATTCGCTCTCCTGTAGAAATAAAATTGTTTATATACATATATATATATATATATATATATATATATATATATATATATATAATGTCCAATGAATATCGATTAAATAAAATTTATATATATATATATATATATATATATATCTTTGTTTTCTCTAACCTGAAATTTTTGCGGGTTCCAGTTTGCAAGCACACCAAAAATAAAAGCATAAACACACGCACACACACACACAAAAAAAATCAATAAAGACAAGTGCATTGGTTGCTTTTGGTTTCAGACTTTTGTATACAAATACTTCTCTACTTTAAGAGAAATTGAACGGGAAGGCTTCTTGGTATAATGGTTAGAACGCCAAACAGGGACGTATTAAGCGAGTTCGAACTCTAGACGCGCTAATACGTTCATTTTCAGAATAACACCCTTGAATGTGTACCATAGCCATATACATGAATATGCGAAATGTACATGGGATGTTCATATATATATACATAGAACATAGGAATCTCGAAACACGAAAAACACTTACGACTTCTAAGTTCAGGTACGAAACTTTTTATTCCTTTTGAGTTTAAAGGTTTTTCGACATAAGGAGAGATAGGCACATTCTTTCTATTCTGACTTTTTCATCTTCACCCCCATCTCGCGGGACACCTGCCCAAGGCTTCCGCGAGCAAGCGAACGTCAACTGTCTCGTCCGGTGTCTAGTTCTCAACTCTACTAACTGACTTTTTAAAAAATCTCCCCAAATCCTCCGCGCACTTTCGGTGCGTGACGTCATTCGTACTCGCTAGCCCCGTTTGCCATCTTGGGCTATTGTGACATCTCTGAGTGACACGTTCACTCCGCCCGCGTGCGCGTGAACACCTGTGTTAATGTTGCACCTAAGTAACCCATGCACTGAGCCGAAAGGTTCTCAGCCTAACTAAACCCAAAGGTGTGAAACGAAATCCCTCTGCCATTATATTACAAATGTCTTTAGCATTAAATAACCCACGAAGATTAATATGTCATTTTAAGAAGAAGATGAAGAAGAATATTTGTGGGTGCTGATATATTTATTGTAATAGTCATAAAACCAAAATTCTCTTTATTTCCCATTTTAGAATTTTTTTTTTCATGATATACTTGTTCGTTTGTTTGGGTTTTATGGCGTATCAACCTATGTCGATTGTTTAATCCCAAATCTATTTTTATACAAATAAATAGTTCTATTTCAAACAATTCACTTTAGCATAAGTGCACACTTCAATTGTCAAAAACATTTCTATTTCAAGCAATTCATTTTAGTCGAACAGTTCTAATTAAAACAATTTAGTTTAGAATAAGTATAGTTTACGTTTACACACAGTTGAATCTCAAAACAGTTCTATTTCGGAGAATTCAGTTTAGCGTAGTACAGTTTCAATGTCAAAAACCGTTCTATTTCAAACAATTCAGTTTAGCATAAGGATGTAGTTTGGTTTTGCTTTACCCATAGATAGGACCCTATCAGGTGCTACCTCTCCAGGCCAGAGTGGAATTGGGGGCGATGGCAATGAAGGGGTGCCCCGCATTCCCCAAAGCTCCAGCCTTACTAGAGCCTCACCATCAGTGTTTAGTGTCATATCCTGGGCACTCGTTGGGAGGTGGTGGTCTTACCCCTCTGCAGAGGTGCAGTCGGAGTATTCTACAGCCCCAGTCGATTGGGCGATGATATTCTTGATACAAAACTATTGCCAATATATATATATATATATGTGTGAAAATAATGCAATGAAACAACAAATGAATAATACAAGATAGTAATTTAATAATTTTGACGATGCGTTTCAACGTATAAAACATGATATTAAATATGATATTAGCATGAGTGCAGAAATTTGCGCAGAAATATACATTTATTCATATTAACGAGAACTCACTGATGAGCCCTACGAAACTCCCTGATGAGCCGTAGAGGCGAAACTTTAGTAGGAAAATTCCGACTCGCGATTTAATTTTTGTAATTGGCTCTACTTCGTATTGAGCACTGTTGTAATTGTTGCATTGCAGCTATTTGCGGTGGGTTTTTATTTTTTCTTTTAACCAACTGATTGCATATCTCTTGATTTTTTTCAACTGGTGTGACGAAGTTGGCCTTTTCTTTTTTTTGTCCTATGATATTTTTCTTTTTCCCCCGGGTGGTGATTCGAGATATTGTTATCTTTTGTTCCTGGCGTTTTTTTTTTTTTATATATATATTAAGTAAATATATATTAGTTTTTTATATCTAATAGCAGGGAAGCTTGTCTGTGACCACATATGATTGTCGTTTATATAATGTCATGAAACCTGAGGTCGCAGATAAGCTTCCATGCGTTAAATATATATAAAAACTAATATATATTAATTTTTCATTATTGTATAATAGCCCTATCACAGAGCACTCTCCAAAACATATTGCATTTGGTTTGCTACAAACCTACGAAGTGATATAGCGACAACCAACACTCAACACTGTAATAATATATATATATATATATATAAGTTTTTATATGTATATACATCATCATTTTCATCAAGCCGTAGAGACAGCACGAAGTTCTCAGACTCACTCTTACCATCTCTCTTTATCATTCATCGCTCCCGTTGGGTTACTTAGACAGCATCCAGTGTCCGCACAGAGCTTATCTATGAAAGTCTTTGCTGGTCAGCCAACACTGGTGCAACTAGGAGTAGGAGACCATTTTTCCCCAAACCAAAGATACCAGAAATTTATCATTTTTAGGGGATCATAATTAATAAAAACGGACGTTGTTATGCATTATTTATGACCAAATTCTACAGCCCTGAGACATCATAGCCAAAAACAAAATTACTTGAGATGTAATTATTTTTTAACTACTACAGCTTTATATCTATTTTTTGGGTTTATTTGATTTGGTTTCTTTGTTTAATGGCATATCAACCTTGCTGGGTCATTCAATGCCAAAGCCATCCTTCTAGAATAGTAAGTAAAGTAAAGTTGGCGACCATAGTCGAGGGTGACCCGAAGGCTCCCTTTTCGATAGCTTACTACACCAAGGTGTAGGGAAGGACGCTACTCCTTTCCCAGGATTGCTCCACTTTACCCTTGATCCGTACCTTATAATGCTGAGTGTTAAGCAAGGAGGCATCAAGTACCATTTCTTGAGTCTTTGGTATGACTCGACCTGGGATTGAACCCAGGTCTCCAGGGCGATTGGCGAACACTCTAACCGCTACTATAAGGATTTTATGATTTTCCCAAGCCTATTAGACCCAAAATGAGCGCAATAAGCGTAACTGGGAGTTTGAACTCACTTACAACGATGTTACAATCCAGCACCTTAGCCACTACGCCACCAGCACAGTCGGCTGGGTCTGTAGAATACACAGACTTTGTCTCTGGAGAGGAGTAAGAAAACCCTCCAATGAATGTCCTGTTTATGACACTAACCCATCTGATGGTGAATCTCCAGCCTAGGAGATTTGAGGAATGCGGAGTACCCCTTTATTGCCATTACTCCCAGGTCCACTCTGACCTGGAGTAGTTGCGCCTGATAGGGTCCTATCTATCGGTCAAATTGAACAATCTATATGCAAACAAATTACGTATGTTTTATTGTGACTATTATATAGCAATAACCGGGACATTGGCCCAGCGGTTAGAGTGTTCGCCAATGGCCCGGGAGACCTGGGTTCAATCCCAGGTCGAGTCATACCAAAGACTTTAAAAATGGTACTTGATACCACCTTGCTTAACACTCAGCATTATAAGGTACGGTTCAAGGGTAAAGTGGAGCAATCCTGGGAATGGAGTAGCGCCCTCCCCTACACCTTGGTGTAGTAGCTATCGAAAAGGGAGCCTTCGGGTCACCCTCGACAATGGTCGCTAACTTTACTTAACTTACTATTATATAGCAATACTTGAAAACAATTAACTGTGTACAAAAAAGAACTCAGGGTTGTTGTTTCAGAATGTTATCTACAAAGTGTATTTACAAATCATTAAATATATGTTCATAACTAGAATTTGGTATTAGATATACTACAGTGGTTGATCTGTGATAAACCCAACCAAACTAAATCATATATTTGATATATACGAATAAACAGGATTTGGCATTAAATAACCTACAATGGTTGATATGCCATAAACCCAACCAAACCAAATCATTTTATATTTAATATATATGTATAAAAAGGATTAAGCATTAAATAACCTACAATGAATGATATGTGATAAACCCAACTAAATCAAATCATATATTTAATATATATATATATATATATATATATATATATATATATATATATATATATCTTTTTTTTTTTTTAAGAAAAAAAACAAAGACCAGTTAATTCAGGATTATAAATTTATTTCCATCCTGTTTTTCTGTTTCTGGTGTGAACCAAGAACACGAAGAAAAAAAATTTACAGGACTTCTTCAGATCCAGTAAAAAAAATTTTTCTTCATGTTTTTGGTTCACACCAGAAACTGAAAATACAGGATGGAAATAAATTTATAATCCTGAATTAACCGGTCTTTGGTTTTTTTCTTAAAGAAATATTGCTCTGTAATAAATTACATTGAGCTCTCTACCAGGAAAATTTAAATGTTCAGCTCTTGAATGATTTTCTTGTCCTGAGGGAATTACTCCAAACTCTGTTTTAACCTGACAGAATAATACCTATATATATATATATATATATATATATATATATATATATATATATATATATATATATATGTGTGTGTGTGTGTGTGTGTGTGTATGTGTGTGTGTGTGTATAAACAGGATTTGGCATTAAATAACCTAGAATGATTGATATACCATAAAAACAAGCCAAACCAAATCATATATATTTAATATACATGTATAAAGAGGATTTGGCTTTAAATAACCTACAAGGATTGGTATCCCATAAAACCCAACCCAACCAAACAAAACCACTACGCCACGAGGACCTCTCTCCTTTAATTTTGCTTACAGAATTTTATTGCAGTAGAATTTGAAAATAAATAATATCTAATAATGTCTGTTGTGACACTATAATGTCCCTCTAGAAATACTAAAAGCTTGGTATCTTTGGTTTGGATGAAAATTAACCCTTTATAAAATATTGGTGCAGGTGTATTTATTTATGGGTGATAGTGTGTAATATATGAGGAAGATGGGGTTACGATGTACTAAGAGTGACATATTCTTAATATCATTATATGTAAAGGACCACCCATATACTTGACACGTCTTTCAGTCATCTGACACCTACAGTCAAACTTAGCATGGCTACCTGATCTACCCAGGGTGTTCGGCTTCTTGACACTTTTGAGATTAATTTATCACATATATCCAGCTTTTATGTTTACATCTCCTTTCTTGAAATATTTATGGCTTCCGTGCCTGAAGAGCGACACTCTTCCGGAAAATATGGCAACGTATCGGCATTAGATGGTAAGTCATGTTTTTTGCGAAAAATGAACAAAAAAAAAAAAAAAAAACAAAAAAAAAAAAAGGATCTCGAGAAACATAGAAAGCATTTCTTTTTCAGATTACAGGAATTTCTCAGTTTGACCACCATCCTGACATTCTGCTAGAAAATATAGCAGCATATCGACATTGGATGATAAGTCGTGTTTTATTTTATTTTATTTTTTTAATAGAAAAAAAGTATCTTAAAGAACGTAGAAAGCATTAGTTTGCCTGATTACGGGGGTTTCTCAGCTTGTCCCCATCTGGAATTACCTCGTGGTTATTTGCTGAGAGACATCGTATGTCATGGCCTTATGCCCACCTAGATCCCTTAAATTTGATATTAATTTCGGCTCACCAAAATGAATAAGCAGAAATAAAAAGTAACATAACTAAAATAAAATTAATAAAAACAATCTTGACCAAAAATCTTTTCCGTTTAAAGTCTAATATGACCCAGCCGGCTAGGGCTGCTGAATACATCGACTGCTTCTCTGCAGAGACGTAAGATTCCTCCAACGAGTGTCCTGATATGGCACTAAACAATCCGATGGTGAGGCTCCAGTAATGCTGGAGCTTTGGGGAATGCGGAGTATCCCTTTATTGCCATTGTTCCCAGATTCACTCTGGCCTGGAGTGATAGCATCTGATGGGGTCATTTCTATGGGTCAAATAGAACTAAACTGTGTACTTATGCTTAACTGAATTATTTGAATTAGAACTGTTTTTACATTTAACTGTGTGTAAACAAAAAACTGTACTTGGACTAAACTGAATTGTTTGAACCAGAACTGTTTATTTGCATAAAAATGGATTTGGCATTAGATAACCGAAAATAGTTGTTATGCCATAAAACCAAACCAAACCAAACCAAATCAAACTAAAATCTAATAATAAGCAATTTTTTAGATACTTTATTATTGTTAATATTATTTGTTGGTTTACGTCGCATCAACTTTTGTTGGATTATCTAATGCTAAGTAAATTTGAAAATTATGGCTCCCAAATCATATATCGTATAAAAGAATATCTTCACAATTATCTTACTTAATCATGATAATCATATTTACCCAACCCCTCCGCTCGGGCAGGATATGACACAAGGTCAATTTTAGAGCGAAGTTTAACAGGTTTGAATTCAGAGTTTTCCTTCTCTTAGACTAGTTGCCCTCACCAAGGCTGAAGAACCTAGTCTGCCCTACTATTTACCCATAGCTGGAGGGAAAATAATTGGATTCAGGCCTTTCCCAAGGGCATTAGTGCTATGTGAAATACAACCAGTCTCGTCCAGGATTTGAACTCGTATTGCTGCGTTCCTTTCCTACGACAATAACCATTACACCACGGGCACCATGATAATGGTATTTAGTAAACATTTATACCTTCAAGTAAGTATTCTTTTGACAAATAACTTGTACAGTTATATGGTTTCAAGTATTCTTATCTAATAATAATCTTATTCAAACTAATCATTTTCAAACAAATCTATTGATCAATAGATGGGATCTTAACAGGTACTGCCGCTCTAGGTTCGAGTGGACCTGGGAGTAATAGCAATGTAGGAGTGACTCTGTATTCCCTTGAGCTCTAGAACTGGGGCTTTACCAGCAAATGCAATTTGGTATCCCATTCTTACACCAATAATTTGCTAGTAATTTTATGGTTCCAAGTGACTTATGACAATCCTTAGTAAACAATTAGAAGTTCAAAAAATCATTCTTAAGACATATAATTTGTACGCAGTTATATAGTTATATAGTATTCTTATCTAATAATAATAATACTTTTCAAACAAATCTGTTCGATCCATAAAAGGGCCCCAAGCAGGTACTCACACTCCGGGTCAGAGTGGACCTGGGAGTAATGGCAATGAAGGAATGATTAAACACTTCTCACAGTTCCAGAACTGTAGATTCACCACCCGATACAGTTTAGTATCATACCCAGGATATCTTCATTTTTGTTTGTTTTGTGATTTTTACACTCCACTACAATAATTTCCCTTGATTTTCACTATTTTGTAATCAAATCAAGGCCAAAACAAGTAAGTTGGGAGGTTGGGTTTTATGGCATATCAAACTTTGTAGGTTATTTAACGCCAAATCCATTTTTATGCATATAGTCAGTTCTATTTCAAACAATTCAGTTTAGCATCAGTACACAGTTTAATTGTCAAAAACATTTCTATTTCAAGCTATTAAGTTTAGTCAAACAGTTCTAATTCATCCATTTCAGTTTAGTACAAGTACAGATTTTGTTTACACGTAGTTAAATGTCAAAACAGTTCTTTATTAAACAATTCAGTTTAGCATTGTCAAAAACAGTTCTATTTCAAACAATTCAGTTTTGCATAAGTACGCAGTTTAAATGTAAATACACAGTTTAATCGTCAAAAACATTTCTATTTCAAGCTATTCAGTTTAGACAAACAGTTCTAATTCAAACAATTCATTTAGCATAAGCATGCAGTTTAGTTCTCTTTAAACCCATTGATAGGGCCCTCTGAGGTGCTACCATTCCGGGCCACAGAGGACCTGTGAGCGATGGCAATAAAGGGGTACTCCGCATTCCCCAAAGCTCCAGCATTACCGGAACTTCACCATTAGATTGTTTAGTGTCATATCTAGGACACTCATTAGGGGCGCTTTACCCCTCTGTAGAGATGCAGTCGGTGTATTCTACGCCCCCAGCCGACAGGGCAACGAAACGAATAAGTAGTATACTAATGTTGCATCGCTAAAATGATGACAGATGAAGCGAAAGAGAACAGAAAGAATCAAATTGCATCCTCTCATTTTTACGTATTTGTTTTCTTTTTACTTATAAATAATTATTACATTTCCGCACCCCACAAATAATTTCAATATGATAATGATTATTAATTATTTTCGTTTTTCCTATTTTATATTTTATGTAGTTACTAGCAAATTAGACCATTTGTTTAAATTTTTTGTTTATTGAAAACTGCCAACAATTCAAAACCTGTCTTGATTTAATTTCAAAAATGTGCAAAAAAAGAGAGATAATTATTGTGGAGTGAGTAAGATCTGAAAATGTTCCAAGTTAGGATCTCCAAGAAGAACCCTCGATAGCTGAATCAATTCAAGACCAATTCCTCTTCATCGCCTGGAAAATCTAGAGGTATCTTAGCCTAGTTTATGCAAAAATGTCCCGTTCTTCCAATGATTTACTCACAAACATACGCTGACCCAGTTGGCAAGGGCTACAGAATATACCGACAGCATCTCTGCAGATGGGTTTGAATCTCCCAATAAGTATCCTGGATATGACACTAAACAATCTGATGGTGAGGTTCCAGTAATGCTGGAACTTTGGGGAATACGGTGTACCCTTTTTTTGCCATCGCTTCCAGGTTCACTCTGGTCCGGAGTGGTTGCACCAGATAGGGTCTTATCTATGGGTTAAATAGAACTAAACTGTGTAGTTATGCTAAACTGAATAGTTTGAAATAGAACTGATTATGTGTATAATAAATGGATTTATCATTAAATAACCTACAATTGTTGATGTGCCATAAAACCAACAATGGTTGATGGGCCATTAAACCTAACCAAATCAAACCAAACAAACTTAGCATTATGATAGATAGAAACGAAGCAATGTTGATATATAAATACAAGATTTAGATAGATAGATAGATAGATAGATAGATAGATAGATTGATAGTTTCGGAAAAAATTCAGTGCGGGTTGTAATTCTCTGAATTAAAATTTTAGAAAAATCTTTTTAGTGCAGGTTACTTTATTTCTTTCTTTTAATTCTCTTTTCTTCTTTTGCTTAGACTCTTTTAGTTTCTCTTTCGTTTTCCTCTTCTATTCTCTTTCATTCATTTTATTTCTTTTTCTTTTACTCTTTCTCTATCTCTTTTCTTACTCCCCCCCTCTCTCTCTTCTTCATTTTCTCTATTCTTTATCTCGTTCTGCACGTTTTGCAAATTTTTCTTTTGCCTTTGGTAATTCTCCAATAAGTATATTTTCAATTCACACATTTTGTTACCCTCTTACCCCCATATTCTTCTCCCATATTCTATCTATCTATCTATCTATCTATCTATCTATCTATCTATCTCAGTCTGCTTATTTATATCTATCTATCTATCTATCTATCTATCTCAGTCTGGTCATATCTATCTATCTATCTATCTATCTATCACAGTCTGGTCATATCTATCTATCTATCTATCTATCTATCTATCTATCTATCTATCTATCTATCTCAGTCTGGTCATATCTATCTATCTATCTATCTATCTATCTATCTATCTATCTATCACAGTCTGGTCATATCTATCTATCTATCTATCTATCTATCTATCTCAGTCTGGTCATATCTATCTATCTATCTATCTATCTATCTATCTCGATAAAGTGATGTTATATCAAGTGATTCAAGGTCTAAATGAAGTGTTTTTGTTGATATCTCCTTATGAGTGTTTACACGAAACAACTGACTCACGGAGAAGATACAAAGTGCACGTGTCATTTATTGAAACGAGTAGACCTACCCAATATATATATATATATATATATATATATATATATATATATATATATATATATATATATATATATCGATTGCTTCCTATACTGTTCAAGCATAGAATATTGCATTTGTTCCACGATAGTTGCAGCAAAGATCTATAAAAAGGGAAATAACTAGATTAACACACCTTAACGTATCTAAACACACTGAGATAGATATATAGATAGATAGATAGATAGAATAATAAAAACATTAAAAAACAGTTGAAAACATAAGGAGATAGGTTTGTTTAATGGTATATCAACCTTTGTGGGTTACTCAATGTCAAAACTTTCCTTGCAGGAGAACTATTAAATTTATAGTTGGGGGAATAGGAGGTTCATGCCTCTCCCAATGGCAGGAGTCCGAATTGAACGCAATAGCATGACTGGAGTTCGAAATCGTTTACTTCGAGACTGCAGTCCTGCACTTTTAGCCATTACGCCATAGGGTCTCCTCCTCCGATAGATAGATAGATAGATTGCTGAAAACATTAAGAGATAGATAACTGCATAAAGAGATTGTTGAAAAAATAGATAGATAGATAGACAGATATTAACATAATGTTAAATAGTGAGCAAACTAAAAAGCTTGATGAATCGTTATTGAAGAGCAGATAGATAGATAGATAGATAGATAGATGAAAACGAGGAGGTAGAGATTGAGAAAAAGAATGAATACAAGAGATGAAATGCTAAGAAAAAATGCCACTTAGACTAATGAATCTACTTAATACAGGAAATAAAGAGGGAAGGAGAAAAGAAGAGAGGAATAATAAGAGGAGAAGTTTAGATAATGAGAAAGAGGATAAAGAGAGAGAGAGAGGGGTTATCTATCTATCTATATATATATATATAGAGAGAGAGAGAGAGAGAGAGAGAAAGGGAGGGATAAGAACGAGGAATTGACGAAACGCCGTCAATAGGGAAAGAGGTATTGAGAGGAAACCAAAGAGAGAGAGAGAAAGAGAGAGAGAGAGAAAGAGAGAGAGAGAGCGATAGGGCCTAAAAATGGGTGAGAGGATAGGGGCAAACGTTAAAAGTGTCTCGATGAGAAATGGTCAACGTAACTTGTGTTTCTTCATCTCAGGTCACTTGCGCTGGAATCGTTGCTATAGTAATTCTCCCGCTTTCAAAACCGGATACAGTCTCTTGTCTCTTACCACAATGGACACTTGTATTACAACTTCTTAAAAAATAATTAAATAACAAACAGAAAAAAACAGTACGAAGCAAACTCTTCTTTATTTTCAAGTAGAAGGGAACACAACAAATTTAAGATATATACTCGTAAATAAGTCGATTTTGTTTGTTGGTTGACCTGTAAATGTTTGTGTGCAACCCAACAAAAAAAAAAAAAAACACACCATAGCGTGATCTTTATTAGAGCAGAGGACTTCTCCTGCTTTACCTTTGAGAATAATGCAATTTCCTGTTCAAGTTTCAACTAGAGTCTTCATTTGCACGAAAAGCTATTCTTGAAACAGCCAAATCCTCGATATATAGATATACAGATACATATGAATAACTGATATATATATATATATATATATATATATATATTGGGATAGCATAGGCGTAGAGCTAACGGTGCTTAGTAACACAGTTTCTCGCTTATGCGTTTATTAGATGAATTATAAACTTAAACATGTACAATCTATCAATGACATTGAGTACTAACAAAATTATCAATATATTTATATGTGTGTGTGTGTGTGTGTGATCGGAGATAGATACAATATCGTCTATAAATATGTACACACGTAATATTTTTGTTATAAGAAGCTTATTTTGTTCCGAACTAAAGAGACAGGGATTTCAACATTCTAGAAAAACTATTCAATGAAATATTGACAAAACAGGACGTTCCAAAACAAAGAAAAAAAATTCTACCCAACAATTGGGGGAGAATGGGCGAAGTCATATTTACAACCGGATGCGAGAAAGGCAAGAAGATTTTGGTGATTGAAAAAACTGTAGGACTTGAAAATGACGATTATACCAAATGTAATTGGTGCTCTTGGTACAATCACCAAGGGATTGGTACAGGAACTGGAGGACTTGGAAATAGCGGGACAGGTGGAGACTATCCATGTTACAGTATTGTTGAGATCGGCCAGAATACTAAGAAGGGTCCTGGAGACTTGAGGAGACTTGCTGTTACTCAAAATCCAGGGGAAAACCCATCAGCTGTTGCTGATGTGAAAAACTCTCAAGGAGTAAAATAATAAATAGGTTACGTGGTGATAGAATTGTACAAGAAATTGAAGTTTGACCATACGAACAAATGGTATATGCACCATCAAAAATCTGTCCTGAAGAATTCTGGGATTTTGAGATATAAATGAATTAACGAATTGCTGTCCTGGCTAACCACAGAGCAAAACTGAAAGAAAGCGAAAAGAACGATGAGTACCTAGACTTTGCCAGGGAACTGTGCAACATGAAAGTGACAATCATACCAATTGTAATTTGTGCTCTTGGTATAGTCATCCAAAGATTGGTACAGAGACTGGAAGACTTGGAAATAAGTAGACGGCTGGAAACCATCCAAACTACAGCATTCTTGAGAACGGCTAGAATACTTAGAAGAGTCCTGGCAACTTGAGGAGACTTGCTGTCTCAAAAACTTCAGTGAGATACGTTGGTGTGAAAAAATCTCTAATTAGTATAATAATGATAATAATAATAATAATTTGATAAGAACTGAATATGTCAATGCAAAATTGAAAATATGCTGTTGAATGGCAATAGTAGATTATGGGGTGATAGCAATTTAACGGTTAATTACATAAAAAACGAAAGCAGCAAACTGGCACAAAATGTATACAAGGGCAGGCACGATCGTGTAAGACTCCAGTGAGAAACCATCAGCTAACGCTGGTGTGGAAAACTCTCAAAAGAGTATAATAATAATAATAATAATAATAATAATAATAATAATAATAAACAGGAGAAGAATAAGAATTATATTATTATTCACTCATTAGAGCTTTTCACATCACCGTTAGCCGATGGTTTTTCATTTGAGCTTGAGTGACAGCAAGTCTCCTCAAGTCTCCAGGACTCTTCTCAGTATTCTGACCGTTCTCTATAATGCTGTCGTTTGTATAGTCTCCACCCATCCACCAACTTCCAAGTCCTCCATTCCCTTTAGTAATCTTTTAGTTACTGTTCCAAACGCACCAATTACAATTGGTATAATTGTCGCCTGCATGTTCCACAGCTTTTTCAATTCCCTAGCAAGGTCCAAGTACTTATCCTTCTTTTCACATTTTTTCAGTTTTATTCTGTGGTCAGCCGGAACAGAAAACTCGACAATTTTGCAAGTTCTCTTTTTTTTTTTGTTGATTATTATTAAGTCTGGTCTTCTGACTGAGATAAGGTGATCCATGTGTATGTCAAAGTCCCATATGAATTTATTTGTGTAATTTTCTAGGACAGGTGCTGGGTTGTGCATATACGATTTGTTTGTATGGTCAAATTTAAATTTCTTGGACATATCCCAGTGGATCACTTTGCCGACCCAGTCGTGTCTAGTCTTATATTCTTTCTGCGCTAATTTGCTGCATTCGCTTATTATGTGATTGATGGTTTCATCTCTGTCACCACATAGCCTGTATTTGCTATTTTGTTGAGTCTTATCTATTCTCGCTTTGATTTGATTGGTTCTTACGGCGTTGTCTTGTGCTGCTATTAGGAGAGATTCTGTTTATAATTATTATTATCATTATTATTTAGTCCCAATTAACAAAAAAAAAAAACAAACAAAAAAAGTTCTGGCCTAGTTGATTTTGAAGGACCACAGAGTGAAAATAAAACAAAGTGAAAAGATGAATAAATGCTTAGACCTTGCCAGAGAACAAAAAAAGCTGTGGAACATGCGGGTGACAGTGATAACAATTGTCGTTGGTGCATTTGGAACGCCCCCACCCCACAAAGTATTAGAAAGTGGATTGGAACAGTAAAATCGGAGGAAGAATCGAGATCATTCAGAGGACGGTCAGAATACTGAGAAGAATCCTGGTGACTGGAGGGAACATGCTGTCATTTGGACACCAGTGAAAGCTTGAGTGAAAATCCTGCAAGAAGTAAGGCGAGACACGACTGGGTCGGCAAGGTGATCCACTGGGAAATGTGCAGGAAATTTCAGTTCGACCCAACAAACAAATGGTATATGCACAACCCGCATAAACTCCTATGGAACTTTAACATACAAACGGATCACCTAATCCCGGCCAGAAGACCAGACCTCATAATAATCAACAAAAAAAAAGAGAATCGGCAAAATTGTCGACTTTGCTGTCCCGGCGGATCACAGAATAAATCTGAAGGAAAGTGAAAAGAAAGATAAGTACCTCGAACTTACTAGAAAATTGAAAAAGCTGTGGAACATGAAAGTAACGATTGTATCAATTGTGATTGGTGCGTTAGGCACAATAACTAAAGGATTATTAAAAGGCCTGGAAGACTTGGAAATAGGCGGACGGGCAGAGACTATCCAAACGACAGCATTGCTAAGAACGGCCAGAATCCTGAGACGAGTCCTGGAGACTTGAGGAGACTTGCTGTCACTCAAAAAACCATCAGCTAATACTGATGTGAAAAACTCTTGAGAAGTAACAAAAGTGGAAAGAAAAACAACTCTGTTGACGTTTAAAGAGACTAACAAGCGACATCTCACACGACAAAACGGGGACATTGCTAAGAAAAGGAAACCTTAAGAGAGAAACTGGATCTCTTTTAATAGCAGCACAAAACAATGCCATAAGGACCAACCATATCAAAGCTACACAAGATAAGACGCAACAAAACAGCAGATGTAGGTATGTGGTGAAAGAGAAGAAACGATCAATCACATAATAAGCGAATGCAGCAAATTAGCACAGAAAGAATATAAGACTAGGCACGACTGGGTGGGCAAGGTGATCCACTGGAAATTGAAATTTGACCCTAAGAATAAATGGTATATCACAACCTAGAATCTGAACTGGAGAATGAGACACACAAACTCCTCAGGGCTTTTGAGATACAGACGGATCACCTAATCTCGACCAGACGACCAGACCTTACAATAATCAACAAAAAAAAAAAAAGAGAATTTGCAGGATTGTGCAGACCACAGAGTAAAATTGAAAGAAAGTGAAATGAAGGATAAGTACCAGGACCTTACTATGGAATCGAAAAAACCGTGGAACGTGAAAGTGATGATTATACCAATCGTGATTGGTGCTCTTGGTACAGTCACCAAAGGATTGATGCAAGGACTGGAAGATCTGGAAATTTGAGGACGAGTTGAGACCATCCAAAATGCTACACTATTGAGATCGGCCAGAATACTGAGAAGAGTCCTGGAGACTTGAGGAGACTTACTATCACTATCAACTCCAGTGAGAAACCATCAGCTACACTGACGTGAAAAACCCTTCCATAATAAAAGCAGCCCTGCCACACGAAATCATGTATATCAATATCTATCGAGTAATAGGTACATATATCTCCATGTCTAGATACTCACATATATCTATAAGTATATGTACTTATATAGAAATAAATCCGTCAAAGATTAGGGGGTTCCGATGCTTTGTCCCACCCCTTATGTCTAATCTCAGCTAGATCATAACATAAATTTACTGGACCACACGCCATCAAATGCAAACCGTTCCTTTTCCGCTGCCTTTGCCATTCACTTACCGACACGTCGTCACCCCACAGTCAAAATTGTGACCCCGGCAGCATCTCCGCCTTGAAAACCCATAAGAAATACATAAACCTATAACGATAATCCTCGTTATTTAAAGTTAGCTTGTCGGCAATAAACTCACAAAACTGAGACTTCTCAGATAAGAAACACACACACACATACTAGATGACCTGTGGGCCTGTTAGTTTACCGTTAAAAATGCAGTCCATGATTATAATGGTGCATCTATTAACTTACTTTAGGCCATATAATTGTTTATTTATTTATTTGTTTGAGTTTTATGGTATATCAACCGTTGGAGGTTATTTAATGCCAAATTAATTTTTATACGAACAGTTTTATTTCAAACAATTCAGTTTAGCAAAAGTTCACAGTTTAATTGTCAAAAAATTTCTATTTCTAGCAACTCAGTTTAGTCATACAGTTCTAATTCAGCTCATTCAGTTTAGTATAAGTATAGTTCATGTTTACACACAGTTAAATGTCAAAAACAGTTCTATTTCAAACAATTTACTTTAGCATACAAAAACAGTTCCATTTCAAACAATTCAGCTCAGCATAAGTACGCCGTTAAAATCTGAAAGCAGTTCTATTTCAAGCAATTCAGTTTAGCATTGGTTTGTTTGAGTTTTATGGCATACTAATATACGTAGGATATCTAATGCCAAATAAATTTTTCTACAAATAAACAGTTCTATTTCAAACAATTCACTTTTGTATAAGTACGCAATTTAAATGAAATACGAAGTTTAAACGTCAAAACAGTTCTATTTCAAGCAATTCAGTTTAGGATAAGTACACAGGTTAAATGTCAAAACAGTTCTATTTCAAACAATTTAGTTTAGTTTAATTACATTTCAGTTCTATTTGACCCATAAATAGGATCCTACCAGGTGCTATCACTCCGAGTCTGAGTGGACCTGCGAGCGATGGCAATGAAGGAGTACTCCGTATTTCCCAAAGTTCCAGTATTACTGGAACCTCACCGGCGTATTGTTTAATATCATATCCAGGACACTCGTTAGAGGTGGGTGTTACCCCTCTGCAGAGATGCAGCCGGTGTGTTCTACAGCCCTAACTGACTGGGTAACCATGTAATTGTGTATAAATTATTTGTATTAGATAGTACTCAATAGTATAAGTAACTATGCCTAGATTAGTATTTGATAGGAATACGTGAAACTATACAACAATGATTATAGTCTCACCCGAAATGGTAGTACCTGTTAGAGCACCATGTATAGGTCATTTAGTTCTATTTGAAAATTATTCGTATCAGATAGGAATATTCGATATTAGATAACGATTCATATTATTTGTATTGATAATTACTTGAAATATTATTAAATAGGAATTCGTAAGTTGTCTCCCTTTAGTCGAGGGCGACGAGAAGGCCCCCTTTTTAATAGCTACTACATCGAGGTGTAGGGGAGGGCGCTACTCCCTTCCCTGAATTGCTCCACTTTACCTTTGATACGTACCTTATATTGCTGAGTGTTAAGCAAGGAGGTATCAAGTACCATTTTTAAAGTCTTTGGTATGACTCGACTTGGTATTGAACCCAGCTCCCCCGGACCATTGGCGAACACTCTACCCACTAATAGGAATAGTTACTTTAAAACATGTAGTTGAATATAAATTATTTTTATTTAATAGAAATACTCAATACCGTATATATAGTTGTTATATACGTTGGTCGAACATAGTTTAGGGTGACCCGAAGTCTCTTTTTCCAACAGCTACTTCACTGAGATGTAGGTGGGGGGGGCGCTACTCCTTTCCATGTATATTTGTATATAAGTTATTAGTATTAATAAGGAATATTTGGGACGATACAAACAAATTATTATAGACAAAAAAGTTTTATTGAATAAATATGATTGAAGATTAAAAATATTCTTGTTATACTTAAACATTTACAAATGACGCAAATTTTAGTTTTAAATAACCCGTCAGGAGTTGATATGCCGTTAAACAAGTGAACCTAAATAAACCAAACCAAACCTAAATCCGGTCTTTTTCATCTTATCATTATTATTGACTTCTTTGACGGTTTTTCACACCAACGTTAGCTGATGGTTTCTCACTGGAGTTTGAGTGACAGCAAGTCTCATCAAATCTCCAGGACTCCTCTCAGTATTCTGTCTGATCTCAATAATGCTGTAGTCTGAATGTCCTGAACTTGTTCTCTGATTTCTAAGTCTTCCAGTCCCTTTACCAACCCTTTTTGGATCCTTCCAAGTGCTCTAACTGCGATTGCTATCACCGTTACCTTTATGTTCCATAGCTTCTTCAGCTCTCTAGCAAGGTTAAAATAGTTTTCCATCTTTTCATTAATATTATTATTAACTCCTTTTCGATTTTTCCCACCAGCATTAGCTGATGGTTTCTCACTGGAGTTTGAGTGATAGCAAGTATCCTCAAGTCTCCAGGACTCCTCTCAGTATTCTGCCTGATCTTGTAAATGCTGTAGTTTGGATAACCTCCACTCGTCCTGTTATTTCTAAGTCTTCGAGTCCCTGTACCACTCCTTTGGTGACTGTACCAAGAACACCATTTAGAATTTGTATAACCATCACTTTCATGTTCCACAGTTCTTTCCATTCCCAATTAAGGCCCAGGTACTTATTCCTCTTTTCACTTTCTTTTAATTTCACTCTGTGGTCCGCTGGGACAGCAAAGTCCACAATTCTGCAAGTTCTCTCTTTTTTTTGTTTATTATAATAAGGTCTGGTCGTCTGGCCGAGATTATGTGATCCATTTGTATCTCAAAAGCACTGAGGAGTTTGTGTCTCATTCTCCAGGACGGATTCTAGGTTGTGCATATACCATTTGTTCGTATGGTCAAATTTCAATTTCTTGCACAATTCCCAGTGGATCCTCTTGCCCACTCACTCGTGTCTAGTCTTATATTCTTTCTGTGCTTGTTTGCTGCATTCGCTTATTATGTGATTTATCGTTTCGTTTCTATAACCACATAACCTCCATCTGTTTTTTTTTTGTTTTTTTTTTGTCTTATCAATTCTCGCTTTGATATGATTGGTCTTTATGGCGTTGTTTTTTGCTTATTCCCTTTCTTAGCCGCGTCCTTGCATGCAAAAATAAACTGTACAAAAATGTAAATATGAATGTACAATGAACGCGATTCCCTAACCTCTTGACATGAAATAACTTGAGACGGGTTGACATACCGTTAAAATCTAACATTTTTTTCTTATTTTCCCGTCATTTTCGTCTGTTCACCTTTGCTTTCATTTTGTCTTAACTTCTTCAACTCCCGTTTACACTTTGTTTTTTAGTATATCTTCGAGTGCAGGGGTAGGGGTCCCCTCTTTGCCGAGGATTGAGTAAGCGTATTCGAAACTCGACCTGCAGGGCAGCATTTTAAGCAGATAAGCACTTCCGAAGGCAAAGTTGTTAAATTATGGGTCCCCAGTTATATACGATACACAAATGTATCGTCACAAACATTTGAAAAAAGTGAACGTTTCCTACTTAGTTGCAAACTTAATACTTTAAGAGCCAACATTCCAGTGAAGTTCAAAATCAATTTTAAACATTATTTCATATAGATCTATTTAACCCATAGAAGGGACCCAAAAAGATGCTGCCACTCCGGGTCAGAGTAGACCTGCTAGTAATAGAAACAGAAGGATGACTCTGTTCTCACTGAAGCTCCAGAACTGGAGCCTCACCATCAGATCCAGTTTGGTGTTATTGCCAGGACACTTCCTTTTTTTTTCAAGAATCATTAATATAAACAATATTTTTGAGTAATTCTTTAGACAAAGGCAATAAAAAAGAATTTATCAAATTGTGAGAAGATTAATTACAGTTTGGAACGGTTTCATTTTGATCCTATTCCATCAATTTTTTATTTGAGTTGTTTATTATCAAGTCAAATAATATCCGACCGTTGTTGAGGGCGATCAGAAGGCTCCCTTTTCAATAGCTACTACACCGAGGTGTTGGGGAGGGCACTACTCCTTTCCCTGGATTGCTCCACTTTACCCTTGATCCGTACCTTATATTGCTGAGTGTTAAGCAAGGAGGTATCAAGTACCATTTTTAAAGTCTTTGGTATGATGCGACCTGGGATCGAACCCAGGTTTCCCGGACCATTGGCGAACACTCTACCCACTAATAGGAATAGTTACTTTAAAACATATAGTTGAATATAAATTATTTTTCTTTAATAGAAATACTCAATACCGTATATATAGTCACTAGGGTAATAAGCCGGTCAGTCTTAACTGTTTATTATATAATCTAGAAATACTATGCAACGTAATGAAGTTTCTTTATGTGATTCTTACCTTTTGTAGATGAGTACCTTTTAAAGCTAACATCATGCACCCTTTAAAATGCCTAAATTTTTATTTGGTTTATAGTAAACAAGGACTTTCTTCTTCTTCTTCTTCTTCTTCTTCTTCTTCTTCTTCTTCTTCTTCTTCTTCTTCTTCTTACAAAAGGAGTACACGACTGGTTGGTAAGGTGATTCACTGAGAACTGTGCAAGAGATTGAATTTTAACCATACTACCAAATGGTATATGTGCAAATAAGAATCCGTTAAAGAAAATGAGATTCATAAAATTCTCTGGGATTTTGAGTCACATAATTGCGGCGTGAAGACCAGACATAATGCAAATTAGCAACAACAACAGCAACAACAAAAAATTAAAACCAAAATAAAACTATAAAACAAAAAGAGAGACAAAGGCCAACAACAGAATTAAAATATAAGAAAGCTAAAAGAAAGGCAAGTACTTGAAACTTGCTAGAGAACTAAAAAAAAAAAACAAAAAAACTGCAGCACATTGTGGTTGATGCTCTTGGAGTGATCAACAAAGACTTGAAAAGGATTTGGTAAAATTGGAACTCGGAGAAAAAATAGAGACCATCCAGACTACAGCATTGTTGAGAACGGCCGGAATATTGAGAAATTTTCTGGGGACCAGAAGAGACTTGCTGTCATTCAGACAACAGAAAAAAAAAAAAAAAAAAAAAAACGCCAGCAAACACTGATGTGAAAAAGTCGCAATTAGTAAAATGAATTATTATCTTTTCCCTTTTCTCTCATTCATCCTCTTATTTGTCTTTCTCTTTCTCTCTCTCTCTCTCTCTCTCTCTCAATTTTTTTTTTTTTTTTTTTTTTTTTTGTTGCTTGCTTTCTATCAATCATTCTTTCATTCTGGGTGTCCTCGTGGTGCTATGGTTTAAGCGATGGTCTGTAGAATCGTAGTAAGCAAGTTCGTACTCCAGACGCGCTATTACGTCCACTTTCGGATAAATACCCTGGGGAAAGGTATGAACCTCCTAATCCTCCCAGCTATGGGTTAAATAGTACCACTACTGTTCTTCTCGGAGAGTAGCTTTGGCATTAAATAGCCTACAGAGGTTGCTATACAAAGAAACAAAACTTTCTTTTGTTGTTTTTTTTCTTCTTCTTCGAAGTCTTCTTCCTTTTTTTCCACCCTCTCCTATTTAATTTTATTTTCTACGTTTTTCTTTTCTTCTGATAGATTATTTTTTCCTTCCAATTCATCTTCTTTTTTGTTTTTCTCTCCTTTTTCCTGTCGTATTTTCTCTTTTTCCCCTCTCTTTCCTTCTTCTCTCGCCTCTCTCCCTTCACCTCTTTCTTTTTTCTCCTCTTTTTCTCTTTGACTTCTTTCTGCCCCCCTTTTTTTCCTTATGTCACTTATTCTCAGCTCCCAGCTATGAGTAAACCAGCACTACGGCGGTTTCACTGATAGTTTTGGCATAAATAACCCACAAAGGTTGATATGCCATGAAATGAAGAAACCAAACCAAACCAAACCTTTTTCTCTTTTTTCTTTATCCCTCTTTTTTCTCCTCAACCTTCAACCTTCTTTTCTTCTCATATCTCCCATATTCTTTTTAATCCCTCTCTCTCTCTCTTTACCTCTTTTTCTCGATATCGTCTTTCTTCCTTCTTTTTACTTCTCTTCCTTCTCCCTGCTTTTTCACTTGTCTTCCTTTCTCTTCTTTTTTTCCTTTTTCTTCCTACTCCCTATTTTTTACTCATCTTCCTTCCCTCCTTTTTTTCTTTTTCTTCCTTCTCCCTATTTTTTCACTTATCTTCCTTTCCCTCTTTTTTTTCTTTTTCTTCCTACTCCCTATTTTTTTACTTATCTTCCTTCCCTCCTTTTTTTCTTTTTCTCCCTTCTCCCTATTTTTCCACTTATCTTCTTTTCCCTTCTTTTTTTTTTTCTTTTTCTTCCTTCTCCCTCTTCCTTGGTGGTCAGAACCGGCAAGACACACAGCAAAATATTTAAAAGTGGAAAAACACTTCGGAAATCTGATTTTACCAAAATTACCAGAAAAAAAATCTTACCCGGTTTATTTCATGTACGCCTCATTTGCTATTAAATCACTTACACCAATATTTCTTCATCATTAATGTTTTTTCTAGACCTGATGATTTTTCTTTTTTTTACCTTTTATTTCGATTTAGACGCCCGCCGGGCCAAATCCTATATTTCAACAAGTGAAAAAAAGACCGAATGGAGAACGTGTTAATGTTGACGTAGAATGTTGTCAACGGGCAGCGAGCCAAAAGAGACGTGTAATCTCTTCTTTAGATCTCCGGGTTACACGTCCTTAATATCTAAGCAAAGCATGGTACTCGTATTAGGTTATTTTACTATCTCGATTTTTTCAAGTTTACTTTCTCTCTCTCTCTCTCTCTCTCACTCTCTCTCTCTCTCTCTATCTCTCTCTCTCTCTCTCTCACACACACACACACCTACACACACACACAAGTCCATATAACTGTAAAAGATCGCCCAAATCTTTTGATTTCTAGCGTCCATTCTTTCTCTTCCTTTTAAGTCCACACGACTATATAAGTTTCCTTCGTTCTGATTTCTCTCTCTCTCTCTCTCTCTCTCTCTCTCTCTCTCTCTCTTGATTTTTCTTCTACTTTCTCTATCTTTCTCTGCGTTACTCGTCTACGTATCCGAACAAGTACTCTCTATTTTCTTAATTTCTCTTCTTTATTCTCTCTTTTTCTCTTTCTTAGGCGCGCAAATTGGCATACCCATGCAAGGTCATCCCATCCCCCTCTCTCGCTATTTCTCCTTCTCTCTCTCTCTCTCTCTCTCTCGTGCCCAGATTGGATGCCTGCTTTTTCCGTTCTTACATATTACATCATTCATGAAGCCAGTTTCCTTATTAATAAAATGTGTCAGTCCATTTAATATGAAGGCTTAAGAACATCTTCAATAACCCGCAAACTTCACAGACGGTTGATTATGTTACTTCACAAATATACAACCCCCTTTTTTTAATGGAGTTGCAAATTGTATCGTTGTAGAAAAGAAGAAAAGATTCGGTGAGTAAAGTTCAAGTTCTAGACGAGGCTATTTGTATGTGACAAAGTACATTGCTTTTCAAAGGTAATTTTAAGCTGAAAAAATGCATACTACGTTTGGTTGGTTGGTTTTTATGGCATATCAACCTTTTCAGGTTATTTAACGCCAAATCCATTTTTATGTAAATAATCTGTTCTATTTCAAACAATTCAGTTTAGCATAAGTACACATTTTAATTGTCAAAAATATTTCTATTTCAAACTATGCAAGCAGTTATATGTAACAATTCAGTTAAGTGAAAATACAGTTTTTATGCCGAAAAACAGTTCTATTTCAAATAATTCAGTTAAGCATAAGCACGGTTTAATAGTCTAAGTACGGTTTAATAGTCAAAAGCATTTCTATTTCAAGCTATTCAGTTTACTCAAAGAATTCTGTTTAGCATAAGAATTCTGTTAGTTCTATTTAACCCATAGATAGGGCCCTATCAGGGGCTACCACGCCGAGCCAGAGTGGACCTGGGAGCGATGGCAAAGAAGGAGTACTCCGCATTCCCTAAAGTTCCAGCACTGCTGGAACCTCACCATCAGATTGTTTAGTGCCATATCCAGGACACTCATTGGGGGGTCTTACCTCTATGCAGAGGAGCAGTCGGTGTATTCTACAGCCCTAGCCGACTAGGCAAAAATGTATACTAATAAATACAATAAATAAATATGCGGGGTAATGGGTAATGAGCTGGACAACGGCCACGATGTAAACGAGTTCAAACTTCAGTCGCGCTATTACATTCAGTTTCAGACTAACGCCCTGGAGGAAAGGTATAAATCCCATTATACCCACCCAACAAATTATAGGCTAAATAGTACCACTGCTGTTCTTCTACAAGAACGACTTTGGTATTTAATAACCAATGAAAGTTGATATGCCATTAAACACAGGAGGTGCCCGTGGTGTAATGGTTATCGTTGTAGGAAATGGACACGGTGACACGAGTTCAAATCCTGGACGAGACTGATTGCATTTCACATAGCACTAATACCCTTGGGAAAGGTATGAATCCAATTATTCTCCCTCCAGCTATGGGTAAATAATAGGGCAGACTGAGTTCTTCAGCCTTGGTAAGGCAACTAGTCTAGGAGAAGGAAAACTCTGAATTCAAACCTGTTAATCTCCGCTCAAAAATTGACCTTGTGTCATATCCTGTCCGAGTGGAGGGGTTGGTAAATACAGATAAGTCATTAAACAAAGAAATTGAACGAATTGTTGCTGAATCACAAACTTTCATTATCGAAAAGCTGGAATTTAAATTTGAAAGACGGCTATAAAACTTTTTCTTTTGATTGCGCCTTCATCATCTCTGGAGTTTGTCGAACTGTCCGGTTTTCTTTTCAGCTTGATCCTAACCCCCACCACTCTACGTCTCGGGGGTCTGCGACAACTCTAGTCATTTTATGATAAAATATCATTGTTTAATGATACCTCTCCGTCATATGTCTTTACCGAACTCCTTCGATACAAGCAGAATGTAATACAAGGTCAATTCTTAAGCTGGTTTGAATTCTGGGTTTTCTTTCTCCTAGACCGGTTGCCTTACCAAAGCTAAAGAACCTAGTCTGCTGGAGCAATTCCAGATGGATACGAGGTGCATACGATAAGTTTACAGACTTTTTTGTACAGGCATTTAAAATTGTCGTAGACTCTTGAAAATTCACTATTTTATTGCTATACATCTAATGACAGACCAATTTTTATGATTTCAAGTTCAAAGGAACAGCTACAAAAGGAACTGGAATACACCCTACTAAAGCCTGATTGTCAACGTTGGTGAATTTCAAAAATGCAATCTGGACGTGAGGAAGAACGATATGCAATAAGATTCTGTTTTAAACTTGGGGAAAAATTCCACAGAAACGTATGGAATGCTTCAGACTGCTTTTCGACCATCTTGCATGAATTGAGCATCAGTTTTTGAGTGGTATAAGAGATTCAAGGAAGGCAAGGAGTCTGTGAGGGATGATGAGAGGTGTGGGAGGAGTAAGGAAGTCTATACACCAGACTTGATTGGCCAAAGGGTTAGGGTTACTATGTTGAGGTTTTAAGGGAGTTCAGGAAGAGTTTCCGTCGGAAGAGGCCAGCACTCTTCAAATCGGGTCAGTGGAATTTCCACCAGGACAATGCACCAGTTCACAACTCCATCCTAGTCACAGACTATTTAACCAAGATGAGCATCAAGACAGTTGCTCAGCCTCCCTATAGTCCAGATCTTGCTCCCTTGGGACTTTTGGTTATTCCCCAAGCTAAGAGACTGTCGTTATGAGAGAATTGAGGAGACGAAAGAGGCTGTGACGAAGGTCATTGACACGCTGACACAAGAGGACATCCATGGGGCCTTCCAGAAGTTGTTAGAACAGTACAACAAGTGCATTGCAGCCAGAGGAGATTACTTCGAATAGGACAAGAGTTTCATGTGTGTACTATCAATAAAAGTACTCATACGAAAAAAAGTCAGGAAACTTATCGTATGCCCCTCGTAGATGCTTTTCTTAAGCGCTCTCACCAGGCAGGATTTGGCGCAAGATCTTTTTTATAGAGTGAATTTAGGGAATCGGGAGGTCGAGCTTGACCTGTGTCTCGTGCGCTACGAGACATTGCTTGTCATAGGATTTCTTGGCGCAATGTGAACTATGCTAGTCTTTGCTCGGTCTCCTGGCACGTATGCCAGGTGACCTTGCTGGTCATTGATTCACTAGACCCGAAGGTCTAGTGCAATGTGAATCTATGCTTGTCATTTCAACTCCGTGAGGTACTATGGCAGATATAACAGGAACAGCTTCGTCCAAGATTTGCAAATTGCTGGTTTAGTCATTTCCCTTACGATAACCGTACTACCAAGCACGCGAACATATATCACCATGAATGTAATCGTCTGAATTGTGTCTTAGGTAAAGTCCAGTGAAATCGATTCCGTCTAAATCTGGAGTTTACATATTCCTCTTATTTATCAAACTATTTTATGCTTTCCACACCAATCTTTACACTGTGCTTCTATTTTTATCTTGATCTCGTCTTTCTTCATATTGGTCAGAATCGCAGGACGGTTTGATCTTCCCTTCCTCGTGAAGGTCTTTCGAGTGATCGTTTTCGGACTTTCAGATACCACCGACAATTACTCTAGTTCACCAATTTTCTGTAAACCTTGGTACGTTTCTTTCCCAGCAGAACTTCTGATTTCGGTACGGTGCGATCACGTCCTTCACTCCGCTCTGCTCCCGAATTACCTCACTTCGGATATGCTAACGCAACAATACTCCGAACATCAATCTTTCCTGTGTCGTAATCATTTGGTCAGATATTGTTCTGTAATGGATAATCTCATGTGTGGCAAAATGGACATTTCATACACATAATCGAAAAAATGTTTAAGGGGTCCGTGTCTTTTTTTAAGAAAATACATAGATAGATAGGATATGCAGGGTTACAGATTGAGATATCATATTTTACCGATCACGATAATGAGTTTAATTATACTTCATTAAAAGAAAGTAAGTTTATAAACGAAACGATCTATATTTTCAAAAATTAACATTTTCAAAACAAATAACATGATATACCAATAAACTCTCATGGTTACAAAAGAAAACGGGGGGTGTCCTCGTGGTGTAATGGTTAAAGCGATGGACTGCGGAATCGTAGTACGCGAGTTCGTACTCCAGTCGCGCTATTACGTTCACTTTCGACTTGGGAAACGTATGAACCCCCTTATCCTCCCTAGCTATGGGTTTAATAGTACCACTACTGTTCTTCTAGGAGAATGGCTTTCGCATTAAATAACCTAATAAGAGTTGATATGCCATTAAGCAAAGAAACCAAACCAAAAGAAAATGGCTTTACGCAATAAAATAGGGCGAGATGCTGACAATATAAAAAAACTATAACAGACACAGACGATGCAGACGATGTCGTGATTCTTGAAAGTACTCCTGCCCAAGCTGAATCCCTGCTACATAGCTTGGAGCAAACAGCAGGAAACAGGAAGCATTGACCTCCACAAGAACACAAATAAAACAGAGTGTGTGTTTTTCACGAGAAGGGGCCATCTCCGCTCTTGGTGGCGAGCCTCTGAAATGGGTAGATAATTTCGCGTACCTCGGTAGAAGTGTCTCATCTATTGAAAGTGATGTTAATTTATCGCTTGCAAATATGTGTACTGATATTGACAAGTTATCGATCATACGGAAGTCTGACCTCTCTCCGATAAAATGAATCGGGATTCCTTCCAAGCGGTGGCTGTGTCAGTAATACAGTATGAATCCAGCACACGGACGCTAACAAAACGCTTAGAGAAAAAGCTAGATGGGAGCTACTCAAGAACACTACAAGCTATTTCAAACAAATGCTGGAAGCAACAATCCAGGAAAAAAACCTGTATAGGCACTAGCTTCCCATCTCACTACCATCTAGCCGTGTAGTCGTTATCGCCGTTAGAAATGAACACGGCGATACGAGTTCAAATCCTGGACGATACTGATTGCATTTCACATAGCACTAATACCCTTGGGAAAGGTATGAATCCAGTTATTCTCCCTCCAGCTATGGGTAAATAGTAGGACAGACTAGGTTCTTCAGCCTTGGTTAGGCAACTAGTCTAGGAGAAGGAAAACTCTGAATTCAAACCTGTTAAACTCCGCTTAAAAATTGACCTTGTGTCATATCCTGCCCGAGCGGAGGGGTTGGTAAATAGTATCTAAGTACAACGAACAAGACATGTGGGGCACTGATGGAGAACCAAGGACGAACCCATAAATGACGTTCTTCTATGGATCCCTACACATGGACTTGCCAGCGTTAACCGACTGGCAATGACTTGTTTATATGATATCTGTGCGGACACAGGATGAAGTTTGTATGATCTGCCGGGAGCAATGGATGCTAGGGACGGATGGGGGGGGAGAGAGTCAGGAAAATCCGTGCCGTTCGTGCTACTTGATGATGATGATGATGATGATCTCTCTGAAGCCTTGAACGTCTTTTTTTTTATCTTGGTATTTTAATAACAAAGACGTTGACCTTTTAAAAAATTATACTAGGTCGACTGGGCATGGAATAGGCCGACTGCAGCCTTGAAGAGAAGTATGACCTTCCTATCACCAAAAAAGAGGTGTCCTCGGTAAACTGCATCTGATGGTGAGGCTTGATTTCTGTAAATCTGGGAAATGTGGAGTCATCCCTTTATTCTCAATACTCACAGGCTCACTCTGACCTGGATTGGTAATACCTTTTAGATCTGTTTCATGATTATTCTTATTAGAATGGGCTGTGCGCATATATATATATATGCCACTTATGCGCAAATGCAAAGCTCTTCTGAATTGAGCTCCCCAGTAGCCGATAAGAGTATATATATATATATATATATATATACAAAAATG
Organism: Sepioteuthis lessoniana; assembly: GCA_963585895.1. Lineage (NCBI taxonomy): Eukaryota > Metazoa > Mollusca > Cephalopoda > Myopsida > Loliginidae > Sepioteuthis > Sepioteuthis lessoniana. The sequence continues at coordinate 18,129,539 of OY757917.1, read as the reverse complement.
TTAATATGGATGTGATTTACCAAATTCTAGGCATAAAATAAGTCCAGGTGGGTTGACATACCGTAAGAATCAATCAATTAATCAATGACTCTTATGGAAGTTTTTCGAGCGTGTGTGTGTGTGTGTTTGTGTGTGTGTGTAAAATACATGTTGCTTCAGATGAGAATATCCACCTGAGAACAAAGTCTGACCAACGTTCCTCTGTACTGTAGCATAATCCCGTAAAAGAAAGGTTTCCAAACCACACTGCTGACCGTTTATTGCTCTCACTACCGAGCCACCCACACAGAACGAGATAACGAGTTTTCCGCAAGAGTCCAATTAGTAACATAACTTCCGATAGGGAAGTAAATCCTTGTGAAAATCTCCAAAAGATTACTAACCTTGTTTTCTGAATTATATATTAAAATAAAATGTGATGAAGGAAATGGCCAAGGGGTTAAAAAATGAATAAATCCATTTTGGCATTTGAAATCATTATTATTATTAAACACTTTACGAGTTTTTCACAAGTTTTAACTGGTGGTCATTTTCTGAAGTCTGTGTGATAACAAGTCTCTTTGGTTCTCCCGGCACATTTTTCAATCCAAAATTTCATTCCTATTTCTTGGCTGAAAATTCTAACAGTTTATATAAGGGTTTCTATTCTATTTTAGGCAAATATTTTCATATTATCCATATAATATGATTTACTTTTTCTGTGATTTTGTAACTTTGTAGCCTCATGTAAATTTTTTTCTTCTTCTTCATCATCATCATGTCGTGCCGCCAGCATGGATATTCCTGACCCTCTCTCGCCACTTCTCCCTATCATTCATCGCTTCTGGCTGGTCTTCAGGGCTACATCCCGTATCCTCACATAGCTGCTGTATGTATGTTCGAGCTGGTCGTCCTGCTTTTGCTTGGCCTTATGCAGGGGTCCATAGGAGTACATCACTGATGAGTTCGTCCTTGCTTCTCCAGCAGTGTCCTGCGTGTCTGGTTCGTCTAACTTGTATAGTTTTCGTGATGGGAAGCAGGTGGCTGTATAGTTGGTGCCTTGTGGGGTGTTGCCGCCAGAACTTGTTCAATATTGCTCGCAACATTCTTGTGTAATTGCCGACTAGCTTCAAGTGACACCATTGCTAAAACAAATAGTCGTGGCTCGAGTGAGTCTCTCACGACGAAGACTTTGGATTTTAGTTTCTGCAAAGGGATTGTCCTCTTACTACTACTTCCTCTTTCAGCATAAAGTCTATCATTTTTTGGACATTTTCAATATTTTTAGATACTCTGTGTTTCAAGTTTATGGGACCACATTATTATTATTATTATTATTATTATTATTATTATTATTATTTTACACTTTTGAGAGTTTTTCACATCAGCGTTACCTGATGCTTCGTCATTAGAGTTTGATTGACAGCAAGTTTCCTCAAGTTTCGATAATCTCCTCAGATTTCAGACTGATCTTAATACAGTAACCTGGATGTTCTCCATTTGTCCTCTTATTTCTATGTCTTCCAGTCCCTGTACTAATCCTTTGGAGATTGTTCATAGTGCACCAATTACAATTGGTATGCATATTTACCAACCCCTCCGCTCGGACAGGATATGACACAAGGTCAATTTTTAAGCGGAGTTTAACAGGTTTGAATTCAGAGTTTTCCTTCTCCTAGACTAGTTGCCTCACCAAGGGTGAAGAAATCATTCTGCCCTACTATTTACCTTACTATTTTCCATAGCTGGAAGGAGAATAATTAGATTCATACCTTTCCGAAGGGTATTAGTGAAATGCAATCAGTCTCGTCTAGGATTTGAACTCGTGTCGCCGTGTTCATTTCCTACGACGATAACCATCACACCACGGGCACCTCCACAATTACAATTGGTATCAATACCACTTTCATCTTTTAAAGTTTTATTTTTAGTTCTCTCTTATTTTACTCATTTGAAAGTTTTTGTTAGCTGATGGTTTTTTTTCACTGGATTTTGAGTGACTGCAAGTCTCCTCAAGTCTCCAGGACTCTTCGCTGTAGTGTGGCCAATCTCAACAATGCTATGGTTTGGATTGTATCCAAACGTCTTCTTATTTTCAAGTTCTACAGTCTCGGTACCAGTCCTTTGATGACCAACCGAATACGCCAATTACAATCGGTATCACCGTCACTTTCATATTCCATAGTTTTTTCAGCTCTCTAGCAAGGTTTAGGTACTTATTTCTCTTTTTGTTTTCTCTCACTTTTACCCTGTGGTCACCCTAAATGGCGAAATCCACTATTCGGCATGTTTTCTTCTTTTTTTGTTGACTATCACTTGGTCTGGTCGTCTGGCCGAAATTAGATGATCAGTTTGTATTTCAGAATCCCAGAGAATTTTGTGCGTTTCATTTTCTAGGAAGGATTCTGGGTTGTGCATATATCATTTGTTCCTATGGTCAAATTTAAACTTCTTGCACAATTCTCAGTGGATTATCTTCTAACGAATTTTTTCACATTAGTTTAACCGGTGTTTTTCTTTTGCTGAAGTCTGAGTGACAGCAGGTCTTCTCAGGTTTCCAAGACATTTCTAAGCATTCGATTTGATTTCGACAGAGTTGCAATTTGGATAGTCTTGATTCTTCTTCTAATCGCCTGTTCTCTCAGTCTCTTTTCGATGTCTTTGGTAAATGTTGATCACTGGCAAGATCCAGATATTTGTCTTTTTTTTTTTTTCGCTTTCTTTTATTTTTACTGTGGTCAGCTGGAACGGAAAAATTCACTTCTTTTTTATCTTCTAAATTAACACTAGGCCTGGATTTGGTTTCAAAGTCTCAGATAATTTTATGCCTCACCTTCTTGGACTGATTCTGGTTTGAGCCTATACAAACTGTCGGTACGATCAAGTTTTAATCACTTGCACAATTCCGAGTGTATACTTTTTCCTGTCCTGTCATACCTAGTTTTGCATTCCATTTATACTATTTTGCTGCATTCACTTATATTGTAATTAACTGTTTCGTCTCTGTCACCATATAACTTACACTTTGCTCTTCTCTTAGGTAAGATCAATTTTTCTTTCGATATTATTATCGCTTTGTCTCTTAGAATTAGAATAAGCTGACTGAATACCCTGGAAAGAGTCGCCCTGGATATATCACTAAATAGCATCTTATACGGCAGCTGCATTTCTGGATATCTGATTAGTGTAGAGTCACCGCTTCATTGCCATTACTCACAGGTCCACTCTGAACTGGAATTCTAGTACATATTCGAGTACCATCTACGGATTAGATAGACCTGTTTGAAAATTATTAGAACTCGATAGGACTGTGTGCAAAAAAATACGTATTTGTGCCCAATCATTTTGTTTAAAAAATTGTAAAACACTCACAATGAAACATACAACGAATGCAATTCCCTGACCGTTAAAATCAATCAATCAATCGATTGAAGTTACTGATACAGGTAATGATTTAAAAAAAAATGGTGTACCAATTTCACGATAAAAATTTTTGAACATACCTCCTACAAGTTTTTTTTAGCTATTATCATCGGTGGGTTGTTGTTCTTGAAACCTATCTACCGCAGATATCAACATCCAGCTATGTATCTTGATTTTGCCTTGTGACATATTGCACCGTTAAAATCGGATAACGTCTCTTTTTTAAGCACTGTTTTTTTTATCACTTTCACTTTAAGAGGTTTCTCCTGGTTTAGCTACTCCCATTCAACGTAAACCTTCGGGTGGGCAACTGTGTAGGGTTCGCCTCGGACACGATAACCTGGCTTTAGTAATAAAGTGGACAGAAGTACACATAGGCCATAAAAAGCGAAAGACAAGATTTGTACGCCCCCTGGCAGATAATTGTCAGCAGGTGGTACTTTAGGAGTCATAAAATGTGGGGGAGCTGCAGTTTTAGGTATAAATCTAAAACGAATTGAGGGAAACGGGTTGGAATACAGAGTTTGTAAAAGATCGTGTTCTGGTGTGGGTGGTCTTTCAGCACCTGACTAGTGACACGCTTATCAATTTTTTAAAAATATCAATGATAAAAATAATAATCCTGGAGACTTGAGGAGACTTGCTGTCGCTCAAACTCCAGTGAAAACCATCAGCTAACGTTGGGAAGAAAAACTCTTAAAGGAGTAAAAAAATAATAATGATGTTAATAATAATAATAATAATAATAATAATCAACAAAAAAAGAGAATCTGCAAAATTGTCGACTTTGCTGTCCCGGCGAACCACGGAATAAATCTGAAGGAATGTGAAAAGAAGGATAAGTACCTCGACCTTCCTAGAGAATTGAAAAAGCTGTGGAACATAAAAGTAACGATTGCGCCAATTGTGACTAGTGCGTTAGGCACAATAACTAAAGGATTATTAAAAGGCCTGGAAGACTTGGAAGTTGGCGGACGGGTAGAGACTATCCAAATGACAGCATTGATGAGAACGGCCTGAATCCTGAGACGAGTCCTGGAAACTTGTGGAGACTTGCTGTCACTCAAACTACAGTGAAAAACCATCAGCTAACACTGATGTGAAAAACTCTAAAGGAGTAAATAATAATAATAATAATAATAATAATATGAAACATGAAAGTAACGGTCATACCAACTGCAATTGGTACGTTCGATACTGTCACCAAAGGATTGGTAAAGGCACAGGAAGAATTGGAAATAAGTGCACGAGTAGGAACCATACAAACTACAGCATTATTGAGCTCAGCTAGAATACTGAGAAGAGTCCTGGAGACTTGAGGAGACTTGATGTTATTCAAACTCCAGTGAAAAACCATCAGCTAACGTTGGTATGAAAAACACTCAAAGGTGTAAACTAATAATAATAATACTGACAATAACTAAGAAACAAAATGGGAAAGAAACTCTATGGACGTTTTAAACGACTAATAAACAACAATTCACACACGACAAAACCTGGACATGACTAAGAAAAGGAAATTTTAAGAGAGAAACCGAATCTCTCCAAATAGCAGCATAAAACAATGCCATAAGAATCAATCAAATCAAAACGAGAATAGATAAGACGCAACAAAATAGCAAATGTAGCCTATGCGGTGACAGAGATGAAACCATCAATCACATAATAAGCGAATGCAGTACATTAGCGCAGAAGGAATATAAGACTAGACACGACTGGGTCGGCAAGGTGATCCACTGGAAGATGTGCAAACAATTTAAATTTGACCATACAAACAAATCGTATATGCACAACCCAGCGCCTGTCTCAGAAAATCACACACATAAACTCCTATGGGACTTTGACATACACACGGATCACCTAATCTCGGCCAGAAGAGCAGACCTAATAATAATCAACAAAAAAAAAAAAAAAGAAAAAAAAGAGAACTTGCAAAATAGTCGACTTTGCTGTCCCGGCTGACCACAGAATAAAATGAAAATTGAAAGAATGTGAAAGAAATTAAGTACCTGGACCTTGCTAGGGAATTGAAAAAACTGTGGAACATGCAGGTGACAATTATACCAATTGTAATTGGTGCGTTTGGAACAGTAACTAAAGGATTACTAAAGGGATTGGAGGACTTGGAAGTTGGCGGACGGGTGGAGACCATCCAAATGACAGCATTATTCAGAAGGGCCAGAATACTGAGAAGAGTCTTGGAGACTTGAGGAGACTTGCTGTCACTCACTCCCCAGTGAAAAACCATCAGCTAACGCTGATGTGAAAAACTCTAATGAGTAAATAATAATAACGATTATTATTCGGGACCAATCTTGAAGTGGACCAGAGAAGAACTTGAATAAATTGATCAGTGAATAAGAAAACTAATGAAATGCATTACTTCCCGGTGATGATGTTGACAGACTATATGTGTCAAGAAAAGAAGGAGGAAGAGGAATTGCCAGCATTGAAGACAGCGTTGATGCATCAATACAACAACTTGAAGACTACATAGAAAAGCATAGAGAAAGACTGATTACAGGCACCAGAAACAATACTGACAGCACGATGATCAGTAAAATGACAATAACCAGAACACTAAAATGGAAAGAAAAACAACTCAATGGACGTTTTAAGAGACTAATAAGCGATATCTCACACAAGAAAACATGAAAGTGGCTAAGAAATGGAAACCTTAAGAGAGAAACTGAATCTCTTCTTATAGCAGAACAAAACAATGCTATAAGAACCAATCATATCAAAGCTAGAATAGATAAGACGTAACAAAACAGCAAATGTCGGTTTTCCGGTGATAGAGACGAAACGATCAATCACTTCATAAGCGAATGCAGCAAATTAGCATAGAAAGAATACAAGACTAGACACGACTGGGTGGGCAAAGTAATTCACGGGGAATAGTGCAAAAATTTTTAATTTGAGCGTATCATCAAATAGTATATGCACAACCCAGAATCTGACCCGAAGAAAGAGACACACAAACTCCTTAGGTCTTTTGAGATACAGGTGGATCACCTAATCTCGGCCAGACGACCAGACCTTATAATAATCAACAATGAAAAGAGAACTTGCAAAATTGTGGACTTTGTTGTCCCGGCTAATCATAGAGTAAAATTGAAAGAAAGCGAAAAGAAGGACAAATACCTGGACCTTGCAAAGGAATTGAAAAAAAAACAAAACATGAAAATGACGGTGATACCAATTCTAATTAGTGCTCTTAGTACAGTCCCCAAGGGATTAGTAAAAGGACTGGAAAACTTAGAAAAAAACTGGATTAGCGGAGACCATCCAAACTACAACATTATTAAGATCGGTCAAAATACTGAGAAGAGTCCTGGAGACTTGAGGAGACTTGCTGTCACACAAACTTTAGTGAAAGCCTATCAGCTAACGCTTATATAAAAAAATTTCAAGGAGTAAATAATAATAATAATAATAATAATAATAATAAGAAGAAGAAGAAGAAGAAGAAGAAGAAGAAGAAGAAGAAGAAAGAAAGAAAGAAAGAGTGATTACAGAAGCCAACAACTGTAATATCTTCAAAAATAACTTAAGGGTAAAGATTTTTGTTTATTTTTTAAATTTTTTCTGGCTTTCAACCAAGCTAAACTGACACAAAGTCATCTTTTAATGTGAGATGCAACGCAGGAAACAAGCCTCCGATTGCGGCGGGTTTAAAAATTGCTATTTTTTTTTTTTTGCTTTTTTTTTATTCAACTAACGAGTTCTGTCACTTTGAGTCTGAAAGAATATTCCACCCAAGACAGATCTCGAGAACTGGAACCTCACTATCAGATGCAGTTTAGTGTCATACCTAGGACGAGTTTATTTTTTTTTGGGGGGGGGGGATAAGAGGATGTCTGTAGGGGATACAGTTAGTGTATTCAAAGCCCCGGAGTAATGGCTACAATACTTTCGTGCTTTGTTACCATCATTAATAAAATATTTCTCGTTATTAAATTAATTTTAAGAAGAAAAATATTCTGGATGATTGTTATTATAACTTCATTTGTTTGATTTGATTTGGTTGGTTAGGTTTGGTTGGTTGGTTGGTTGGTTATAATTGATTAGTTTTATTTGATTGGTTTGGTTTGGTTGGTTTGATTTGATTGGTTTGGTTTGATTGGTTTGATTTGGTTTGGCTGGTTTGGTTTGATGGTTTGATTTGGTTGGTTTGATTTGATTGGTTTGATTTGGTTGGTTCGGTTTGGTTGGTTGGTTGGTTGGTTGGTTATATTTGATTGGTTTTATTTGATTGGTTTGATTTGGTTGGTTTGATTTGATTGGTTTTATTTGATTTCATTGTATATCAACCATTGTAGGTTATTTAATGCCTTTCCATTTTTATACCTATAAACTGTTATATTTCAGACCAATCAGTTTAGAATATGTATAGTTTTTTGTTTACACTCTGTTGAATGTCAGAATTGTTCTATTTCAAACAATTCAGTCTAGCATACAAAAACAGTTCCATTTCAAACAATGCAGTGTAGCATAAGCACGCAGTTTTAATGTCAAAACAGTTCTAATTCAAATAATTCATTTTAGTATAAGTGCACAGTTTAAATGTCGAAACAGTTCTTTTTTAAACAATTCTGTTTAGCATAAGTACGCAGTTTAGTTCTATTTAACTCATAGATAGGATCCTTATCAGGTTCTACCACTCCGGGCCAGAGTGGACCTGGGAGTGATGGCAATGACGGGGTACTCTGTATTTCCCAAATCTCCAGTATTACTGGAACCTCACCATCAGATTTTTTAGTGTCATATATACAGGACAATCATTTGGGGGTGGGTCTTACCCTTCACCAGATAAGCAGTTGGTGTATTCTACAGCCCAATCCGACTGGGCAAGATTTGGTTGGGTTTAATGGCATATTAACGATTGTACGTTATTAAATACCAAATCCTCTTTATATATATTATATATGAGCTGTAAACCCATAGTTTGTTGATTTTTTAACATTTTTTAACGAGCCTGAATTCATTTGTTTGCATACAGTTAAATCATTACATATACATATGATTTGTAAGTAAATAGTTTTTCGGTAATCTTACGTTTAAATAAGTCAGAGCTTATTTGTTTGCGCACAGTAAAATGGTTCTAAAATATTCTAACATGAACAGTTCTAATTAGTATTAATCATTTGTTTGCAAGGACTTAAATGGTTTTAGATATTGCAAACTAATAAATAGTTTTTTTTTGCGCACAGTTAAATGATTTCAAGCATCGCTATTTAACACTAACAATTCAATTTAGGAGCACAGTTAAAGAGTTTCAAGTATTGCTATTTAACACTAATAATTTTATTCAACATTACTCATTTGTCGTTGATTGGTCGGTTGTTGGTTTTATGGCATATCAACCTTTGTAGGTTGGAATTTACTAAGCATTTGACTTAGATGTGGCACAAAGCCATATAAAAGGGGCACCCAATAAGACTCGAACTCACTCGTGTAGGTTTGCTAGTCGAGCTTGCTAACCATTACACCACCAAAACGCCAAATCCATTTTATGTAAATAATCTGTTCTATTTCAAACAATTCAGTTTAGCATAAGTACACGTAATGTCACGTGATGGCTCACGGAGACGAGGAGGTGGGAATGATACTCTCCCCCCCCCCGTTGAACTAAAATTATCTAGCAGTCAAAAAGTGACCGTTAGGAGAGAATGTGGGTCACGCAGATGTTCGCACCTAAGTGACCTTGGGTCGCCGGACATCGGAAGGGGAAAGAGAAAATGAAGCCAAATGATTGGCGGGGACCCCAAACGGAAGTGGGGTTCCCTTCCCCTCAGCGGAAGTAAATACAAAAAAGCAGTTTTTTGAGCAACGCTCGTGGCAGACGGACGATAGCCATTTTACTCCGGGCTAAAGACAAAAGACTGAGACATGAAGGACTCCATAATCCTTCAAGCCAGTACTAAAAACAGAACAAAGTCTATTAGCCCGTGAAAAAAAGAAAAATTCTCCAGTGGAACCCCGTCAAAAAAAATAAGATAAGTAACTTTGGGTCATTCTTCCTTTACACCCAAATTTTGTTTACCACTCTCTCTCTCTCTCTCAATTTGAAAAAGGATAAAAGCCAAGAAAAGACATTTATATTCATGGACTATCCTATTATATATTTTTGACACTTTGAACGTATATATATATATATAACCGTAGTAAAGAACCTATGTATTTTCATTTTACCATGTGGTCTATGTTATTATTTCATGCTTTCCTTTCAGCTTCTATTCGCCTTACATTATCTTGCTTAGAACTGTCCTATTAATTCCTAAAGTACAACTCGGGAAACCGGAGTTGCCGACTACTACAACAACATTAATATTATTACAACTAAGACCTATAGGCCCGTATTCTTCTATTATCTAAGGGAAAGAAGTTTAGCGGCCTGGTGGGTGTGTGATAGTGTGAAATTTTGGACCCCTTTGCCAGCGGTGGCCAGTCTGGCCCTAAATTATTCCCTCACGTAATATGCCAGTTCTTATCTGCCTGAGAAAAGAACTCTGAACAGGACTTATTTCTGTAGGAGATCAAGTGCCAACCTGCCCCGTCTTCACCGTGCGAAAATAAAGTCCCGTTTAGGGATTTTAGTCAATTTGCCGTCACAGTAACAATTCAGTTAAGTGTAAAAACAGTTTTAATGCCGAAAAACAGTTCTATCTTAGATAATTTAGTTATGCATAAGCACGCATTTTAAATGTAAGTAAAGTAAAGTTAGCGACCATAGTCGAGGGTGACCCGAAGGCTCCCTTTTCGATAGCTACTACACCAAGGTGTAGGGGAGGGCGCTACTCCATTCCCTGGATTGCTCCACTTTACCCTTGAACCGTACCTTATAATGCTGAGTGTTAAGCAAGGTGGTATCAAGTTCCATTTTTAAAGTCTTTGGTATGACTCGACCTGGGATTGAACCCAGATCTCCCGGGCCATTGGCGAACACTCTAACCGCTGGGCCAATGTCCCGGTTTACGGTTTAATTGTCAAAAACATTTATCTCAAACAATTCAGTTTAGCATAAGAATGCTGTTAGTTCTATTTAACCCATAGATAGGGCCCTATCAGGTGCTACCACTCCAGAACCAGAGTGGACCTGGGAGCGATGGCAATAAAGGGGTACTCCGTATTCCCCAAAGCTCCAGCACTGCTGAAACCTCACCATCAGATACTAATTTGTCACCACACCGTTAAATTTTTCCTATAATTGCTATGTATTATTTACAATTCAATTAAACATCCGTCATTTTTTTCCACACAGTTGAATAGTCAAACAGTTCGATTTCTATCAATTCAATTCAACGCAAATCATTTGTTTGCACACAGTTTAAATTAAAAACAGTTCTATTTGAACCATCGAAATCAACGGCAGATTGGAGGCCGAAAGACCCCGGCTTCGGCTGGGCCCCCTTCAGGTAGGCAAGCTGCAACATTTACACCTTTGTCCCCCTTGAATAGCACTAGACCTTGCTGTCCAGTTTAAGCTATAAGTAGGCATACGTGCCTGGACCCAGATTTGGATCCAAGACCAGCTAGGCTAATCAGACCCACATTGCACTAGGTGGGTCGATGGCCAGCATAGACCAGCGGGGTTCGTGCCTCGGCTCGTGCCCGAGCTTCCCCTCCCCTAAATCCCCACTTTAAGCCGACCTTTGAGTCATTGACCTTGTGTCAAGTCCTGTCTGGTGGGAGGCAGAGACAAATATAACCCATTGATAGGACCCTATTAGGTACTACCTCTCCCGGTTAGAGTGCAACAGGGAGCAATAGCAATGATGGGGTACTCCATATTGTCCAAAGTTCTTGGGTTTGAGCCTTGTCATCAGGTCGTTTAGTGTCATATCAGGAAAATCGTTGGGGTGGAGGAGTCTTACTCCTCTGCAGAGATGCAGTCGGTGTATTCTACAGTCTCAACCAACTGGGTTGAAGCCATTCGATGACAGAAAGCTTGTAATTAGTAAGAATTTTGATTCATAACAGCTCACTCTCTTATTAGGGTTAAGAATATACTGACTGTATTCACTGTAGCAGTTTAAGAATCCCCCACAAACGCTGGGTGTCTTACGTATGACACTAAAGTAAATCTGATGGTGAGGTTCCAGTTCTGGAGATCTGGGTAGTGTGCAGTATCCATTTCATTCAAATACTCCCAGATCCACGCTAACTCTGAGTGCTATAACTGGTTAGAGTCTTTACTATGGGTCAAATAGACCTGTCTCACAGTCATTCCTATACGTTAAGAATACTCGATGTCATATAGCAGTTTATTATTTGTATAGAGAACAGTTATTTTGAAGCTATAATTGTTTACTAAGTTTTATCATTAGTTACTTGAAATCTTATAACTGTATGCAAACATCTGACGATTATCAAAGAGAAATAGCTTCCTGAAACGATATAATTATTAGTATAAGATCGGAATATTTGAAACCTTAAAAATGTGTGCAAATTATTTGTATCACTTTGGAATAGTCTTTATTAGGAATCCTTTTTGAGATGAGGCTTCTTAATCTGAGTATTAATTTTATTGCGGACTTTTGTCCTCGTCTTGGTAGTTTTTATTGTTTTTCTCACTACGTTTCGGCCAAATTTCACTTCTGGCCATCTTCAGGTGATTAACCGCGACCTCGGATAGGAATAGAGTCCTGTAACCGTATCTCCAGTAATTACTGCCTTCCATAGTTGTCTATCGCACCACGTTTTTGACCAAGTAACCCTCTGGCCGGCTTGGGTAGGAATTGAAACGGCTATCTTTTCACAATGCTCACCTGGAACCGTAGAGACTCAACGCCTCTATCCACTGAGATAAGGACAAAAGTCCCCTTTAAGATTAATACTCATACTTAGGAATACTTGATATAAAACTGCAGAAAAACTCTTAAGAAACCACCACACAATGTAACTCTGAACTTACAACGAAGAGCTGATTCTCTAAGCTCTAGATATAAAATAAGCCCTAGCGAGTTGACGTGCCGTTAAAATCAATCAATCAATCAATCATGAGTTAGAAAAGAAAGATTTAGAGTTCAATGTGTTATTATTTGTTTTTTTCTTAAAATGATTTAATGATAGCTTAGACATTTAAATTAATAAAAAAGAATATGTTCAAAATGCTATTTAACCCGTATGATTTTTAGGGAGTGATTATATTTCATCTTCTGGAATTTTATCATGTTTCAGTTTATTAAAAGTTTTTAGAACGAAAGCTATGTAGATTTTAAGTTTTGTTTTGAAAAAAAAAAATTTGTCCAAATGTAGATGAATGAAACCTAGCTTGGCATTTCCGCAAATGGAAAAGTTCTACTTCATATATATATATATATATATATATATATATATATATATATATATATAATATCTTAAGTAAATATATATATATATTAAATATATATATATATATATATAATATTTTAAGTAAATATATATATATATATATATAATATTTTAAGTAAATATATATATATGTTAAATATATATATATATATATACTTAAAATTATTTAAGTATTCAAAATATATATTTGTAAAATATATACATACTTAAAAAATATTTACCATCGTCTGAGGATCACCAACTAAGCGTGAAACTTTCAGCAACGGCTGTTTCTAATTTAATTCTTAGTCGTATACACACACATGCACACGCACGCATACACAACACATACCTGCAAACACACACACAAACACTTATTCATATATACTAAAATATTTTGCATATATATATATATATATATATATGTGTGTGTGTGTGTGTGTGTGTGTGTGTGTGTGTGTGTGTGTGTATATTTAAAAGGAAAATCTGCAAACGAATTACATTTTCAGATTCCTTTTAATTTAACATTTCAATTAATACAGAAAATGATAAATATAAAAATGTAATACTTTATAAACTCCTTCATATATATATATATATATATATATATATATATATATATATATATATATATATATATATATATGAAGAAATAGTACTTGGAAACTTGAAGTTGATGTGACAATTGTTTTACTTCCTGTGACTCCAATTTCAGGTTATCAAGTCCTATTTCTTGCCATCATGCCTAATTTTGCATTCAATATATATATATATATATATATATATATATATATATATATATATTCAAAAGATTTTCTCCTGATGATGACCGAAGGTTGAAACTAGCTGAGAACAATCAAAATTTAATAAATAACAGCAAAAAATATTTCTTTTTTGACTGTATATTTTCCATATATATATATATATATATATATACATATATATATATATATATATATATATATATATATATATATATATATATATATATATAATTCGTTGTTGGTCCAACCAGAGAAAAGTAAGTACTTTAAAATAAATAGGTCTGCAAATGAATATGGAGTTTTGGGTGTTTATTTTATATATTTTCATATACTTTATATATATATATATATTTATCCAAGTAGAAGGAGAGATTTATTGAGAAGCGAAGTCGACACTATAGCGTTTCAATTCTTATGTACTATCATCAGGACTTCGAGAGATGATATATAACAAGAAAAAGTTGACCGTTTAATTAGTGAATCAGCGTTTGTTGTTTTAAATTACGTCATTTGACTTATTAGAAATATTGTGTAGAAGTTATGTTCCGTTGGTTTATCGAGAAAGATTTTGAATCAAAAGGAACAAGAAAACGAAAGACGAAAAGATAAAGAGAAAATATGAAACTATGATGCATGTGGAATATATTAACTAAAAATGGAATATATTGGAGCTATTTAGAATGGATTTGCTCAAGTAATATATAACGTCATCAGAAATGAAATTTTATTTAAAAAATGAAGTTTACACATGACAAATGAGAGAGAAGTACACACACACACAGAACACACACACACACACACACACACACACACACACACACACACACACACACACACACACACATATATATATATATATATATATATATAGGTATATATCCTGCATTGATAACGTTTAAGAACGCATAAGATGTCTTGTTTTACTTAAGTTGTTGATAGTTTTTAGTATCCAACATTCCTTGTGTATTGATTTGATGACGACAGTCGTAAATTGATGGTAGTTGTCTCTTGTAGCAGTGCATTTTGTATTCATCATCATCATCAGCATATATCTTCATCGTGATGAATTTTGTTTCATTTTATAAAAAAATGAAAATGCTTAAATTTAATCGAAATTATGTTCATGTATTTTCCATAGCATAAAACATCTCTTTTTGTTTTTTTCTCTTTTTATGTTTAGCTGAGTTTTCTTTGAATTTCTGAAAGTTTCACTGATGTTCGATTTTTGGTACTAGTTATAGGATTACGTAACTTCCGGCTTCGGAAACGGAAAGCGTTTTTTTCCTTTTTTTTTTTCTTCCTTTTTTGTTTTTTTAAGCTGCGAATTTTAGTTGAGATCTTAGAGTTTTTGATGTTTTCGGGGCTTAATACTTCTTGGAGAAATTCATATTTATCCGGGTGTAGTTTATGCTAATTGGAAGATTTTTGTCGTCACACTCGAGGTATTTTTAAGAACAACTCCCGAGTGAATAACATAATTTTTATCGTGTGCCTTATTATTTAAAAAATATGACTTATACGTGGTTTTAGTGTTCTTTAAGATTTTGCGACAGTTATTATCCCTAGCTAGTGATTTACGCTAGTTTTACGGTGTACATTTTTCTTTTTTAAGTAGAGGAATTATATTATAAATTGAATTACATTGACCAGCAAATACAGGAAACACTTCATGGGACATACGGAACCACTGGACCGCTGTTTCAACCTTATTTACCATAACTATATAATTTGGACACCGGCTTATTGGCCCAGTGAGTAGAGTGTTCGCCAATGGTCCGGGAGATCGGGGTTCAATTCCAGGTCGAGTCTTACCAAAGACTTTTAAAAAAAAGGTACTTGATATCACTTTGCTTAAAACTCAGCATTATAAGGTACGTATCAAGGGTAAAGTGGAGCAACACAGGGAAAGTATTAGCGCCCTCCTCTCCACCTTGGTGTAGTAGCTATTGAAATAGGAGAGTTCGGGTCGCCCTCGACTAAAGTCGCCAACTTTACTTTTTATATAATTTGGCATCGCTTGTGTGCGATGTGAACCAGTAGTCAGAGGTAGAGTTTCCGCTCTGCATTCTGCGGACGCTGATTCGATATCCAGTGGGGAATATCACGGTATACACTACTGGTAGACCTAATAAGGTTGAAACAGCTGTCCAATAGTTCCGTATGTCACACGAAGTGTTTCCCAGATTTGCTGGTCATGGTAATTCAGTTTAGTTTTATTGTGTTTGTTTTTATTTGAATGCAGCCAGTTTATCTCAAAAATAGGATTACATCAGTTTTTGGTATCTATATTTACCAAGCCCTCCGCTCAGGCAGGATATGACACAAGGTCAATTTTTAAGCGGAGTTTAACAGGTTTCAATTCAGAGTTTTCCTTCTCCTAGACTAGTTGCCTCACCAAGTCTGAAGAACCCAGTCTGCCCTACTATTTACCCATAGCTGGAGGGAGAATAATTGGATTCATACCTTTCCCAAGTTTCTAAAGTTTTTGGTATCAATTAATGACGTAAGGCAGAGTACGTATGTTTTTACTTTACGACCTACCTCTCCTGTTGTTGAGTCGGATTCGGCAGGCCGTTTCACCTCTGGGTGGTTCTGCCGGGTGTGCCTCGGCACTGAAGAGTTCCTCCGGTCTCAGGGGGCCATCCTCCCAGGCTTTTACACCCTTCGGTTCGGTTTATTGCCTGGCACCTGAGGCGCCCCTAATAAGGGGAATGCCAACGGGGCCGAAGGTATTTTTGGCAATGCCGGACGCGTGTGGGCTTTGCCCTGTGTTGAACCCACCTTAAAACGGCCTTGTGCCAGATTTGTCCGGTGGTTGGACGGATGATAAATACCAGAGTAGGTATTTTGTTGTAGATATCTGTATCTATGCTGGATATTGTTCCATCTTTGTGGGTGAATATAATGAGTATATTCTTGTTGGATAATTCCTTACTTACGTAAAGATGTCTTTTTGCAATTTTGGTTCCATACTCAGTAGTGTTTATAGCTGCTGATTGTACAAGGACTGTCTTCAAAGTTCCATTTTAGTTAAGGTCCCTTGGGTGAACATGAGAATTTGAGTAGAGTTTTTCGATCAATAATTGAAATTTCTTAATTCATTTAATGAATTTAAATCAATGAATATACAGTTTAGTTTTCAGCCTTATTTAAAAACCAGAACATAATATATGGTGTCGATAAAATACATACGAGGTACTTTCAATAAGTTTCCAGACTTTTTTTGTACAGGCATTTAAAATTGTCGTAGACTCTTGAAAATTCACTATGTTATTGCTATACATTTTAGGAGATGACTGACCAATTTTTATGATTTCAAGTTTAAATGAACAGCTACAGCAACAATTGGAATACACCCTACTAAAGCCTGATTGTCACAGCTGGTGAATTTCAAAAATGCAATCTGGTCGTGAGGACACTTTAGAAGGATATGCAACAAAATTCTGTTTTAAACTTGGAAAAAATGCCACAGAAACGTATGGAATGCTACAGTCCCAACCGACTGGGCAATACACAGAGTTAATGTCAAAACAGTTTTGTTTCAGATAACTCAGTTTAGCATAAGTACACAGTTTAGAGGTCAAAACAGTTCTATTTCGAGCAATTCAGTTCAGCATAAGTACGCAGTTTAAATGTCAACACAGTTCTATTTTAAACAATCCAATTTAGCATGAATGCGCAGTTTAAATGCCAAAAACAGTAAACTCAAACCACGGTTTAATTTTATTTAACCCATAGATAGAAGCCTTATCAGGTGCTACCACTCCGGGTCAGAGTGGACCTGGGGGCGATGACAATGAAGGAGTACTCCGTATTCCCCAAATCTCCAACATTACTGGTGCTTCACCATCAGATTGTTTAGTTTCATATCCAGGACACTCTGCAGAGAAGCAGTCGGTATACTCTACCGTCCCAGCTAACTAAGTAAAAAAATTGATTTAAAACCAGAACATAATGTATGGTGTCAATAAAATGAATACTAACAAAAATTTAGCAAAAAAAAAAAAGAAAAAAAGAATAGAAACATGCTCAACTTTTAAAAAATATTCTAAGGGAAATACGTGAAGTTTACGACTGCAATTTACAGGTTTATATTTGTTTAATTGCATATCTAAAACTTATGGTTAATCTAAAGTCGAAATTTAAATAAGATTGGCTCGGCTTATATACTTGAGTTTAGTGTTGATAGTATTTTGGTTTTATTTCTATTTAATTATTTTTATTTCTGTTTTTTTTTAATCCGAGATGAAAATTTCGAAGCGAAACTTAAAACTTTGTATTTTATCGTTAAAAGATTAGTTGTGAATATATTTGGGCTGCTTAACTTTTTTGTTCCGTTTAGTTTACGCGATTTAGTTTATGTCATGATTTATGCATTTTTTGCCTATTGACCCTTGTGATTTTTCGTCCTGTTTTTAACCAAGTTCGGATGTTTTTACGGCGTAGTTTTAGTTCATAAATGTGGTTAGATTTTTTCTGTATTCTGTCCGCGCTTTTAAGAATGACGTTTTTGGTGATACAATTTAACAAGAATTGTTTTCAATTCCTACACGAGTGACCGGAAATTAGGCGATTCCTATTGCTTCTGATTTACTGTAGGTTTCTTCTTTGTATTTCCATGGCGACCAGTTGGGAGTAGGTTTGTGATTAAATCCAACGGTTACATACATACATTCATTCATACATATGTATAGCTTCAGTTTCGATACTATTTGAAGACACCTCATATTTTGAAGAGAATTAACGTTACATTCATTGTTTATTTCTATGTAGGTAAATACAGCTTCAGTCTAGATACTATTTGAACACAGTTCGTATTTTGAAGAAAATTAATGTTTCATTCAAAGTTTATATGTCTGGGTAAATACAGCTAAAGTTTCGAGACGATCTGAACACAGCTCGTATTTTGAAAAAAGATTAATGTTTCATTCAATGTTGGATACCAATGAAGAGACAACAACACTTGTCTATAAAAATATTTACTTCGTGTTTATTTATGAAAGGGTCGAAATGCCGCAAGCGAGCGAGAGAGAGAGAGAGAGAGAGAGAGAGAGAGAGAGAGAAAGAGACAGACAGACAGACAGACAGACTGGACAGGGAACTTCTATATTCGACACCATATCTTCTTCACTCACGGTGTGATTTAGAGCTCCACTACTTAGTACTTCTTTGACTTGGCTGATCAGGGTATTTCTCAACGTGAGGCAATTGCCCCCCACCCAGTGCTGTGCCCAAAGCAGCTTCTGGTCTGACTGCTCGCTTCTCCTGACTGACCGCCTGTCATGTGGGGGTTAAAACTTTGTGCTTATATGATATTCATAATACCCACGCGTTTGCCTTCTGTATCGTGATTCATTCCCAGTGTCCCCTTGTTTACACTAGTGCACAACCTGCTTACAAAATCTCTAACTGACGGGTCAGTCAAAGGTCAATATGCAACATCAATATATATTTCTGTCTTGGTAAATACAGCTTCAGTCTCGAACACAGCTCGCCCTTGAAGAAAATTAACGTTTCCTTTATTTTACATTTCTGTCTTGGTAAATACAGCCTAAGTCTCGATTCTATTTGAACACAGCCAACATTTTGAAGAAAATTAATGTTTCATTTAAGATTCATTTCCGTCTAGGCAAATACAGCTAAAGTTTCGGGACTATCTGAAAACAGGTCGCATTTTGAAAAAAACAAAAAAACAAAAACAAAGTATCATTCACAGTTCATTTATCTCTTGGTAAGTGCAACTTCAGTCTCGATACATTTTGTATACAGCTTGCATTTTTAAGAAAATCAACATTTCATTTAATTTTCCTTTCTGTCTTGGTAAATACAGTTTCAGTCTCGATACTTTTTGAACACAGACTGTCTTTAAATGAAAATTAACGTTTCATTTATTTTTCATTTCTGTCTTGTAAAATGCAGCTTTTGTCTCAATACTTTTTGAACACACCACGTAATTGTATGTATGTATGTATGCATGTGTGTATGTATGTATGTATGTATGTATGCATGTGTGTATGTATGTATGTATGTATGTAGCCCTTGTTCTTGTTTGCCAAATTAATCCACAAGAGTAAATGTGAAACCCTTGTACGCATGAGAAATGACCGAATACGATATCTGCGACTTGATTTATCTAGCGTTTATAAACTTCATTTTCTGTCGCTAAGATTCCTCCACTTTTAAGCAATACAAACAACAAACCATTTGCTCTTCCATGCGAATTTATGAACGTATTTCCATCAATTAGGCAGAACTGAAATTAATTATTAGCAATTAACTAAACCTGATTATGTTACCGCTTCTTTACAAACGCCACTTGACGAAGAAAGTATTATATATTTTGAACTCTTAAAACAGCGTTTTTTGTTTTGTTTTGTTTTGTTTTCTGACGCTAAAATGATAGCATAAATCCTTGAAAGAAAAAAAAAATCAAACTCATTCGCCTTTTGGTTAGAAGATAAAAATCTGATGTTTAGACGGAAATCTGGTGAATTAGTTCCATTAGGTGTCATTTTCTAAGTTTAGCTTCATCTAAGTTTAGCTTCATCTAGTCTTCTACAGGGCTCTCTCAAGATCGAACTTGCCAACCTACCGCGCTAACCATTTTACTACGCAAAGCCTCCTCATTAATTCGATTGGTTTTCCTTTACTAACTTTAGTTTGGTACAAGACTGTAAATATGGGACACCAAGTGAGAACCGAATTCACTAACATCGAACTGCCAGCCTAGTTCACTAGAATAGTAATCGATCAAAGAATAAATGCGATTTTATGACTCATCAACTCATAAAATGTCGAAGACATTTTATGAATATAGATTTGGGGCTGAAATTAATTGGTCAGGTATGAGGTACCTGGTGAGAATCGAACTCACTCAAAATAGTTTGCTAGCCAGGCTAGCCAAACGTTATACCACGCGAGACACCTCATTAATTAAATTAGTTGTCATTTACAAATATTAGTTTAGCACAAGGTCAGATGTATGGGTCCCCAGTGCGGATTGACTTCACTAATATTAGTCTACTAATCTAGTTAACTTTTTGATTGAAAAAAAAAAAATAAACGCGATTTTATGGCACATCGACTCAAATTGTTTCGGCCATTTTAAAAATATAAATTTGGAGCTGAAATTTATTGTTTCGGTTCTAGAGAACAGTTCCAAAGGGATCAACCCTGACCCGAAAAACACTTGCCTCTGAATTTAGAAGTGTGAGGCCAAATTTATTGTCTGATGCTTAATGCATCCTTTTTTAACGGGTGAATACTAATCATATTTACCAACCCCTCCGCTCGGGCAGGATATGACACAAGGTCAGTTTTTAAGCGGAGTTTAACAGGTTTTAATTCAGAGTTTTCCTTCTCCTAGACTAGTTGCCTCACCAAGGCTGAAGAACCTAGTCTGCCCTACTATTTACCCATAGCTGAAGGGAGAATAATTGGATTAGGGTATTAGTGCTATGTGAAATGCAAACAGTCTCGTCCAGGATTTGAACTCGTGTCGCCGTGTGCATTTCCTACGACGGTAACCATTACACCACGGGCACCTCCGAAATGGGTGAATGCTAATTGGCTGAAGAAAATTTTTGCCACCGCTCACGATAGATGGTCCTTTCTTGGGAGGTTCCTTATATTGGTTTATATTGGTTGAATACCAATATAAACTCATATCCTGCCATCGCGGGGGAGGTGGAGGTGAACAAATCCCATCAGTTTTTATAGAGTTATCACTTAGTTTTGGTATGGTTATGTATTTCTCGGCGTCAGTGATTCGAATTTAGGCCAATGATGACTTTCAAAGCAGTACAGAAGATCTTATCACTTGGAAGTTTGTTGCAACACAGTCTTCCTATTTTCTCAACCACTTAGACTTATGAATAGATAAAAGTTTCCCTTAGATTATCCTCTCGAAGCTCCATATGGAATGGAATTCTTTTATGGCATCTCATTAAGTTTTCAGTTTTTTTAGTTCCGCCTTTCCCTTCATGGCATCTCCCAAAGTAAGAAATACTACTTGGCAGTGTCCATCTCCTTTTCCATAACCTATTAGGTCATCAGGGTCTTAAGTATTTCCTTTCATGACACCTCTCAGGGCAATATAGTTTACTTAGCAGTTCCCGTCTCTCCTAGTAACATGCGACAGATTGTTGTGAGTTACCTGGTACCGGAAGCAGCTTCTTGGTATTCTCGAGTGGGGTTGACAAGTGCACTTCTTGGCATCATAGAAGAGTATTGACTAGGGAAGCTTGTTCAGCTACAATCTAGAAGTATCTGAGCGAAAAGTGTTTAAATACAAAAATACTTTCCGATATTTAGCATTTTTGTCACCGCTGGCTAATCTGAACTCAAACCCGCTCTCATCCGACTTACCGACTGTGAAATTAAAAAAAGAAAATTGGAACGTCCACGTTAAGTTGTTCGGGTCAGATTGGGGACTCTATCGAATTCACATCTCTCTCTCTCTCTCTCTCTCTCTATATATATATATATATATATATATATATATATATATATATATATCATTCCTGTTATTTTCATAACTCTTTAGCTTCCACACTATCTATCTCATTCCTGTTATTTTCATAACTCTTTAGATTTCACACGATCTATCTATATATCTATATATCTATCTCATTCCTATTATTTTCATAACTCTTTAGATTCCACACTGTACTTACTGAAAACTCGACCCTAATTTTATCGAGAGGTTAACAGTTATGGCTCAGTAAAGGTAATTGCTCATCCAACAGAGGAATTTTTATCATATCATTATCATCATCATAAATGCCTGGTAATAGCATAGAATTCCCTGAATCTCGCTCACTATCCGTCCCTATCGTCCATCACACCTGGCTGCTCCTCTAAACTGCACCTTGTGTCCACACAGAGCTGATTGAAGTCCTTGCTGGTCGGCCAACACTCGTGTGTCGATGTGTAGGAAACAATAAAAGAACGTCGCTTATGAGTTCGTTCTTGGATTTCCTGCGTTACCCAGCATGTCTTGTTCGTTTTACTTAGATGGTTTGCGAGATGGGAGATAAGTGGCAGTACAGTTGCGGCTTTGTGGAGTGTTTCGTCTAGTATTAGTTCAAAATAGCTCGTAGCATACTTGTGTAGTTCTCATCTAACTTCTTCTCCATGAGTTTCGCTAGAATCCCGGAAGTGCATCGATACAGTAGTGCTGACACAGCCACAACTTGGAAGATATTCCGTTTTATTTCATCAGAGAGATCATATAGTCGATAACCTATCAATCAAGGTCTTCGCTTTTCCTTTGCGTATGGTGACATCGCTTTCAGTAGATGAGATATTGCTGCCGAGATATGTGAACAGGTTTACAAATTTTAAAGGGTTTCACTTTGATTGGAGATGGCTCCCTCTTATTCAAAATACCTTAACTCTGTTTTATTTGCGGTAGGAATTTGGTTCGAGTGGGCTTATTTGCGAGAAGTGCTAGATCATTTGTGTTTTCTGCATCTGTTACCGTTTATTCGGGCTATCATCTGCTTCTTGCTTGTTTGTTGTTGTTTTTTTTTAATGAGAAACCACCAATTTCATTACATCTATTAACGTTCGTCTTGGCAGGTCATAAAAATATATGGCGCGAATGTATCTGCTTGCAAGACTCCAGTGACAAAGTCAAAGAAGTCCGTGTCACCATCGGATAAGTGAACCATTGCTTTCGTGTCTTTGTAAAGCTTCATTATAACGCTAACAGTTTCTTCGGGAAGAAGTATTTGCTTCATCTTTTCATTGTGTATGGAATCAAATGCCTTGGAGAAATCTACGAGCAACAGTGTTACCTCGAGATTTTTTGCTCGTACTCTTTCGATGATTCGATGGATATGTGAATTAGTGAATCGATTTCTTCGAAAATCGTTCCAGTGGTGATGAGAATTTTCTCGACTCCAGGTCGGATACGATTGAGAAATTAGTATTATTTATCTTGGCAGTTATAGTAGTAAGAATTATTGCTATGTAGTTCTTTGTGATTCCGAGGTTTCCTTTATTGGGGACGAGGGGCATGGAGCCTTTTGTCCATTTTTTATTTTATTTAGTGTTTTGTTTATTTTGTTTAGCATTCTATAATCGAAAAAGTATGTCGTCAAGATTTCTTTGACTTCCACATTTTTGGAGGTATTTCGTCGAATCCTATAGCTTTTCTGTTTTTATCTATTAGTAGTTTTTCAGTATTGTGTCAAATTCTTCATCTGGTAACTGTCATAGTTTGATGTCTTCTCGGCTATTAATAGTTTTTGCTAGTTTATTTGTGATTTCATGAGAGTTCCCAAACAAATTCTCGAAATATTCTTTTCACTTCAAGGTTGGCAGATTTTAGTTTTGCTCCCGGTACTTTTCCATCTGATTCATTTATATACTGTCTGTTATGTTAATCTTGACTGTCTGTCTTTTACCAAATTCCTGATTTTATTGATTAGGTCTTGAATGTATTCTAGTTACTCTTTTAGTGATTACTCTCTGGTTTTTCTTTTGGCGCAATATCGGATTTCCTTGATATGATAAGGATTTTTTTTTCACATCTCATTTTCCGGAACTGCTTGTTACTTCCAGAAAAGTCTACACTTGGCTCTTGGTTTGGTTCGTATGCAGTAGGAATTTGGTTTGAATGAGCTTATTGTAACAAAATGTTATATTCGTCATTCGGAGTATGTCTTTCGGGTGTCTTCTAAAGAGTATCAAACGTGTTTCTTACAATTACCGAATGCTGATTTCTATTATCAGTATTGATAAGTAAGGACCAGTCATTTCGTTAAGTTTTTTTTCTTATTTCTGCGTTGGCTAAGCTGAATCTTTGCTGAGACAATTCTGTGATCGGAAGATACTCCTTCGAAAGCAGAGTATGCTTCATAGTTAACTTCTTATTTATAAATATCTGATCAAGTTGTTTTTAGAGTAATTAAGGTTGATGTATGTCAATAGATTTCCCTTCCTTTTTTGAAATTTAGTTTTTAAACATACAGACTTGTTCTCGAGAGAAAAATCCTGCTAGGTATCCATCATTTCTATTTGGCAAGTCGTGTAATCAGAATTCATAATTTCCGTCTTTGCCTATATGAGTAGTCCTGTTTCCACCAATGATCAGGACGTTGTGTTTGGAAATGTGTTGGACAAGGGAGGTTAGCTCGTTATGGAAAGGGATAATGTCTGTTCCATTGATTAGCATAGGTGGGACTGAAGCAAGAGACAACTGTTGTGCAGGGTTTGCTGTTAAATCTTGTACACACCATTCTCAGTTGAAGTTTCCCTGTGCTATTTAGTGATTTTAAGTAACATTTCAATATCTCCAATGGCGGTATGAATGGGGTTGTTCCGTAAAAATACCGAGACAAATCCACCTCCATTTCTAGGATCATATTTTAGTTTTAGTTTTCTATGGTTGGTTGGTTGTTTTTTTTTTTTGTTTTTTTTTTTGTTTAATCACATATCAACCTTTGTGGGAGTATCCTCGTGGTGTAAGGAGAAGCGAGCAGTCAGCCCAGAAGTGCCCATACGAATAAAGTCTGGAAATTTATTTAATGATACTCGTATATATATATATATATACACGGTGGAACGATGAAATTGTCGTCCTAAAGAAAACAACACTACAGCTTTATTTTAAAACTTTTATTGAAAAAATCAATTCAGGTAACTTGATTATGTAGTAGAGCTGATATCTATTCAATGTAGCTGCCTTCAGCCTCAATCACCGCCTCGATACGGATCCGGAACTGAGGGCATGCCTTTTCCATAAGCGCCAGCGGGATCTCGGTGAATACTCGGCGGATGGCGGTGATCAGGCTGGCTTTGGTATTGTAGGACGTCATATTGGTAATGTTCTCGATGTATGACCAAACGAAGTAGTCTAGCGGATTCAGGTCGGGGAAGGAGGGGTAATGAGAGAAGGATACACAGTCGTAGCACTCCTTCTGAAGCCAAGCCCGGGTCTCTTTGGACTAGTGAACCGGCGCCGAGTCCTGCTGCCACACCCAGGGTCTACCACCGGCCACCTGATTGCACCTGGGGATCATCACACTCTTCAGCAGATCCAGGTACACTTTGGTGTTGACTTTCAAGCCGACTTCGAAGTGGTGAGGTGGCGTGATGTGGCCCTCACTTGAAACCACACCAAAGACCATGACCGTAGCCGGAAACTTTGTTTTAATCACCCTGGGCACGTTGAACCGTCCAGATTTGCATTTTGAGGGTGCTGGCAATGGTCCTATTGTCATAACTTGGATCGGTAGAGACATGAAATGTACAGCGGCGCATCTCCAGTCTCTCTCGTTGAACATTGTGTCACTTTCAGATATGATAGATGGCTCTTACCGCTCTTGGGATCTGTACACAACTGGCCAACTAGTAGATGGTTTGCAACAAAAAAAGAAAACCGATTTTCATTAAACGGAAATGGAATCATGTCGTCTTTTCTAAGGCGACAATTTTATCGTTTCATCCTATATATATATATATATATATATATATATGTGTGTGTGTGTGTGTATTTAGGCAGCATTTCTTCATTAATACATATTTCATTGAACATAATTGACATTTTTTGTCTACATATTTTTTTGTTGATCCTTTTGTATTGCCGTATTGATTTTATAATATTCAACGGGAATTGGTTGATGAATCTTCCATAATTATTTATTTACCTTATTAGGATCAGTGAGGCGTATGTTTCTATGAATCAATGTTTTTAATATTTTTTCATCTGATTTATAATTGTAGCGCATTTGGTTACTATAAAAAAGCTTGATATATGTTTGTTGTCTATTATGTTCAATATATATATATATATATATATATATTCGCATTGTAACGTAATCTTATAACAATTTTCGTTCAGAATTCTATGTACATATGCTTAACTTTTTAATGGGAAATCGTTTGTTAGTCTTGTGCAAAACTTTCCAGCGTCCTTTGCTATTTATCCTGTTTTTCTTTTACGCATTCTTTTGCTCCAATACAGAATTATTCTGTTTGGGACGTTTTGCACACCTAGTAATAATAGTTACCTTAACTCTGGTGTGAAATATGGTCATTAATTCGTGCCATATGCAATTTCCTTTGAAAAATATAGAGTATTTATATAAGTCCTTCCTTGCTTCTCCAGCAGTGTCCCGCGTGGTGGACCCCCTCATATGGATGTGCAAAAGCAGGACGACCAGCACGAACTTACATACAGCAACTATGTGAGGACACAGGATGTAACCCTGAAGACCTGCCGGAGGCGATAAATGATAGGGAGAAATGGCGAGAGAGGGTCAGGGATATCCGCGCTGGCGGCGGGACATGATGATGATGAATGATATAAGTAAGATGGCGACCATAGTCGAGGGTAACCCGAATGCTTCATTTTCGATAGCTACTACACTGAGGTGTAGGGGAGGGCGCTACACCTTTCCCTGGAGTGCTCCATTTTACCCTTATAATGCTGAGTGTTAAGCGAGCTAGCATCAAGTACCATTTTTTGAGCCTTTGATATGACTCGACCAGGGATTGAACCTAGGTCTCCCGAGCCCCTGGCGAACACTCTAACCATTATGCCAATGTCCGGTATAGGTTTTATATAATTTGAGATAAATTTGGTGAAAAAAAAAATTAAAACGTAATCGGTAAGGACGAGAAAGAGAAAGAAAAGGCAAAAAAAAAAAAAGAGACCTTTTTCAAAAACAGGAAAGAAAAAGAACTAAAATAGTTTTTAAAGCAAAACAAAATAAATCAAAAGAAATAAAATATATTTAAGAATAATAAATAAAAATAAATAGAATAAAAATATAAAAACAACAGAATCGTATTTTAGACAAACATAAATAAATATATGATAAATAAATAAAGGAAATGTTGAAATATTGTCAAACGAGGAAGAAGAAAAATAAAACAAAGAACAAAGAGGCCAATAGATCTTGGAAGAGACAAGATGGAGAAAAGACAAAAAAAAAAATTAGAAAAAAAAAGAAGGGAGGAGGTAAGATGATGGTGTGGGGTGAGGGTGTTGAGCGTTTAATGAGGCGCTAGTGTGTCATGGGCTGTTCCTTACGAGTGTCGACTGCCGAACCGACACCTGATACAAAACCAAGTGGAGACTCAAGAGAAACTAAAACTCTCCAAGTGCTTAAAACAAAAGTGGCTGTTTATCACAAGCAAATGACCTCAATAAATAACATGACTCCAGTTTTTCCGCCATTTTTTTTATTGTAATGCGATGGTCATAGTCGATTTTGAGGTTGTAGCAAAGATCTATTTATCTATCTATCTATCTATCTATCTATCTACACACACGCAGCCACACCTCCACATATCGACACACTCACACACACACACATAAACATATATATATATATATATATATATATATAATCATTTAATCATCTACCTTTCTTTTCACTCTCCGTTTTAATATATCTCAATCTATTCATTTACATCTATCTATCTATCTATCTCCTTATATACACACACACGCAGTCACACCTCCACACACACACACACATACACACACACACACACACATATATATATATATATATATATATATATATATATATATATATATATATATATATATATATATATTCAACTCTGAATAAAATCATCCTCTGAATATCTACTTTTTTTCTACATACATACATACATACATATATATATATATATATATATATATATATATATATATATATATATATATATATATATATATATATATATATATGTACATACATACATATATATATTCAACTATGAATAAAATCATCCACTGAATATCTAACGTTTTTTATTCATACATACATACACATACATATATATATATATATGTGTATATATATATATATATATATTTACATACATACATAAATACATATATATATGCATACACACACACACACACACACACATATATATATATATATATATATATATATATATATATATATATATATATATATATGTATATGTATATAATCATCCTCTAAATATCTAAAGTTTTTTATATTTGCACATTTACATCATATATATCATATCCGATTGATACACGCACGTGTGCGCTCACACCCATATATATATATAATATGTGTATATAACATATACACATAGTATATGAAAATATATAATTTATATATAATATAAATGTCATATATCTTAAGTACATAATATATAATACAGATAATGTATATACATCATATATAATATATACAGGGTAGGGCAGAGCGGAGGAGCAATTTTGAACATTTCACCGAATCATTAACTTTGGTTTCAAACAAATTTTATTGTCATCACCACGTTCTGATTATGTATATTATATGTATATGTAATGATCCAAATTAGATGAATTTATTTTGACGCAAAGACACCGTTAAATGTTTCAGTTTTAATAGCCTTCATCAGGACTTTGATATCATGAGAATTGTTCACTCAGCAATGGATGCTTGTCGAGATAACACAGGAGCAAATAAAATCTTTACAACGAAAAGATACAAACGTGCTTACAGCGTTTTTAATTTAGAATAATTAAGTACGAGTTTAGCACGTGGAACGATATTTGAAAATGTTGGATTTTTTTTTCATGAGACAAGAACAATCCTCACGTCTTTTAAAGAAATATGCAGAGATAGGTAAGTTTCGTAAGAATTGAGCACTCTGGTAGCCGATAAGGTATAAAAAATATAAACAAAGGCTGCTGCTGCTGTTGCTAAAATAAATACCTTAAAATTTCCTTAGCCAACGTAGTCCGCTTGGTGGCCGACAGGTTTGAAGCTTAGTCTAACGTAAAGTTGGAACGGGTTTCGATCCCGGCTTCGAGCGTCCTGCGTGTCTAGTCACACTGAAGAGTTCAGATAGAACGAAACGGTCTGTCTGTGGATGACTATATATATATATATATATATATATGTGTGTGTGTGTTGAAAAACCTAAAATTAATCCCACGTTATTAAAATGTACGAATATGAAAAGACACAAGCTCATCACAGAATTATTCTACTTTCAGTTTGATTTATTTGTCATCTTTGAACGTTTCGGTTTTTAAATGTGAAAACATTAAAACTTCATTAGGGTAATTAAACTTTTAAACTAAACGAAAAATAAACATTCTATTTACGTTGGTAGCGTTTTATTTTGAATCTATGTGATGCAGTTTGTGTTTGAAAATTTATTTTTTTTAAATAACACATTTCTTTAAAAATTCATATCATAGTCTAATAATTCATGTTTGTTCATATTTACCTAATTTTCGATTTATCACCTTATCTAGCTAAATTAATGCTAAAAAGTTAAAAATTACTTTATTTAAAATGATTTGACTTCCTCGTCGTCTTCTCTCTCTCGCTCTCTCTCTCTCTCTCTCTCTCTCTCTTTATATCTATCTATCTATCTATCTATCTATTAAGAGAGAGAGACGGAATGAGAGGACGAGAAAGAATCAAATTAACATTGATAGAGATGGGTTATAGAATATTTGAAATAGGTAGATATGAACAAATTAGGAAAAATATGAACATATCTGTTGAGAGAGACTGATATGACTTTTTAAAGAAAATACTTTACATTTTTAAAATAAACTTTTTGAATATTAATTATACCCTGTTAAACTGAAACTAAATAACACCACTGACAATAGAATGTTTAAAATTCTCTCTCTCTCAAAAAAAAACAAAAAAACAAAAAAAAACAAAAAACAAAAACAACAAACAAAAACAACAAACAAATGAATAAAAATTCACACGCCCAGATGAAAGTTTAATATCTTCACTCTTAAAATTAATTTAAGGTTGGCGAATAATTCAAACTGTAAATAAATTTATGCTCGGAATACCTTGTAGATTTTTATTTGTACATTTTCACACACACACACACACACACACACACACATATATATATATATATATATATATATATATATATATACATGGTGCATATGAGATGACTGACCAATATTTATGATTTCATGTTCAAATGAACATCTACAGCAGCAACTGGAACACACCCTACTAAAGCCTGATTGTCACAGCTGATGAATTTCAAAAATGCAATCTGGACGTGAGGACACTTTAGAAGAACGATATGCAATAAAATTCTGTTTTAAACTTGGAAAAAATGCCACAGAAACATATGGAACGCTTCAGACTGCTTTTGGAGCATCTTGCATGAATCGTAAATCAGTTTTTGAGTGGCATAAGAGATTCAAGGAAGGCAGGGAGTCTGTGAGGGATAATGAGAGGTGTGGCAGGAGTAAGGAAGTCAATACACCACAGTTGATTGGCCAAGGGATTAGGGTTAGGGCTACTATGTCGAAGTTTTAAGGGAGTTCAGGAAGAGATTCCGTCGGAAGAGGCCTGGACTCTTCAAATCGGGTCAGTGGCATTTCCACGAGGACAATACACCAGTCCACAACTCCATCCTTGTCACAGATTATTTGACCAAGATGGGCATTAAGACAGTTCTTCAGCTTCCCTATAGTCCAAACATTGCTCCCTGTGACTTTTGGTTATTCCCTAAGCTCAGAGGCTGTCGTTATGAGAGAATTGTGGAGATGAAAGAGGCTGTGACGAAGGTCATTGACACGCTCACACAATATGACTTCCATAGGGCCTTCCATAGGTTGTTTGACCGGTACAACAAGTTCATTGCAGCTGGAGGAGAATACTTCGAAGGGGACTAGAGTTTCATGTGTGTAGTATCAGTAGAAGTACCCACACGAAAAAAGTCTGGAAACTTATTTAATGATCCTCTTATATATATATTACCTGATCCATGACTGGATTAAAAGGATTTTAGGAACACCAGTGAGTGACATTGAAAGGGGGAACATAGGAATAAGCGAAAAATTAAAAAAAATGTGTCTTTATTTGTAATTGAAAGATTTTGCATAATAATTCAAATGAAAAGTATTCGCGTATAAATTGAATAGTTCATTTCTTTGTTATTTTTTTTATTTTTAACTTTGAGTTGCCCTGATTTAAAATTAACATATTTTCTTCTAAGAAATAGGAAAAGGATTTGTTTAAAAAATCAATTCTGAGTTATTCATAAACAATGCTTTCGTTAAAGTTTTGTAATTTTTATTTTTACCCTTTAAAAATGTAAAATTACCGGTAGGTACTATAAGTAATGTGTCCTCATAATGATAATAAGCTAAGAATTAAAAATAGAAAATTCTGACACTGCTGGAGAAGCAAGGACATGATCATAAGTGATGTACTCCTATGGACCCCCACATATAGCCGAGCAAAAGCAGGACGACCAGCTCGAACATACATACAGCAGCTATGTGAGGACACAGGATGTAACCCTGAAGACCTGCCAGAGGCGATGAAATAAGTTAAGAATAAAAAATCTAAAATTATTGGTAGGTACTATAAATTATGTGTCCTCATAAAGATAATAAGCTAAGAATAAAAAATATGAAATTACTGGTAAGTACTATAAATAATGTGTCCCCATAAGGATAATAAGCTAAGAATAAAAAATATAAAATTACTGGTAGGTACTATAAATAATGTATCCTTATAATAATAATAAGCTAAGAATTAAAAATAAAAAATTATTGGTAGGTACTATAAAAAAATGCATCCTTATAATAATAATAAGCTAAGAATAAAAAATATAAAATTACTGGTAGGTACTATAAATAATGTGTCCTTATAATAATAATAAGCTAAGAATTAAAAATAAAAAATTACTGGTAGGTACTATAAATAATGTGTCCTCATCATAATAATAAGCTAAGAATTAAAAATAAAAAATTACTGGTAGGTACTATAAATAATGTGTCCTCATCATAATAATAAGCTAAGAATAAAAAATAAAAAATTACTGGTAGGTACTATAAATAATATGTCCTCATCATAATAATAAGCTAAGAATAAAAAATAAAAAATTACTGGTAGGTACTATAAATAATGTGTCCTCATCATAATAATAAGCTAAGAATAAAAAATAAAAAATTACTGGTAGGTACTATAAATAATGTGTCCTCATCATAATAATAAGCTAAGAATAAAAAATAAAAAATTACTGGTAGGTACTATAAATAATGTGTCCTTATAATAATAATAACTAAGAATAAAAAATATAAAATTACTGGTAGGTACTATAAATAATGTGTCCTTATAATAATAATAAGCTAAGAATTAAAAATAAAAAATTACTGGTAGGTACTATAAATAATGTGTCCTCATCATAATAATAAGCTAAGAATTAAAAATAAAAAATTACTGGTAGGTACTATAAATAATGTGTCCTCATCATAATAATAAGCTAAGAATAAAAAATAAAAAATTACTGGTAGGTACTATAAATAATATGTCCTCATCATAATAATAAGCTAAGAATAAAAAATAAAAAATTACTGGTAGGTACTATAAATAATGTGTCCTCATCATAATAATAAGCTAAGAATAAAAAATAAAAAATTACTGGTAGGTACTATAAATAATGTGTCCTCATCATAATAATAAGCTAAGAATAAAAAATAAAAAATTACTGGTAGGTACTATAAATAATGTGTCCTTATAATAATAATAACTAAGAATAAAAAATATAAAATTACTGGTAGGTACTATAAATAATGTGTCCTCATAATAATAATAAGCTAAGAATTAAAAATCAAATATTACTGGTAGGTAGTATAAATAATGTATCCTTAAAATAATAATAAGCTAAGAATTAAAAATAAAAAATTATTGGTAGGTACTATAAATAATGCATCCTTATAATGATAAAAAGCTAAGAATAAAAAATATAAAATTACTGGTAGGTATTATAAATAATGTGTCCTCATAATAATAATAAGCTAAGAATTAGAAATAAAAAAATTACTGGTAGGTACTATAGATAATGTGTCCTTATAATAATAATAAGCTATGAATAAAAAATATAAAATTACAGGTAGGTACTAAAACAAATGTGTCCTCATAATAATAATAGGGTAAGAATTAAAAATAGAAAATTACTGGTAGGTACTATAAATAATGTGTCGTCATAATAATAATAAGCTAAGAATTAAAAATAGAAAATTAGTGGTAGGTACTATAAATAATGTGTCCTCATAATAATAATAAGCTAAGATTAAAAAATATAAAATTACCGGTAGGTAGTATAAATAATGTGTCCTCATAATATTAATAAGCTAAGAATTAAAGACAAAAAATTACTGGTAGGTACTATAAATAATGTGTCCTTATAATAACAATAAGCTTAGAATAAAAAATATAAAATTACTGGTAGGTACTATAAAAAATGTGTCCTCATAATAATAATAAGCTAAGAATTAAAGATAAAAAATTACTGGTAGGTACTATAAATAATGTGTCCTTATAATAATAATAAGCTAGGAATAAAAAATATAAAATTACTGGTAGGTACTAAAAATAATGTGTCCTTATAATAATAATATGGTAAGAATTAAAAATAAAAAATTATTGGTAGGTAGTATAAATAATGTCTCCTCGAAATTATAATAAGCTAAGAATAAAAACTCTAAAATTACTGGTAGGTATTATAAATTATGTATCCTTATAATTATAATATAATAATAATAATAATAAGCTAAGAATTAGAAATAAAAAATTACTGGTAGGTACTATAAATAATGTATCCTTTTAATAATAATAAACTAAGAATTAAAAATAGAAAATTATTGGTAGGTACTATAAATAATGTCTCCTCGAAATGATAATATGCTAAGATTTAAAAATCAAAAATTACTGGTAGGTACTATATATAATGTATCCTTAAAATAATAATAAGCTAAGAATTAAAAATAAAAAATTATTGGTAGGTACTATAAATAATGTGTCCTTATAATAATAATAAGGTAAGAATAAAGAATATAAAATTACTGGTAGGTACAATAAATAATGTGTCCTCATAATAATAATAAGGTAAGAATTAAAAATAAAAAATTACTGGTAGGTACAATAAATAATGTGTCCTGATAATAATAATAAGGTAAGAATTAAAAATAAAAAATTACTGGTAGGTACTATAAATAATGTGTCCTCATAATAATAATAAGCTAAGAATTAAAAATAAAAAATTACTGCTAGGTACTATAAATAATGTGTACTCATAATAATAATAAGCTAAGAATAAAAAATATAAAATTACTGGTAGGTACTATAAATAATGTGTCCTCATAAGAATAATAAGCTAAGAATTAAAGATAAAAAATTACTGGTAGTCACTATAAATAATGTGTCCTTATAATAATAATAAGCTAATAATAAAAAATATAAAATTACTAGTAGGTACTATAAAAAATGTGTCCTCATAATAATAATACGCTAAGAATAAAAAATATAAAATTACTGGTAGGTACTAAGATTAAAAAATCAAAAATTACTGGTAGGTACTATAAATAATGTGTCCTCATAATAATAATAAGCTAAGAATTAAAAATAAATAATTACTGGTAGGTACTATAAATAATGTGTCCTCATAATAACAATAAGCTAAAAATTAAAAATTAAAAATTACTGGTAGGAATTATTAATAATGTGTCCACATAATAATAATAAGCTAAGAATTAAAAATAAAAAATTACTGGTAGGTTTTATAAATAATGTGTCCTAATAATAATAATAAGCTAAGAATTAAAAATAAAAAATTACTGGTAGGTACTATAAATAATGTGTCCTCATAATAATAATAATCTAAGAATAAAAAATATAAAATTACTAGTATGTACTATAAATAATGTGTCCTTATAATAATAATAAGCTAAGAATAAAAAATATAAAATTACTGGTAGGTACTATAAATAATGTGTCCTCATAATAATAATAAGCTAAGAATTAAAAATAAAAAATTACTGGTAGGTACTATAAATAATGTGTCCTCATAATAATAATAAGCTAAGAATTAAAAATCAAAAATTACTGGTAGGTACTATAAATAATGTGTCCTCATAATAATAATAAGCTAAGAATTAAAAATCAAAAATTACTGGTAGGTACTATAAATAATATGTCCTCAGCGGTTAGAGTGTTCGCCAATGGCCCGGGAGACCTTGGTTCAATCCCAGGTCGAGTTATCCCAAAGACTCAAAAAATGGTACTTGATGCCTCGTTGCTTAACACTCAGCATTATAAGGTACGGATCAAGGGTAAAGTAGAGCAATCCAGGGAAGGAGTAGCGCCCTCCCCTACACCTTGGTGTAGTAGCTATCGAAAAGGGAGCCTTCGGGTTACCCTCGACTATGGTCGCCAACTTTACTTACTTACTATAAATAATGTGTCCTCATAATAATAATAAGCTAAGAATTAAAAATATAAAATTACTGGTAGGTACTATAAATAATGTGTCCTCATAATAATAATAAGCTAAGAATTAAAAATCAAAAATTACTGGTAGGTACTATAAATAATGTGTCCTCATAATAATAATTAGCTAAGAATTAAAAATAAAAAATTACTGGTTGGTACTATAAATAATGTGTCCTCATAATAATAATAAGCTAAGAATTAAAAATCAAATATTACTGGTAGGTACTATAAATAATATGTCCTCAGCGGTTAGAGTGTTCGCCAATGGCCCGGGAGACCTTGGTTCAATCCCAGGTCGAGTCATCCCAAAGACTCAAAAAATGGTACTTGATGCCTCGTTGCTTAACACTCAGCATTATAAGGTACGGATCAAGGGTAAAGTAGAGCAATCCAGGGAAGGAGTAGCGCCCTCCCCTACACCTTGGTGTAGTAGCTATCGAAAAGGGAGCCTTCGGGTTACCCTCGACTATGGTCGCCAACTTTACTTACTTACTATAAATAATGTGTCCTCATAATAATAATAAGCTAAGAATTAAAAATATAAAATTACTGGTAGGTACTATAAATAATGTGTCCTTACAATGAAAATACTTTAAGAATAAAAAATATAAAATTTTTTGCATTAACATTTCTTTTTTTGTTTATATTTAAAATAATATTTATAAACTGGGATTCCTTGGTTTGAAACATTTTCATTATTTTCATTTAATTCTCCAAAATTTAAAAAATTGCTTTTTGAAATAATACTAAATTGCATGTCTCTAATTTCGAAAAAAGTATTAAATTCAAATTCCACCAACTGAATTTGTGTGATATTTAATCGCAGCTGTCAGAAGAAGATCTGAAGATTTGCATGTGCTTTTTGTTCTCTCTTATGAAGAAATGCAAAGGGTCCCACAAATCAAATTGATTTGTTATAATTGAATAAAATGATTTAATCGATAAAAATCGAAGAGTAAATTCTGTACTTTTCATTATTATAAACATCTTAAAATGCAATCACCATTTTAATTCTCAATGACATCTCTTATCAAATAAGATTACAGACGTGACTCCTCTCTCTCTCTCTCTCTCTATATATATATATATATATATATATATATATATATATATATATATATAAAATCATTGACATAAGTAAATTTTCAATAAATAGAATATACTTTAGTTTGTAAAGGGATGCACTAAATATACGTAATAATTAATATAATGAACCTAAGCAGATATATTTTCAAAATAGTTCAAAATTGAAACGTTCTACATTCGTAGATAAATTTGTTACGCCCCTGTAGCTGAAAATAAAATTGCATGAATATGTATATAAGAGTGTACAAATTTTATGATCAACAACCCCACATAGATAGAATTGCAGCGTTTTAAATTCTGTTGTGCTTGATACTATTTACCAACCCATCCGCTCGGGCAGGATATGACACAAGGTCAATTTTTAAGCGGAGTTTAACAGGTTTCAATTCATAGTTTTCCTTCTCCTAGACTAGTTGCCTAACCAAGGCTGAAGAACCTAGTCTGTCCTACTATTTACCCATAGCTGGAGGGAGAATAATTGGATTCATACCTTTCCCAAGGGTATTAGTGCTATGTGAAATGCAATCAGTATCGTCCAGGATTTGAACTCGTATCGCCGTGTTCATTTCCTACGACGATAAAGACTACACCACGGGCACCTCCATATTCTGTTGTGCTTGATAAATACTAAAATCTATCTGGCGTTGTATAATGTTTCATTAGATATAATAAAATCCTGTTATCGTTTATTTTGAAGGATATTGACGCTTTATTTTTAAAACGTTAGGGGCATACTTAATTTTTAGTGTAACTGTATATATACTCTATTTAACTTCACGTACAAATAAATGTCAGCTTTGTTTGAATGTTATACACACATTTCCTGTGTACATTCAATAGTTTATTTGCACAAACGTTTATACTGTGTGCAATCCTTAATAGATACGAGTTTTTTTTGTTCGTGCCAAATGTTACTGACAGGCTTTTCATGAAGGAACGATTAATTTACAAATTACTATATCATCATGAAAAAAATAATAATAACAGCGATTGTATAGGCAAAAGAAAACGAATTCATTCTGCCGAAACTGTTACTCCACAAAGCGTTTCTTGTTTAGGGTTAGCTAGCAAGGCTACCCATTGATACCTACACTGCCGAAAGGTTTTTTTTTTCTTTTTTTTATTAATTTAAAAAAAAACAAACTCTGATCTGCAGTTGAAAAATGACATGAAGAAAATACTCTAGAGAAAATACATGAAAATCAAAAACTCAATCACTTGTCTACTGTAATATAAAGGTGTTATACATGATACGTATTACGACAATTATATATATATATATATGGTATTAAATATATATAAAATCTAATATATATTTACTTATTATATATATATATATATATATATATATATATATTGAAAACATTGATTCACAGAAACATACTCGCCACTGATCCTAATAAAAAGATAAAACTTATATATTATAATAAGTTTAAAACCTCGGATTTAGTCATTAAAAATAATTCCTCTCCATCGATTGGAGTTTTGCAAAAAAACAACGTTATATATAAATTTAAATGTCCTTTAGGAGATTGTTTCTCTGATGATAATAATATATATGTTGGTTTAACCTCTACTACCCTGTCGAGGAGACTTACAATGCACCTTTCTGATACAAGTTCAATAGCTCAGTATTTAAAAAAACATTCATGCCCAACAATACAATTACGGAAAATTCTCACCGACAACACAACAATATTAGAAAATTAGAATAATAAACAAAAACTACAGATTCTCGAAGCACTACACATTAGAAACATGCAACCGACACTTAAAAGAATTAATTTTCAAACCATTGCTAATGTACTTAAATGTCTTTAGCTACTGATACTAATTATAGAAACCCATTTAAAAGCAAACGCCATAATCTTCAACGGTAAAGACGCTCTCACATAGTGGTAATATGCTAAAACAAAAGTTACATCACTTTTGTAATAGATCCTCCCCTGATGATGGCCCAAAGTCGGGCAGAAAGTACCAGGGATACATACAACTATGGACAATACATAAATCAATTCCCCCCGAATACGATGAAAGTAATACGGGAATTCGAACGGATCCAGAAGAAAATATGTAGACATAAAATGTCTATCATGTTTAATGAAATTTCCATCAACGAAGAAATGCTGCCAATATATATATATATATATATATATATATATATATATATATATATATATATATATATTTCAGTTCAGTCAATCCAGAGTCGGGAATAATTCCGTCAGTACAATTAAATTATTCAAATTTTGAATATTTAGATATTCCTGGTAAAGCACTCAATGTAAATGACATCACAGAGCA
The DNA here is from genome assembly GCA_963585895.1 of Sepioteuthis lessoniana. Lineage (NCBI taxonomy): Eukaryota > Metazoa > Mollusca > Cephalopoda > Myopsida > Loliginidae > Sepioteuthis > Sepioteuthis lessoniana. The sequence goes on along the minus strand of OY757917.1, from coordinate 18,090,403 downwards.
ACAATTCCTTTAAGAAAAACAAAAATCTGGTCACTTTAGGATTATAAATTTGGATTAGATCTGAAGACGTCCAGTTAAATTTGGAGTTATTGATTCATATCAATACTCATAGCAAGATGGAAATAAATTTATAATCCTAAAGTGACCGGATTTTTGTTTTTCTTAAAGGTATATATAAAGTAATCGTTGTCTTTTTCATGAAACTGTACAGATGGGGAAAGAATCTGCTTGGAAACTCTCCTAAACTTACCTATAATAAACCTATATCGAAAATTATTAATAACCAATTAGGTTTGAGAATTAATTTTTTATTGCGGACTTTTTGTCCTCATGTTGGTAGCTTTTTTTGTTTTTTTTCACCTGAAGAAGGCCAGGGGTGAAATTTGGCCGAAACGTAGTGAAAGAAGAAAAAAAATACCAAGATGAGGACAAAAAGTCCGCAATGAAAAATTAATTCTCAGATTAAGAAGCCTCATCTAAAAATGATTCCAATTAAAGACAAATACAATTAGGTTTTGTTTGGTTTGATTTTATGGTTATTTAATGCCATATCCTTTTTATACATATATATGAAACATATGATTTCTAAACACATTTTGTAGATAACATTTTTAAACGAGCCTGAGCTCATTTTTACATACAATCAAACGTTTTTAAGTATTGCCGTTTAACATTAACAATTCAATTAAATATCAGTCATTTGTTTATACCCAGTTAAATGATCAAACAGTTATATTGTAAACAATTTAGCTTAGCTTGTCAACAAAGTTAAATGGTTCCAAGTATTGCTATATATCACTAACAATTCAATTAAACATCAGTCATTTGTCTATACACAGTTAAATGATCAAACAGTTCTATTGTAAACAATTTAGTTTAGCTTGTCAACAAAGTTAAGTGGTTCCAAGTATTACTATCTATCACTAAAAATTCAATTAAACACCAGTCATTTGTTTACACGCAATCAAAAATAGTTCTATTTCAAGCAATTCAGTTTTGCTTAAATCAATTGATTGTACTCAGTTTAAATGTCAAAGTACCCAATTTAAATGTCGAACAGTTTTATTTGACTCATAGATTCAACCCTATCGGGACCAGAGTGGAACTGAGAGCGATGGCAATAAAGGGGTACTCTGCATTCCCCAAAGCTCCAGCATTACTGGAGCCTAACTACCAGATTGTTTAATGTCATATCCAGAACACTCGTTTGGGGGGGCGGGTCTTACCCTTCTGCAGAGTTACAGTCGGTGCATTCTACACCCTCAGCTAACTGGGTCAAATAACCAACTAGACATCAAAGTAAGGCTGTTTACTCGAGCAGAACGCGATGAAGTACTGACAAAAATTAAAAACAGGTAAGCTGACAGTCTTGATGAAATACACCCAAAAGTATAGAAGACAAGGAAATTCCTTACTGTAACACCGAATATAACCAAAACACAATAAAGATATGGAAAAAAGGCTGCATTCACCCCTTCTCCCCTTCTGTAAGACAGGTGACCCTGGAATTGCCAAGAATTACCGAGGCATATCTCTTACTTCCATAGAGGCTAAGATTTATAATTCTCTGCAACTCAACCGCATAGAACCAGAAATTAAGACTCAAAATGGTTTTCGAAAGCGATCCACATCACAGATTCCGGCAATTCACTGAATCATAAAAGAATTCATGCAAAAATCCTCGAGGTGGCACTCTTATTCGTAGATTTCTCCAAAGTATTTGACTCCATACATAGAAGAAAGATAGAGCAAATACTTTTAACGTATGGTCTACCCAAAGAAACTGTCAGCCGAAATGATGCTCGATCAAAGACGAAAATAAAAGTTCACTCACCAGATGGAGATTTCTTTGACATTGTTGCTGGTGTTATGCAAGGGGACACTTCAGCCCCATATCTGTTCATAATCTGTCTAGATTATGTACTTGAACGTCGATAGATCAAGTGAAAAATGACTTTACGCTAATTAAAAAAAAGCAAGAAGCAGACGATACCCCACAGAAACTAATACGGACGCAGACTACGCCAATAATGGCGCTTCTTGCAAATATAGATACCCAAAACGAATCCCTGCTTCATAGTCTGAAGCAGGCAGCAAAAGGATTGGTCTCCATGTGAAAGCAGACAAAACAGAGTTCATGGGTTTTAATCAAGGTGACATCTCCACTGTAAATGGTGGTTCTCTGAAATTACTGGACAAGTTCACGTAATTAAGTAGCAGCGTCTCAGCTACTGAAAATGACATCAATATGTGAAGGTATAGACGGCTATCGATAGGTTATCGATCATTTTGCTGTCTGAACTATTCGATAAAATAAAACGTGATTTCTCCTAAGCAGTGGTTGTGTCAATTCTACTACATGGAGGCACCACATGGACGCTGGCTAAGTGTATAAAGAAAACGCTAGACGGGAATTGCGCAAGAATGTTACGAGCTATTTTGAACAAATCCTGGAAGCAACATCCCACAAAAGTGCAGTTGTACAGCCACTTACCCCTATCTCTTGAACCATCCAAATAAAACGAACAAAACATGTGGGACAATGATGGGGGAGTAAGAATGAACACCTAAGTGGCGTTTTCCTATGCACCTCTTCAAACGAACATTCAAGTGTTGGCCGACCAACAAGAACTTACCAAAAACAACTGTGTGCTGACACGGGATGCCGTTTAGAAGACCTGCCGGAAGAGATTGACGATGGCATCGAACGGAGAGAGATAATCAGAGAATGAATATATACATATAAATATATATTTGTTATTTTAGTCCTGGTATTTTTGCATTTACTGATCAATCAGCTATTTCAGGTTCGTTTTTAAATTTCAAGAAACTTTCCAAATTCATGACACATTCACATGATTAGTGTTTCAATTGAGATGAACAAGTTGAAGAACGTCTCCTGGTGGTGTAATGGTTAAAGTGATGGGCTGCGGAATCGTAGTAAGCGAGTTCGTACTCCAGTCGCGCTATTACGTTCACTTTCGGGCAAATACCCTTGGGAAAGGTATGAACCCCTTTATTCTCCCTACTATGGGTTAAATAGTACTACTACCTTTCTTCTAGAAGAATAGCTTTAGTATTAAATAACCTACAAAGGTTGATATGCCATTAAACAAAGAAACCAAAATAATTTAAGAACTTTTTTACTCCAAGAATGCCCAAAATACAATTATTTTAGCCAATTTTTAAAATTTAATCTTTAGCCGACTTAAATTGTATCAATTAACAAAGAAATGAATATTTTTCAGTAAGTATGGAATTATCTATACCGACTCAAATATCTTTCGGTTTATTTCTTTGGAGTGAAAATTTAACTTTATTTTTGAAGAATACATTTAATTTTATCATCGTTTAATTTTTCTTAAATTGAATGAATGTTTATTTACATTGCTATTTCGTTAAAATATCTGTACAACTATTCCATCGGCATCCTACGGTAAACATTTCATAAACAACCACATTTATTTTAAAGCCATAAATAATTTTTTTTCCTATATAGTGACACTCTCAATCAAATATTTTTTTACACACAAAAAATTTGATAATTCAGACTTAGACCACATAAACTAGTACATTGAGAGTGTCATCTTTTTTTTCTTTCTTTTTTACTATTAGCCAATATTAACATTATTGAAAAATATTACCTTACAAAAAAAGACTACGTAACTTCTATTTTTCAGGAAACTTTTCACTCAATCCAAAAGAATATAATTTATTAATTTCTAGATTGGAATTTTATTCAATAATTTACTACTTTTTCCGATTATATATATATATATATATATATATATCATCAAGTCGCGTTGCTCGCACGGATTTCCCTGACTCTCTTTCTCCATCCGTCCTTATCATTAATCATTCCAGCCAGGTTTTCCAAACTAAATCCCATGTCCACACAGAGCTGATGTAGATAAGTTCTTGCTGGTGTTACCTCTTGAACCTCGGTCTCCCAGACCATTGGCGAACACTCTATCCACTAGGCCAATAATATTATAAAAAGTTACTGTCAAAATTTAGCTGTAAAGTTGAAACAAAATGGAGAGTAAAACACATTTGAGATTTTTAAAGATTATTTTTTCATTTCTGCCAGAAATCTATTCGTCTGAGTCATTAGAAGGCATTTGTTGGATTTTTTTTAGCGGGGGAGGCGCTGATTTCCATGAACCCGAAATAACAAGCCCCTTTATGTTCTTCAGGTAACATTATTATAAACCCTGTCTGCAAAATTGTGTTGTATATCCATAATACAACTACACGTGTACATATACAAATATACACTTACATGCGGAAACATCATTAACCGGTAATGACGACATCAATAATGAACGAAGACACATCTTTATAAACATATAATCCCTTTATTTTCGAAAGGGTGATGTTTGTTGTGTGTGAGAGATGAGCTGGAGACAGGCACAGACTGCTATATTGACCAAAATTCCTCTCGCGACCATAGCAGCACTTCTTCCTCATCTTGGCTGGGGTTGCTCAAACGTGGGTCACTGAGGGCCCAAAGCCCCCTGTCTGCCGCCGGCTCTCACTTCGGCATCTTGTCTCCAACTAACTTGAACCGTCTGGGCACCTGGTTATATTATTGTCTAACGTTCACCTGCTTCTGCGGTTCTTCCACTTATTTACACAGGTGCATCTCTTGATTGAGGGCTTGGTCGAGGGTAAATATATAACAATTGATCGAAATCAATTTTTTATTGCTGGAAAATAAGAGAAAGTTATGAATGTTTGTCATTTAAAATCATTATTCATGATGATTCGATGGTTTGATTATTACTGAGTGCTCATCTACAGGACCCTTGTTCCAAATTATGATAAACTTAATTGAACCAATGATAAACATAATTGATAAACTTAATAGCACCTACTTCATCACACACACACACACTTGATTTGTGTTACAACTGAGATCAAGAGTCAGGATTATGATTGCTGCCCATCGAGGCAAGTATGCTAACTTTTCTTGAAAGACTGGCGCAATGTAATCTTCAAAATTCCATTTGGACTTGAGCCAGGCAACTTCAAGTCTGTGAAATATCAGTTTCTATTAATTTTTTCTTTCATTTCAAATTTTATTTCTTTGATTTCAGTTTTGAATATTATTTCTTTCGTTCCCTTCGAGTGTCGACTACCTAACAAGCGTTATCATTCATTCAAAATAATGTTTTCTTCTTTCTTTCTTTCTTTCTTTCTTTCTGTATTTGAGTGTATTTTCTTTCTTTCTTTCTTTCTTTCTTTCTTTATTTGAGTGTATTTTCTTTCTTTCTTTCTTTCTTTCTTTCTTTCTTTGAGTATATTTTCTTTCTTTCTTTCTTTCTTTCTTCTGTATTTGAGTATACTTTCTTTTTTCTTTCTTTCTTTCTTTCTTTCTTTCTTTCTTTGTGTATTCTTTCTTTCTTTCTTTGTTTTGTTGTTGAGTATATTTCCTTTCTTTCTTTCTTTCTTTCTTTTTTTTTTGTTGTTGAGTATATTTCCTTTCTTTTTTTTCTTTCTTTCTTTCTTTCTTTCTTTCTTTCTTTCTTTCTTTGAGTATATTTTCTTTCCTTCTTTCTTTCTTTCTTTCTTTCTGTATTCGAGTATATTTTCTTTTTTCTTTCTTTGAATATATTTTCTTTCTTTCTTTCTTTCTTTCTTTTTTTTTTGTATTTGAGTATATTTTCTTTCTTTCTTTCTTTCTTTCTTTCTTTCTTTCTTTCTCAAAACGTGTTATTTTTCTCTTTTTTCTTTTTCTTCCTTTATTTTTATTTGATTTTATTATCATTATTATTTTTACTCTGATGACAACAGAACTCTCCCACACTGATTACCTCCAGCCCTTAAATCCTTCTGATTTGAAACATTTGTGTTTCGTTAAAGAAAACGAATACACTTTTCTTTCAGTGCACTGAACTTTCTCATATCCTTTTCATCCTGTTTCCTCTTTTCACCCACCAGACACTTTTTTGTTTCTGGTCAAGACGAATCCCTTTAAAATGGTCAGCATTAACAAGTTCTTTGGCCATATGTATCCTATTTGACCATTCCATTATCATATTTTAACAGGACTTGCTTTTCAGTTGATTCTTGTCCACGCACGCAGGAGCCCTTAGCTGAGTAATTAGAAACAGAAATACATGTTACCCTTTAACCTCTCCCTTTTTCAACAAAAGCAGCCAATTGTTGATACATTATTGACTCTGCTTTTACAACAGTTAAGAAAGTGTTTTGGAACGACTCAATATAAAAAATATCCTTGGAACAAAATAACGTAGAAGCAATAGTACTATTTTCAGTAGTAGCACACACACACACACACACACACACACACACACACACACACACACACACACACATATATATATATATATATGTGTGTGTGTGTGTGTGTGTGTGTGTGTATCGGCACAGAGCAGCTGTATGTAGGTTCGAGCTGGACGTCCTACCTTTGCTCGTCCATGTGATGGGATCCACCGGAGTACATCGCTTATGAGCTCGTCCCTACTTCTCCAGCAGTGTCCCGAGTGTCTGCTTCGTCTAATCTTGATAGTTTTTGTGATGTGTGGTTGGTGGCCGTATAGCTGCTGCTTTGTGGGGTGCTGTCTGTAGGATTTGTTCAATATTGCTCGCAGCATTCTTGTGTAATTGCCATGAAGCTTTTTCTCCATCTGTTTAGCTAGCGTCCATGTGGTGCATCCATATAGCAGTATCGACACGATCGCTGCTTGGAAGAAACTGCCCTACATTTTATCGGTCAAGTCTGACTTCTTCCATATGATCGAAAGTCTATTGATAGCTGTCCATGTCTTTGCTAGTCGACTGTTGATATCTGTCTCGGTTGATAAGACACTGCTCCCTAGGTAGGTGAACTTGTCAAATAAGGTTTGCCATAGAGCTTTGGTTAGCATAGTCATTTAGCAAAAGATACGTACCGGATGCTCTTCGACAGTAGCCTTTTTCCAGACTATGATAAACTGAATTAAACCGATTTCATGGCACCTATGATAAGTCTTTCAACTGAGATAACGCACCAGGATTTTGAATGCGGGCTATCAAGTGAATCAAGCCCGGAGAAGTCCCCCTGGCTCAGTGGCTAACGTGTTGAACTGCAACATCGGAGTAATCGAGTTTGATTTCCAGTTGTGCAATTATGTTCGTTTTTGGACTAATACCCTTGGAAAAGGAATGACACCCATTATCTCTTCAGCTTTGGATAAAATAGTAACCATTTTTATTCTTCTTCAAGGTTGGTATTGGCATTAAATAGCCCACGAAGATTGCCATGCCATTAAGCAGAGAAATCAAACCAATCTGAAATATTTGGTTTCGGTTTCTTTGGTTTTAATGGCTTCGTGGGCTATTTAATGCCAATACCAACCTTGAAGAAGAATAAAAATGGTTACTATTTAATCCATAGTTAATGAGATAAGGGTTTCATTCCTTTTCAAGGGTCTTCATCCAAGAGAAAATATAACAGCTCAACTGGAGTTCGAACTCGCTTATTATGATGTTATAGTCCAGTGCGTTAGCCACTGCTTCACGAAGACTCCCCACCCGAAATATCTGTTGCTTTAAAAACAACTTACTAACTAGGATATTTTTTATTAATAATCTTTGCCAAACTTGAACATATAGCCCAGTCAATAGATTTTTGAATATGTTGACTGTATCATCGATAGAGGAGTGAGTAACCATTCCCAAAAGACAGGAGGCCTGAGTATGACTTCCTATTTATCCAACCCCTCCGCTCTGGCAGGATATGACACAAGGTCAATTTTTTAGCGGAGTTTAACAGGTTTGAATTCAGAGTTTTCCTTCTCCTAGACTAGTTGCCTCACCAAGGCTGAAGAACCTAGTCTGCCCTACTATTTACCCATAGCTGGAGGGAGAATAATTGGATTCATACCGTTCCCATGGGTGTTAGTGCTATGTGAAATGCAATCAGTCTCGTCCAGGATTTGAACTCGTGTCGCCGTGTCCATTTCCTTCGACGATAACCATTACACCACGGGCACTTCCTGAGTATCACTTAAACTATATCTTATGGTCAGACTCCAGTACCAGATATCTCGGGAGTGTGAAATATCCCTTCTTTACCATTACTCTCAAGTCCACTCTAACCTGGAGATGGAAGCAACTGTCAGAGTCACATCTATGGGTCAAATAGATCTGTTTAAATATTCCTATTCGATAGGACTGTGTACCAAAAATGTTTGGAAACAACAGCACAAAAACTGTAAATACAAATGTACAATGAATGCGATTCCCTAACATCGTAGCATAAAATAACCCGAGATGGGTTGATATGCGGTTAAACTCAATTATTCAGTCATCTCCTAAATGACGTATATATAAATTTCTCATCATCTTACGAAGCTCTTAACTTGTTTAGCAAAGATCTACAATGTACCACTTGCATCTCGAGCTTGCTTCATCGACACAACTAATGAGCGGGTCAGGGAAGTGAGGCCAGTTAGTTTAAAGACTTTAAATCGGCTCAACTTTCTTTTCTTTTTTTTTTTTTTTAAATAGAAGAGTTTTTAATTACCATTTTCTTCAAACTGACTTTTTTAAAACGGATTTTTAAACGGTATGATTCGAAATTATATATATATCTATATTTACCAACCCCTCCGATCGGGCAGGATATGACACTCGGTCAATTTTTAAGCGGAGTTTAACAGGATTGAGTTTAGAGTTTTTCTTCTCCTAGGCTAGTTGCCTCACCAAGGCTGAAGAACCTTATTCTTATTGTGCAATATTTTTGTTTTAGTACGGAGATAAGCACTTGTTCAGAACTGGTGCCTGTTCAAGAACGCGAAAAGCTGAACACCACAAAACTAAAAAAATGACACTTGATACTGCCTTGCTTAGCACTCAACACTATAAGGGTAAAGTGGAGCAATCCAGGGAATGGAGTAGCGCCCTCCCCTACACGTCAGTGTAGTAACTATTGAAAAGGGAGCCTTCAAGTCACCCTCGAATTATGTCGCCAAATTTACTTACGAATCAGAGTGGAACAAGGAAAGAATGAAGAAATGATTCATAGTTGGATACAGTTTATGGTTGTACAGGACACATAGTTTTTCTTTTTTGAAAACATTATCTATCCCTTTGCAGAGGATGCAGTCAGTGTATTTTAGGCTCCCCCGACAGGGTGGAAAAATAGCAAGATGGAAAGCAGTAAATGATACAATATGATACGCACCTACTTCCATCCATCGTGATAGCATCAAATGATGAGGAATCTTGAACGTGGCACTTCGAGTGGTACGAAGCTATTTTTAGACGCTGAGAGGATTATTGCATCTTTTTACTGATAGACATCGTGACCTGCTCAGCTGATTCAAATAATTCCTCTTTGACTCTGCAGTTTTATCATTTCGGATTCCGAGCTCCGAAACGCTGACGTTTTTGACAAGTCAAGAATGTGGCCACCCATCGAGAGACGATCCCGTCTCCGCCCATCCATCGTCAACACTTTGGGTGGGTTATAGTTGGTAGGCGAAAAATATTTCCTGCCTTCTTAGAAATTGTTGCATTGCAGAAAATAATGTATATTGTATGGGAATATTTCTTAATCGTTTGAGTGTAAGAACCCTTGCTTACAAAGTGGTCACCCTCTTGATACTGAACGGGCTCATTGTAGCTTAACTTCGCCGTCAGTCGTTTGGGTTTTCACCAACTACCACTGGGTCAGAGTGGACATGGAAGAAATAGTAATGAACGGGTACTACACACTCCAAGAACTGAAGCATCACTATAAGTGTAGTTTAGTGTCATAACTCCACCGGCAGTTTAGTGTCATAACTCCACCGGCAGGGCAAAAAGGCCCTAGAGAGTGACCATCAAAAAGATGGAAAGACCTAGTATGATAGGACACAAAATCAACCCTTCGAACAAAGAAATGGCTTTTATGAAGTTAATGATAAATAATAATTCTTACAGTTTCAATCTTTATGAAAAGACTATATATATATATATATATGTGTGTGTGTGTGTGTGTGTGTGTGTGTGCGGTAGGTTATGAGACCGTCTAATCAGCCCCGGTTCATCGTATGTTTTATTTATCAAACTGTTTTTTCACCTAATTAGAGTCCGGATATGAAAGCTTTGCGTCTAGCTTGCAGTTTCCGTTATTTAACATTGATACTTTCCGCTGGAACTAATAATATACTTGTTAATGACTTTTCTTGTTATTTATTAAACTTTGCTGAGCCAGGCACACGGGACTCAGGTTGCTTACAGTACCTGCTATTAGTAAGTGGTCACCCACTTATGTACAGAACAGGCCTATCATTGCTTAACTTTGGTATTAATTATAAATCTTTACTCTTTTAGTACAAGACTAATCGCATTATCGACTGAGAATTTCTTTTTGAATTTATTTATCTAAGCTCTTCAGCACAAGAGGGATTCGTTTTTTGCTGAGTTTTTTTTTTTGCTGTGGATTTCAGTTTATTTCAATTCTGGATTTTCCAATTGTCTTACCAAGGCTAAATAATAACCCTTAGCAGGGGGAACTGGATTCATGCCTTAATCGATTGAAATGAAACGCAAATAACCTCGTCTATAATTTGGAGTCGGCTCACGAAGTTCATCTTCTCCAACAATAACCATTATGCGATACTCACTTCCATTTTTTTTTTTTGTAATTAGATTTTTCTGTCTGTCGATTGGATTCAGTTTCTGAAACTTGATAGCTTTTCATGCAATAGGCAAAGGGAGGAAAAGAGGTGGATTCATGCCTTTCCCTAAGGCATTAGCGCGAAAATGAAACGCAAACTGTCCTGAAGCAAGATTTGAACTCGGCTCCTCGGGTCCATTTACAAAGCCGATAACCGTTACGCTACAAGCGTTTGGGTTGGATCTGTATTTTTTTTAGCTTGTGTTCTCAGAATTTTGTCCTTGTTGCATTTTATTTCAAGACCCAGCGTCTTTCAGTTTCAAACACGTTTTTTTTGTCTTATAGATATTTCAGCCCTTTATTTCCTTCTTCATTCCCAATTTTTTTTTTTTTTTTTTTTTTTTTTTTGCAGGGGTCAGGATAGCTTTTAGGAGAGACGAGAAGAAATGCTGTTCCTCGTCAAGTGGAGAAACCAGACATTTTTTTTTGTCAGACCTTGAGAAAGGAGTCAGTGCGTTAAAAAATACTATAACAAACCAACAAAAAAATAACAACTAAGAACCAATCAAACGACAGAAGCACTTTTATTAATGGATAGTCAAGTCCAAGACCTGTCGACAAATTTTATTAAGACTGGCGCGAAATAAATCGTATTAAACAAAATAGATAAAATAAAAATACATAAATTATGCTGGACGAAGGAATAAACAGTGTTGGACGTAGAATATGCGCAAACACACACACACACACACACACTCACGCACGCACACACACATATATATATATATATGTATGTATCTGTGTGCGTGTGTAAGAGTCCATAAGAGAACGTTGTTCAGAAGTTTGTCTTTACTTCTCCTCCAATGCAAGCCATGTTTCATTAGTCTTACTTCGATGGTTTGTGAGATGGGAGATAAGTGGCTATACAACTGCTGTCTTGTGTGATACGGTTTCCTGGATTTATTCAAAACAGCACGTAACATTCTTGTGTAATTTCCAGCCAGCCATTTCTGCATGCTTTTCGTAGGAGTCTAGGCGGTGCATCCATAGAGTAGTACAGACACTAATTAGATGAGATCCCATTTCATTTCATCAGAGTAGTCAGATTTCTATGTGATCGATAACCTGTCAATAGCAATAGTAATCCATGGCTTCTCACTGCGTATGTTGATATCGCTTTCACAAGATGAGATATTGCTGTCGAGATACGCGAACTGGTTTATTAATTTCAGACGCTTGTCACTTGGAGTGGAGATGGCTCCTCGTTTAAAACACATGAACTCTGTTTTACGATCGTTTACAGCTTTCGTTATCGTTTTAATGATTTTATTGGCATTTTAGATTTTATCTTAAGGTGAGTGTTGTAATTTTAATTGCGTGCGCACCCACAAACACCCTCCCTCACTCATACATGTGTATGTATGTGTGCTTATGCACATTCATCTCTGAGTCTGTGTGGTTCTAACCAAATTATTTGCAAAACAGAATATTCTTATGTAAATTTTTCTAAGATAAGGTACCCATAGATTTATCCGGCAGTGGAAATGAAATTGTTCTTGATGTTTTATGGTATATCAAGCCTAGTGGGTTATTTTATACTAGATCCTGTTTATATATGTAAACAAAAGTAAAATAATACATATAAGCTAGATTCCTTCGCTTATGCTGAGGTTGCCAGTAGGTCTTCGGTAAGATATCCGACTGGCATAAATTCAGCCGCGTTTCGATCCCAGCTTAAAGCATATCGCGTGTCACGCAACACTGAGGAGTTGTGATACAACGATACCGTTTTTCTGTGGATGAGAGTATATATATATTTAATTCATGGAATATAGATTGTGACCCTGGGTTTCATGGAGTTTTTTTGCAAAACAGCAATCATCAGGCAGTTAAGAAGATGCACTTGTTTCGAAACATACCCACAAAGTGATTCAGTGACAACCAACACTTATTATATATATATATTTATATATATATATATATATACATATCATCATCATCATGTCGCGCCGTCTGCGCGGATATCCCTGACCGTCTCTCGCCATTTCTCCCTATCATTCATCGCCTCCGGCAGGTCTTCAGGGTTACATCCCGTGTCCTCACATAGCTGCTGTATGTAAGTTCGTGCTGGTCGTCCCACTCTTGCACATCCATGTGTGTGGGGGGGTCCATCTCTATAGTAATCCACACACACACACACACATATATATATATATATATATATATATATATATATATATGTGTGTGTGTGTGTGTGTGTGGATTACTATTGAGATATATACTTCCCTACCCCTGTATGGTTGAGTTCTCTGGCGAAGAAGTAATCGTGTTGCCATTAGCGTTCATTGCAAGCCTCTTCGCATATGAATTGAGGTCTCGGCAGCCGTTGAACGGATGTATGTAAACAATAGTAATTGTGATTCATAACCGTTTAAAATTTACTTCGCAGGTAATGGCTCATCGCGGCTGAATGGTTAGAAGCTTTGGCTTGGCGTTTGAGTCAACCGGGTTTCGATCCCAGCTACGGGAAGCTAATGTCTAGCCACACTGATGAGTTCTGATAGAACGAAATAGATCTGTCTGTAGATGACTATATATATATATATATATATAGGATTTGCAAACGAATAGACTGTAGGTAACTTTATATTAAACGAGTCAACGTTCATATGGTTGTACATAGTTAAATGGTTACAAGTACTGTTATCTAAGAGTAATAATCCTATTTAATATTAATCATTTGCTTAGAAATAGGTAAGCGTTTTCAATTATTGTTATCTAACACTAATAATTTTAGTCGACTGGGACTGTAGAATATACCGACTGCATCTATGCAGAAGGGTAAGACCCTCCCTCACAACGAGCGTCCTGGATATGACACTAAACAATCTGATGGTGGGGCGCCAGTAATGCTAGAACCCTGGGGAATGCGGAGTACCTCTTCATTGCTATTACTCCCAGGTCCACTCAGGCACGGAGTGATAGTACTCGATAGGCTCCTATCTATGGATCAAATAGAATTGTTTGACATTTAAATTGAGTACAAACAAATGAATTATGCTAAATTGAATTGTTTTGAATAGAACTGTCATTTAACAGCGTGAACAAATGACTACTGTTTAATTGAATTGTTAATGATACATAGCAATACTTGGAGCTATTTAACTTTGTTGACTTATGCTAAATTGGATTGTTCGAAATAGAACTGTTTGATCATTTAACTGTGTGTAAACAAATGACTCATGTTTAATTAAATTGTTAGTGATACATAGCAATACTTGGAACTATCTAACTTTGTTGACTTATGCTAAATTGAATTGTAAGAAATAGAACTTTTTAATCATTTAACTGTGTGTAAACAAATGACAGATGTTTAATTAAATTGTTAGTGATACATAGCAATACTTGGAACTATTTAACTTTGTTGACTTATGCTAGATTGAATTGTTAGAAATAGAACTGTTTGATCATTTAACTGTGTGTAAACAAATGACTCATGTTTAATTGAATCGTTAGTGATGCATAGCAATACTTGGAACTATTTAACTTTGTTGACTTATGCTAGATTGAATTGTTAGAAATAGAACTGTTTGATCATTTAACTGTGTGTAAACAAATGACTCATGTTTAATTAAATTGTTAGTGATACATAGCAATACTTGGAACTATTTAACTTTGTTGACTTATGCTAAATTGAATTGTTCGAAATAGAACTGTTTGATCATTTAACTGTGTGTAAACAAATGACTCATGTTTAATTAAATTGTTAGTGATGCATAGCAATACTTGGAACTATGTCACTTTGACTTATGTTTACAAATTATATATATCTAATATATATGAATAAACCGGGTTTGGCATCAAATAGCCTACTAGGGTTGATATGCCATAAAACCAAACCAAACCAAACCAAACCATAAAGCTCCAGTACTAGAGCCTCACCATATAATGCAGTTTCATGTCATACCCAGTAATGGAGTTTAATGTCATACCCAGAACAAATTAAAATCGGTTTCGAGTCGGTTCTGCGAACAAAAGAATCATGGATCCTTTTGAAGTATTTTAGCATGGTAAATGTTCAGATTTATTAGCCCCATGATAATAATCTCTCTTGTCTTTCACTCTGCTGAAATCAAATCAATACTAAACACCTTTGTTTGTTTGTTTATAAACACAATATAAATTTGCAAAAGAAAGAAATGTTACAAAAAATGGCGACAATTAATATCCCCATTTTTCGTATTTTATCTTCTAAATAAGAATATGATGAGGAATTTTACGAATCTTTTTGGTTTGGTTTACATCTATGGCATATTAACCATTGTAGATTATCTAATGCCAAATCCATTTTTATACATACGAACAGCTCTATTTCAAACTATTCAGTTTAGCATGAGTACAGTTTAATTGTTAAATACTTCTATTCGACTCATAGATAGGACCCAATCATGTGCTACCACTACAGGCTTGAGTGAACCTGGGAGCGATGGCAATATAGGGATACTCCACATTCCCCAAATCTCCTGTATTACTGGAGTCTCACAATAATATTGTTTAGTGACATATACAGAACACTTGTTGGGCGAGTCTTACCCCTCTGATTAGATGCAGTCGGTGTATTTTACAGTCCCAGCCGAATTGGCCGAATCTTATTCGATTTTTCGTTGTTGAAAATTGTCAGTAATTTTTTTTAAATGTTTTTATTTTATTATCTTAATAATCCTAAAACAATTTCTTATTGTTTTGTATTTTCTTAATCTCACAATTTTCTAGATAAAAGCAGAAGTGTTTGTATTTTCTTAATAATTGGTTTGGTTTGGTTTCTCGGCTTTTATGGCATATCAACCTTTGTAGGTTATTTAACGCCAAATCCATTTTTATGTAAATAATCAGTTCCATTTAAAACAATTTAGTTTAGCATGAGTACACAGTTTAATTGTCAAAAACATTTCTATACCAAATTATGCAAGCAGTTATATATAACAAATCAGTTTAGTGTAAATATAGTTTCAATGTCAAAAACAGTTCAATTTCAAATAATTTAGTTTAACATAAGCACGCAGTTTAAATGTAAGTACAGTTTAATTATAAAAAAAAAACATTTCTATTTCGAGCTATCTAGTTTAGTCAAACAATTCAGTTTAGCATAAGGATACCGTTAATTCTATTTAACTCATAGATAGAGCCCTATTAGGTGCTACCACGCCGGGCCAGAGTGGACCTGGGAGCAATGGCAATGAAGGGGTCCTCCGTATTCCCCACGGCCCCAGCATTACTGGGACCTCACCATCAGATTGTTTAGTGTCATATCTAGGACACTGATTGGGGGGGTCTTACCCCTCTGCAGAGGTGCAGTCGGTGTATTCTACAGCCCCAGCCGTCTGGGATATTTAATAATTGCATCAACTGTTAATCAATTTAGTTTTCGGAATTTATTCAGTAAGGAGAATAATTATTATCAAAACATTTTCATTAAAAAAAAAAAAAATTCTTGAAAGTGTAAAAAAAAACATTACTCCATTTATTTATTTGAATTTTCTTAAAAAAAAACAAATTTCTACATGGGAACATGCTTGTATTTATAGTAAAATAAATCCTAAAATAATTGAAATCGTCAAAAAGATTTTAAAAAACGACACTTTTTTTTTTTTTTTTTTGGTGAGAACATTTACAGAATTTTTAGAAAAAAATGCATTAAAACTACAACATTATTGTTTTTAAATTTGAAAGATTTAAGTTTTTATTTTCGAGAAATGTCGAAGAAATATATATATTTTATATATTGTTTAGCTCGCTCCATCTAATTTTTGAATTTTTTCTATTTAGTTTTATTTCTTACAAAGATAACTCCTTAAACAATTGAAATCGTAAAAAAGATTTTGAAAAGCAACACGCTTCTGAATTGTAAAATAAAGAATGCATTAAATTTTTTTTTTAAATTTTAAACTTGAAAAACTTTACGTTTCTATTTCAGAGAATCATTATAGAAGTATATCTATTTTTAAGTCTGTTACCCTCACCCCTTTAATCCAAAAATGTAACCACAAAAAATTATACAAAACAAAACAAATTATACGTTTGATGGACGTTTTATGTACTTTATAGTTATTCAAATTGAAGTTTCACGATAATCCCCTCTAAATAATAGGGCAAAAACTAGAAAAGCTGACAACAGAATAACAAAAAAACTCTCCAAGGCGTTTCACAAATTCTGGAACAAAAGGACTAGGCAAAAATCAAGATCCACAAATGATAGATAGTGAAAAATAACTTTTACAGAAAAGTAAAAAAAAATCCAAGTATCTAGTCTCAAAATTGAATAAAAAATATCAAGAGAAATCCTGAACTACATGTTCCATATGTCCGCTGTTCAGTTGAAAGCAGCGTTGAATGCAGTGTGCAAAGTTGTTAAAACGCTTGCTCATCCCTCCAGGGTGATCGTTAGACTCTTCTGAGTGATAGCTTGCATCAATAAAGCAATAGTGCGAGGGGTGGTTGCCCTGGAAGATGATGTATTTGAGAAACCCAAAGAAGAATAAATTGGGGAGGGTCAGGCCCGGCGAATGAGGTACCTATTCCACTTCAGCTTTGCGGTCGATGAGACGCTTCTAAAGCATCTTACGGCGCTATGCAATGGTAGAATGTGAGAAGGAGCACCATTCTTTTGGAACCACGGCTCCTCCTTTTCTTCAAGGTCCTCACACTCCGTGATTTCATTCAAGAACTGCTCGCGTACTGGAAAGTAACGTTCTTTTGTCACTGCCACTGCGTTGCCCAGATCATCTTCAAAGGAAAATGGCCGACTGGTGCCATAACTTGAGATGGCGACCCATGCCGTGATGCATAGGGTGTTCAACGACTCTTTGACGCTTCTCCATAATACCTAGTTCTAGGAGTTAACATGGCCATTCAATAGAAAAGCAGACATAATTCTTTTGCACGGCTACCCTCTTTTCTATATTGGTCTGGGTCAGTTGGTGTTTGATCTACATCCGGTATGGGTAAAGTTTAAGATACTTAATCAGAATGCGCCGAACGAAAGACACAGACATTGCAAATTCTTGGCTCCTAAGTTGAAAAGATCTGGACAAAATCTGGCTGACCGACTTTTGAACCCTGATGACATTCTTGGGTGTTCGGATTGTTATCGGAGCCACAGATGATGAGGAACTTTTCGTACGATCTTTACAAGTTCCATAATCTTCAAACTTCTTGGCCAACTTGAAAACCTGACTCCTCTTTGTAAATTTGCTGAAACTAAATTTCCTTCTGTATTTTGCTTGAATAACGTTGAAAGACTTTGTTTTGCCCGATGACTTCACAGAAAAGATTACCGACTCATTGGTCTAGTCAGTAGAGTGTTCGCCCATGATCCGGGAGACCTGGGTTCAATCCCAGGTCGCGTCATACCAAAGACTTTAAAAATGGTACATAATACCTCCTTGTTTAACACTCAGCAATATAAGGTACATATCAAGGGTAAAGTGGAGCAATCCAGGGAAAGGAGTAGCACCCTCCCTTGCACCTCGGTGTAGTAGCTATTGAAAAGGGAACCTTCGGGTCGCCCTCGACCACGGTCACCAACTTTACTTTTACTTATCTGAAAAGATAAACAGAATAAAATCAACAGGGAATATCCAAGAGGCCGCTGCTTTGTTCCAATAAATGTGAAACACCTTGTACTATTATCTATGATGTTATTCCCTCCACTTGACCAACGCTGGGTAACATTGTAGGTATATAGTTTTCCCTAAGTGTTTACTATGAGTACAAGTGGTGCATCCACACAGTAGTTCTGACATAGGTACAGTTTGGAAGAAATTTCGTTATCGGAACAACGCAAAAATGTTATGTGCTTGTATGAACCATCAAAATAAGATGGACAAGACCATGCAAGGCACAGCTGAAGAATTACGGACGAACCCACGAGTAACATTCTTTTATGAACCCAAACACATGAACTCACTAGTATTCGCTGGCTAGCAAGGACGAATATAGATCAATTTTGTGCGGACACTTGGTGCAGCCTAGAAGACTAGCAAGGAGCGATGAACGATTGGGACGGATGCCGAGAAAGATTAAAGAGACTCTCTACATGATTTGATTATATATATATATATATATATATATGTATGTATAAAAGGATCGTTAAATATGTTTCTAGACTTTATTCGTATGGGCACTTTTATTGATAGTACACACATGAAACTCTAGTCCCTTTCGAAGTAATCTCCTCCGGCTGCAATGCACTTGTTGTACTGTTCCAACAACTTCTGGAAGGCTCCATGGAAGTCCTCTTGTGTGAGCGTGTCCATGACCTTCGTCACAGCCTCTTTCATCTCAATTGTCTCATAACGACAGCCTCTGGGCTTAGGGAATAACCAAAAGTCACAGGGAGCAAGGTCTGGACTATAGGGAGGGTGGTGAACTGTTTTTATACCCATCTTGGTTAAATATTCTGTGAACAGGATGGAGTTGTGGACTGGTGCATTGTCCTCGTGGAAATGCCACTGACCCGATTTGAAGAGTGCCGGCCTCATCCGTCCGAATCTCTTCCTGAATTTCCTTAAAACGTCAACATCTTAACCCTAACCCTAAGCGTAACCCTTTGGCCAATCAACTCTGGTGTACTGACTTCCTTACTCCTCCTACACCTCTCATCATCCCTTACAGACTCCCTGCCTTCCTTGAATCTCTTATGCCACTCAAAAACCGATGCTTGATTTATGCAAGATGCTTCAAAAGCAGTCTGAAGCATTCCATACGTTTCTGTGGCATCATTTTTTCCAAGTTTAAAACAGAATTTTATTGCATATCGTTCTTCTAAAGTGTCCTCACATCCAGATTGCATTTTTGAAATTCATCAGCTGTGACAAACAGGTTTTAGTAGGGTGTATTCCAATTGCTGCTGTAGCTGTTCATTTGAACCTGAAATCATAAAAATTAGTCAGTCATCTCATAAGATGTATAGCAATAAGATACTGAATTTTCAAGAGTCTTCGACAATTTTAAATGCTTGTGCAAAAAAAGTCTGGAAACTTACTGAAGGCACCACGTATGTATATATACATATAATTATGAACATTTGATGTAGACTATGATTATTCAAATTGATTTTTCATGTTTAATCCATTTAAATAATTGTATTGAATTTAGAGCAGCCGTTATAGAGTATAAAATTAGAAAAAAAAAAAAAAAAAAAAACACTGATTATAATTCATTATATTCAATGCACTGGAAAATGCTAATGTGAAGGGAAAATTTCAGATTGATACATCACTTTAATTTTTAACTGAATCTTAAGAGCATTCAGTCTGATTATGAAATAAACACCCTTAACATAAGAAGAAAGTGCGGTCAGAAAGTGGTTTATATCAATTATTTTAGATCAAAGATATCAATTAGCCAATAAAAAACAAGCTTCACGAAATTTTATGATCGTAGCTGATTTTATTGTTTTATTGCAAATTTTATCGGATATTTATTTATTTATTTTTGTTAAAGATATTTATTATCAGCACTTTGTTTAACCCATCAGTACTTGTAATTGCTTTGAAAATTCTATCTTGCATGATTTAAACAAAAACAT
Source organism: Sepioteuthis lessoniana (assembly GCA_963585895.1). NCBI lineage: Eukaryota > Metazoa > Mollusca > Cephalopoda > Myopsida > Loliginidae > Sepioteuthis > Sepioteuthis lessoniana. The sequence continues at coordinate 18,070,202 of OY757917.1, read as the reverse complement.
AATTGAATTTATCAGCCACTTAATCCGTAGCTGTTAAGTTGTCAGATTTGAAATTCTTTATCCACGCTGAATCATCTAAACCCATTCTTGCCAACAAGTGTGTATGTGTGTGTGTGTAAGTGTGTGTGTGTGTGTGTGTGTGTGTTTGTGTGTGTGTGTGTGTGTGTGTGTATGTCCCAAATGGAGTCGCCCTTAATGTAATGGTTACCGTCATAGGAAATGGACACGAGGACTCGGGTTCAAAGCCTGCACAAGGCTGTTTGCACTTATCATAAAGCTAATATCCTCGTGAAGGGTACACACACGACTATTCTCCTTCTCGCTATGGATAAATAGACGGGTAGACTTGATTCCACACACACACACACACGAATGAGTACTGACTGGCTTAAAATAATGTTACCTACAAACTATTTGCTTTCAACAATAGCTGTACGGCTACTTACCTCCCATCTCTAGAACCATCGAAGTAAGACGAACAAGACATGTGGGACACTGCTGGAGAAGCCAGGACGAATTCATAAGTAGTGTTCTCCTATGGACCCTGACACTTGGACGTGCCAGTATTAGCTGACCAGAAAGGGCTTACCTACAACAGCTCTGAGCAGACACAGGATGTAGTCTAGAAGACCTGCCGGAAGCAATGGATAATAGGGACGAATATAGAAAGAGGAAACCAGGGAAATCCGTGCTTGCAGCACGACTGGAAAATTATATATATATATATATATGTATGTATATATATATATATGTGTGTGTGTGTGTGTGTGTGCGCGCGCGCTCCCCTCTCGAGGGTTGAACACTCTGGCGAAGGAATTAATGGCTGCCACCCATGTAAGGCAAACTTCTTTTAATGAATCAAGCACTCTAGTATCCGATAATGCGAAATGGAAACAAGCAAAAGCTGATACATAAGCGTTATAATTCCAGAGCTGACGTACGTCCTCGAAATGGCTGAACCGTTACAAACCAGTTGCGCGGGTTTCGATCCCAGCTTGAAGCATCCTGCGCGTCTTACCACACGGAAGAGTTAGTTGCGATGCAACGAAACAGTCTGTCTGTTGATGACTCTCTCTCTCTCTCTCTCTCTCTATATATATATATATATATGCCCAGTTGGCTGGGGCTGTAGAATACGCCGACTGCACCTCTGCAGAGGGGTAATCCCCCATGAGTATCCTGGATATGACATTAAACAATATGATGGTGAGGTCCCAGTGATACTGGTGCTTTGGGGAATGCGGAGTATCCCTTTATTGCCATTGCCCTATCTATGGGTTAAATGGAATTAACAGCATTCTCCTGCTGGACTGAATTGTTTGAATTAGAACTGTTTGACTACGCTGAATGGCTTGAAGTGGAAATGTTTTTGACAATTAAACTGTACTTACATTCAAATTACGTGCTTGTGCTAAACTAAATTATTTGAAATGGAACTGTTTTTTGACATTGAAACTGTACTTACACTAAACTGAATTGTTTGATATGGAAATGTTTTAACATTTAACTGTGTGTACACAAAATCTATACTTATACTAAACTGAATTAGCTGAATTAGAACTGCTTGACTAAACTGAATAGCTTGAAATAGAAATGTTTTTCACAATTAAAGTGTACTTACATTTAAACTACGTATTTATGCTAAACTGAATTGTTTGAAATAGAACTATTTTCAAAAAACTGGATTGGGCGTTAGATACCCTACAAAGGTTGATATGCCATAAACCCAACCAAACACACACACACACACACACACACACACACACACACACACACATATATATATATATATATATATATATATATATATATATAAAAGCGGATTTGGCATTAGATAAAGCATAAGGATTGATACGTCATAAAACACAACCAAATCAAACGACGTCAAAGTATTTGAACAAGCTCTTAATAAGATTTTTTTTATTGCCTTAAGAGAGATTAAGTACTTTGAGCTGGAGAGTCAAATTGATTTGTCAACACTTCAAAATCGCATTGAGATTTTTTTTCCTTTTCACTCTCCTTGATCGATTATGAACGAGATTTTAGAAGAGTAGAATTTTAGATTTTAGAAGTTTTTTTTTTTTTCATTTAGCAATTTAATTAATTTGTTTTTAATTTCCAGAAAGTTATTAACTTGAAACTACAAAATCTAACTAAATACAAGTCTTTTTGTCGACTTCAATAAATTCGCTTCTTCTTACGTAATGCACCTTTTCCTTAACTCTCAAAGTCAAGTAATTATATGTTTGTTTAAATACTTATGGCACATTCTCTCGATATAAAGAGATACAGACTGACAGACATACGGACATACTCTCAGATAAAGCTGGGGCGGGGGGTAGAAAAGAACAAGAAAAAATGATTTTTATATCTAAGCAATATCAAATGCGACTCTCCTCGGGGATAGCGACAGGTTGCGTTCTAGTGTACAGCAGACTTGAATCCATTTTGACTGATGTAAGTAACATGCGTTTCGCTTGGCTAATGTCCACCTCAAGAGATTTCCTTTCCAATACTGGCTTATGTCTTAAACCGTTCAACTGAGCCGGTGTGTGGCGTATTGATTCGACTTTCCAGTGAATGTGGTGTTGAGTTTCAACGACTCTATCGCAAATATCAGAAGGGAATTGCCTTGAATTCGGGAGTGAAAAAAAACTGTACAAGGAAAAGTTAAATGAGTAGTTTGAATGAGTAAAAGGACCCTTGGGGTCAGGGATGGGCATTAAGGTTAGTTCAGGAAATTAAAAAGGCTTGCGCGTCGGGGACGGTTCAGTTTATGTCGGTTAAAGAAATGCTAGTAAGCAGAAAATTGAGAAAGAAATTTGTTAAAATGATTGTGCTTATTCCTCCCCCCCCCTAAACACACATTTAAAAAAAAATTATTTATTTTTTTGTTTGTTTTTTACTATAAAGATACCGAGAAACATTTACGGGGTTATGTCGAAACATATTCAATTTTTTTTATTTTACTGTTTCTTTTTAAATTTCCTTTCTTTTTTTTTTTTTTGTTAATTTTTTTTTTTTTTTTTACTTCTTGCCTTTCATGGTGACGTCGAGTTTTCATAAATGAATTGCATATCACAATTCATCTAATCCTCTTTTTTTATTTTATTTCTTATATTTTATATTTTATTTTTATTTATTTATTTATTTATTTTGTGTACTTTACGAAAATTTTGCTTGCACAAACAGTTTCATTAATCGAGTGCAATATTTAACTCATTCACTGAAATATGTATCCAATTCCTGACAGCATGCTGTATGCGACTATAGTCGCATTCTTGCCTTGTGTTTTACTAGGTTGTTTTATAACGTATAGGAAGTGGACTCGTCTACCCAATTTCAAATTCTGAGCGAGGCTGTTTGCTGTTCCCATTGTGCTAATACCCCTGTTAGAGATATGAATGCAACTATTCTCCCTACAGCTATGGATAAATAGTAGGGCAGACTTGACTCTTTAACTATGATATAGTAACCGATCAAAAAGAAAGAAAACTGAATTCAAACTACACCTGGGAGGAGATAAGTCTCGCCAGGCTATTCCTACGTAAGTAGCGACCCCACAACCAAACCAGGTTACAGAAAACGACTTTCTCTATGACATCATAGGCGTATGTTGGTGGTATGACAGTAGAAGCATAATCTCGTATAATATCAGTTGGAAGATATGTGTGTAGAGTTTTGTTGATCAAATTTTCTTGCCAGTTGAACATTTGTGCAAGCTCATACGGTTTGACCTAATAGAAATTTCGCTGATAAGATGAGAAAGACTGGTTATGTGATAAGAATAATAAGATTTTGGGAGGAAGTAGAGGTGGAGGTTAATTTTAAGTCCGTGTATTGTTAGATTCAAAATTTGAAGCTGAATTCATGTCTGCGCGTGGATGTATACGTGCGTTACTGTGTGTCATAGTGTCAGTTTATATTTCTTAACATCTGTGTTGCAGGTGCTTGAAAAAGAGAGAGACGGCTAAGTCAGGTATTTCAAGGGATAACATTCTCGGTGAATCGACTGGAAAATAAATCTATAAAAAGTTATATATATATATATATATATATATATATGAAAAAACTATGGGAGTAAAATAGTGTACAATGCCCAGATACCGACAGAGAACTAAAAAAAAATTTACAACCGTACACTCTCTTCACCAACTCGAGATTTATATGACTACACAATCATCAGACAGGCCTTTATGACTTTTTGGTGATTGAATAGTCCGATGAAACTCGAGTTGCAATGAAAGGAATGTAATATCATTACTTTGCTTTTAGTATATATATATATATATAGACAAAGATATATATATATATATATATATATATATATATATATATAAGTGTGTGTGTGGAGAAAAATTGAAAAACCAAGTAATCTAAAGTTGAGAATATAATATGAAAGAAAGTCGACGTTAAAAATTTTCGGTTTCAATAAACCATCACCAGGACTTAGAAAAGATGTTATCAAGTGTCGTTAGATAATCGATGGATATTTAACAAGCTAACGATTAGATCAGATTTTTCCATCTTGTAGACTGGTTGCTGAACCACATCTAAAACATCTAGTAGGACATTATTTTACTCATAGCTAAAGAGAGAAAGACTGGATTCATGCCTTTCCTAAGTGCATTAGCGCGAAGTGAAACACATACAACCTTGTTCAGGATTTAAACTTGAGTCACTAATTCCATTATCCTGCGGCAATATCCTCGATGCTAAGCGCTCATGGAGGTTGCGTAAGTTGCATGAACACGTTCAATTTTGTTCTTTTATTTTTTGTTTTGTCTTTTTTAAAACTTTTTTTGTATATTAATGATCTGCCAAAACTTTTACGTTTACACAAGCAATTTCGTTTTCTGGATATGATACTAAACTGCATCTGATGGTGAGGCTTCAGTCCTGGAGCTTTAGAGATTGTGGAGTACCCCTTAATTGCTATTTCTTCTAGGTCGACTCTGATCAAGAATGGTCGTACCTGTTAAGGTCCCGTCTGTGGGTTAAATAGAACTGTTTGATCATTTAACTGCTTGTAAATTAATAACTGATATTAAATTGAATTGTTAATGTTACCTCACAATACTTAAAACCATCTTACTGTGTGCAAACAAATGAGCTCTGGCTTGTTAAAAATGTTACCTACAAACTATTTGTTCACAAATCAAATATATTTAATATATATATATATATATATATATATAGGATTTGGCATTAAATAGCAAACAAGGTGTGATATGTCATAGAACACGACCAACCAACCAAACAAACAAATAAACAAACAGCTTGTTTCAATGTTCTAGTTGTGTCTTGTCAGAGTTGATTTCCCAAAAAAATAGTTTTGCGATGCCACTGCAAAACCATAAAAGAATTTCTTTAGCGTAATTCAGTCTCGCAATCATCATCATCATCATATCGTGCTGGTAGCACGGATATCCCTGACCCTCTCTCGCCACTCCTCCCTATCGTTCATCACCCTAGGTAGGTCTTCAGGACAACATCCTGTATCCTCACATAGCTGCTGAATGTACGTTCGAGCTGGTCGTCCTGCTTTTGCGCGGCCATGTGTGGGGATCCATAAGAGTACATCTCTTATGAGTTCATCTCTGCTTCTCCAGCAGTGTCCTGCATGTCTGGTTCGTCTAACTTGAATAGTTTTCGTGATAGGGGGCAGGTGGCTGTACAGTTGGTGTCTTGTGGGGTGTTGCTGCCAGGACTTGTTCAGGATTGCACGCAGCATTCTTGTGTAATTGCCATCTAGTTTCTTCTCCAGAATGAGTCTCGCAATATGTCTTCCCAATATCAACGATTTTGACATCCTAACATCTGATGTTGTTGAAAGCTCTACTAATAAATAAGTATTTCAATACAAAACTGTGATTCAGTTTCTTTTTTTAACGGCATCTCAACCTTCTTGGGTTATTTAATGCCAAAGCTATCCTTGCAGAAGAAAAGTTAAGATACTATTTGACTCATCGCTGTTAATAGCATTAGCCTCCTTATGGCTAATACCTTTTCCCCGTATATCAATCTGAAATTGACTATTATAGAGAGAGACTGGTGTTTGAACTTCGCTTACTTCGAGGCATGTTAGCCATTACGCTACAGGGAATTGTGATATCAGTGTCCTAGTCTTGAAATATTACTTTTTTTATATTGTCTATTTTTGTAAACACTCTGCATAATTTAGATCGTCACAAATTTTTCTTAAAAAGGGGCTCGAGTTTAATGGGTTCAAAAAGAGCTTCCAGAATTCGGTACTTTTTTTTCTATTATCATTAATAAGTTTCACCAACACACCACGAGTAAAGTATTCTCAAACTATCTTCTCGTGTGTCCTTTGTCAAACCTCTGAGCTCTATCTGCAGGTACCAGACATACTGATTAGTAACAGGAAGTAATGTTACTTATTTTTAAGCGTAACCTTACGCCACGCATGCGTATTAATTTTGGGAGTAATTCCAAGATGACCAAACCGGAAATTTCCTACAAGTGGACAGTACCATTCTGTAGTCATAGAGTTATGTAAAAACATCAACAACTATAATAAAGATGCCGGAAGATTTTGGCCCGGAGTAAATTGTCATCAAAGACGCACTTCATGGTAATAGTTCCTGTCTGCATCATTAAATGGACCCAGTGCCCCTTAATTGATTCAGAGCTCTAGGCAACCTTTCGTTAGTTTTTGACCCCGTTATTTTTATGAAACCAAAGAAAGAATTTTTTTCCCGCTTTCGTAGCTTCTTAGGTATTAGGATTTATGAGAAGTATTTTTGTTTTTACCGACCTTACTGCTATAAACGTCTTCAACTGAAAACTCTAGGATTCGATATTTATCATTATTTAAATGTGAGTTTTTCATACCAGCTCTAACTTGTGGTTTTTCATTGAATATTGAGTGACAACAAGTCTCGTCTGGTATGGCAGATCTTTACTATACTGTAGTCTAGATTGTCTCGATTCTTCTGATTTTTAACTCTTCCAGTCCTCTTACCCATTCTTTGGGGGCCATTCCGATTGCAACCACTATAATTAGTAGGATCGTTATCATCACGTTCCACTGTTTCTTCAGCTCTCTGGCAAGATCCAAGTAATTGTCTATCTCTACCCTTTCGCTCTGTAATCGACCGGAACGGCAAAATCCACAAGATGACAAGTTCTTTTTTCTTGTTAATCTAAACCAAGTTTGGTTTTCTGGCTGGAATTAGGTGATCCGTTTGTATCTCCCCATCCCAGAGAATTTTAAATGTGTCATTCTCAAGAACAGATTCTAGTTTGTGCATATACTATTTGGTCGTACGGTCAAATTTTAATGTTTTCCACAATTTCCAGTGGATCTCCCTCCAGTTGTGCCAATTTTTATTCGCTTTGTGCTAATTTGTTGTATTCGCGTAAGATGTGATTAACTGTTTAATCTCTTTCTCCACATAATCGGCTCTTGCAATTTTGTAACATATTATCAATCTTCGTTTTGATATAATTGATTCTTAAGGCATTGTGTTGTTGTGGTGTTGTTTTGTGTTGCTATTTTTCTTTGTCCTATCTATATTTTCTCATGCGCAATCTCGCCAGTTTGTCGTTTGAAATATCCATACAAATGTTTTCGTTTTATCATTATTATTATTATTATTATTATTATTATTATTATTATTATTATTATTATTATTATTATTACCCTTTTAGAGTTTTTCACATCAGCTAACGCTGATGGTCTTTCACTGGAGTTTGAGTGACAGCAAGTTTCCTCAAGTCTCCAGGACTCTTCTCAGTATTCTGGCCGTTCTCAATAATGCAGTCGTTTGGATGGTCACCACTCGGCGGTCAACTTCCAAGTCCTCCAGTCCCTTTAATAATCCTTTAGTTACTGTACTAAAAGCACCAATCACAATTGTTATAATTGTCACCTTCAGGATCCACAGTTCTTTCAATTTTCTAGCAAGGTCGAGGTATTTATCCTTCTTTTCACATTCTTTCTGTTTTATTCTGTGGTCAGCCGGGACAGCAAAGTCGCTAATTTTGCAAATTCTCTTTTTTTGTTGTTGATTATTAAAAGGTCGGGTCTTCTGGCCGGGATTAGGGGATCCGTATTCTTCTTCTTCTTCTTCTTCTTATTATTATTATTATTATTATTTTACTATGTCTGGTTGTTTCTCGTGAGTTGTAAATTGTGAATTTTTCTGAAGTATGAGAGCAAGACTTCTCAGTTTTCCCGGATTTTTCTAAGAATCCTTGCAGATATTAACAATGCTGAAGCTTCTATGGCCTCAGTTCTTCCTCTGATCCCCAATTCACCAATTCCTTTATCCAGGTTCTTGATGATTCTTCTCAGAGCGCCTCCTAGAATTGGCAACTTTCATGTTCCATAATTTTTTTAGCTCTCAGAAAAGGTCCAGGTATTTGAAAAGTTTTTCGCCTTCTTTTATTTTCATTCTGGTCTGTTAAGACGGCAAAAGCCATTAGATGACAAATTTCTTTCATGTTAATTGAAACTATATCTGGTCTTTGGGTGATCTGTTTGTATCTCAGAGAATTTTAGGCATATCATTTTTTACGGCACATTCTGGTTTGAAGCAGCCTATTACTAAAGATCCCGGTTATAATCCACTAAGATAATGGAGGTGCACGTGGTGTAATGGTTATCGTCGTAGGAAATGGACACGGCGACACGAGTTCAAATCCTGGACGAGACTGATTGCATTTTCACATAGCACTAATACCCTTGGGAAAGGTATGAATCTAATTATTCTCCCTCCAGCTATGGATAAATAGTAGTGCAGACTAGGTTCTTCAGCCTTGGTGAGGCAACTAGTCTAGGAGAAAGGAAACTGAATTCAAACCTGTTAAACTCTGCTTAAAAAATTGACCTTGTGTCATATCCTGCCCGAATGGAGGGGTTGGTAAATATGAGATGATAATCCACTAAGATATTTAGAGCCTCTACTTCGGCAACTATGACATCAAAAATGCATATGCTCAAGATTATCCACGAGAGGCAAAAGGAATAATCACCTGATGAGTTAAATGCTTTAGATAATCCATGATAGGTTTATATAATTTAGTTGATCCGTTAAGCAATGACATAAAAACATCAATACTCAGGATAATCTATTGAGATGCATGAGATAATCCATAAGGAGTCGAATATTTATTATAATCCACAAAAGGATTTCGAGTCTCTCGTCTATGACACACTGACGTCTTTACCCAGGATAATCCACAATGGGTAAAAAAATTGGGATAATCAACTGAGTGATAATTCATGAAGAGCTGAATTAAATACTTACAATAATCCACAAAGGAGTTTCATGTCCCTTCTCCTGTATTTATAACTGCTCTGTATTGCTTGTGGTTGGAGCATTTGTGACGGGTTTTGCTACATCTAAAAGTTACTTATACCAGGGCTTATTTTTCCTTATCAGGTTTACTGGACTATAGCGAAAATCTTCCAATTAGAAGACGTGGGGAAACCATGCATTAGTACTTATATTTGATGATAGTAGGTAGGGGAAGTAACTGCTATAAAAAAAGTCGAGATGTAATACTTGACGTTTTTTTTTTTTGCTATTCTTTATAGGTGTATTTGAATCATGGTAGAATTTTAACGATCCGTCCAGACCTAGTGGTTTATATTGCCCCAAATCGCGTTAGCTACTTATATACTTACCTCCTAGATATTGAGGGCGAGGATTTATGTTAAATTTGGTTGGTACCATATTGTGGTGATTGTTGCAAGCTATGTGATCCTGCTCTTGTTAAATAATAGATTGGCGGTGAGTATTATTTCGATACTAGTTTTGAATGGTTTAAAAGGGGATCGAAAAAACGTTGGGTCATCTGGTTTGATTGATGTGTGTTGAACCCTAGGTTATTTGAGAAAAGGACTTTGCTTGGAAGAAAAGGTACCTGACCGGATGATCAGTTAAAAATCGCTAACGAGTGTATATCGAATTTCTTCTATACTCTGACCACTGACTCGCGGTTAAGTCGGACGGATGATGGGAAATGGAAGTCACCAAGACATAAAGATCATATGTGCCCATAAATATGTGTCTGAGTTATATTTTATCCCAACACAAAAGTTACCTTTTCGGCTGGGGCTGTAGAATACACCGACTGCAGAGGGGTAAGACACCCCAACAAGTGTCCTGATATGATGCTAAACAATCTGATGGTGAGGTTCCAGTAATGCTGGAGCTTTAGTGAATCCGGAGAACTCTTTATTGCCATCACTCCCTGGTCCACTCTGTCCTGGAGTGGTAGCACCTGATTGGGTCCTATCTATGGGTCAAATAGAATTAAACTGTATACATATGCTAAACTGCATTGCTTGGAATTGTACTGTTTTTTGACATTGAAACGGAGTACTTATGCTAAACTGAATTGCTTCAATTGGAAACTGAATTGTTTGAAATGAAACTGTTTTTTGACATTGAAATTGTGTACTTATGCTTAACTGAATTGTTTGAAATAGAACTACTTTTAACATTGAAACTGAAGACTTATGTTTAACTGAATTGTTTGAATTAGAAAATGAATTGTTTGAAATCGAATTGTTTTTCGACATTGAAACTATGTACTTATGCTAAACTAAATTGTTTAAAAAAGAAGTGTTTTCGACATTTAAACTGTATTTATGCTAAACTGAATTGTCTGAAATAAAACTGTTTTGACATTTAATTGACGGTAAACAAAAAACTGTACTAATTTTAATCTGAATAGTTTGAAATAGAACTGTTTATATGTATAAAATGAATTTGGCATTAAATAATATGCCATAAAACCAAACCAAACCAAACCAAATCAAACCCAATACAAAATAACTGAGAACAGCTGGGGTAGCGAGGAAGAGATACGAACAATATGGCCACAAAAAGACACACACAGAGTGAAGCGGTTACAGAAGAAAGAAGAAAGAAACTGGATGATGAACGGCATAAGTTAGAACAGGTTCATATAAACCCTGAATATAACTCATTACGTAACCTTTACTCTGGAGGTGTAGGCAACATCTGTTCCCAACTACTCAGTCATACATTTTATCAAAAATGCCTTCTCGTATTTATCTTTATAGAAAAAGTTATTTTTCTATTATACCAATGATATTCTATGAAATATTTCGTAAACTTAAATTAAGAGGAGTTGGTTGACGTTTAAAAGAATTTTTCTTCAAATTTTCTTCCTGAAACGGCAGCTCTCTGAAATAAGTAGTCAAGTTCACCTACCTAGGAAGCAGTGTCTCATCGACCGAGACATACATCGACACGCGACTAACAAAGGCATGGACAGCTATCAATACGCTATCGGTCATATGGAAGTTAGACCTGATCGATAAAAGGAAGCGCAGTTTCTTCCAAGCAGCGATCATGTCGATACTGCTATATGGATGCACTACATGGACGCTAACAAAACTGCTGGCAAAAAAGCTTCACAGCACGACCAGATGATGATGGGGACTAGAATACGCTGACTGTATCCCCATGCACATGAAACTCTAGTCTCCTTCGAAGTATTCTCCTCCGGCTGCAATGCACGTGTTGTACTGTTCCAACAACTTCTGGAAGGCCCTATGGAAGTCCTCTTGTGTGAGCGTGTCAATGGCCTTCGTCACAGCCTCTTTCATCTCCTCAATTGTCTCATAACGACAGCCTCTGAGCTTAGGGAATAACCAAAAGTCACAGGTAGCAAGGTTCGGACTATAGGGAGGGTGAAGAACTGTCTTGATGCCCACCTTGGTCAAATAGTCTGTGACAAGGATGGAGTTGTGGACTGGTGCATTGTCCTGGTGGAAATGCCACTGATCCGATTTGAACGGTGCTGGCCTCTTCCGACAGAATCTCTTCCTGAACTCTCTTAAAACCTCAACATAGTAACCCTAAGCCTAACCGTTTGGCCAATCAACTGTGGTGTATTGACTTCCTTACTCGTCCCACACCTCTCATCATCCCTTACAGACTCCCTGCCTTCCTTCAATCTCTTATGCTACTCAAAAACTGGTGCTCATTCATGCAAGATGGTCGAAAAGCGGTCTGAAGCATTCCATACGTTTTTGTGGCATTTTTTTTTTCAAGTTTAAAACAGAATTTTATTGCATATCGTTCTTCTAAAGTGTCAGATTGTATTTTTGAAATTCACCAGCTGTGACAATCAGGCTTTAGTAGGGTGTATTCCAATTGATGCTGTAGCTGTTGATTTGAACCCGAAATCATAAAAAGTAGTCAGTCATCCCATAAGATGTATAGCAATAACATACTGAATCTTCAAGAGTCTACGCCAATTTCAAATGCCTGTACCAAAAAAGTCTGGAGACTTATAGAATACACCACGTACCTTTAAACTATTTGTTTACAAATCACACACACATATATATATATATTTAAAGAAAAATTGATAAAAAGGTAATCCAAGTGAAAGGAGAGATTTATTGAGAAGTCGACACTATAGCGTTTTGGTTCTACTGAACCATCATCATGACCACGAGGGGTGATATTAGCGATGTTAAGACAACGATGGATGATAAAAAATGTAAAATACAAAAACCTAGGGGAAAATTTGTATAACAAGATAAAATTTGGCCGTTTAATTGGTGAATCTGCGTTTGTTGTTTTAAATTACGTCATTTGACTTATATATAATATATATATATATATATATATATATAAACAGAATTTGGTATTAAATAACCCACAAAGGCTGATATGCCATAAAACAACGCCAAACCAAAACAAATCTTCATCTGTTGTTTTTGTCAAATAAGCTGTCTGAAAATGTCCCGTATTTAAAGAAATTCTATTAATATCAGTGAGATGTCGCGGCTATAATTAGATCACGACTTGCTTCAAGTTTTACATGTAAACCGAGGATTCGTTTGTCTGTGTTCTTCCGTCTTTTCTGCTTTTATTGTTTTCAAAAGAAAGAAAAAGAAAAAGAAAAACCGGAATTCATAAACGCTAATTAAAGAATCTCTAAGACGAATCCGTTTCCTTAAAGTATTTTGCACTTGTAGGCATCGGTACGGCTTAGTGCCAACAAAGGCCTTTGTCTGGCTTATGTACCTCACAACAGACGAGTAAAGAGACGACACAAAAACTTTAATTATATTTGCTTGTCTAATGAGGGTGAATTTCTTTGGAAGCCGAAGTGGGAATTACTAATGATATTTGTATAGTTTGTTTGTTATTTATTTAATAGCATATCAACCTTCTCGGGTTATTTAAAGCCGAATCCATCCTATTTTTAGAAGTCACGTATACTAAGGTCCATCGACCAAGCAAGCCAGAGATATTAACCATTCAGCCTCATCATCATCATCATCGTCGTCTTCCTTGACTCTTCTCTCTCTCTCTCTCTCTCTCTCTCTCTCTCTCTCTCTCTCTCTCATCATCCGTTCCATTCATCACTCTCGGAATGTCTTCTAGACGACGTCCAATATCTGCACAGAGCTGATGTAAGAAAATTCTTTCTGGTTGGTCAACACCGACGTTTCCCTAAGAGAACATCGCTAATGAGTTCATCCCTATTTCCTCAACAGTATCCAGCATGTCTTGTTCCCCCTACTTAGATAGTTTGCGAGATGAGATGTAGATGGCCGTACAGCTGCGGTTTTATGGTGTGCTGCTTCCAGAATTTATTCAAAACAGTACGTAGCGTCCTTGCGTAGTTCCAATCAAGCCATTTCTCTATGCTTTTCGTTAGAGTCCAGATTGTGCATCCATACAATCCCGAGACAACCACGGCTGAGAGGAAATCTAATTTATCTTACCAGTGAAATCAGATTTCTATATTGTTGTGTTCTGGTTTGAGAACGCGTGTAGTAGTAATAAAAAGAGAAACCACGATATGTGAGGAAATAGAGTTATATTTACAGGGAAAAGTATTTACAAGAGAGAGAGAGAGACTGCTAGTAAACAAGAATATAGGATTAGTGGATAGAATAAGGATATAGTTCAACAATAGTATTGGCTTCCGTTATAAGGAACGGCTCTTCACCTTCTCGATCTCTGGTATTAGAAGCTACTGCTTCAGATGGACTAGCGCATTGTGCCGAAAAGGTTGGTGATACCCAACATATATGATTGTCAACCACTAAATAGCTGTCAATCCCTTCCCAATCCGTATGTTGATATCCTTTTCTGTAGATGAGATATTGCTGCTGAAGTATGTGAACTAGTCTACTTTTTTCAGAGGTTTGTTCTTTAAAGTGGAGATGGCTCCTTGTTTAAAACATATGAACTCTGTTCCAATTGCATTCACGTTGAGGCTAATAAAAGACAAATCAATTAGATCCAAAATTCGCTACAAGATAGACAATTGCTATAAGCATGTCAGATAGTAAATGAAGTAAAAGAAAGGAAAAACACCCCGAGAGCAAAATTAAAAACTACCAGCCATGAAAAAAGACTTGAAAAGTGGAAAGAACATTTCAAGAATCTGCTCAGAAACCATTCTGAAATCAATGATGAACCTATTGAAAATTATTATCAATAGCCAACTGAGCATCAAACTTGGATAGTTTACGGAGGAAGAATTTGTCGCAATACTGAAATAAATTAATTGCAGAAAAGCTACCAGCCTCGACGAAATTCCTCCTGAAAGATGTAAGATATAGATATCGACACATACTTCTCCACCTATGCTACGCTGTGTATAAACAAATCAATAGAAAAATGGATAAAAAGTTGCATTCCCTGCTTCCCCAAGAAATGCGACCACAGAATCATTAAGAACCACAAAGCCATGACTTTCAATGCTATAGATGCTAAGGTTTATAAGGCCCTGTTTCTCACTCTTATCTGACCTGTAATCAAGAAAGTTATAAGGAAAAATCAAAACAGTTTTCGGAGAAATCGATCCACAGATTCTGGCTATCCATCGAATTATCTAAGGAGTATGTGCGAAGAATCTCGAGACAACACTATTGTTCGTAGATTTCTCCAAGGCATTTGATCCCATACATAGAGCAAATACTATAAGCATATGGTTTCTCCAAAGAAACTTACCTCTCTAATAATGTTCTAGAAAGACATGAAAGCAAAAGTTCGCTCAACCGATGGTGATATAGACTTCATTGACGTTGCAACTGGAATCTTGCGAGGAGATATGTTAACACCATATTTGTTTATAATCTGTCTCGATTACGTCACCGAACGTCAACGGATTTTTATAAAAAAGAATGGTTTCACATGAAATGAAAAACAACAAGCAGACGATATCAAACAGAAACTATGACAGATGCTGACTACGCCGATGATCTTGCGCTTCTTGCAAATCCAAACCGTTTCTCACCTGCAAAGCCTGGAACTAAGAGTAGAAATCTAAGTCTAGTAGATCCTAACTCTAGCGAACAGGGTAAAATGGTAGCACCTGATGAGGTCCTATCTATGGGTTGAATAGAACTAACGGCATACTTATGCTTAACTGAACTGTTTGACTAAACTGAATAGTTTGAAATAGAAATATTTTTGACAATTAAACTACATTTAAACTACGTGCTTATGCTGAACTGAATTATTTGAAATGGAAACATTTTTGACATTGAAACTGTACTTACACTCAACTGTATTGTTATATATAGAACTGTTTTGACATATTACTGTGTAAACCAAATCTGTACTAACGCTAAACTTAATTAGCTGAATTACAACTGTTTAAATAAGCTGAATTCTTTGAAATAAAAATGTTTTTGACAATTAAACTGTGGTGTAATGGTTAAAGCGCTGGACTGAGGAATCGTAGTACACAAGTTCGAACTCCAGTCGCGCTGTTACGTTCACTTTCGGACTAATACCCTCGGAAAGGTATGAATCCCCTTATCCTCCTACCTATGGATTAAATCATACCGCTACTGATCTTCTAAAAAAAAGGACGGAATTGACCTTAAATAACCCGAGAAAGTTGATATGCCATTAAAAAACAATCAAACAAACATTTATCTGCATTCAAACGAATAATCTCGTCCTTACAGCTACAAACTATTCATTTACAAATTATATGAAAAAACCGTATTTTTCATTAAATGATCTACAAGAGTTGATATGCCATAAAACACAACTAACGAGCCAACCAAACTATATAACTCAGAGACATCGGTGTGGGGGGTCCTCGTGGTGTAATGGTTGAAGTGACAGAGAGCGGAATCGTAGTAAGCGAGTTCGTAATCCAGTCGCGCTATTACGTTCACTTTCGGGAAAATACCCCTGGGAAGGGTATGAACCCCCTTATCCTCCAAGCTATGGGTTAAATAGTACCACAACTGTTCTTCTAGGAGAATGGCTTCGGCATTAAATAACCTACAAAGGTTGATATGCCATAAAACAAATAAACGAAACCATTAGAGACGTCACCCTGTCAGTTATCATCACGCCACGCCAGAGTGGACCTGGGAATAATTCAACTAAAGAGTAACTTCGCTTCAGAACTGGAGTCTGGATGTAGTTTAGTATCATACAAAAGATACCCTATTTGAGGTAGGTGTGAAGGCAAATTTACTAGAATCCCAAAACGGGACTTTACTTTTCGCACGTGTGAAGACGGGGCAGACTGGCACTTGACCCCTTGTAGAATAAGTCCTCGTTCAGAGTTTTTCCTCTGGCATATAGGAACTGGCATATTATGTGGGGGATTAATTTATGGCTAGACTGACGGCGTTGGCAAGGGGCTTCCAAATTTCACACTATACACACACCCACCAAGGCCACTAGTCTTCCTCCCCTAGATCAATGAAAGATATGGACCTCTAGGTTTAGAAGTAATAATATTAATTATATAGTAGTCGACAACTCCGGTTTCCTGTGTGATATTTTAAAGAAATTCAAATAGGACAAATTTAGCGAAGATAACATAAGGCGAATAGTAGCTGAAAAAGAAACATGAAATAATAGCTTGGTAGCAGACGACCCAAAGAACGACTCGAGCACCTGGAAACATTAAAATATATCAGTCTTTTTACTACACATAGATATACACCTTCAACGTGTCAGCTATATTATAACCGATAGTACATGAACACAAATGTCTTTCTTCTTTTCTTTTCTTTCGTTTTTAGTCTTTCTTCAACTTCAGAGAGAGAGAGAGGGGGGTATATATAATTGGGTATAGTGAGAAACAGTCTCAAAGTTTACTTATCTTATTTCGATGGATTCCTGTGGAGAATATTTCTTCTTTTACGGGCTAACAGACTTTATGTTATTTTTAGTACTTGCTTGAAGATACGGCTCCTTCTTGTCCGAGCTACTTTTCGTCTTCCATTACCCGGAGTGTTGGCTTTAGGTTCGCTCGCCGCGACCTCTGTCCAACAACTAATTTTCTTATTATCTATTTCCGCTGACGGGAAGGAGCTCCCACTTCCGCCCTAGGGCTCCAGCCAATCATTTGGCTTCTATCTTCTTCCTTCCCTTGGTCACTAAATGCAAACATCTGTTGGTTTTCACTCTGACCCACATTCTTTACTTTGTCCTGCATTATCTCTCTTAACGGTCATTCTTTGACGGCTTGCTACAGTTAGCTCGAATACGAAGGAATTAGTAGTAATCTTATTTGTACTCACTCAGGGGGACACCACGTGACATAGGTCTTTCATCCCTGCAGCAGGTGCAGTCAGTGTATTCTAGGCCCCTTAGACAGAGCTCTGTCTTCCAAGAAATTAAAATTGTATTATTTGTAATTTAAAAAGGATGCAGAATTATATCTATGTTCATTTTACGCATCCAGCAGGTAACATTTCTTTTGGTTGATTTAGTTTGGTTTTATGGCATATCAATGTTCTCGACGTATGACCAAACGAAGTAGTCCAGCGGGTTCAGGTCAGGGAAGCAGTGGGGCCAGTGAGAGAAGGGTACAAATTCGTAGCACTCTTTTTGAAGCCAAGCCTGGGTCTCTTTGGACTTGTGGGCTGGCGCCGAGTCCTGTTGCCACATCCTGGGTCTACCACCGGCCACCTGATTGCACCAGGGGATCACCACACTCTTCAGTACATCCAGGTACAGTTTGGTGTTGACTTTCAAGCCGACTTCGAAGATGTGAGGTGGCATGATGTGGCCTTCACTTGAAACCACATCAAAGACCATGACCGTAGCCGGAAACTTTGTTTTCATCACCCTAGACACGTTGAACCGTTCGGATTAGCATTCTGATGGTTCTGGCAATGGTCCTGTTGTCATAACTTGGATCGGTAGAGAGCATGAGTTGTACAGCGGCGCATCTCCGATCTCGCTCGTTGAACATTGTGTCACTTTCAGATATGATAGAAGGCTCCTATCGCTCTTGGGATTTGTACATACTGGCCAACTAGTAGATGGTTGGAAACAAAAAAAGAAAACCAGTTTTCATTAAATGGAAATGGAATCATATTGGGTGACAATTTTATCGTTCTACCCTATATATATATATATATATATATATAATCTTATATGTATATATAATGTTTTTCTCTGCTTTCGTCCCAATCGGCTGGGACGGTAGAATACACCGACTACATCTGTGCAGAGGGGTAAGACCCCCCAACAAATGCTCTCGATATAACATTAAATCATCTAATGACAAGGATCCAGCCTTGGAGATTTGGAGAATGTAGAGTCCCCCTTCATGTGCCATTGCTCCCATGTCTAATCTGACCCGGAGTGGTAGCACCTGATATGGTCCTATGCATGAGTCAAATAGAACAAACAATGTGTGCAAACAAATGAATGATGTTAAATTGTCAATCTCATACGTCGTGCATTCAGTTTCCGGACTTTTTGTACAGACATTTAAAATTAACGTAAACTCTTGAAAATTCAGTATGTTATTGCTATACATCTTATGAGATGACTGACTAATTTTTAGGATTTCAGGTTCAAAAGAATGGCTACAGAAGGAATTGGAATACATCCTACTAAAGCCTTATTGTCACAGCTGGTGAATTCCAAAAATGCAATTTGGACGTGAGGACACCTTAGAAGAACGATATGCGATAAAATTCTGTTTTAAACTTGGAAAAAATAATGCCACAGAAACGTATGGAATACTTCAGACTGTTTTTCGACCATCTTGCATGAATGGAGCATCAGTTTTTGAGTGGAATAAGAGATTGAAGGGAGGCAGGGAGTCTGTAAGGGATGATGAGAGGTGTGGGACGAGTAAGGAAGTCAATACACCAGAGTTGATTGGCCTAAGGGTTAGGCTTAGGGTTACTATGTTGAGGTTTTAAGGGAGTTCAGGGAGAGATTCCGTCGGAAGAGGCCCAGCACTCTTCAAATTGGGTCAGTGGCATTTTCATCAGGACAATAAACCAGTCCACAACTCCATCCTTGTCACAGACTATTTGACCAAGATGGGCATCAAGAAAGTTCCTCACTCTCCCTATAAACCAGACTTTGCTCCCTGTGACTTTTGGTTGTTCCCTCAGCTCAGAGGCTGTCGTTATGAGACAATTTAGGATATGAAAGAGGCTGTGACGAAGGTCATTGGCACGCTCACACTAGAGGACTTCCATGGGGCCTTTCAGAGGTTGTTGGAACGGTACAACAAGTGCATTGCAGCCGGAGGAGAATACTTCGAAGGGGACTAGAGTTTCATGTGTGTACTATCAATTAAAGTGCCCATACGAAAAAAGTCTGGAAACTCATTTAATGATCCTCGTATATCGATACTTGAAACCATTTAACTGTGTACAAAAAAAATAGCTCAGGCTCGTTTAAGAATGTGATCTATATAATGTGTTTACAAATCACGTACAGATTTAATATATACGTATGAACAAGATTTCGCCTTAAATAACCTTGATAATGTTTGATATGCTATAGAACCAAACCAAAACATCTAGCTTTCTTGCTAAGTTCTTAGTATCTGGTATAGATGAGATGAAGTTGCCCCAGGTTCTGCTCCGAAGCGCTTTCGATCATATCAATAGATCGTCTTCAAGGGGATTATTATTATTTGTTGGTATTGTTTGTCTTTGCTTTAGTTTTGGCGCGAAATTTATTTTGCCCTAAGGTTTCATTATTGTTGTTGGGAAAGTGCATGAGTGAAGTACCTTAGGACACTCCTTTATTAACTGAACCCTGACACAAAGAAACTAGTAAGAAAGTTTAAAAAAAAAAAACATCATAAAAAAAAATCCGTATTAAATTCAATTCACAATGTAATTCCTCTCCGTAAAAAATAAAAATGAAAATAAAGAAAATGTACATTTGTATCCTTGCCTAATAATTACGCGCATGCGTATTACTAATCCTCTTGGGAAGACGTGGCCCTGAAGGTGACCGTGTCCTCTGTAGAGAGTACAGATGTAACTTGCCAGACACATTCCGGTTAACTGGCCACGCAAATACCATGACTAGTTAATTTGGCGTCACTTGTTTGCGATGTAGATGGCTCGGTGGTAGAATTTCGGTTCTGCATTCTGTGGTCCCTGGTTCGATCCCCAGTGGTGGAGATCACGATATACACAACTGATGAGACCTAATAGGGTCGAAACAGCTGTCCAGTGTTTCCGTGTGTCACTTGCAAGTGTTCGCCAGATTTTCTGGTCATGGTAATTGAATTCACAATGTAATTCCTCTACTTAAGAAAGAAAATATACATCAAGATCCATAGTATTTAACCAAACTTATCTAACGAATAAATTGCTGCCAAGATGTATATACATCCTCTTCATCATCAAACACAGATTCTTTGATTCTTTCTTCAAGTTCGTCACTATCGGCTATCATGCTTGGTAAGTCGTGTAGACGGCATCCAGTATCCACATAGAGCTGATGAATGTAAACTTTTGCTGGTCGGTCAACGCTAGTATAGCCATTTGTAAGAGTCCATTGGAGAACATCACTTGTATATTCGCCCTTACTTCTCCCGCAGTGCTTTGCATAGTTTGTTCATCTTATATGGATGATTTGTGAGATGGGAGGTAAGCGGCCGTACAGATGCTATTTTGTAGGGTGCTGCTTACTGTTTCTTTTTTTCAAAATAGCACGCAGTATTCTTTTATAGTTCTCATTTAGCTTTTTCTCCAACCGTTTCCTTAAAGTTCAAGTTGTGATATATATATATATATATATATATATATATACACAGTAAAATGGTTTCCAGTAGAGTTATTTATTGCTTGCACACAGTTAAATAGTTTCAAGTAATGATATCTAATACTAATAATTCAATTTGTCTCAGGTACTACCATTCAGGGTCAGCGTGGACCTGGCAGTAACGGCAACGGAGGGGTACTTTATATTCATCAATGCTGACCAATTTTTATGATTCCATGTTCAAATGAACAGCTACAGCAGCAATTAGAATACACCTTACTAAAGCCTTGTGGTCATAGCTGGTGAATTTCAAAAATGCAATATGACACTTTAGAAGAACGATATGCAATAAAATTCTACTTTAAACTTGCAAAAAATACCACAGAAACGTATGGAATGCCTCAGACTGCTTTTCGACCATCTTGAATGAACCCAGCATCAGTTTTTGAGTGGCATAAGATATTCAAGGAAGGCTGGGAGTCTGTGAGGGATGATGAGAGGTGTGGGAGGAGTAAGGAAGTCAATACACCAGAGTTGACTGGCCAAAAGGTTAGGGTTAGGGTTACTATGTTGAGGTTTTAAGGAAATTCAGGAAGAGATTCTGTCGGAAGAGGCCAGCACTCTTGAAATCAGGTCAGTGGCATTTCCACCAGGACAATGCACCAGTCCACAACTCCATCCTTGTCACAGACTATTTGACCAAGA
>OY757917.1:18033507-18043507 GCA_963585895.1 Sepioteuthis lessoniana | reverse complement strand
TAGAATAAAACAGGATTTCTTCAAAGCCGTAGCTATGTCCATACTACTATATGGATGCACTACATGGACATCAACAAATTACACGGAGAAAAATATAGATGGGAACTACTGAAGAATGCTGCGCACTATCTTGAAGCAACACCCTACAAAAAGAATGCTGCACACTATCCTTGAAACAACACCCTACAAAATAATAGCAGTACAGCCACTTACTTCCCGCCTCATATACCATTAAGTAAGACAAACAAGATATACGAAGCACTACTGGAGAAGCATAGAACAACTCATAAGCGACGTTCTCTTGTGGACTTCTACATATGGACGTGTCAGGGTTAGTCGATCGGCAAAAAAATTACTTTGTGCTGTTATAAGATGTATGATAGGGACGGATGGTGAGAGAGAGAGTCAGGGAACCCCGTGTTGACAGCGCAACATGACGAAGACAATAAATATACTAATTTTGCGTTTAACAGGCTACGACAGTTATTTCGAACGCGTTTCTCTAAACAAATAGGCAAGCATAAAACTTTAAAAGTTTATGCCGGCAGAGGTGTGGGTCACTCTGTCAAAAATAGGAAAGGCAGCAATTATTAAAAACCTCTGAGAGAACGACTTCATAGCGAGACATTCTGTCTACCATGTCTGACGTCTAACCATAACAAATACACTGCAGATGCATTTCAAGCATCATATATATATATATATATATATATATATATATAAAGAGAGAGAGAGAGAGAGAGCCGTTTGTAGTGTAATAGTTACCGTTGTTAGAAACAGACACGGTGACCCTAGTTCAAATCCTTGATGAGACTGTTCGCATTCCATATGATGCTGATATCCTTCCGAAAGGTATGCATTGTGCTATTCTCTCTTTGATATGGGTTAAATAGTAGGGCACACAGGGCTTTTTAACCTTAGTATAGCTACCGGTCTAGAAGAAGGAAAACTCTGACTTCAAACCAGTTGAACTCCACACAAAAGCATTGACCTTGTGTCAAATCCTGATTGTACAGAAGGATTAGTACATATGGAAATCTTATCTCAATCTTTCTAACAAAGGCACACACACACACACACACACACTCACGAGGCACACACGCATACTTGCATATACATACACACACAAATTGGCGCGCACAGGTATACTTATACACTGGTATACAAATATGTTTATATGCGTGCGTGTATTCGTGCGCGTGTGAATACGTGAGTATAATGCATGTATGATTTGAATTCCTGTACCAAACTTATTATGTATGTGGAGCATTCCAGTACATAGTGGCTAACGTGCTGGACTGCTAAAACTTAGTAAGAGAGTTCGAATTCTAGTCGAAATACAACGTTCCCTTTCAGACTAATACCCTTGGGAAAGGTATGAATCTCCTCATCCCTCGCCTCAATTATGGACTATTTAATACCACTACTGTTCTTGTGCAAGAATGACTTTGGCATCAAATAACCCACGAAGGTTGATATGCTATCAAACAAAGAAAACAAGCCAAAACATACTAACCTATATATATATATATATACAGTGCAATTAAATGGAGACTCAAACTCGGTTAAGCCGTCATAATAACACTAACTGGATAATTTATATATATATATATATATATAATTATTTTACATGAATGCTTTTCGTTTCTCTTTCTAACATGGGAGTTTGATTCTATCCCAAGAGACACATAGATAGATAGATAGATAGATAGATATGAACTAATAGATAGATAGGTAGATAGATAGATCGATTGAAATTAACAGACTATATATATATATATATATATATATATATATATATACTGTCTTCCACAGACTGTATCGTTATATATATATATATATATATATATATATATATATATATATATATATCGTTTTTGATATGAATCTTAACCCAATCACACGCAAACACACATATATGATCTTACACGCACATACACCGATGTACAAATATATAAGTGCATGTTTGTTTTCATATTTTTCGTATATATTATTTGCATTTCCTTGCAAAACTAAACAAATTTACCCAGTCGGCTGGGGCTATAGAAAACACCGACTGCGCTTCTGCAGAGGGGTAAGACCCCCCCACCAAGTGTCCTAGATATGACTAAACAATCTGATGGTGAGGTTCCAAATATTCTGAGGCTTTAGGGAAAGCGGACCACCCCTTCATTGCCATTGCTCCCATGTCCACTGTCCCAGAATGGTAGCACCTGAGAGGGCCCTATCTATAGGATAAATAAAGTTAAACGGAATACTTATGCTAAACTGAATTGCTTGAATTAGAACTGTTTGACTAAAATGGTAGCTTGAAATAGAAATGTTTTGACAGTTAAACTGTGAACTTAAATCTAAACTGTGTACATATGCTAAACTGAATTGTTTAAAATGGAAGGTTTTTGACATTGAAATTGTACTTACGCTAAACTGAATTGTTTAATATAGAAACCTAATAGCTTGAAATAGAAATGTTATTGACTGTGTACTCATGCTAGACTGAATTGTTTGAAATTGAACTGATTATTTGTATAAAAATGGATTTGGCATTAAATAAACTACAAAGGTTGATATGCCATAAAATCCAAACTTTGACATTCAACATTTGAAAGCTAAACCATGTTTGTTATTTATATTCTTCTTTTCTCTCTCTCTCTCTCTCTCCCCCTTTCTCTTTCACCCACACACACATACACGCTCTCTCTCTCTCTATATATATATATATATATATATATATATAAGTACATATTTATAAGTACCCATACAAACACAAACACATATATATATATATATATATATATATATATACTCACACAGAGACGGTCGTACAGACATATGCACCTACACACACATATAGACTCATAGGTGCATTTTGCAATAAATCTTTGTCCAATCTTTCACAGATGTGTTGTAGAATCAAGTTGGTATATCAGTTGGGCTGAGAATGTTCATCTTTCATGATGATTTCTCGAGTTGCAGTTAAAAACCATGACATGAAATCTCTTTTGAATGCGGAAAAAATCTAATTATTTTACATGAATGCTTTTCGTTTCTCTTTCTAACATGGGAGTTTGATTCTATCCCAAGAGACTCATAGATAGATAGATAGATAGATAAATATGAACTAAGAGATAGATAGATAGATAGATAGATAGATAGATAATTTATGAGGTAATATACATATATATATATATATATATATAGATAGATAGATAGATAGATAGATAAATTAGGAGGTTAGATAGATAGATAGATTGATAGATTGATTGAAATTAGCAGACTAAGATAAAGATAAGTGATGATAGATAGATAGATAGATAGATAGATAGATAGATAGATAGATAGATAATTTATGAGGTAATATACATATATATATATATAGATAGATATATAATTTAGGAGGTTAGATAGATTGATAGATTGATTGATTGAAATTAACAAACTAAGATAAAGATAAGTGAAGATAGATAGATAGATAGATAGATAGATAGAAATTTGAGGTAATATGCATATATATAGATAGATAATTTTGGAAGTAAGATAGATAGATAGATAGATAGATAGATTGAAATTAACAGACTAAAATAAAGATATGTGGCGATAGATAGATAGATAGATAGATAGATAGATATGAACTAAGAGATAGATAGATAGATAGATAGATAGACTAATTGAAATTAACAGACTAACATAAATATATGTGATAGATAGATAGATAGATAGATAGATAGAAATTTATGAGGTAATATACATATATATATATAGATAGATAATTTTGGAGTTAAGATAGATAGATAGATAGATAGATAGATAGATAGATTGAAATTAACAGACTAAGATAAAGATATGTGATGATAGATAGATAGATAGATAGAAAAATTATGAGGTAATATACAGATAGATAGATAGATAGATAATTTATGATGTAATATACATATACAGATAGATAGATAGATAGATAGATATTTTAGGAGGTAAGATAGATAGATAGATAGATAGATAGATAGATAGATAGAAATTAACAATGATAAAGATATATGAACATAGATTGTCAGATTGATAGAAATTAACCAAGACGGATATATGAGCATAGATAGATAGATAGATAGATTGATTGAAATTAACTGAGACAGATATATGAACATAGATTGATGGTACATAGAAATAGGTAAAACAGAAGAAAGATATGTTAGATGGTTTGTTTATTTTCCAACACGTTTCGACTTCAATGTACAAGGGTACAACTCACTTCTCCTCACATAGATAAATTGAAATTAACACAAAAATACATAGATATGTGAACATAGATAGATAGAAAGATAGATTTGGTTTAGCTTCTTTATTCAATGGCATATCAAATTTCATAGGTTATTAAAGGCCAAAACTATTCTTGCAGAAGTATAATAATGGTACTACGTAACTCATAGCTGGAGGGTGGAATTAAAGAGATTCATACTTTCCCCAAATGTATCAGACCGAAATTAAACGTTACAGCACGACTTGAATTCGAACTCGCAAACGAAAATATAAGTAGAAAGTTGGCAACCGTAGTCGAGGGCGACCCGATGGCTCCGTTTTCAATAGCTACTACACGGTGGTGTAGGGGGGGCGCTACTCTTTTCCCAAGATTGCTCCACTTTACCCTTGATATGTACCTTATATTGCTGAGTGTTAAGCAACGAGGTATCAAGTACTATTTTTAAAGTCTTTGGTATGACACGACCTGGGATGGAACCCAGGTCTCGTGGACCATTGGCGAACACTCTACCCACAAGGCCAATGTACATTAGCCATAAGACTAATGGAAGTCGTGAAGTACAATATGAACATAGATATATTGATAAACAGATAGATATGAACAGAGAAAATCGAACACTGATCGAAGTGAACATCGATTTTAAAATATAAACAATGAAAAATATTAACAACATTTCGACTCGAATGGTAGTCACAGGCCTTTTGGCATGACTGCCAGTTTTACGGTCGGTTAAATTTTGGACCTTATTTATATAAATTTGTAATGGAGGCGTTCATGGTGTAATGGTTATGTTTGTAGGAAATGGACACGTTGATACGAGTTCAAATCCTGGACGAGATTATTTGCATTTCACATAACGCTGATACCCTTGGGAAATCCATGAATCCGGGAAACCGGGTTTCAATTTCAGGTGTAGTTATACCACAGACTCAAAAATGGTACTTGACGCCTCCTTGCTTAACCCTCAGCATTATAAGGCACTGATTAAGGGTAAGTGGAGAAATCCACGGAAGCCAGTAGTACCCTCTTCTACTCCTCATTGTAGGAAAGGAAGCCTTCAGGTCACCCTCGACAACGGTCGGGCAACAAACTTATATATATATATATATATATATATATATATATATATATATATATTTAATTAAACGATATAAACATTTATGTCTGAATATTTTTGTATTTAACCTTTCAAGTTTCTATAGAATCAAATTTGAAAATGAACGTTTCAACAATTCATTAATATAAACAATAAACGCTCAATTCTTACAAAGTAGTCATGTACATGCAAAGGTTACATCACTTTTCCAATATCAACAATCACTAATGATGGTCCAAGATCGGGACGAAAATACTAGGGTAACAATTAATTATGGAAGGTTTATTAAGCAGTTCTAGCCGGATATTATAACATCAATACAGCAACTTGAAAGGATAATTACTAAAATATGCAGACAAAAAATGTCTATTGTTTAATCAAATATGTATTCAGTGTTTAACATTTTATATAGGTTTTCTTTTCGGCGAACTAGATACCACAACTCTCGTTGGAAACTATAAAAATTATCCGAAATCTCTGTATTGTTTGAGTACAGGGTAGTTTTAACTATCTTCGGCCATTTCCGAAGACGTTGGTACACCTGTTTTTCGGAGTACTGCATTGATTCGTACTCAAATTACCTGTACTCTGATTACACGCACTGACATTTCGGATGGTTTTTAAATTACATACAATCACAATTTTGATAATCATTCGCCGACTAGAAAAGGTGAATAAAAAGCGTACCAGCAAATCCTTGTTTGTCATTTTCAATAAAATAGGTCGACAAGAGAATCTGCTGCCGAAACACACATACACACACACACACACATACACAAACACATACACTCTCTCTCTCTCTATATATATATATATATATATATATGTATATAAACATATGATGAGTTTTTCAGGCCAGGGTTAGCAGAGGGCTTTTCACTGGAGTCTGAGTGACCCCAAGTCTCTTCAAGTTTCCACGATACGATTTTCAGTATTCTGGCCGATCTGAACAATGCTGTAGTTTGACTGGTCTCTGCTCGTTCTCTGATTTCCAACTCTTCCAGTCCTTTTTCCAAGCCTTTGAGGATCGTTCCAAGCGTGCCAGTTACGACTGGTATCACGGTCGCATTTATGTTCCAAAGCTTTTTAGTTTTCTGGCAAGACCTTAGTACTTGTCTGTCTTTTCGTTTTCTTTGATTTTCACTATGTCATCATCATCATCATGTCGTGCCGCCAGCATGGATATCCCTGACCCTATAATTCATCGCCTCTGGCAGGTCTTCAGGGTTACATCCTGTGTCCTCACATAGCTACTGTATGTAAGTTCGAGCTGGTCGTCCTGCTTTTGCTTGGCCATATGTGGAGGTCCATTGGAGTACATCACTTATGAGTTCGTCCTTGCTTCTCCAGCAGTGTCCTGCGTGTCTGGTTCGTCTAACTTGTATAGTTTTGGTGATGGGAGGCAAGTGGCCGTATAGTTGGTGTCTTCTGGGGTGTTGTCGCCAGGACTTGTTCAATATTGCTCTCAACATTCTTGTTTAATTGCCGTCTAGTTTCTTCTCCAGCCGTTTAGTTAGCGTCCATGTAGTGCATCCATATAGCAGTATCGATACAACCGCTGCCTGGAAGAAACTGCGTTTCATTTTATCGGTCAGGTCTGATTTCCATATGATCGAGAACCTATCGATAGCTGTCCATGCTTTCGTTAGTCGTGTGTCGATGTCTTTTTCGGTTGATGAGACGCTTGCAAATATTATTATCATTATTATTATCCATAAATATTTATATATATATATATATATATATATATATATATATATATATGTGTGTGTGTGTGTGTGTGTGTGTGTGTGTGTGTGTGTGTGTATATATATATATATATATCATCCAAAAATAATTACACCCTGACCAACTTTTTAATAAATCTGCTGCTAAATCAAAGGTAACATGATTTCAAAAAAATCTTTAGTTGAAGTTGATTTAGTTTGCTTTTGTTTTATGGGATATCAACCATTGAAGGTTATTCAATGCCAAAACCATTTTTATGCATATAAACAGTTCTATTTTTAATTATTCAGTTTAGCATGAGTACGCATTTTAAAGGTCAAGAACAGTTCTATTTCAAACTATTAAATTTAGTCAACAAAGTTAAATGGTTCCAAGTATTGCTATGTATCTCAGACAATTCAATTAAACAATAGTCATTTATTTATACATAGTTAAATGAAAAACAGTTCAGTTTAGTATAAGTACGCAGTTTAAATGTCAAAACATTTATATTTCAAACAATTCAGTTTAGCATAAGTTCACAGATTAGATCTATTTGACCCATACATAGGGTCCCATCAGGTGCTACCACTCCAGTCAAGAGTGGACCAGGGAGTCATGGCATTAAAAGAGAACTCCATATTCCCCAAAGTTCGAGATTGTTTAGTGTCATATACCGGACACTCGTAGGGGAAGTTTTAGCCCTCTGCAGAGAAGCAGTCGGTTTTTTCGACAGCCGACTGGCCCACTTTCCTGGGAGATTATCAGTTTTGAAACTCTCTTAGAAAAAATGAATTTACATGAACATGTACTGTAATTAGTGATTTTGATCCATTCTTTTAGTTGTTTCACTTCAATGATAAGTTGTGTGCTCGCTAAAAACTTAGAGTTAGGAGTTGTAAGTTTTCAATTTCTGAAGGCCAGGACTGGCATCGACCTTATTTTTCTTTCACGTATTAGCTCCTATCAAAATAATAAATTGACAGGTTTTTGAAATCAGCTGTAAGTGAAATATTTAAGATAAACTTTTGGGTGGATGTCAGCTGATATTACCTATGACGTGTCCCTAAAAAAGTTTTAGTGATTATATGTCATTAAAAGATTGGTAGACAGAATAATTAGAAGGAAATATATTAGGAGATTTTTTAGATGCAGAGTTAGTTGAACAGCTGGAGTTGTAGAGTCCATTCGGAGGAGTCAAGAGTTGGGGTCGGTTGCAGTCAGAGATAGAGCCGGAGAGTGAAGGAAAAACTGTCTAAATCTGTGGTTATCCGTTTCATCTGCCACGGATTTAAGTTTCTGTCTATCTAATAGACTCAGATCATTCCTTTGATCTATCTATCTCGTTTTGTGGTCACTACGAAAACGTGAGCAGCAATAAATTTTCGTAAAATAAGACAACGGAGTCGTTTTCTGTTTGGACTGTATATAATACCTTGCTGGGAGGATAAAGGGGTTCAGACATTTTCCAAGGGTATTAGTCTGAAAGTTAACATAATAACACGACTGGAATTCGAACTAGCTTACCACGATGTCACCGTCCAGCACGTTAGCCACTACATCACGGGGAAATCCCCCCACCCTGGGAAATTTTTAAAATTTTCACCTGAGATAATTCCTGGAGGTAATTCAGTTAACAGGTCGGCGGAAATATTTCGAGAAAAAAAAAAAGATGTATACTCGGAATATCTACCGACATACTTTATCCTATTTACCAACCCCTCCGCTCGGGCAGGATATGACACAAGGTCAATTTTTTAAGCGGGGTTTAACAGGTTTGAATTCAGAGTTTTCCTTCTCCTAGACTAGTCGCCTCACCAAGGCTGAAGAACCTAGTCTGCCCTACTATTTACCCATAGCTGGAGGGAGAATATTTGGATTCATACCTTTCCCAAAGGTATTAGTGCTATGTGATATGTAATCAGGCTCGTCCAGGATTTGAACTCGTGTCGTCGTGTCCACACCCTGCGACGATAACCATTACACCACGGGCACCGACATACTTTATGGAGTTACTTTCTTCTCTTCGGAGTTCGACGTTCGACGTCTTAAAAACATAAATGTGTTAAAAAGTTCAGTTCGTCTGGAGAAGAATCATTGCTTTTTCACTGATTAGGTCTGGAAATGTACGTATCTCGTCCTTCAACTTGTGGTGCTTACGAGACGAATAAGGTTATCAAGTGCAATGGGTTTTTAAACAAAAAAATAAATGAAAAAATAAATAAAATCGAAATAAAAAAAAGTCTAAATAAGTTTAGTCAGGTTAACTTAATAAAAACAAAATGTCTGGGGGGAAAGAAAGGTCGATATGTCATCACTTATGAGAGTTGGTTTATTTTTTTTAAAGCCAAAAGAAGCAAATGATTATAAATTCTTGAAACTTGACATATGGAGCCTCTCACATATTTTCCTACTATATATATATATATATATATATATATATATATATATATATATATATATATGTGTGAGTAAAATTAGAAATATATATATTTATAAATCTAACATTCAGATGAAAATCGTAAAGACGTACAGACATGAGCAAACAGACAAATTTGCAATGTTTTTTTTATAAAGCACACTGGGCTGTTTAGCCTTGGTAGGCAACATATCTGGGAGAAAGAAAAACTATTTTAAAAAATGCTGTACTATCCTATAAAAACTGACCTTTTGTCACATCCTGACAGTGTATTTTTAATGTCTTGCTCTTCTTTATATATGTTGCCCGGTGATAGGTTTGTTGTTTTTACTTGTTTTATGGCATATCAACCTTCATGGGGTATTTAATGCCAAAAGCATATCTGTCGACGAACAGTAGTACAATTTAACCCTCTCTGGGGTTATAAGGTTAATCATTTTCAATTGTTGCATGCCTGTTTGTGATCGTTTTCATTGGAAAGCAGGATATTTTAATAAAAATTCTTCTATGATTAGATACTCCT
>OY757917.1:17913507-18028507 GCA_963585895.1 Sepioteuthis lessoniana | reverse complement strand
TATATATATATATATGAGTGTGTGTGTGTGTCTGTGTGTGTCTGTGTTTATGTACGACTACATGTTTACATATTTGATAACTTTCACAGTATCATATATATATATATATATATATATATATATATATATATTACAGTTATTGTTATTTACTCCTTTAGAGTTTTTCACATCAGTGTTAAGTCTCCTCATGTCTCCAGGACTCGTCTCAGGATTTTGGCCGTTCTTAGCAATGTTGTGAGATATTGTTTATTAGTTGTTTAAACCGCCCATAAAGTTGTTTTCCTTCCAATTTTTGTTTCCTAGTTATTGTCATTCTGTTGTTCATAGCGTTTTCAGTATCGTTTCTGGTGGCTGTAATCAGTCCTTCGTGTTTTTGTATATAGTCTTCGAGTCGTTGTATCGATGCGTCAACGCTGTCTTCAATGCTGGCAAGTCCTCTTCCTCCCTCTTTTCTAAATATACATTATTATTATTATTACTAAAATACATGAATATGTACTCGTATATATATATATATATATATATTTACATATATATATATTACATGGTAGTGTACATGACACTGGGTTTCATGTTTTACGCATTCGTCACACACACACGCACACACACAGAGATAGATAGACTGAGAGAAAAAGAAACAGAAAGAGATAAATTTATGTACATATGCGTATTATTAAAATGCGTAATCATGTACTCGTCTGTGTATATATATATATATATATATGTTAAGAGAGAAATAGAGAGAGAGAAAGAAAGAAATGGAAGGGGAGAGAAAGAAAGTGACATAGATATTTGTAGCAATGATATGGAGATGCAATCGTAAGTGTGCAGGAAAGAAAGAGAAAGCCCTAGAATAGGATTTTTTTGTGAGAGAAAGTCGGAACGAAAATATCGACCGTAATTTGAATATGTACGGAAAGAAGTTGGCAATAAAAGCATTCTTTATAAATACATCTTTTTCAAGAAAATAAATTGAGCTGAATCCTTTCAAGTCCCAAAAGATTGTCTTCATGACACTCTTTCATCACTACTGCGCCCGGTACTTTTCTTTACCGGAGATTAAATACATTTCTACTCAAGGAAGTGTCTTTTTCACTCAGGTTCATAGTGGTAATCCCATGTTTAAAATATTTGCAAACATTTTCTGTCGAAAGGCTACTTCTTCCCACACATTACTCATTCTTCTGTGAATTTCATAAAGTTTTCACTTCTTTTCAAGCAAAAATTTGAGGACAGACCTCTATTAAAGCTTAGAGCACTCAGTTTGATTAGACGCCATTTTGAGTAGCCTCAAAACAAATATTTTTGTGAGATTAAGACAATTCCAAACAATGCTGAGTTTACATTTATGGACAAAAAATTTTGAAAAAAAGTTGCTGTTTCTATACAATTTCTCCTTCATTTACTGAATAACCCTTATATATATTGTCATCCACAGACAGACCTGTTTCGTTCTATCAAAACGATTTACTGTGGCTAGATTCCCGAAGCTGGGATCGAAACCCGGTTGACTCAAACGCCAATCCAAGATTCTACCACTCAGCCACGAGGAAACCAGCGCAAGCGAAGGAAATTTAAACGCTTATGTATCACATTTGTTTTTGTTTACATATATCCACTTAACGGCTACCGAGGGCTCGATTCATATGAAGAGCCTTACATTACGCTAGTGGCAACCATTTACTTCCCTCGCTAGAGAGCTCAACCCTATAGGGGTAGGGGAGCATATGAAGAAAGCAGAAAACTAGAATAATCCAAATAGGTGAATTTATCGTGATGTAAAGTCGACGTAAAACTTTTCGGTTTCAATAACCATCATAAGGACTTTGATATCAGGAAAATTGTTCACACAGCGATGGATGCTTGTCAAGATAGCAGGAGCTTAATACTTTTAAATTAAGAACGCTATGTGCACATTTGTATCTTTTCGTTGTATACATTTTATTTGCATCCAATTACATTTTTTTTTAAATACAATATATATATATATATATATATATATATATATATATATATATATATATATATATATATATATATATAATTCAGGATAGCGTAGACATAGAGTCAACGAAGCTTAGTAACTGTCAGTTTTTCGCTTGTGCAATCATCGGACCAATTCGAAAACTGAGTAACTGACAGTTACCAAGCTCCGTTGATTCTGTGTGCACGTTATTCTAACTTAGATGTATTTACTCTCTCACTAAAGTTATATTATAAACACAACAAACTGTATCATCAATATATATATATATATGATACAGTTTGGTATATATATATATATATATATATATTGATGAGTGTATATTTTGGTGGCGGCAAGTTATTGTTCAAGCAAGTTTTGTTAAAGACGATAGAACACTATTTTTTTATTTCATTTTTTCAAATTTTCTTGTTATTTTTGTTGCGTCGGGATCTATTTCGTAAAGGAATTATCCTATATCTTCTGCCCAAGCGCTTTCGACCATACCTTTGGTCGTCATCAGCGATAGTGTAGTTTGAGTTGACAGTTTTCTGGTCATTAGATACTCCCTGTTTTAAAACGTATGTAACGTAATTAGTTTTTGATAATTTCTATTTCTATTCTATTCTAGTAATTTACTTGCTTTTTTTAAAACTACAACAAATTTGATGTAAATAGGAAAAAATGTTTAATCCTTATAAGAATTAAGAGACCGTTTTACTTATCCAAAAACACCTTCTATTTGTGTTGTTCGGAGGTGCCCGTGGTGTAATGGTTATCGTCGTAGGAAATGGACACGGCGACTCGAGTTCAAATCCTGGACGAGACTGATTGTATTTCACATAGCACTAATACCCTTGGGAAAAGTATGAATCCAATTATTCTCCCTCCAGCTATGGGTAAATAGTAGGACAGACCGATTTCTTCAGCCTTGGTGAGGCAACTAGTCTAGGAGAAGGAAAACTCTGAATTCAAACCTGTCAAACTCCGCTTAAAAAATTGACCTTGTGTCATATCCTGCCCCAGCGGAGGGGTTGGTAAATAGGTTCTATTTGTGTAGTTAGAATTCTTATTTTTGTTGTTAAGAATTATTTTTATATCAAATAAAACAACGTAATCGCTAGCACTGACAATTAAAAATTAATTAGAAAAATCTTAAATCTGAATGGTTGTGTGTGTGTGTGTGTGTGTGTGTGTGTGTGTGTGTGTGTGTGTGTGTGTGTGTGTGTTTTGTCTGTCTATTTGTGTGTGTATAGTTATATTCTGTTAAATGTGTGTTTCAATTTTCATGAATTTTTCTTTTATTTGAAGTAATGTGTAGTCGTCAGTCTGGTACATTGGCATTGTCCTGAACATTCTACTACTGCATTTGTATAGCAACAAGACTCTGTGCCATGATCCACGATCAAGAGAAACCAGTGTTGGCTGGCCGAATATTTCTGTGACTACATCAGGCCACTTTACTACCTTTGTGCAACACCAAAGATGCAACACCAAAGATGAACAAGGATAACGGCAGCATTGAGTAATTTAAATAAGAAGACCGTCGGAAAGGCTTGTAGGAGATTCCGAAGTCGTCTGGAGGTCATGCTTAAAGCCATTGGTGGTTTCTTTAATAAATTTAATCTATAGTATTTCAAGATATTTCGATGCAATTTTGGTAAATGTATTTAAAATCTATCTATCTATCTATCTATCTATCTATCTATCTATCAATCTATCTATCTATCTATCTATCTCAGTCTGGTCATATCTATCTATCTATCTATCTATCTCAGTCTGGTCATATCTATCTATCTATCTATCTATCTATCTCAGTCTGGTCATATCTATCTATCTATCTATCTATCTATCTCAGTCTGGTCATATCTATCTATCTATCTATCTAATGAAGCCTATTGCATTAAATATAATAGACGAGTATTGTTTATTCATTTATCAGTTAGTATTTATAAAGTCTTACTAAACATTCCTTGTTTGTCATATTTAATAAACGATACGTAAAAGAGAACCTGCTATTTACGTTACCATCTATTTTTAAATATATAGGTGTGCCCCAAAATAAGATCAGGTTTTTTCTTTTCTTATCGTCTTCTTTTTTTTTTTTTTTTGGTAAGAACTATATTGAAAGCATAAATTAAAAATGTTAAAATATCCTTAACATTTTCTTTTTATACAAGAAAAAAAAAACCATCCCAAATTTATGTCAAATAATCTACTTTCGCGTATTAAAACGTAAACTGTTTTCATTGGTCAGTTTCTTTGAGTCTTGAGCATTCTATTGGCTTATAATGCACAAAGACAAATAACGTAATAATTAAATGTACCTTTTGAGTATGATGTAGGAGTTTTATGCTTCATGTCTTTTAAAGTAAACCAAACAAAAAAGAAAAAAAAAAAAGATATAAAAACTTGAAGACCTGCCCTAAAAAAATAGACACTGACAACTGTCTTGAAGCTGAAGAGAAAACGTCACTCATTTAATTATGAAATTGATTATTCCCCCTCAACGATATATTTATAGCACATACAGATATCTATTCAAAATATCGCCCTCACGCCATACACAAACGATTCATTCAAAAAGTTCTCAGCCTCAGTCAGATACAAAAGCCATAGCTGAAAGTTTTTAACAGAGCCAGCTGTCTGCAAGATGGGTCCAAAAAATGTTGGCGCCAGAGAACACAATGAAAAGAGTTGACATTTCCAGGACACTGCTCACTCTGAATCCTTCTGGGTGAAATTTGAAACCTTTTGAACAAGCCTCGTATATATATATATATATATATATATATATATATATAAGTGTGTGTGTGTGTGTGTGTGTGTGTGTGTATTATTGGCAGTTCATATATATATAAACTAACGATTATCTATCTATCTATCTATCTATCTTGTGCCTCTCTCTCCTTATGTCGAAAAACCTTTAAACTCAAAAGTAATAAAAAGTTTCGTACCTGAACTAAGAAGTCATAATATTTTTCGTGTTTCGGGATTCCTATGTTCTATGTTATATATATGAACATTCTATGTACGTTTCACATATCCGTATCATGGGTATGCTACATTAATAACGTTGTAGTTTAAACTAATACAGTCTATGTCAGCATCTATTCAAAAATAAAACAAAACAATTCAATTTGAAAATAAATAAATTTCCATTCCGCTAAGATTCTCGGACAATCACAGCCCAGTCGGCTGGAGGATGTAGAGTACGCCGACTGCATCTCTGAAGAGAAGTAAGACCCCCGCCACATCAATACAAATGTCCTATGAAACGTAATTGCGTATGATGGTGAGGCTCCAGTCCAGGATTTTGGGGGAATGTTCATTGTTCCCAGATCCACTCTGACCCGGAGTGGTAGTACCTGATAGGGTCCTATCTGTAGGTCAAATAGAACGGTTTAATCATTTCTGTATTTGAACCCATCTAAATATGAACAAACAAATGATTAATATTCACTTGAATTATGAGAATTTGATTGCAATGCTTGAAAATATTTAACTGTGGCAGGTAAAATTATTTGCATTAGACAGCAATACTTGAATCTATTTAAGTGTGCACAAACAATTAAAAACAATAAGCGAGGCGCTCTGTGTGCAAATCATCATCATCATTATATCGTGCCGCAGGCACGGATATCCCTGAACCTCTCTCGCCACTTCTCCCAATCGTTCATCGCCTCTGGTAGGTCTTCAGGGCTGAATCCCGTATCCTCACATAGCTGCTAAATGTATGTTCGTGCTGGTTGTCCTGCTTTTTCTCGGCCATATGTGGGGGTCCATAGGAGTACATCACTTATGAGCTCGTCCCTGCTTGAAACCATCTGTGTACAAACAAGTGGGCTCTGTTTCGTTCAAAAAATGATGTTATCGAAAAACTATTAATTCATATATATATATATATATATATGGGGTTCTTGGTGTAATGGTTACCGTCATAGAAAATGGATACACTGACTCGAGTTAAAATCTTGGCCAAGGCTATTTACATTTCACATAGCCCTAATATCCTTTGGAAAGGTATATGATGTCTTGCCGCCAGCACGGATATCACTGACCCTCTCTCGCCACTTCTCCCAATCGTTCATCGCCTCACATAGCTGCTGTATGTATGTTCGAGTTGTTCGTTCTGCTTTTGCTCGGCCATATGTGGGGTATCCATAGGAGTACATCACTTATGAATGTTTGAATAGTAGGGCAGATTTGGCTCTTTAACCTTGATATGGTGACCAATATAGGAGAAGGAAAACTCTGAGTTCACACTTGTTAAACTCCGCTTAAAAATAGATCATGTGCCTCGTTGAGTAGATAGACAAATATAATATACAAATAAAAAAGATGTGGCATTAAATAACGATCAAGGGTTGATATGCCATTAAACCAAATAATCTATCCGAAAAGTCACGCTCATACAAACGATATAGTAGTATAAACTCCTTTGCTTTCAGTAGTTCTATGTGGCCTGATTCGAAATGTGAGCACTCGCCGTTAAGTGTTTACGAGCATCATCATACTGGCACTTCTAAATGGAAACAACATCCGCTATTAATACGAAACCTTGGGTTGCATCTTTATCTGCATCCTCACTGTTATCGTAAGCGACCTCTCCTTTTTAAGGTGTAATGGTTGAGTCATGGCTAGCCCGGCGCCAAATCTCCTGGCCAGTTCAAGATACGATTCCTATCAGGCCACTGCTGGTCACATTTCCACAAGTACACCGGGGCGACGTCATCAACAGGAAGTCACCATGTACTGTTCAGTAATGGCATCGTGCGCAGAAATGTAATATACAACATTCATGGGGTGATTTTTTTCTCGTTTCTTTTTATGTAACATTCTTCTTTGCCTGAGAAATCTAGTCGATTTCTTTTTTTTTTTTTTTTTTTTTTTTGGTTTGGTTTGTTTTCTTTGTTTTAATGGCATATCAACCTTCATGGGTAATTTAATACCAAAGCGATTTTTACGGAAGAACAGCAGTGGTACAGTTTAATTAATTGTTAGAGGAATGAGAGGGTTCATGCCTTTCCCATAGGTATTAGTCCGAAAAGGAACGTAATAGCACGACTGGAGTTCTATATTGTTGTCCACCAAGTCCCCAAGGTATAAAACGCTGGACTGCGGAACCGAAGTAAGTGAGTTCGAACTCATGTCGTGCTATTACGTCGACTTTCGGACAAATACACTTTGGAAAGGTATGAAACCCGTTATCCTCCCATCTATAGGTTAAATTGTATCACAACTATCCCTCTGAAAGGATGGATTTGGCATTAACACAAGAAGGTTGATATGCCATTAAATAACGAACAAACTAAGTTTGCCACTTCGTCATAGCGCCTTCTTCGTATTAATTTTTTTTCTTTTTAATAAACTTCACTTTAAAGAAAATATCAGTATATCTTTGTCTTTTTTTATTTAAAAGCAGTATTTTAGAATTAAAGATTAAACTTACAAGAAAAATAAGAGTAAACTTTTTTTCGTAAGTATTAGAATTTTACAAATTTATAATTAGTGTACAAAGAGACACCGGTTTTGAATTTCGTCAAAAAGGAAACATTGATAGATTTCTTGTAACATTTGATGTATCATAAAATAATTTATCAGATCCGCTCACTGTCGTATGAAAATACAGGCGAATTACTTGCGCAGTGCTGTATGCAACTCTAGTCGAAGTCTTAGTGCGGTGCCGTGTGCAAACATACTATTTGCTGATGCATTTTCTCTACCAACTGGAAAATTTTGCTAATTTTTCGTTGTTATTTTGACACCAAATTCAGCAATCTACTAACTGAATCCGTTAAAATTCTTCAGTTGGATCAGAACAACTACCAAGGACTAAAAATCAATATAACATTTTTAATGTTATATTTATGTGACACCCCACCACACTACCACACAAATATATATATATATGTATAAGCACACACACACACACACATACACACACACACACATACATATATATATATATATATATATAGTACAATTTAATGGAGACTCAAACTCGCTTAAGTCGTCATAATAAATTTATTTCAGCGGAGAATATTATTGCTATACTCTCCGTCTCATCAGATGACTCTTTACATACTTCTCTCTCGTCGCAGAGTAGCGAATGTGGAGTTATAGTTCGTATTCAGAAGATAAAATAAAGGAATTAAAAAATTAAAAAAATGAAAATTAGAAAATAAACAATAAATAATAAAAAAAATAAAAAAAATAAAAATAAGGTGGAAATCAAATTACAAATTATTTCATTCATAGGCGTGAGCAGAGGGGGTTAACATGTTATGTGTTAGAACGATTAAGAGACAGGAGTGGAATTAGTCTACTGGTCAGTCCCTTCTAATTTTGCGTTCTTGTAGTAGTTCCTCCTACTTGGCAGGTGTGGTTTTCTAAACAAACTAAGATCGTTTAACTAATGGCTGTCTCATACATGATTTACATTTATTCCTAATAATGTATATTAAAGCGAGTTTTATTAAAGACGATGTAACACTGTTGATTTTTAATAAGAAGTTGAAAGTTGGTTATTGCTATTTTTATCAATAGCAATAACCAACTTACATCTTCCGATGTAAGGAAGATTCTCCCCAATAATACAATAATCACATATAAAAACAATAATAAAAGACGATTAAAAATCCTAGGAACAATATGCATAAAAAACAAATATAAATAAAATAGTATTTAACACAGGCACCAACAAATTAAGTATTTTTAATTACTAAAATCACTAACTCTAGTAATAAACCTTTCCAACTGAATGTTTTATAACAAAACACTGAAAACATTCCAATCGACAAGTTCAAAACAAACGCTACAAATAATTAAAACAATAAAAACTCAAACTGTCAACCGAAACTACACTATCCCTGACGACGACCAAAAGTATGGTCGAAAGCGCTTGGACAGAAGATGAGGGACAATTCCTTTATCACCTTTATCCTGACTTAAGAAAAATAAGGACTTGAAAAATAACAATTTAAAATAATAAACAGTATTTCATTGTTTTTAATAAATCTTGCCTGAGTCGTAACTTGCTGCCTAAATATACACTCCTTGATATATATATATATATATATATATATATATATATATATATATATATATATATATATATAGTATTCGTTGTCATATATTCAATACAAGAATAGATTAGTAGAGTAAGTTAATTTTATTCATATATATATATATTTACCAACTCCTCCGCTCGAACAGGATATAACACAAGGTCAATTTTTAAGCGGAGTTTAACAGGTTTGAATTCAGAGGTTTCCTTCTCCTAGACTAGTTGCCTCACCAAGGCTGAAGAATCAAGTCTTTCCTACTATTTACCCATAGCTGGAGGGAGAATAATTGGATTCGTACCTTTCCCAAGGGTATTAGTACTATGTGAAATGCAATCAGTCTCGTCCAGGATTTAAACTCGTGGCGCCGTGTCCATTTCTTTCGACGATAACCATTACACAACGGGCACCTCCCTAAATTTTATTCATTTATAACACGATGAATAATTTTTTTTGGTAAATATAAACTATCTTTTACTGCTGCGACTTTATTCATTGTTGAATTGTATAACGCAAATAATATGATTTTCATAAAATGTTATAATTTCCTTAAAACATTAATTCAATTAATTTCTGATTTATTTCGTAGATTCATTTTTAATTTTCAGTTAATTCCCCTGTT
Organism: Sepioteuthis lessoniana; assembly: GCA_963585895.1. NCBI lineage: Eukaryota > Metazoa > Mollusca > Cephalopoda > Myopsida > Loliginidae > Sepioteuthis > Sepioteuthis lessoniana. The sequence continues at coordinate 18,018,855 of OY757917.1, read as the reverse complement.
TGTTTTTTGATTAAAAAATATTCTGTTATTTTTATGTTTTTTTTTTTTTAAATTTGTTTTCAAATTCATTTTTTGAACTTGTCAAACTCTTGTTTGGTATCAAGTTAATGTTTAAGATATTTGCCAAAACTTTCACCTTTTCAGGATTGTCAAATCTGAAATTAGAGAGCCGAGAATTAAAACTTGAGAATTTGTAAAAAAAATTGTTCGATATTTTTTTCTTTTGACGGGGTTTTCCGAGTAATTCCGATTAATATATAAAGAACTCTCGAAGATATTAAAATTATCATTTAAACCAACCGAAATTGTGAAAATTTCAAAGTCTGGTTTTGGTTTCTTTGTTTAATGGCTTATCAATCTTCATGGGTTATTTAATGCTATGCTTTGCTTGTCGAAAGACAGGAGTGGTGCTATTTAATTCATAGCAGAAGGATAAGGGTTTTTCTTAGTTTTCCCAGAGGTATTAGTCCAAAAGGGAACTTAACAGCGCAATTGGTGTTCAAACTCTTTTACTACGATGTCGCAGCCCAGCACGTTGACCTTTACATCACGGAGACTCTGACAGAAATTTTAAGGTTTACTTAGAAGCAACAGATATGAAAGATCAACATGCCATTTTTAACGCTTTCTTTGTGAGCTATATATATATATATATATATATATATATCCAAATCGTATCAGTTTTTTTGTGACTTCATTGATGCGTGTCTCACGGCAATTGCCTCAGCGGTTCAAGCCCCTTATTTTGAAGTTAGAGTTTTCTTTTCTCTTAAAACAGTTGCCCTACGAAGACTAAATGATTAAGTTTTTATTCAAGGTTGAATTGCACAGCTTTCACTTTAACATATAATTTTTGTCTTTTAACGTGGTTTCTTGAAAATATATTAGATATTACTCATTGCCAATTACGTTATTGGCATTTCAGCTTCATTCACTCATGGCCTTTTTTTTTTTAAAGGAGTTATCAAAAGCATTAATCCAAAAGTTTTAGAGATGTTTCTTTGTTTTAATGGCAAACCTTAGTGGGTTATTTTATGCCAAAGCCATTCTTGATGAAGAACAGCATTGGTACAATTTAATTAATAGCTGGGGGAATGAGTTCATACCTTTCCCAAGAGTATTGGTCTGGTTTCTTTGTTTGATGGAATATCAACTTTCGTGGGTTATTTAATGGTAAAGTTAGCCCCGTTGAACACTAGTGGTACTATTAAAGCTGAGCTGCGAAGATACGAGAGTTCATGCCTTTCCCGAAAGCAAATGTAATAACTTGACTGGAGTTCGAACTCATTTACTTCTTGGCCGCAGTCCAGCACTTAAGCAATTACGCCAGAGGACTCCGCCTGAAGGGTATTCGTTTGGAATTGAACTCAGTAGCACTAAATGAACTTTACCAATCATGATATGCGATGAGAAAAAAAGAATTTTAAAAAAGAGATAGCGTCGTTGAAACCGTATCCATCTTTGTTTACAAAAAATAAAAATAAAAATAATCCAACAAGGTTGATCATACAGTCAAAACCAACTATCATATATGAGATGTGTGGAGAAAGGAAATTAGCTCTCATCGGCAGGAAGAAGGTTGACACACATCGATGTTGATCCTGCTAGAACCCAAAGCAACATAATAGGAAATAAAATACAATGTTGCCTAGCCGTAATACATATACATATACAACTATACACATATACTTGCGGAAGTACCACGGCCAACTAATAAATACGGCCCCGCATGTTACATTAACAGGCTGACTTCTGACAGGCCGACGTAATGTAAAGTAAAGTTGGCGACCATAGTCGAGGGTGACTCGAAGGCTCCCTTTCCGATAGCTAATACACCAAGTAGTAGGGGAGGGCACTATTCCTTTCCCTATATTGATCCACTTTACCCTTGATCCTTACAATATAATGGTGAGTGTTGAGCAAGGTAGTATCAAGCACCATTTTTTGAGTTTTTTGTATGACTCGACCTGGAATTGAACCCAAGTCTCCCGGGCTATTGATGAATACTCTAACCATTATGCCAACGTCGGACGTACTGTAAACAAACAAACAAACAAAAAATAACCCATTCATGACTGTTTATGAAATTAACCTAAAAAGAGAATTAACTTTAAAAACTGAATTGACAAAATAATATAATCATGTTGTTAGAATTTATCCGACGTTATTTTGAAATCATAAAAGTGTTATATTGTCATCTACAGCATCATAACGACACAATAATAAGGAACTTCCCTGGATCCCAACTCATCAGAGCCCCAAGGACCCTTCGGCCTGATGTGGCTTTCCTTACCACATCTCGTCTATAACTCCGTCCGATCTCTATCTGCAATCTTTCAAGGGCCCCAAGGCCCCTTCGGCCTGATGTGGCTTTACCTACCACACTCGTCTCTCTCCACCTCCAACTCTAACTGGAACTCACTTGACTTCTATCTTGACTGAATTATATAATAGTTCAACGCCCGCTCAATCGCCTACTCGATCTTTGGAATGGCATGATTGATCGTCATCCACCGGAAATAACTGTCATGCAGTTCACAGGTCACTCTCTTCCGGTGCATCAGTCTTTGAGTGTACCATGGGATTTTTTTTTATCTCGTCCCATTTCATCAGCCAATTTCAACCCATGCGATTTCCTCTCATAACTGCCATTGGAATGTGTCACTTCCTTCCGGTGCATCACTTTGAATGGCATTTTTGGCCGGGTCGAAGGCCAAAATACAACAAAAGCAAGGTAACACACAGCCGTTTATAAATCGTGGATTAATAAAAGAGAAGGTGTAAACATGCTTTTTGATGTTGAAAGGAATAAAGATAACGTCGGATAAATTCTGCCAACATGATTATATTATTTTTGCTGTTCAGTTTTAAAGTCAGTTCTCTTTTTAGGTTAATTTTATATGCAGCCATGAATGGATTTTTTTTCTTTTTTGCTTACATTAATTCGGTCAGAAATCAGCCTGTTAATGTAACTTGCGGGGCCGTATTTGCTAGTTGGCCGTGTTGATATAAAAATCATAAAAAGACGCACGGAAGACTCAAGAAGTACCCGTTGTTTGCGCATGTAGAATTGTTTTCCAACTGTTAAACCCTAACACTCGTACTCACCTACTCTCTCTCAGAAATTCTCTTTGAGTTCTCCCTCCTGTAGGTTCTGACAGTTGGGAGTTTAAAATACTCAGACTGCACTTTCACAGACAGGTAAAACTCCTGCTAGAGGATGGGACCCTCTTGACAGAACAGTCCCTAACTCGGCCATTGAAGTAGTCACCTGACCTTCAACAATCTACTTTGGTCTCTACTGGGTTAGATGGGCAGTTGGAGGGGCATAATCCGATCAATCAGCTACTTATCTAGCCATACCAACTAAATGATTGATTCGACTGTTTATCTCAAGTCACTCTTCTACCAAACTGGTACCCAACCCTGTTTTATCTTAAAGGTGCTTGAAAGTGGTGGATGACGGTCAATAAAGCTGAGATATCAAAACTTGAAACCATTAAAAATAAAGTTACCAAGAAACTACTTACTAAGAAGTTTATATATACGAAGATCATTAAATAAGTTTCGTATGGGCACTTTTATTGATTGTACACACATGAAACTCTAGCCCTCTTCGAAGTAATATCCGCCGGCTGCAATGCACTTGCTGTGTCGTTCTAACAATTTCTGGAAGGCCCCATGGAAGTCCTCTTATGTGAGCGTGTCAATGACCTTCGTCACAGCCTCTTTCATCTCCTCAATTGTCTCATAACGACAGCGTCTGAGCTTAGGGAATAATGAAAAGTCACAGGGAGCAAGGTCTGCCCTATAGGGAGGCTAAGGAACTGTCTTGATGCCCATCTTCGTCAAAGAGTCTATGACAAAGATGGTGTTGTGGACTGGTGCATTGTCCTGGTTGAAATGTCCCTGATCCGATTTGAAGAGTGCTGGCTTCTTCTGACGGAATCTCTTGCTGAACTCCCTTAAAACCTCAACATAGTAACCTTAACCCTAAGACTAACCCTTTGGCCCATTAACTCTGGTCTATTGACTTCCTTACTGCTCCCACACCTCTCATCATCCCTCACAGACTCCCTACCTTCCTTGAATCTCTTATGCCACTCAAAAACTGATGCTCGTTGCATGCAAGATACTCCAAAAGCAGTCTGAAGCATTGCATACGTTTCTGTGGCACCTTTTCCAAGTTTAAAACAGAATTCTATTGCATATCGTCCTTCTAAAGAGTCCTTACGTCCAGATTGTATTTTTGAAATTCACCAGCTGTGACAATCAGGCTTTAGTAGGGTGTATTCCAATTGCTGTTGTGGCTGTTCGTTTGAACCTAAAATCATAAAAATTAGTCTGTCATGTCATAAGATGTATAGCAATAATGTACTGAATTTTCAAGAGTCTACGACAATTTTAAATGCCTGTACCAAAAAAGTTTGGCATTAAATAACCCACAAGACTCGATGTGACATTCAACCAAATGACCAAAACCAGTCTTCCTCATGCACATGATTGAAGCTATTGTGGTATATACATATATATATATACTATGCGATACTATCAGTATATACTGTATATACTTCATGTAGTGTGCATATATATGTATATATTCTATATTTATATATACATTCAATTGAATATAATAAATAGATGGATAGATTGATATTATCCGAGGAAAATAATTAAAGGGATAGGATTATCCAGTTTGAGTGCTCAATGCCAACGGCTATCGACTGTAAAATTAATTTGGGATTAAGAATGCATCAAAACTCACGTGCTTAGCTAAAATACTTTTTTATATAAAAATAAAAGAAAAAATTCAATTCTTTGGTATAATTATAAATTAATTTCCGGTCTATGATGACCCTCTTCAGATGACGAAAGAAGAAATACTGTTGTGTAATTGAATATCATTTAGGCATGTTTATATTGCTTGCGCTAGATAGATAGACAGATAGATAGATTTAATCAATAGAATTTTAATGTATTTTCATGTAATTTTAGTAGATATTCCCCATATAGAGAAAAGTCAATAATTTTCATTTTGCATTATTCTGATTACAATTGACCCCACACACTCTGTGTGTAACTTGTATATTTAACACTATATACTGTTTATACTATACGTTTCACTATATATATATATATATATATATATATATATATATATATATATATATATTCCTACTTTATATATATATATATATATATATATATATTTCTATTTATATATATATATATATATATATATATATATATATATATATATATATATAGTATCGATGATTACTTAGTGAGTCAGGAACTAACCGACAATAGTTTCGCCTAAGCGCCTCATCAGGGTACCTAATATGTATATATATATATATATATATATATATATATATATATATATATATATATATATAATTATATATATATATTATATATATATACATATATTTGTGTTCGTGCGCGTGCACACACACACACACACACACACACACATATATATATATATATATATATATATATATATATATATATATATATATATATATATATATATAAGACAAATAAAGACACACTTTCTTTTTAAAAATCCATTTTTCATTTTTCCCGAACCACCTGATTATATAAAACTAACCAACAACCAACCAACCAACCAACCGAACATTTTGCGAACTGTTATTATATTCACCTTCCCGCTATTTTATTCAATTCAGACAAACATTTTATGATTGCACTTATTCCTAAACCATATCACGATGCTATTAACTGAATTCTCAGAAGAAAAATGTAACTCGAATCTTAGCAGACGATATGTCACAGAGGAAACATAGAATCCAGTGGGTCAGTGGAAAAATACAGATAAAGTATATTGAGGTCGTCAGTTTGATTTAAAGCGGTTTAGAAATTTATCTCCAAAACCCTGACCAAAGTTTATTTGCTTATACAATCTTATTTATTTTTTAAAATCTTTTTAGTGACTTTCACTTTTCTGTTCTAATCTATTAGAAGAAGCAATAAAATTTTTCCAGTTATATGTAATGGGGGAAAAAAAAATTAAATTAAAAAAAAAATGAAGGCGCTGAATGAAACTTTATCAATCTTCATTTTCTAAGAAGAAAAATAAAAATAAATTACTTGATATGTAGAAAAGAGACAGACAGTGTAAACATGATGGTAAACCTTTCTAAATATGGATAAAAACAGCAATGTTTAATACTTTGCTGATAAGAAATAAATTTTAAAAAGAAAATACGGTGTATTCTAAGTATGAACATAGACATTGAGACTTCCATCTCTCTCTCTCTCTCTCTATCTCTCTCTCTCTCCTTCCTTCTTCTCAAGAGTCTATTTCCTCCTTTTTTAAAACTGCTTTTTCCCACTTTCTTAACCTACTTCACTCTATCTTACTCTTTTTACATCTTTTTCTTTCACTTTTTTACTACTTAAATTTTTTCTTTTTCTTTTTGCTTGCCCCGTGGGGCGCTTTTAGAATACACCGACTGCATCCCGTACAGGAGCATAAGACCCCCCCCCAAATGGGAGTGTCCTGGATATGACAATAAATTACAACTGGTGATGAGGCGGCAGTTCTGAACTTCTTGGGAGCATGGAGTACTCCTTCATTACTCATAGGTCCACTCTGATCCAGAGTGGGAGAAGTCTTTCTTTACTCATAAGTCCACTCTGATCCAGAGTGGGAGAAGTCTTTCTTTACTCATAGGTCCACTCTGATCCGGAATGGGAGAAGTCTTTCTTTACTCATAAGTCCACTCTGATCCAGAGTGGGAGAAGTCTTTCTTTACTCATAGGTCCACTCTGATCCAGAGTGGGAGAAGTCTTTCTTTACTCATAGGTCCATTCTGATCCGGAATGGGAGAAGTCTTTCTTTACTCATAGGTCCACTCTGATCCGGAATGGGAGTACTCCTTCATGTGTGTGTGTGTGTGTGTGTGTGTGTGTGTGTGTGTGTGTGTGTGTGTGATATTTGTGAATAAACAGGGGTCAATATCAGTGAAAATATATATAAATCTATGCTAGAATTGCGTGGATATAGAGTCAATGGAGCTTAGTGACTATCAGTTTCTCGCTTATGCTACCACCAGACAAAGTGCTATGCACACAGAAAGCGTCCTTATACATGTTGTTCTATGGGGTTTATATGTCTGCACTAATCTAATCTAATCTATATATATATATATATATATATATATATATATATATGCTCAAATACACTAATCCAATAAAAAGTTTATATAATGTATGTATCAGCTGGAAATACTATAAAAATAATTGACGGCTTAATGTGTTAACAAACATTTAGATTGATGCTTAAATTTAGCGAATAATTCGTTCATTTGACGACTTAAACACCAAGATTAGTAATTTTTCCTCATCGATCAAATTGCATTTGCTTCTGTCAGTGGTGTAAACTTTAGCACTTTCCACAATCAGCCGTTTTATTTGTGAGGAGAGGACTTCTCTTTCGATAAGCTCGACTAGCAAACCTACACGAGTGAGTTCGAGTCTCATTGGGTGCCCCTTTCATATGGCCTTGTGCCACATCTAAGCAAAAAGCTTAGTAAATTACCACATTAGAAATGTGTGAACGACATTGCTTTTTATAATTACGGCCCATTTTATTTGTGTATAATCTTTTTTCTGCTGTTTTGAAAGAAGTTGCAGTGCATTAACTTTTATTTTTTTGGGGTTAATGGAGACTTTGGAAACTGCATTATCATAAAGATAGGAACCATTGAAGAAGTATGTCCCCAGATTTTCACCAGTTGCACTTATGCGATATATATATATATATATATTAAGAGAGAGAGAGAGAGAGAGAGAGAGAAAGAGAGAGAGAGAGAGAGAGAGAGAGATGTGTGTGTGTGTGTGTGTGTGTGTGTGTGTGAGACTGATTTTAAGATTTTATTTTTTAGACTAGCTCTGCTCAAAAAGTACTTTTCATAAACACTATGTTATAATTATTTCATTTTGTTAACTTTATATATGTGTGCGAGTGCATTAAATTTAATTACTATTAATATATATAAATTAATATTTATTTAATTACTATTAATATATGTATTATATATATATATATACTATTAATATATGCATATATATATGTGTGTGTGTGTGTGCGTGCGCCCGCGCACGCGCGTGTGTGTGTATAAAATTAGATTACTATTTTGAATAAACATAAATATATGCGTATTATTTCATACATGATAATTTTATTTGATATGGATAAGTATATCTATTAAATTGAATTATATATGAACAATACGTATATATATATATATATACATATATATATATATATATATATATATATATATATATATATATATATATATATATATATATATATATGGGGGGTGCGTGTGGATTGAATTAAATTCATATACGAATGGATTGCTTCAGCCTGCTTTTGGAGTTTCTTGCATGAATCGAGCAGGAGTTTTTGAGTGGCATAAGAGATTCAAGGAAGGCAGGGAGTTTGTTGCGGATGATGAAAGGTGTGGGAGGAGTAAGGAAGTCAATACACCAGAGTTGATTGGCCAAAGGGTTAGGGTTAGTATGTTGAGGTTTTAATGGAGTTCAGGAAGAGATTCCGTCGGAAGAGGCCAGCACTCATTTTCAAATCGGGTCAGTGGCATTTCCACGCGGACAATGCACCAGTCCACAACTCCATCCTTGTCACAGACTCTTTGAGCCAGATGAGCATCAAGACAGTTCCTCAACCTCCCTATAGTCCAGACCTTGCTCCCAGTGACTTTCGGTTATTCCCTAAGCTCAGAGGCTGTCGTTATGAGACAATTGATGAGATGAAAGAGGCTGTGACGAAGGTCATTGACACGTTCACACAAGAGGACTTCCATGGAGCCTTCCAGAAGTTATTGAAACAGTTCAACGAGTGCATTGCAGCCGGAGGAGATTACTTCGAAGGGGACTAGAGTTTCATGTGTGTACTATCAATAAAAGTGCCCATACGAAAAAAGTCTGGAAACTTATTTAATGATCCTCGTATACTTCTTAATCCATTTTATATATATGTATTCTAACAAATGAAGAGGTAGCATTACTTTCAGAGCGCTTTCGTCCATCCTAATCTAACAGAAGTCGTTAAACAAAACGAGATTCTCGTTGGACATTTGTTTCGGACATTTATTGTGACAGTTTTTTTCTAGCCTAACAACAAACAATCTGACCTTTTCAACTCATTTATTTATTCATTCATTAACGTTTTAGATTCAAAAACTCTCCATTTGCTGATGTCTTTTCGTGTAGACTTGAAGAGAAGTCAGAACAATTTTCAGTTGACAATTCCTCGACTACAACATCGGGTTACATCTAGCTTAGATATTCCTGTGGGTTTGTCGGGGGTAGTATTTACCCACCCAAACATCGCTGCCGTGTTGGAATGTAATACAAGATCTATCTAAATGTGAGGGCACGGGGGACAGTGCCAAAAACAGCCTAACTCCGTCGGCATTCCCTTTTTGTAGCCCTCCACCCCAGGTGCTGAGATATAAACCTGCTCTTATACTCTTTTAGCCGAGAGAGAAGGCACCGCCTGGTGAGACCACCTGGAGCTGAGCTGATTTATTTTTTACACATCACCCGGTACGAATGTCAGATGTGCGTGTGCGTATGTGTGTGTGTATACACGTGCACTATACATTAAGATTACAAAAATAGAGCAATCAGACATATAAATTCTACCCCTCTGCCACCAGGCGGATGCAATGCAAGGTCGTTTTTTAAATTTAACAGGTTTGACTTCAGAGTTTTATTTTTCCTGATCCATTTGCCATACGAAGATTAAAGAGCTCAGTCTGACCTATTCGTTACCCACAGCTGAAAGGAGAATAGTTTCATGGATAAATTGTTTGTCAGAGTGGGTTCTTTAACCCTGGTAAGGCAACCAGTTTAGGAGACAGAAAACTCTGAATTCAATACTGTTAAACTCCACTTAAAAATAATTGACCTTAGTTCGTATCCTGCTCGTGCGGAGAAGTTTGGTATATATATATATATATATACATTGAGAGAGAGAGAAAGAGAGAGTGGGGGATGAGAGAGAGAGATGGTAGATTTTGGTGAATCAGACAAGACGATAAAAATAAGTGGAAAAGTTGATAAATCAAACACTTAGAACGGGTTTAGTAGTGATATTTTGTTCTTTATTCTCAGAAGAACTTTTTCTGCATTTATCAAATGAGGAAATAGATGAAATAGACAAAATAATGGAGAACGTGGAAAGGTATAGAGGGAAGGAAAGGGTCTAAAGACAAGAGATGGATAAGGAAGGAACAAAGAGGGAAATAGATATAGGTTTGAGTGATGGTAGTAGGGGTTATTGGTTTTTGACAGACTGATGATCAAAGCTAGGTGCCATTACCAGACCGATGTGGATTAATTTCAATGGGAGTGGGTGGAGAGGAACCATCTAGCCAGACAGTCACACTCAAAACCAATAGCCCCTACTACCATCACTTAAACCTATACTTCCTTCTCTGCTCTTTCCTTATCTGTCTCTTGTCTTTAGACCCTTTTCCTCCCGTTATACATTTTAAAATTCTCCACTAGTTTATATATTTCCTTAATTCCTTTATTGCTTTGATTTATCCACTTTTCCACTATTTTTTATCATATATATATATATATATATATATATATTTAATTCATGGTTGTACAACCTTGGCTCATTTACGTTAAAGTCACATCCTGACACTCACTGGTTTGGACTCTCAGAGAACAACTGTTCTCCATTGATAATGAGATGAAAGAGGACAAGAAAGCAGCCAAGAAACTTCTAAAAGAATGGTAGTGATGTTTTATATTCAAAGTTGAAATACCATAATTGTTGAAGTAAACGTCGAAACGTTAGGGGTGCGTATTATATACAACTAAATATAAACTTTTTTTCCTTTCCGGCAATGTACCTCGCCATTTTTGGTGGTGTAATCGTTAGTAAACTATTCTAACAAACCTTCACAAGTGAGTTGGAATCTCGCTGGATAACTCATTTATACGGCTTTGTGATACATCAAAACAAAACCTTAGTAAGTTAATAATTTGTTTCTTCAGTTGCAGATTTATTTTCGACGAAAGTTTTTTTTACATTTTTTGTGTGAAGATGTTCTAGTTTTTCGCCTCAATACCGCAAAAATTTTGTTTGGAAACGTTATGTAAACTATTTAAATCGATACAAACCGGATAAAAAATTGAAGAAATATTAGATTTAGTGAGTTGCTGCAAATTTTCGCTGACAGTTCAGCGGACTGTTTGGCATCCGTACCGGACGGTCAATGCTCCATGGCAGAATGGAGACTGAAAGGACCCGGCTTTGGCTGGGCCACTTTCGGGTGAGCGAGCTGCATCACTGACACGTTTGTCAACTTTGTATAGCATTGGACCTTGCTGTCCAGTTTAAGCTATAATCAGGCATACGTGCCTGGATCCAGATTTGGGTCAATATCCAGCTAGGCTCATCTAGGCTCATCAGGCTCACATTGTAATATGTCGGTCGATGACCAGCCTAGTCAAGCAGGGCTAGTGCCCGACCTTCCCCTCCCCTAATCCCTAACCCCTACTACAATCGACCTTCGGATCATTGACCTTGAGTCAAGTCCTGTCTGGTGGGAGGCAGAGACAAATATAGAGTTGTTACAAAGTCCCAAATGTCAATATATATTATACACAAGATATGTTTTTTTCCAGAGGTTTTTAGCTGAAAGTTAAACGAAATGCGTTTTACACACAACTAATTACGGTACGATGATTAAGAACGAAGGAATCTATATTGAAAAGTAGATTTGGATTACAGAAACTTTTATTTTCATTAAATCACTTATAAATCGGTAAATATAAATGATACACTCACTGTTACATCAAATGTAAAATGACATTGAAATCAGTAAAACGCCTAATGAGGAGAAAGTTCACCAATGGTCCGGGAGACTGGGTTTCAATCCCTGGTAGAGTCATACCAAAACCCAAAAAATGGCACTTGATGCAACCTTGCTTATCACTCAGCATTATAAGGTAAGGATCAAGGGTAAAGTGGAGCAATCCAGGGAATGGAGTAGCACCCTCCCCTACACCTCGGTGTGGTAGTAATTGAAAAGGGAGCCTTCGGGTCACCCTCGACTAAGGTCGCCAACTTTATGACGATAAAACACGAAAGTCTCACTGAAGTTAGAAGAGTCAAGAGCAAGTATCAAATTATCAACATAGAGTAAATGATAAAAAAATAGAAAAACTCATGACTGAGTTTCACGTTTTAGAAGTCAGGTGACCTATTTTTAACAACGTCTGTTTTCTGAAAGATACTAAATTTTTAATCTAGAGGCAAATAACAAAGCAGGAGTTTAGCTTCATGACGACATTCTTAAATCACCTTCCATCACTTATTTTCAAGATTCTAGGGATTAGGAAAATTTACGATGGTAATTTTTTTCAAGTTCATTTCTTAAAGCATGGGTTCCTCATTATGGGCATATTTTCAATATCGCTGTCAGTTTCTTTGATTAATGACATAGTAACCTTCTTAGGTTATTTAAAGCAAAAGCCATCGTTGTAGAAGATCAAAAATGGAGTAAGAAGTTTCTTACCTTTCCTAAGAGCATTAGACCGGAAGTAAATGTACTCGTGTGACTGAAGTTCGAACTCTCTAAAGACTATATAGCAGTCCAGCTCTTTAGCCACTACACCACACGGGCTCCCTCTTACAGTATTACTTAAAATTCTCCGTCATTATATTCTTTTAATTTTATATATAAATATATATATAGTTCGCCAAGTAAAAAAAATCACTTGTTTACAGTATTAACATTGGCTTTCCTCTAAGAAAAACTATATCTGCTCGAAGAATTGTTGCTGTTAGTGTCTTACTACGTCTGTCAAGTAGAGTATTTTCTATGGTTTAAGCTTTTACTTATTGTCATCAGTCTTCTTTTCTGTAAAGATTTAGTTTGCGCGATTGTGTATGTACGAGGATAATTGAATAGGTTTCCAGACTTTTTTTCGTATGGACACTTTTATTGATAGTACACGCATGAAATTCTTGTCCCCTTCGAAGTAATCTCTTCCAGCTGCAATGCACTTGTTGTACCGTTCCAACAACCTCTGGAAGGCCCCATGGAGGTCCTCTTGTGTGAGCGTGTCAATGACCTTCGTCACAGCTTCTTTCATCTCCTCATTTGTCTCATAACGACAGCCTCTGAGCTGAGGGAATAACCAAAAGTGACAGGGAGCAAGGTCTGGACTATAGCGAGGGTGGGGAACTGTCTTGATGCCCATATTGGTCAAAGATTCTGAGACAAGGATGGAGTTGTGGACTGGCGCATTGTCCTGGTGGAAATGCCACTGATCCGATTGGAAGAGTGCTGGCCTCTTCCCTAGGAATCTCTTCCTGAACTCCATTAAAACCTCAGTATAGTAACCCTAACCGTAACTGTAACCATTTGGCCAATCAACTCTGGTGTATGACTTCCTTTCTCCTCCCACACCTATCATCATCCCTCACAGATTCCTGCCTTCCTTGAATCTCTTATGCCACTCAAAGATTTATGCCTAATTCATGCAAGATGGTCGAAAATTAGTCTGAAGTATTCCATACGTTTCTGTGGCATTTTTCCAAGTTTAAAACAGAATTGTTTTGCATATCGTTCTTCTAAAGTGTCCTCATGTCCAGATTGCATTTTTGAAATTCAACCGCCGCAAGGCCTCTGCAAGCAAGCGAAAGCCAACCGTCTTTTCCCGAGGCAGAACTCAACTCAACTGACTTTTTCAAAATCTCCCAAATCCTCCGCGCGCTTCCGGTGTGTGACGTCACCCGCACTCTGTAACCCCGTTTCCCATCTGGGATATTGTGACACGTCTGTTCCGCCCGCGCATGTGAACACCTGCGTTAATGTTGCACCTAAGTAACCCATGCACTGAGCCGAAAGGTTCTCAGCCTAACTAAACCCAAAGGCATAAAACAAAATCCCTCGGCCATTATATTACAAACCTTCATGGGTTATCTAAGATCAAATCCATGCTTGTAAAAGAACGGTAATGCAATTATTCAACCCATAGCTGAGGATGCGTCAGGAGGTTCATAGTTTTCCCCAAAAGTTAACGTAATAACATGACTTTAGTTCAAACACACTTACTCATATTTACCCGACCCCTCCGCTCTGGCAGGATATGACACAAGGTCAATTTTTAAGCGGAGTTTAACAGGTTTGAATTCAGAGAAATCCTTCTCCTAGACTAGTTGCCTCACCAAGGCTGAAGAACTCAGTCTGCCCTACTATTTACCCTTAGCTGGAGGGAGAATAATTGGATTCATACCTTTCCCAAAGGTATTAGTGCTATGTGATATGCAATCAGCCTCGTCCAGGATTTGAACTCGTTTTGCCGTGTCCATTTCCTACGACGATAACCATTACACCACGGCACTTACTCTTATGTTGCTGTCCACCACGTTAGCCACTACGCCACGGGTATTCGGCAAAGTTAGTAAATGCATTATATTTATAGATTATAAAAAATGTGATATTTCTCAGATTTTTCTAAATCTTATTCAATATATAGAAAATAAATTATATTCAAGATCTGTAGGTGGGGCTTAGAATACAGCCAAATGCATCCACTGAAGATAGGTACGCCAGCTTCCGACAAGAGTTGTCCTGCTATGACTCTAAACTTAACCCTTCATGCTCAGCACACTAAGCTAAATGTTTCCTATAAAGGAAATTCGTCTCAAGGGAAAGATTTGAGGACGTTAAAAGAAATACAACAGCGTAGCTTCATGCCATATCAAAATAGGATTTTAGAGGTACTTCAACCAATGTGAAACTCAGTGGATTAAGTGTAATGAACGCCATGGGGAGTATTTTGAAGAGTATTAATGTTTACCTTATTGATCATTTCTGTGTTGGTAAATACTGCATCAGTCTCGATATTTTTTTGCACACCCCGGCTCACTGGCCTAATGTTTTGAGTGTTCGGGAGACTGGGGTTCAATCCCAGGTCAGGTCATACTAAAGACTCAAAAAGTGGCAATTTTTGCCTCCTGGCTTAACACTCAGCATTATAAGGTATGGATCAAAGGTAAATGGAGCAATCCAGGGAAAGGAGTAGTGCTCTTCCTTACACTTTGGTGGAGTAGCTATTGAAAAGGAGTCTTCGGGTCGCTTTCGACTACGGTTGGCCAACTAACCTAACATATATATATATATATATATATATATATATATACCTTTGCGAAGAACTAAAATCCGGTCACTTTAGGATTATGAATTTATTTCCACCTTGCTACGAGTACTGATATGAATCAATAATTCCAAATGTAACCGGACTTCTTCAGATCCTAATGAATATGATAAGATTCTTTCTTTCCATTTAGTTCTGAAGAATCCTGTTAAATTTGGAGTTATTGATTCATATCAATACTCATAGCAGGATGGAAATAAATTTATAATCCTAAACTGACCGGATTTTAGTTTTTCTTAAAGGAATTGTTGCTCTGTGATGTCAGTTACATTGAGCTCTTTACCAGAAATATTTGAATATTCGATGTTTGAATAATTTAATAGTCCTGACTGAATTATTCCCGACTCCGGATTGACTGGACTGAAGAATATATATATACGTATTTGTCGTACATCCCACCAACCGAACGAGTACGGCACAAGTTCTCTTTAAGATGGGTCCTAACGGAGGGCCGTAGGCCAACACGCCTGGCGCCTCCAAAAATGCATCGGACCCTGTCGACATTCCCTTAAAAAGAGGCGCCTCAAGCAAGAGGCGATAAGCCTAGTCCCTCCAAGGAGGGTTAGAGACTGAGGGGCCGGCCCCTTGAGTCTCGAAGAGGTTCGGGCTCGTGACGCAAATGCAGAGCTTCCCCAGCACCCACGTCAGGCAGCCTCGACCGTGTAATCGTCAGCACATTACCTACTTATATATTTAAGGAATTAAAAGTGTTAGCTGTAAAAAAAAAAAAAATTGTCATTACGTAAGCTTTCATGCAATTTTTGTAACAATCATCAACCAGCCCAGAATCTATGTTCACTTGATTTCATTGTAGGCTTGTCAGCCAGACAGAACCTTCCACTAGACAAACTTTTTCTGCCCTATTTTTTTTACCAGTTACGATAGAGACCCAGCATTATGTAGCCTTGTCGGCTGGGGCTGAGCCCCAGCCAACAAGGCTACACAATGAGGAGGACCTTTAAGGAATGTAGAGTACCCCTTCTATACTATTACTTCCGGGTCTACTCTGATCCAGAATGGTAGTACCTGTTAGGGTCCCGTCTATGGGTCAAATAGAACTGCTCAATCATTTACTAAGCATTATTATTTGTAGTAATAATTTGAAACAATGCAGCGAGGTGCAACTTATTTATAGGAATATTTGATTATAGAATTACTAATGTTACTTAACAATTCTTGAACTCATTAGACACTGCAAACAAATGATTAATATTAAATAGAATTGATCGAATTAGATTAGAGTACTTGAAACCACTTAACTTTGTGCAAACAAATGACTGATATTAAATAGAATTATCAGTGTTGGATAGGAATACTTGAAACATTTAACTGTATGCAAGAAAATTATTAATACGATATAAATTATCAGAGTTAAATATTAATACGTTAGACCATTTAACTCTGTACAAACAACTTATTAATATTAGACAGAATTATTAGCGTTGGATTGGAATACTTGAAATCATTTAACTGTGTGCAAACAAATGAAATTTAACGACTCGTTTAAAAAAAATGTTTTTTTACAAAATATTTGCATATATATATATATATATATATATATATATAGATGTATTTATAATATCCAGTCAGCGTCCAAAGACAGTGGGTGTGGATTATTTTTTATAGAATATATGAGGAATATCATATAAATCTATGTGAGTGCTCAATGTATGGCTATTGTTAATCCCTTATTCATTCGCTGGGATATAACAAAATTCATATTCAGAGCGTATATTGTGTAATCGGATGGAAACTCAGACGATCCATTTTTACAAGATTACTAGTTGCCACCAACCAGCTTACATCTATGTTTCCATCCATCTGATTACACTATATATATATATATATATATATATATATATATATTACACTATATATGTATATGTATATATATATATATATATATATTACGAATATATATATATATATATATATATATATTCTGTGGATGACAATAGATGTATATATATATATATATATATATATATGACAGGTTTTGGTAATAAATTACCCACAAGAGTTGGTAAGCCTAAAACCAACCAACCAACCAATCAATCTACCAGCCCCGCTTCTAACTATAATATGAACAAAGAAAATAAATTCTCTTATTGGTGTTGATCTCACTCGTCTTCTTGGAAAAGAAAATGAAATGAATTAGAAAAATACAAAATATTCTTTATTATATTGTAGTATATGGTATTATACTCGCCTCAGCAGCATTAATACCACCATTTGGGCAATGCCCCGTAGCCCTTCTAGTATGAAATAAGCGTATAATGGTTTTCGGTATTTTTGGAACAACCTGTATCAAGTCGAATTGTTATAGATGAGGACAAGAATATGAAAAAAACCTGTTTGACGAAAACAAGTGAAAGACCAGAGATATCTATCATCTCACATCAATATAAAACATTCTCAATGCCCCCCGGGTCATTCCGGAAGTTTGACTATACGGTCTCCTTTCAATTATAGGTCGTAACCTTGTGGAGTCTTTGCCGAACACAAAGCCATACAATAATGACCCTTCAACCGAAACATATTTATCCAATATGAGCGACTGTGAAATGTCATATATCCCCTTTGATGTATAATGCCTGAAGAGGAGAATCAGTCTCTTGCTTAGGCTTGATGAAGAGTTGACAAGTTACACATTTAGCGAATGAGCAGATCAAGCAGATCATCCCTTTTACGGCTCTTTAAAAACATCCGGGATTGGTAGATATTGAAAGCAGTGGACTGTTAGAAGAACTCCCTAACTACTGTCAAACATCGACTTTTGTTAGTTTTGAGTATTCGCGAATTCGCTATTAACATTAAAAGGAGAATATTTGGGGAGTATTGCGGTCACGAACGGAAAATCGCAAATGACCCGTGTAGATAAAGAAACACACACACACACACACACACACACACACACACACACTCACTTATATATATATATATATATATATATATATATACACATATATACATATTATATATACACATATATATATATATATATATGTATATATATATATATATATATATACATATATATATATATATATATATATAAAATATTTACAGGAAGAGATTTAGAATATATATATATACCTGTGTGTAAAAAAATTATGAATCTATTTAAGTAAGTTTCACCAATGGCCCGGGAGACCGGAGTTCAATCCCAGGTCGAGTCATACCAAAGACTCAAAAAATAGTACTTGATATCTCATTGCTTGACACGCAGCATTATAAGGTACGTATCAAGGGTAAAGTGGAGTAATCCAAGGAAAGGAGTACCGCCCTCTCCTGCACCTCGGTGAAGTAGCTAATGAAAAGGGAGCCCTTGGATCGTTCTCGATTACTGTCGCCAACTTTACCTACTTTACTTATAAATTCAAATATATAAATAAATATATATATATATATAAGAGAATTACATATATATATGAAGATTACAAAATTAAATAGTTTCATAATTTTTGACACACACACACACACACACACACAATTAAGTAAGTGTGTGGGGGGTTGAAAATGTTTCTTCCCAAGTTGGCAATTTCCGTGTAGCAAAATATCAAAAATATGTTGTTCAGAATTTCCTAATTCATTTTCAATATTTCGTGAATAAATTATATTCAGGTCCCTTATGGAGGGTTTTAAACTATGAAGAGTTTTGGTTTGGTTTGGTTTGGTTTGGTTTGGTTTCATGGCATATCAACCATTGCATGTTTATTTAAAGCCAAATCCATTTTTATACTTGTAAAAAGTTATATTTCAAACAATTCAGTTCAGCATAAGTACACATTTTAATTGTCAATGACAGTTCCATTTCAAAGAAATCAGTTCAGCATAAGTACGCTGTTCAGTTCTATTTAACTCATAGACAGGACCCTATGAGGTGCTACCACTTCGGGCCTGAGTGAACTAGGGAGTGATGGCAATGAAGGGGTACTCTGCATTCCCCAAAGCTCCAGCATTACTGAAGCCTCATCATCAGATTGTTCAATTTCGTATCCAGGACACTCGTTGGTGTATGTGGGGAGGGTCTTACTCATCTGCAGAGGTGCATTTGGTGTATTCTCCAGCTGCAGCCGACTTGGCAAACCACGAAGAGGGCATTATGTGCAAATGGGTAAGACCTCCCAGAAAACGACTGTCCTGAGTATCTCACTAAACTGCCTTTAGTGGTGAAGCTCCAATTCAGGAGTCTTTTGGGGTGTTAAATCATTCTTTTATTCCACATTACTCCAGGTCAACTCTGTTCCCGAGTTGTTGAACGTGTTAGGGTTACATCAATTAGTCAGATTGGCCTGTTTGAAAATTATTCGTATTGGATAGGAAGATTTGCAATATTATTGTGTATATCTTATTAGTATTTGAAAAGAATACTTGAAACCTGGTCGTCCGGTCGTCTGGTCGAGATTAAATGATCCGTTTGTATGTCAAAATCCCATTGGACTTATTGTGTCGCATTCTCCAGGAAAGATGTTAAGTTGTGCATATACCATTTGTTCGTATGGTCAGACTTCAATTTCTTGCAGAATTCCCAGTGGATCAATTTGCCCACCCAAACGGGTCTTTTCCGTGCTAATTTACTCCTTGCGTTAGTTGGAAGCTTTTCATTGGAGTCTGTGTGACATGTCTCCTGGCTGATCTCAGAAGTGTTGTATTCTTCATGATTTATAATTTATCCAATTCCTCCTGGCACTTTTTCAATGGTCTCACAGTCACGCTCATGTTCCATAGCTTTTTTTAGTTCTCTAGCTAGGTATAAATATTTTTCTATCTTTTCAATGGAGTCTTATTGACACAAAGTCTCCTCAGGTCTTAAGGACTTTTCTTATAATTCTGGCCAATCTCAACAATACTGTAGTTTGGATGGTCTCAATTCGTCGTCCGATTTCCAACTCTTCCAGACCCATTTCCAAGCCTTTGGGGACCGTTTTAAGTGCGCGAAATGCACCGTCATCCTCTTGTTCCTCGGTTTTCTTAGTTTTCAAGCCAGGTCAAATACTTGTCTCTCTTTTCGCCGTCTTTAATTTTTCCTAATTATTATTATTATTATTATTTGTGAGTTTTTCAAATTAGCGTTAGCTGATGGTTTTTCACGGGAGTCTGAGTGACAACAGATCTTTTCCAATCTCTAGGACTTTTCTCTGTCTTCTGGCCGATCTTAACAATACCATAGTCTGTATATTCTCCACTCATCCTCTAGTATTTAATTCTTCCTATCCCCTTACCAAACCTTTGGGGATCGTTTTGAGCACACCATTTATAATTGGTATAACCGTCACCTTTATTTTCCACAGCTCTTTTAGTTCTCTGGCAAGATCTAAGTACCTCTGTCTCTTATCGTTTTCTTTGATTTTACCTTTCTGGCCAACCGGGTTGGCAAAGTCCACTATTTGGCCAGTTCTTTTTTTTTTTCTTTTTGTAAGTTATATCAAGGTCTGGACTTCTAGCCGAGATTTGGTAATCCGTTTTTATCTCGAAATCCCAGTGATTTTTTTGTGTCTTATTCTCCAGGACGGATCCTTGTTTGTTTATATTCCATTTAGTTAGATGGTCAAATTTCAATTTCTTGCAATATTTCCAGAGGATTGCTTTCCTCCACCAAGTTGTATCTGGTCTAATATCCTTTTTGTTCTAACTTACTCCATCCGCTTGTGTCATTAATCGTTTCGTCTCTGTCAGAACATAACCTACATTTGCTATTTTGTTGCGTTTTATCTACTTTTGCCTTTTTACAGAGTTGGTCTTTATGACGTTTTTTTTTTTTTTGCTGCTATTTGAAGAGATTCAGTTTCTCTTTTAAGGTTTCCCTTTTTTAACTATGTCCAGGTCTTTTCGCGTGAGATTTTGACTGTTTGTCACTTGAAATATCCATATAGTTGTTTTTCTTTCCATTTTCTGTTTCCTCGTTATTGTTGTTCAGTTTATCTTAATATTGCCTGTGCCATTTCTAGCTGCCGTAATTAGTCTTTCTTTACACTTTCATATAGTGTTCGAGTCCTGGTATTGATACACCAACGTTTTCTTGACACAAATACTCTGTTTCTGTCATCTCTCGAATACAAGGCCTTTACGCATCGTCATTAGTTTTCTGGTCCTTAGTTCCTTTTTTTAAGTTCTTCTTTTCCTGGTCAATTATTTCTTATTAATTTTCTCCTTTGAGAGTCACATCTTGTGACACATCTTGTGTCACATCTTGTGTCACACCTTGTTCGATCAGAAGGATTTGTAAGTTCACATAAGTCAATAGTCATGCTTGAAAATTAGGTTTGGTTTCATCTGTTTAATGTCATTTCAAGCTTCGTGAGTTATTTAATGCCAGGGACCTTCATTGTAGAAGAACTGTAGTTGTGAATGTCGGAGTTTGCGTTTCAACCGGTATAGTTTTTTTGGTTAAACTTTGCCTTCCGCACCGGTCGCTTCCGGGTGGAAGGTGCGAGCGGGACTTCCAGCCTAAACACCAGCTGGCGCGAATTCGGTTTTTTTTAAATTGACTGGCATGCGAGACTGAAGTTTTTCTTTGTGGGTCACTAGCAAAGCAAAAAGAGGTAAACACGTGGATTCTCTTGATTGATTCGATTTAAATCATCACTTTCGTGGTGCGTTTCCTTTTTTGGAACATTTACGAGTGCATTTGTTTTATTTCAGTTTTCGCGTTCGGGAATGTATGTTTGTTTAATGTGGAACACGTGCACAAATAAAGATATACAGCTTCATCAGTACGAAACTCGTGTCTTTGATTCTTGGCCCCAGTTGCGGCTGTTACAGTAGTAGTACTATTTGTTGTGATACTGGCAAAAGAAAGACACGGGGACCACAAAAAGGTTGATAGAAAAACATATATATTCAAGTAACAGAAA
Source organism: Sepioteuthis lessoniana (assembly GCA_963585895.1). Taxonomy (NCBI): domain Eukaryota; kingdom Metazoa; phylum Mollusca; class Cephalopoda; order Myopsida; family Loliginidae; genus Sepioteuthis; species Sepioteuthis lessoniana. The sequence goes on along the minus strand of OY757917.1, from coordinate 17,996,749 downwards.
CAAGATAAAAGTGAACCTGGTTAAACAGTTGTTAGTTAATAGGAAGCTGAGAGTCCAGTGGGGTAGTGTCTATCCATTCGCTTCGCAAGTGGTATCATACGTGATTGTGTCACGTGGGTCTGGTCAACTCCTCTGATGCTCCGTTGACGGGTATTCATGGAGAAGGGCGAGTCCATTATGTTGGGAGTACAACACTATTAAACCCATACATCGGAGAGATAAGGGGTTTCATAACTTTACCAATGGTGTTAGTTCTGAAGTGAACGTTATAGCACGACTGGAGTTTGAACTCGATTACTTCGGGGTCACAGTCCATCACGTCAGCCATTATGCCACAAGGACTTCCCCTTTTTAAATTATTTGTATTAGATAGAAATACTTGCATCCATGTAACTGTGTATAAATTATTTGAATTGAGAATAGTTACTTAAGAATATAATTATTTACAAACGATAATTATTTTGCTCATTTGAGGGGTTTTTCGCACCGGCGTTAGCTGATGGGCTCTCACTGAAGTCTTAGGAACCACAAGTTTGCTCAAGTCACCAGAACTCTTCTCAGTATTCTGACCAATCTTAATAATGCGGTAGTTCGAATGGTCTCCACTCTTCCTCTTATTTCCAATTGCTCCAGTTTCTTTATCAATCTTTTGGTGATTGTACCAAGTGCACCAGTAGCAATTGATATCACCATAACTTTCATGTTTCACAGCTCTCTAGCAAGGTGTATGTACTTATCAATTTAATTGTAATGTCAATGTTTTAAGGACCAATATATTCATGGTGTTCAAAATCATTCTATACATGATCTCGAACAGATTGATTTGACCTAAACTCTGAAAGATACTACAACTTACGCTGGGTATAATGACAACAAAGGAGGTGCCTGTGGTGTAATGGTTATCGTCGTAGGAAACGACACGACGACACGAGTTCAAATCCTGGACGAGACTGATTGCATTTCACATAGAACTAATACCCTTGGGAAAGGTATCAATCCAATTATTCTCCCTCCAGCTATGGGTAAATAGTAGGGCAGACTAGGTTCTTCAGCCTTGGTAAGGCAACTTGTCTCGGAGAAGGACAACTCTAAATTCAAACCTGTTAAACTCCGCTTAAAAATTGACCTTGTGTCATATCCTGCCCGAGCGGAGGGGTTGGGTAAATATGATAATGACAACAAAGGGGTGACTCCACATCCCTCAGACCTCAAGAACTGGAGCCAGATACAATTGATATGTCTTGGCTGCTTCACTTTATGATATCATCTTATTTATTGCCCTGTCGGCTGGGGCTGTACAATATTCCGACTGCAACCCTGCAGAGAAGTTAGACCCCACCTACCAACAAACTTTAATACTAAATTGAACCTGGAGCTTTGGGGAATGTAAAGTACCCCTTCATCGCCATAATTCCAATCTTAAAACTGACCAGAAGTGGAAGTAAGGGTCCTAACAATGGGTAAAATAAAAGTATCCTATCATTTACTCTACTTTAACCGTTTGACTATGTATAAACAATTGATTGATATTAAAAATAATTATTAGTAATAGATAGAAATACTTGAACCCGTTTAACTGTGCATAATCGAATGAATAATGTTGAATAAAATTATTAAAGTTTGATCTCAATCTTCTAAACCATTTCCGTTTGTTTTTTTTTTGTTGTGTTTTAATGGCTCATCAACCTTCGTGGGTTATTTAGAACTATCCTTATATAAGAACAGTAGTGGTACAAATAAATACATAGATGCAGATATAAGAGAGTTCATACATTTCCGACAAAAAGAATGAAATCTAATCTAAAAGTACAGAGACGGAGTTTTGAACATACATATAATCATCCACAGACAGATCTGTTTTGTTCTCTCAGAACTCAGCAGTGTGGTGAGACATTCTAGCTTCCCGTACCTGGGATCGAAATCCAGTTGACTCAAACGCCAATCCGAGAATCTACCCCCTCATCCACGAGGAACTAGTAGCAGTAAAGTAAATCTTGAACGCTTATAAATCACAATTACTATTGTTTACCTACATCCGCTTAACGGCTACCGAGAGCTCAATTCATTTATGAAGAGCCTTGCAATAAATGCTATTGGCAACGCGATTACTTCATTCGCGAAAGAACTCAACCATATGGGGGTAGGGGAGTATATATATATAGTCATCCACACACACACACACACACACATATATATATATATATATACATACATTAAAATGAATTGGTCCGCTAAGAGATTTATATTTTTCAATTATTTATTTTCTTCTTTCTGACACGTGTTTCCACTTTCTTGGTATCTTCAGAGAATGTTTGATAATTTTGGCTGGATTTTGGTTTATATAGTGGTGAATGTTCTTATGGGGTTTTTCATTGATAAATTTTGCACACATGTTGCGGAAATGGTTTAGAGGATTGTGATCAAACGCTAATAATTTTATTCAGCATTATCAATTCGATTGCACTCAGTTAAACAGTTTCAAGTATTCTTATCAAATACAAAAAAGATAAATCCTCTTTGTCGAGAAATGAATATCTTTACATACATACGTATTCTTCAATCTAGTAAATCCGGAGTAGCGAACAATTCCGTCAGGACAATTAAATTATTCAAAATTCGAATATTTAAGTATTTCTCGAAAAGAGGTTAATGTCATTTATTTTCGTGTTGGATCTGAAGAAGTCCCGTTCAAATATTTTTTTGGAGTTTTTGATTTATATAAATGCTCTTAACAAGATGGAAATAAATCTATAATCTTAATTTGACCGAATATTGGCTTTTTCTTTATATATATATATATATATATATATATACGTGGTGCCGTCAATAAGTTTCCAGACTTTTTTTGTACAGGCATCTAAATTTGTCGTAGACTCTTGAAAATTGTGTATGTTATTGCCATACATCTTATAAAATGACTGACCAATTTTTTTGATTTCAGGTTAAAATGAACAGTAACGACAGCAAGTGGAATACACCCGACTAAAGCCTAATTGTCACCGCTGGTGAATTCCAAAAATGCAATCTGGACTTTAGAAGAACGATATGCAATAAAATTCAGTTTTAAACTTGGAAAAAACGTCATGCGATGAAAGCTGAATCTACTGCTATGACCCAGAGACCAAGAGACAGAATTCCCAATGGAAGCATGCTGGCTCGCCCAGACCCAAGAAGGCCAGACAGAGCAAATACACCCACAAACATTTGATGATCCTTTTTTTGACAGCACTAGCATGATCTATATGCACTGGGTTCCCACTGGACAGACAGTCAACAAGGAATACTATGTTGAGGTTGTAAGGGAGATTCGTCGGGAGAGGCCAGCACTCTTCAAATCGGCTCAGTGGCATTTCCACCAGGACAATGCACCAGTCCACCACTCCATCCTTGTCACAGACTATTTGACCAAGATGGCCATCAAGACAGTTAGTCACTCTCTCTAGAGTCCAGACCTTGCTTCCTGTGACTTTTGGTTATTCCCTAAGCTCAGAGGCTGTCGTTATGAGACAATTGAGGAGATGAAAGAGGCTGTGACGAAGATCATTGACACGCTCACACAAGAGGACTTCAATGGGACGTTCCAGAAGTTGTTAGAACGGTACAAGTGCATTGCAGCCGGAGGAGATTACTTGGAAGGAGACTAAAGTTTCATGTGTGTACTATCAATAAAAGTGGATATACGAAAAAGTCTGGCAACTTATTTAATGATCCTCGCATGTATATGTATATGTATATACATGCTACAGAAATACCTAAAAAATTTTTACTGTCTCTTTTATGGTGCAAGTGAACTAAGACAAATGGCAATGGAAGCTTAATCTAGCTAATATCTTATCTTTGTTTTTCTTTCTTTTTTTTATTTTTTTAGATACGATCATTTAAGATCGTAGCTTACACCAGTGCGCACCTTGCATTTGCGTTAACACTTTTTTAAAGTGGTAAATCTGTTATTACCTACACAGAGTTTTTCGTGCTCATTTTATATTACGTTGGAATGATGCTGTTCAGGACAGAAAATCGATATTGTTAAGGTTTAAAAATTTCTGACTCACAAGTAAATCGATCAAAATTAATCTACCCGGAAGATCTTGAACTCCAGAAAACGTCCAGACGGTGAGACAGTCTGTTAAGAAATTAACGAGATGGAGCTACCATAGCTATTTGCCTAAGTTCAATTGTATGATACGGATAACAGTTTAAAATGTGTGCGGGGGGGAGTGTTTCTGCAATACCCTGAATAAAGAATTGACTTATTTCTCGGCAGTGATGTACTCAGCTTCTGAGCTATTGTTTTAATCTTCTATCTTTTTACAAGCGCTAAACTCATTTAAAATATCTTTTTTTATTCAAGCTCTTTTTTTTTAAGGTCTGTCTCGTTTCGGTAGATGCACAAAATGGCGTAACACCTCCTCGGCTCAGCGTACAATTTATTTACCGTGTTAAACCTATTAACCAATCTCACTTAGGGTGTGGTTTTCCATACACGTTTATCATACTTCACTTACCTTTCTGGTAGTGGGGCTTAGAATACACTGCACCCCCCACTGGGGTTATGACACTAAAGGGCATCCGGTAGTAATGCTCCGATTCTTTATGAGGTCGTTACGCTCTCTCTCTCTTTTTTTTCTCTCTCTCAATATATATATATATATATATAGAGAGAGAGAGAGAGAGAAAGATAAAGGCATAATTTAGTAATCAAAATCACATACCCATGCATAGTCTCGCTTATTCTGTCTGTCTGTCTCTCTCTCTCTCTATATATATATATACAGTGTATCACAAAAGTGTGTACACCCCTCACATTTATGCAGATGTTTAAGTATATCTCTTCATGGGACAACAGTAACAAAATGATACTTTGACACAATGAAAAGTAGTCTGTGTGCAGCTTATATAACAGAGTTAATTTATTTTCCCCTCAAAATAACTCAAAATATAAACATTAAAAGCTAGACTCCTGCCAACAAATGTGAGTACACCTCTTGGGGAAAGTTGTCAATATTAACATACACCATGTCAACTGTCAATATTTTGTGAGCCCACCATCATTATCCAGAACTGCCTTTACTCTCCTGGGCATGTAGTTTACCAGAGCTTCACAGGTAGCCACTGGAATGCTCTTCCACTCATCCAAGATGACGTCGAGGAGCTGGTGGATATTCGAGACTTTGCGCACCTCCATCTTCCGCTTGGGGATACCCCGAAGATGTTTTATTGAGTTCAAGTCTGGACACATGTTTGGCCAGTTCATCACCTTTATCCTCAGCCTCTTCAGTAAAGCAGTGGTCGTCTTGGAGGTGTGTTTGGAGTCTTTGTCATACTGAAACACTGCCCTGCGACCCAGTTTCTGGAGGGTGGGGATCATGTTCTGCTTCAGTATTTCACAGAACATGTTGGAGTTCATGAAATGTAACTCTGCAACACCTGCAGCACTCATGCAGCCCCAGACCATGACATTCCCACCACCATGCTTAACTGTAGGCATGACACACTTATCTTTGTACTTCTCACCTGGTCGCAGCCACACATGCTTAAAGCCATCGGAACCAAACAAATTAATCTTCATCTCATCACACCATCGGATATAATTTCAGTAATCCATGTGCTTTGTTGACATGTCTTCAGCAAACTGTTTGCTGGCTTTCTTATGTATCGTCTTCAGAAGAGGATTCTTCCTGGGGTGACAGCCATGCACATCAATTTGATGTAGAGTGCGGCGTATGGTCTGAGCACAAACAGGCTGATCCCCCACCTCTTCAATCTCTGCAGCAATACTGACAGCACTCCTACGCCGATCTTTCAAAGAAAGCATTTGGATGTGACGCTCAGTACGTGCGCTCAGCTTCTTTGGACAACCTACCCGAGGCCTGTTCTGAGTTGACCCAGCTCTTTTAAAACGCCGGATGATTTTAGCTAGTCTGCTGCAACTCAGTTTCAGGGTGTTGGCAATCTTCTTGTAGCCTTGGCCATCTTCATGTTGTGCAACAATACATCTTTTAAGATCCTCAGAGACTTCTTTGCCATTTGGTGACATGTTGGAAATTTCAGTGACCAGTATGAGAGAGTGTGAGAGCTGCACTACAAATTTGAACACACCTGCTCCCTATGCACACATGGGCCTAGTCACACTAATGAGTCACATGACATTTTGGAGGGAAAATAAAAACCGGTACTCAATTTGGACATTTAGGGGTGTAGTTTCTTAGGGGTGTACTCACTTTTGTTGACAGGGGTCTAGCTTTTAATTGTTATATTTTGAGTTATTTTGAGGGGAAAATAAATTAACTCTGTTATATAAGCTGCACATAGACTACTTTTCATTGTGTCAAAGTGTCATTTTGTCACTGTTGTCCCATGAAGAGATATACTTAAATATCTACAGAAATGTGAGGGGTGTACTCACTTTTGTGATACACTGTACATATATATATATATATATATATATATATATATGTGTGTGTGTGTGTGTGTGTGTGTGTATATATATGTATATGTATATATATATATGTATATATTTCACTGTTATCCCATGAAGATATATACTTAAATATCTACAGAAATGTGAGGGGTGTATTCACTTTTGGGATACACTGTACATATATCATCATCATCATCATATCACGCTGGTAGCACGGATATCCCTGACCCTCTCTCGCCACTCCTCCCTATCGTTCATCGCCCTAGGTAGGTCTTCAGGACAACATCCTGTATCCTCACATAGCTGCTGAATGTACGTTCGAGCTGGTCGTCCTGCTTTTGCGCGGCCATGTGTGGGGATCCATAAGAGTACATCTCTTATGAGTTCATCTCTGCTTCTCCAGCAGTGTCCTGCATGTCTGGTTCGTCTAACTTGAATAGTTTTCGTGATAGGGGGCAGGTGGCCGTACAGTTGGTGTCTTGTGGGGTGTTGCTGCCAGGACTTGTTCAGGATTGCACGCAGCGTTCTTGTGTAATTGCCATCGAGCTTCTTCTCCAGTCGTTTTGTTAGCGTCCATGTAGTGCATCCATATAGCAGTATCGATGTGACCGCTGCCTGGAAGAAACTGCGTTTCATTTTATCGGTTAGGTCTGATTTCCATATAATCGATAGTCTATTGATAGCTGTCCATGCTTTTGTTAATCTCGTTTCGATGTCCTTTTCGGTTGATTCGACGCTGCTTCCTAGGTACGTGAATTTGTCTACTAGTTTAAGTGGGATTCCTTCTAGAGTGGAGATATCCCCCGTTTGGTTATAGCACATATATTTTCTTTTTTGTGTGCATTAACTTAGAGGCCTATGCTTGCTGCTGCTCGTTCCAAACTATGCAGAAGTGTTTCGGCTTGGTCAGGTGTATTTGCCAGTATCGCTATGTCATCGGCGTAGTCGGCATCGGTAATTGTTGTTGCGGGGTATCTTCTGCTTCTTTTCTTCGTCAGTTCGAAGCCATTCTCTTTGATTTTGTCAATCGATGTTCTAATTACGTAGTCTAGACAAATGATAAAGAGATACGGGGCCAGCGTGTCCCCTTGTAGTACTCCTGCTACAATGTCAAAGTATTCTGTGTCTCCATCCGGTGATCGTACTTTTACTTTAGTGTTTCTATAGAGAATCATTATTGCCGCTACGGTTTCTTTAGGTATGCCGTACGCTAGTAGGATTTGTTCCATCTTTCCTCTGTGAATGGAGTCGGAAGCCTCACCAATGTTAGTGAAGAAACTGAACTAGTCACCTTCTACGATGAGTTATCCTCATTAGTGCGTAGCATCCCGAAACACAACATGTTAGTCATTGGCGGAGACATGAATGCCCAAATCGGGAAAAACAGAAACAACAAATACAGCCTCCACAACACGTCAAATAGGAATGGGCAACATCTAACAGATTTCATGATAGAAAATAGATTAGCATGCCTCAATACAAACTACCAAAAAAGAGAGGGCAAACTATGGATATACACGTACGCAAACAATACTAAAGCTCAGATAGACTACGTCCTTATAAACAAGAAATGGAAAAATAGTGCACTGAATTGCGAGGCATACACCTCTTTTGAGGGTGTGTCCACCGATCACCGAATAGTCACGGCGAAAATACGGTTAAGCCTACGAAAAAACGCCAAACGAACAGCGACCACCAAACACTATGACTGGGCCCTATTAAACAACAAAGATATAAGAGATAAATACGTATTAGAATTAAGAAACAGATTCGAAACACTACAAGAAAAGACGGAAAAAAGTACACCAAACGACGAATACGAAAATTTCGTCAATGCACACCTCGAGGCAGCAGCAAAATACATTCCAACAAAAATTAAAACTAAATATAGAGTCCCATGGGAAACTTTAGCGGTGAGAGAAAAACGTGCACTAGTAAAAACAGCCTCCCAAAATTATCGAAAAAACCCAACAAACACAAATGCCTTAAAACTAAAAACGGCACAATATCAATTAGCAGGCATATATATAAAGGAACAGACAGAATACATTCAAAATCAGATAGATAAGAATAGAGACTCGGTGGAAGATAGACAATCTAGAATAGCCTGGCAAACAATAAACGAAGTGAGCAGAAGAAAGAACACAGCCAAAGCAAAACTTAAAGCAGCAAACCAACAAGAAAGAATAAAACTGTGGAAACAGCACTTCGAAAACTTACTTGGAAACCCACCAAAAATAACGCATGAACCAATCACCAGAATAATTAGCAAACAATTAGACATTAAACTAGGACCGTTCACACAAGAAGTACTCGACTCGGTTCTCAGAAAAATTAAAAATAGGAAAGCTGCAGGGCTGGACGAAATTCCCCCGGAAGTATGGAAGACCAGACAATTCGACGACATACAGCTCCGACACTGCAACGCAGTATACAATCAAAATCCGATAGATAGATGGATGAAGGGATACATACTCGCCTTCCCTAAAAAGGGGGACCTCGGATTAGCCAAAAACTACCGAGGCATAACACTTACATCCATAGCTGCCAAAATCTACAATGCCCTACTACGAAACCGAATAGAACCCAAAATCGACAACATACTTAGAAAAAACCAAAATGGCTTCCGAAGAAATAGATCCACGACCTCACAAATATTAACCATCCGCAGAATCCTTGAAGGTGTACGGGCAAAGAACTTACAAGCGACATTAATATTAGTCGATAGTACATATATATATATATATTTTATATATATATATATATATATATATAAATATGTATATATATATATGTATATATATATATGTATATATATATGTATATGTATATATATATGTATATATGTATATATATACGTATATATATATATATATATATATATGAGATGAGGGAGAAAATAACCATTATTTCGTGTTTGAATACGTTCACTCATACACACAGACATGCATACTCTTTCTTTACACCTCTCTCTGTCTCTCTTTTTGTATATATATATATATATATATATATACATGTATATATATATATATATATATATATATATATATATATGCAAGGTGATTGAAAAGTGACTCCTATTTTAAATGCTTATGATTTATTTCTTGTAAAAATTATTGTTAAGAAATGAATTTTAAGACTTTTAAAATCGAGAGTTTCTTTTCAATCACCCAATAAACATATATATATATATATATATATATATATGTGTGTGTGTGTGTGTGTGTGGAGAGAGAGAGAGAGAGAGAGAGAGAGAGAATAGAGAAGAGAAATAGATAGAAAGTGTGGTGAAATAAGAGTAACAGGGAGCAGGTGTTTTGTGATTAAAGAGTTCGTTTTTTCAGCCTTTATAGCCGGCGTTGGAAAACCCGTTAGTTTCAGATATATGATTTCCAAAGTCAGAAATCCTTCCCCATTCGAAAATTTGGCGCTGCACCATCTTCGTACACAGTTTTTCCCTTCAATGCTCCAAACAAACGCTGGCTTGGTATATATATTTTAACCCAAACATAGACACATAAACGGAGTTTAAACATAAAAGACAAATCTCGCAACACATCGAAGTCGGCTAACAGGTTCAAAATGTCCAATACACAAACACAGGTCCTCTTCTATCGTCTGTGCTCAATCCTGCGTTTTGTCCCGTACAAATAATTAAATCAATTCGATGTGATGGATTTTGGCTTACAAGTGAACATAATATAACCGACAGCAAGTGACGACCCACGAAAATAAACAGTTATTGATAGTTTGAAGAGAAAACCCGACTCCATTATTCGCTGCAGGAGACAATCTCTGTCTTGTTTCTTCCATATGGTTCCTTGAGGAAGTTGTTCATAATTTTTCCTTTTTTTTTTCCTCCGTTTTTTTAAGAATTAGATAGAGAACCTCAAGCTTTCAGGACCTGTTGTTTAATGTGCCTGCCATACGTCTGGCTTTTTTCTCTCTTCTTTTAGAGACAGGAAATAATTCTAATACCTGAAAATAGAGATCGGCCAGTTTCTTTGAGAAAACATCCATGAGCAGTTGGGGTCTGCGGCCAATGGACGAGAGACAAATAAAAAGAGAAGAATTTGGACAAATTCAGGGAAGAATTTGATGGATAGAGACTTAGACATTTAAAAGGACTGAATAAAAGACTAGATGGAAGAAAGAGTAAATGAGATAAAAAAAAGGAAGGAAAACTAAAAAGATCAAAAGCTAGAAAGAGAAGAAAAAAGGGAAAGAAAAATAGCTAGTAAAAAGAAAATGAGGGGATGATATAAAAGGAAAAAGATATAGAAAAATGTGTAAATAGGGAAATATAATGAGATATAAAGAGAGTAAGAAGAAAGAGGAAATGTAGAGAGAGGTGAATAGGAAAGGTGTATGCGGGACGAAAACAGGTGAAAAAGATAGATAGATAGATAGAGAGATAGATAGAATAAGTGGGACACAAAAAGAGGAAACAAAAAGGTGTGGAAAAGTGGAGAATACGAAAAATAAAGTTAGAGAAAGCAAAGGAAAATCAAAGAGAGAGAGAGAAAAAGAGAGAGAGAGAGAGAGAGAGATAGTGAAAAGAAAATGAAAGATCTCAAAAAGAGGGAAAGAAAAGGAAACTAAAGAGGTAGAAAGATGAATGTAATAAAGAAAGAAAAACCGAAAGTAAGAAGTAAAGAGGAGGAAGGAGAGAAATTTGCGAGAAAAAAAAAAGAGAAAAGATAAGGAAAGATAAAGGAATAAGTGGGAGACAAAGGGAAAGAAAGAAGAAAAATCAATCAAAATGGAAAATAGTGAGAGATCTTTAAAAAAAGAAAAAGATAAAAAAGGAGAAAAAAAGAAAATAATGTTTGAACAAAGAACCTAAATTTTGGGTTCTAGGGGAAAAAAGAAGAAAAAAACTCGCAAAAAACGAGAAAAAAAGAAAAATGTTTAAATGAAAAAAATAATCTGACAGGCTATGACAAAAGATAGACAAAACAAAAAACATAAAGAAAAAGACGAATGAAAGAAAGCATGGATGAAAAGAAAAAAAAACTATTAGTTTATTCAAATTAGAAAGAAAAGAAAGAAAAATATTGAAAGAAACTTAAAAACTGCCTTGTTTAAACCAAACAGATTTCTTTTATTGACCAGCGTTTTGTATATCAGCGGAAGTTCATCTAACTCAATCATTTGCTGTTAGGATATGAGAAACTTCCGGTCTGCGACAGTTCTTTTGCTTTGAGGAATGTGTTTGTCTGAAAGAATGAAGCCTTAACATACAAGTTTCAATTTTACGAGAAATACTCCGGAAGTAAAGCTTCCTATCTATTTCCTCGGAAACTACAACAGATAGGTATTACAGGGTGTAACGATAAAATTGTCGCCCTAGAAAAGACGACATGATTCCATTTCCGTTTAATGAAAGCCAGTTTTCTTTTTTTGTTGCAGACCATCTTCTAGTTGGCCGGTTGTGTACAAATCCCAAGAGCGATAGGAGCCTTCTACAGGGTGGAACGATAAAATTGTCGCCCTAGAAAAGACGACATGATTCCATTTCCTTTTAATGAAAACCAGTTTTCTTTTTTTGTTGCAGACCATCTACTAGTTGACCGGTTGTGTACAAATCCTAAGAGCGATAGAAGCTTTCTATCATGTTTGAAAGTTACACAATGTACAACGAACGAGATCGAAGATGCGCCGCTGTACAACACATGCTCTCTACCGATCCAAGTTATGACAACAGGACCATTGCTAGTACCCTCAAAATGCAAACCCAGACGGTTCAACGTGCCCAGGGTTATGAAAACAAAGTTTCCAGCTGCGGTTATGGTCTTTGGTGTGGTTTCAAGTGAGGGCCACATCATGCCACCTCACATCTTCGAAGTCGGCTTGAAAGTCAACACCAAAGTGTACCTGGATGTGCTGAAGAGTGTGGTGATCACCTGGTGCAATCAAGTGGCCGGTGGCAGACCCTGGGTGTGGCAGCAGGACTCGGCGCCGGCCCACAAGTCCAAAAAGACCCAGGCTTGGCTTCAGAAGGAGTGCAACGACTTTGTACCCTACTCTCACTGGCTCCCCTCCTCCCCCGACCTGAACCTGCTGGACTACTTCGTTTGGTCATACGTCGAGAACATCACCAACATGACCTCCCACAACACCAAAGCCAGCCTGATCGCCGCCATCCACCGAGTATTCGCCGAGCTCCCGCCCGCGCTTGTGGAAAAGTCATGCTCTCAGTTCCGGATCCGTATCGAGGCGGTGATTGAGACTGAAGGCGGCTACATTGAATAGATGTCAGCTCTACTACATAATCAAGTTACCTGAAATGATTTTTTCAATAAAAGTTTTGAAATAAAGCTGTAGTGTTGTTTTCTTTAGGAGGACAATTTTATCGTTTCACCCTGTACATTTTCACCGATGACCACTATTTTGATGTTTAATAGCATATAAACCTTCGTGGGTTATTTAATGCCAAAACTATCATTGAAGAACAGTTATGGTACTATTTAACCCATAGCTGGAGTAATGGGTCATATCTTTCCCATGCATGTTAGCATGAAAGTAAACATAATTACGCTACTGGAGTTCGAACTCGCCGACTACAAAGTAGCAGTCTAGCATGTTAGCCACTATACAACGGAGACTCCCTCCATGTTGATGATGATGGTGATAATGTCTGACTGTCTCGTGGTTAAGGGGAAATACAAAAACATAACTCGCCTGAAAGATAGTATCTTCATTTGTTTGTTTTCTTGATTTCATTCAGTTATCGAACCCGTAAAAATAAATGGAAACAGGTAACAATCAATGGCCGTTCAGGCAGGGATTAGTCAGTCTTGCTTTGTTGTTGTCTCATATCTTTGAGGTTATTTCTTTCTCGGTTTTAGCTGCGGTCTCTCTCTCTCTCTCTCTCTCTCTCTCTCTCTCTTATCTGTGCATGGCTAAAAAGTTTCCGTCTTGGAAAAACCGAGCTTCTTTTAAGGGGGTTCTTAAAACAATGAACCCGACCGTCTGTGTAAACGATACGATTGAACCGCTCTCGTGATAATTTGAATGACTGACAGAATTTTGGAAATTTTGGAAAACCTATGTCAATAGTAACTGACTAACAGCCTGGAAAAAATGGGATCTGACATGAAAATGGAAGTCTCATTGAATCACTCCTCGTGGAAAAGGGAGTGCTTGTTGTATAACGGTTATTGTCGTAAAGAATGGACGTGTCGTGTTCAAATGCTAGACAAAGCTGTCTGTGTTTCACTTCTTACTAATGCACTTGGGAAAGAAGTGTATCTATTCCTTCTCGCTCCCGCCAGCAATGAGTAAGCAGTAGGGCAAACTGGGTTATTTAGATTTAGCAAGGCAACTGCTCTTGGAGAAGGAAAAATTTCTGTTCTGTAATATGATTTTAAATATTCAAATCTTATACCAATAATTTGTTCATTTATATGGTTTTCGTGATTCCTATCTAATATATTATATGGTTTCAAGTATTCCAAACTAATAACAATAATTTGAACTCATTCATATGATTTCAAACATTCCTATAAATTACGAATAATTTGTACACACTTATATAGTTTCAAGCATTCTTTCTTAATACTAATAATTTGTACACAGTCATAGGGTTTAAAGTATTCCTATCAAATACCAATAATTTATAGACAGTTATATGATTTCAAGCATTCCTATCTTGCACCAATAATTTGTAGACATTTATATAGTTTTAAGTATTCCAATCAAATATCAATATTTTGTATACAGATATATGGTTTTAAGTATTCTTTTCTAATACCAATAATCTTTGCAGATGTATGGTTTCAAGTATGTAAAGGAATTATATAGTTTCAGGTAACTAGTAAATCAAATAATTTGTACACAGTTATAAAAGTATCAAGTATTCTTTTATAATGCTAATAATTTTAGAACAGATGAATTTAACCAGTAAATGGTACACTAACAAACACTACCACTTCGGATCAGAGTAGACCTGGGAGTAATAGCAATGAAAGTATTCACCACAATCATTAGCACTTCAGGACGGGAGTTTTACCAGCAGATAAAGTTTAGTGATTTACCCGGAAATCGTCCTTTTTTGTGCTGGGTCTAACTTCTCTGCAGGGAAATACGGTCAACGTTTTCTAAACCCCGTTGGTAGGGCATGCTTTTTCTTAAACTTTTATCAATTTCTAAAAACTTGTTATGCTTTAATATTTGGGTAAACATGAGAGTAGACGATTTCTTTTTCTTTTTCTTATACTCTCCAAATCAGGTCAACTTTGTCGACTGGGGCTGTAGAATACACTGACTGCATCTCTGAAGAGCGGAAAGACTGCTCCCAGCCAAACGAGTGTCCTGGATAGGACATTAAATCATCTGATGGCAAGGCTTCAGCCTTGGGGCTTTGGGGAATGTGGAGTATCCCTTGATTGCTATTGCAATGTTCCACTCTGACCCGCTATGGTAGCATCTGAAAGGGTTCAATCTATGGGTTAGATAAAACCGTTTAACATTTAAACTGAGCACAAACAAAAAAGTTATGTTAAATAGAATTGTTTGAAAGAGAATTTTATTGCATATCGTTCTTCTAAAGTCCAGATTGAAATTTTGAAATTCACCAGCTGTGACAATAAGGCTTTAGTAGGTTGTATTCTAATTGCTGCTGTAGCTGTTCATTTGAACCTGAAATCATAAAAATTAGTCAGTCATTTCATAAGATGTATTGCAATAACATACTGACTTTTCCAGAGTCTTCGACAATTCTAAATGCCTGTACAAAAAAGTCTGGAAACTTATTGAAGGCATCACGTAGTAATCATCATCATGTCGTGCCCCTAGCACGGATATTCCTGACCCGCTCTCGATACTTTTCCCAATCGTTCATCGCCTCTGGTAGGTCTTCAGGGCTACATCCCGTATCCTCACATAGCTGCTGATCGTATGTTCGTGCTGGTCGTCCTGCTTTTGCCCGCCCACATGTGGGTGTCCATAGGAGTACATCACTTATGAGCTCGTCCCTACTTCTCTAGCAGTGTCCTGCATGTCTGGTTCGTCTAACTTGGATAGTTTTCGTGATGGGAGGCAGGTGTCCGTATAGTTGGTGCCTTGTGGGGTGTTGCCGCCAGGATTTGTTCAATATTGCTCGCAGCATTCTTTTGTAATTGCCGTCTAGCTTCTTCTCCAGCCGTTTTGTTAGCGTCCAAGTAGTGCATCCATATAGCAGTATCGATACGAGAGCTGCCTGGAAGAAACTGCGTTTCATTTTATCGGTCAGGTCTGATTTCCATATGATTGATAGCCTGTTGATAGCTGTCCATGCCTTCGTTAGCCGCGTGTCGATGTCCTTTTCGGTTGATGAGACGCTGCTTCCTAGGTAAGTGAATTCGTCGACTAGTTTAAGAGGGGTTCCGTCTAGCGTGGAGATGTCACCTGCTTGATTATAACACATATATTCCGTTTTGCGTACATTGACATGGAGGCCTATGCCTGCGGCTTCTCGTTCCAAACTATGCAGTAGTGTTTTGGCTTGGTTGGGTGTATTTGCCAGTATCGCAAGGTAATCGGCGTAGTCGGCGTCGCAAATTGCTTTTGCGGGTTATCTTCTACTTCTTTTCTTTGTCAGCTCGAAGCCGTTTTCTCTGATTTTATCAATCGATGTTCTAAGCACGTAATCTAGACAGAGGATAAAGAGGTATGGAACTAGCGTGTCTCCTTGTAGTACTCCTGCTATAATGTCGAAGTATTCTGTGTCTCCATCTGGTGAACATACTTTCACTTTGGTGTTTCTATAGAGAATCATTATTGCCGCTACGGTTTCTTTAGGTAGGCCGTATGCTAGTAAGATTTGTTCCATCTTTCATCTGTGAATGGAATCGAAGGCCTTGGTAAAGTCGACAAATAGTAATGTTGCTTGTACGTTTTTAAACTTCGTTTATTGTTTGCCAGGCTATCCTAGATTGCCTATCTTCCTCTTAGTCTTTAATCTTATCTATCTGATTTTGTATGTATTCTGTCTGTTCCTTTATATATATGCCTGCTAATTGATATTGTACCGTTTTTAGTTTTCGGGCGTACGCACACCGAAAATATCACGATGCTGGACTAAGTATCACGTAGTAACAGGACTATTCTTCTAGAAAGATGGATGTGGCATTAATTAACCCAATAAGGTTGATATGCCTTTAAACCGACAAAGATAGGACATATGTTTAGTTGTATTGTTAGTGATACAGAGCAATACTTGGAACCATTCAACTGTGTATAAGAATGAGTCATGTTGAATAGAATTATTAGTGTTAAATAGCAATATTTGGAAACTTTTTAATTGTGTGACTAAATTGAATTGTTTGTGTTACATAACGATGCTAGAAACCATTTAATTGTGTGCAAATAAAACTATTTCTGTCAGTGCAAACGGAGGATTAATAGTAAGTAGAACTATTCGTGTTAGTATATTTGGAACCATTTAACTGTGGGCAAATAAAACTATTTTTGTTGGTGCAAACAAATGATTAAAACTAAATAGAACTACTCGTGTTAGAATATTTGGAACCATTTAACTGTGTGCAAATAAAACTATTTTTGTTGGTGCAAACAAATGATTAAAACTAAATAGAACTATTTGTGTTAGAATATTTGGAACCATTTAACTGTGTGCAAATAAAACTATTTTTGTTGGTGCAAACAAATGATTAAAACTAAATAGAACTATTCGTGTTAGAATATTTGGAATCATTTAATTGCATGCAAAATAACGAGCTCTGACTCGTTTAGAAATAAGTTCTTCAAACTATACATTTACAAATCATAATATATATAAAGAAGATGTGGCATTAAATAACCTACAATGGTTGAAATGACCTAAAACCCAACCAAACTTAACCAAATCAGGCTTCGGTTTCTTTGATATCAACTTTAGTGAGTTATTTCATGCCAAAGTCATCCTTGTAGAAGAACAGTAAGGATACTATTTAACCCATTGTTTGGGGAGTTATGGGGTTTATACCAAGTCCGAACGTGAACATAATATCACAACTGGAGTTCGAACTCCACACAATATCATTGTGTTTCCTGAAACTTTTGTCGTTGGAGCGGAAACCAATAAGCGATATTACTTTTGGAGCAACTTCCTTCTTCCTCTTATATTATGTAGTATATTTTAGAAAAATTTTAGTTGTCTTTTCTTTTGCACTAGATTTTTAGACGTCTTGATTTCTACTAAGTTTAACGAAGTTTGGCTCAAGGTCAGAAATATGGGACATTCAGTGAGAATTCAACACACTAACAATGGTCAGTTAGCCAAGCTCGTAAAACATTTCACCCCGTGGACACCTATGTATTCGAAAATTTGCTACAAGATAAGGTGTTGGGACTATCTTTTCGGTGCGTGTGTGTCTGGAATGTATCAAGATAATACTTGAGACTATCTTTCAATGATGTGTGGCGACGATCGCATTTAGCCAACGATATATCTAATTAACACTGATTGAAATAAGATAAAGCAACCGTATATATTTAAGCGGAAGGGTATCCCAATGGAAAGAAAGGGGGCAGCCCTCTTAGAATATATATTATTCTACGCATGTGTAAATCGACATCGTAGTGATTGCACACAGGCCGATAGAAGCAATGTGATGATCTAGAAGAGATTCAGCTTGGAAACAGTGGATCATTCATGTATAAGATACCTAGTCACGTACAAGGTATCTTTAGCATCACTGAAGCCCGTGGAAATAGTTTTCTATGTTAACAATGAGGTCTTTCATTTGAACATTACGCTCAGTGTTCCTGTACCCATTGCTTCTTTCTTTCTTTGTCTAATGGCATATCAACCTTCGTGGGTTATTTATTGCAAAAGCTATCCTTGTCGAAGAAGAGTAGTGGCACTATTTAACTCATAGCTGGCGAAATAAGGCATATCATTTCTTTCTCAAAAGTATTAGTCCAAAAGTGAACGTGATACTGCAACTGGAGTTTTAACTTGCTTACTTCGAGGCTGTGGTCCCGCGCTTTAACCATTGCGCCAAGAGGGCTCCTCCAGTACAAATTGTGAGATAATTCTTAATACAAATGAGTTTCACACAGTTTCATAGTTTCATGTATTCCTATCAAATAAAATGAGTAGAGTGTTCGCCAATGGTCCTGGAGACCGGGGTTCAAGACTAAAAAAATGGTACTAGATGCCGCCTTGCTTAACACTCAGCATTATAAGGTAAGGATCAAGGGTAAAGTGGAGCAATCCAGGGAAAGGAGTAGCGCCTTCCCCTACACCTTGGTGTTGTAGCTATCGAAAAGGGAGCCTTCGGGTCGCCCTTGCCTAAGGTCACCAACTTTACTTACTTATACATGTTGCATATTGACCCTTCATCAAGCCGTCAATCAGACATTCTCTGCACAGGGCGCACCTGTGAAATTAAGCAGAAGGAGTCTTGTAATTGAACGGAAATGTTGGGGCGTTATGAAATGATATATGTAGATGTCCACGTGAGATACAGTTTCAATCTGGAGTGTTTCAGAGATTCAGTCAAGGAGAGCATGCGTCCCACAGAGCAGGTCAGGGAGGCAGCGTCCCACAGAGCAGGCCTTCGGTTGATTATTCCCCGGCTGAGAAGCAGAAGAAGTGCTAAATGGGATCTTGAAGATAACACAGAGCGGTATGGTCAAGAGAAAAAAAGTTGTGGGTCAATATTGCAGTCTATCTTTGTCTCCCTCCGTCTCCGTTTGTATCCACCTGCCTCATTCACACCTTCAGAGATTTGACCCCTTTCGAAAGAAGAAAAAAATTGTGGGTCAATATAGCAGTCTAAGTTTGTCTATTTCCGTCTCCGTTTGTCTCCGAATGTCTCACTCACACCTTCAGAGTTTTGATCCCTTTCGAAAGAATAAATACCAATATATTTTTTTTTGTTCTTCCTTTATCACGGCTATATAACATACGCAATTATATGATTTCAAGTAATAATAATAATAATAATAAATAAAAATTTGTTTATGGTTTCAAGTATTCTATTATAATACAAATATTTTATTCTCATTTATATGATTTCAAGTAACTATTGATATTTTATAATAATAATTTCATATAAAGTTATATGGTTTCGAGTATTCTTGATAATTTAGACGCAATTAAACCGGCCCATTGTTCTAATTGTTAGAGTGCTCGCCAATGACCCGGGAGACCGGGGTTCAATCCCATGTCGAGTCATAGCAAAGACTCAAAAAATAGTACTTAATGCCTCCTTGCTTAACAGTCTGCGTTATAAGGTACAGATCAAGGGTAAAGTGGATCAATCCAGGGAAAGGAGAAGCACCCTCCTCTACACCTCGGTGTAGTAGCTATTGAAAAGTGAGCCCTCAGGTCGCTCTCGACTACGATCACCGACTTTACTTCACCATGATTTCAAGTAAATATTCATATTTAATAATAATAATAATTTTTGTAGACAGTTATCTGGTTTTAAGTATTCTTATATGTAATAATTTAAAAACAAATCTGTTTGGCCTCTAATCAGTGTAATATATCACCTTGACCTGCGATGAGCCCGGCATATCTTGTTGGCAGATACATCCAGCCGTAGATAAAATCAACAAAATGATTACTAGAAACAGTTATCAAGAATACTCGAAACCATATAACTTTATATGAAATTATTATTATAAAATATCAATAGTTACTTGAAATCATATAAATGAGAATAAATGAGAATACTCAGTAGAGGGATAAGATCCCCACACCATCGAGTGTCCTGGATATGATATTAAACCGCATCTGATTGTGAGGCTCCTGTCTTGAAGCTCACGGGAATCTGTAGTGCTTCTTCATGGCCATTACTCCCGGAGTGGTAGCACTTGATAGTGCCTCAGCTACAGACCAAAGTGAAACTCATTAGTATTGAATTTGAATACTTGAAACCATCTAACTGCAAACAAATGATTATTAGATGGAAAGCGAATAATCCTATTTACCAACCCCTCCGCACGGGCAGGATATGACACAAGGTCAATTTTTAAGAAGAGTTTAATAGGTTTGAATTCAGAGTTTTCCTTCTCCTAGAAAAGTTGCCTCACCAAGGCTGAAGAACCTAGTCTGTCCTACTATTTACCCATAGCTGGAGGGACAATAATTGGGATCATATCTTTCCCAAGGGTATTAGTGCTATGTGAAATGCTATCAGTCTCGTCCAGGATTTGAACTCGTTTTGCCGTGTCTATTTCCTACGACGATAACCATTACACCACGGGCACCTCCACAACATTTGAAAGCATATAATAGTGTATGGGTTATTAGTCCTAGAAACACCTAAAACCATTCAACTGTGAGTCGGTAGTGTAATGGTTATGATCGTTCGAAATGGACACAGTGACTCAAGTTCAAATCCTGGACACAGCTGTTTGCATTTCACATAACGCTTATACCTTTGGGACTAACTATTTTCCTTCCAGCTCAGGGCAAATAGTAGGGCAGACTGGCTCGTTAACTTTGGTATGGCAACCGGTCTAGGAGAAAGAAAACTCTAAATTGAATCCTTTTAAACTCCTCTTAAAAACTGGCCTTGTGTCACATGTTGTTTGTGCAGAGGAGTTGGTATATATATATATATATATATATATATATATATATATATATATATATATATATACACAACTGTGTGAATATTGTATTAAATAGGATTACCTGATATAAACGTGTGAAAACAAATGATTACTAATAAATAAATACCCGTGTAATGGAACACTGAGGATATTGTTTTTAAAACTTTAATTTTGTTTTTCATCTTTCAAGGATAAATTCGTAATTCTGAAGTTTTACAAAGCGTAAGAATTTAGGCAGAAAACTTTCATTTAAAAAAAATTAATAATAATAATTCAATTTTTATTTCGAAAAGATTAATTCTTATTTCTGAAGTTTCGTACGACCTTAAATTTTCCCCCGCGTCCAAAAAAAAAAAAAAAAATCAGTGAATAAATAAAATAAAATTTCCAAAAAAAGATTAAATTATTTTTTTTTTAATTCATTAAAAGAATTTAATTTAACAATTTTTTAAAGATGAATTAATAATTCTGAGGTTTTGTAAATCCGTTCGGTTTTCTTGTTTATTCACATATCTGCCTTCGTGGGTTATTTAATGCCAAAGCCATTCCTCTTGAAGAACATTAGTGGTACCACTAGTTGGAGGAGGATAAGGGAATTCATACTGTTTTCCAAAACCGGCTCATTAGTCTAGTGGGTAGAGTGCTCGCCAATGATCCGGGAGACCGGGTTTCAATCCCAGGTCACGTCATACCAAAAACTTTAAAAATAGAACTTGATACCTCCTTGCTTAAGGTACATATCAAGGGTACAGTGGAGCAATCCAGGGAAAGGAGTAGCGCCATCTCCTACACCTTGGTGTAGTAGCTATTGAAAAGGGAGCCTTTTGGTCGCCAACTTACTTTACTTATTAGTCTAAAAGTGAATTTAATAACACGACTAAAAAGCAAACTCGCTTACAACAATGTCACAGTCCGGAACGGTAGCTACTGCGCCATGAGAACTTTCACTTAACTTTCGTGAAGCGTAAAAATTTGCCCAGAAGAATTTTGATTTCTTTTTTTGTTTTTAATTTAAATTAATTCTTATTTTCTAAAGAATGATTCGTAATTGTAAGGTCTCGTTGAGCGTACAAAAGAGTCCAAAAAATTTCATTTAAAAAAAAAAGGATTATTTTTTTCTCCAAAAACGAATTCGTAATTCTGAGTGTAAAAATTTTAACAGAACAATTTTCTTTTTTTTTTTTTTTTTTTTCGATTTTTATTCTTTTATTTTTCAGAGATGAATTCTTAATGCTGTGGTTTCGGAAAGCATAAAAATTCACCTTGGACAATTTTCATTTTTTTTAATTCAGTTTATTTTATTTTATTTTTTGCCAAAGATGAATTCGTAATTCTTAGGTTTTGGAATGCGTAAATATTTTTTTCTTTTTTTAAAATTCTTTTGAAATTTTTTATTTTCCGTATATGAATTCGTAATTCTGAGGTTTCGGAAAACGTAAAAATTTAGACTAAACAATTTTCATTTTTTAAAAATCTAATTTATTTTTTTATTTTTCAGAGGCGTATTCGTAATTCTTAGGTTTCGGAATACGTAAAAATTTCGCCAATGAAACTGAAAAATACCTGCCTGTTTTTTAGGTTAATTATCCAAATATGTTTATTTTTAATCTATGAGAATCGTTTTTTGGGGGAAGGGTTGTTGTGTATGAATTGACAAAAATAATTTGTTGAAAAAATGCCAAGTACTGAGTACCGCCAAATCTCATCAACTGGCCTGAATTTGTCCATTTCAAAGCCACAGATGGGAAACTAATAAGATTCCGTCAAATTGAACGACAACGGTGAGGGATTTTCTGGACGAAATGAGAAAAACACATGTCTCTTCAAAACATTGCCACAAACCAGACATGTTTGTAACGCACGTTGTGTTATTTGCTTAAACCAAGCAACAGAAAAAAAAATCTTAACGGCCGAAATAGGAAAAACAAAAGAAACAAAAAAAACTAATTAAGAAATAATAAAAGAGATATTTAAAAAAGAATAAATAAAAAAAAAATAAAAAAAACATGTCCTGATCTCGTAAAGTGTCTTCCCTGCTTGTTATAATGCGCGAATTGGCACAGTTCAAAACGAGGCAGAAAATTGAATTGGATTCACACTCGGATCTCACCTCGTATTCGTACTGAGAACTTTATATATTCTCCGTCTCACCACTGGACAAGTACGGCACAAGGCCTTTTTTAAAGTGGGTCCGGACGCAGGGCCGCAGCCCACATGCGTCTGGCAAAATCCTAAAGTACCTTTGGCTTCGTCGGCGCCCGCCAAAAGAGTCGCTTCAGAGGCCAGGAAACAAACAAAAAACAATTGGTAAAACAATTGGTGAACTGAGAACTTAGTTCCGGGAGCCTTCTCTCCAAGCAATACCCACCCCTCGCCTGCCAGAGGTAAGGGCTGGGTTTTCTGCTCAGTTCCACGGGCGCCTGGGAAGGGAGATACCGACCTAAACTAAGCAATTTCTTTCACCCAGTCCTCAGTAGTCTTGTTCAAGCGGGACACCCTTCCATTAAACAGAACTTTAATCAAATTTTGGTCAAGTGGAGAGCCAAATAAATATCCAAACTTTGATCTTACCTGGCATTTGTACCGACCCGTTGAGAAATTAATCTGTCGAGTTCCAGAGAACCAATTGATGACACAAGGTCGGTTTAATATGTATGTGCCCCACGGGAAGTAAGCCTTCCGCGGGCAAAAATTACTTACTTCACGATCAACGAGTAAATACGGCCCAGCATGTTGCATTAACAGGCTGACTCCTAACAGGCCGATGTAATGTAAACAAAAATATATATTCATGGCCGTAAATGAAATTAAACTAAAAAGGGAACTAAATTTAAAAATTGAATAAAGAAAATAATATAACCATGTTGGTAGAATTTATTCAATGTTATTTTGAAATCGTAAAAATAAGGTAACTCCCAGCCGTTTATAATTCGTGAATCAGTAAAAGACAAAGTGTAAATATACATTTTAATGTTGAAATGAATCAAAATAACGTCGGATTAATTCTACCAACATGATTATATTATTTTCTCTGTTCAATTTTTCAAGTTGATTTTATATGCGGCCATGAACGGATTTTTTTTTTGTTTTTGTTTACATTAAATCGGCCTGTTATCTTTCGGCCTTGAAATATGCCTTGCGGGGCCGTATTTACTAGTTGGCCGTGCTTTGTTCCGTCGACATTCTATTTCAGTTACGCTTCAGGCACCGGGGAAAAAAACCTAAATCTTATTCCTTTTAGTCGAGGGGCAGGTGTTGCCCGAGAGTCGAAGGACCCCAGGTACTAAGTTCATTGATTTACACACTCTTCTGGCACGAATGCTGGGTGAGTATATTACCAAAACTCTTCTGTTATACATATATATATATATATATATATGTGTGTGTGTGTGTGTGTGTGTGTGTGTGTGAGAGCTAACCCAGCAAAAACTGCACACCATCGAGAGGTTTTATTAGTGCAATTATTAGTGCTTTTACTTGGAGAAAGAAGCAGTTTCCCGTACAATTTACAATCAAATGGTAGTCTTTTGAGATCACCGTTCGCAATGAACTTTATCTTTTAGTCTTTCAAAATTTTCGATACAACGGTGACAACTATGAAATGTTAATTAGAAACCTCCACTCCTTCTTAAATTAAAGCATCAATATATTCATGGGCCGATGTCATAAGAGGAACCATAATATCATATAATATTGGTAAATAACGTGTTTAAAAGTTAAGACGATAAATATGATGAAAAAATTGAGGAATAACATTTTTGTTTCGCTGACTTTCGTTATTCACTATTTTTTCTTAAAAGTTTTCTTTTTATGCTTAGTTGAAGAATATTTTTGTAAAAGTTGAAATCCCATCCTGAACTTGAAGAAAACGTTCTAGCTTGTCATTATACTTTTATATTTTACTCGACGTATGTTGACATCGCTTTCAATAGATTTGGTTTGGTTTTATAGCATATCAACCATTATGGTTTATTTAAAGTCAAATACTGTTTTTACAAATATACTAAATAATGATTTGTAAACACATTTAGTAGATACAGACAGTTAAATGATCAAACTTTTCTATTTCTAACATTTCAATTTAGTACAAGTCATTTGTTTGTACTTAGTTTAAATGATTTATCATAAGTCATTTGTTTACATACAGTTTAAATGTCGAACAGTTCTATTTGACCAATAGATGGGACCCTATCACTACTACTCCGGGAAATAGTGGACATGGGAGCAATGGTATTGAAGGGGTACTCCGTATTCTTCAAAGCTCCAGCATTACTTGAGCCTCCCCGTCAGATTGTTTAATGTCATATCAGGACACTCGTTGGGAGAGTCTTAACCCTCATCAGAGAGGCAGTCAGTGTATTCCACAACCTCAGCCGACTGGGCTAGCTTTCAATTGAGGAGATATTGCTACCGAGTTATATGAAATTTTCTACTAATTTTAAAAGCTTGCCGTTTAATGATTAAAACATCTTAACTCTGTTTTATCTGAGTTCACGACGAGACCGATGCCTTTTGCTGCCTGCTCCAGGATATGAAGCAGATATTATGCTGGAGCTAGTGTATTTACAAGAAGTGCAAGATCATCTACGTTGTCTGCATCACTGACAGTTTCTGCGGGATATCGTCTGCTTTTATGTTTGTTTGTTGTGTGTGTGTGTGTGTGTGTGTGTGTGTGTGTGTGTGTGTGTGTGTGTGTGTGTGTGTGTGTGTGTGTGAGACAATTTTCTTTCATTAGATCTGTTGACGTTTGAAGTCAATATTCTGGGCAGATTATTTATAGAAGTGGTGATAATGGATTTCTTTCAAGACTGCAGCCACAATATTGAAGAAATCAGAGTCACCCTTGAGTGAGCGAACCATTTCTTTCGTGTCTTTATAAAGCATTATTATCGCCGTAACAGTTTTTTTTTTTTTTGTAGAGACCATATGGTTTGATTTGGTTTGGTTTGGTTTCATGGCATATCAACCTTCGTAGGTTTTCTAATACCAAAGCCATTTTATACATATACACAGTTCTATTTTAAACAGTTCAGTTTAAGGTAAGTACACAGTTCAAATGTCAAAAATAGTTCTATTTCAACCAATTCAGTTTAGTATAAGTTCGCAGCTTAAATGTCTATTTCAAATAATTCACTTTAGCATAAGTACGGTTTTTATTTACCCACAGTTAAATGTAAAACAGTTCTAATTCAAATATTTCATTGCAATGGCAATGAAAGGGTGTTCTGCATTCCCCAATGCTCCAGCATTACTGGAGCCTCACTATCAGATTGTTTAGTGCAATATCCAGAACACTGGTTGGGGAGATCTTACTCTTCAGAAGAGATGCAGTCGGTGTATTCTGCAACCCCAGCCGACTGAGTCTGAGACCATATGCCAGAATGATTCCATACACAGAGAAAGGATGAAGCAAATACTTCCATAAGAGTCCATAAGAGAATGTCGCTTATGTTGATGACTGAAGGTTAGGACGAATTCACAAGGAACATTTTCTTATGGACTTCCACACTTTGACTCATCTGTGTTGGTCGAACAGCAAAAATTTGCATTCGTCAGCTCTGTTCGGAAACTGGATGCCTTCTGGTGGAACTACCACGAGTGTTGACCGAAAGGGACGGGTGATGTGAGTTAAGGGACTTGCCTTGATGACCATGGTGTTATAGTTACAAGAACACGATAATACAGGTGCACTTTCTCAACTCTCTGGTTAATAAGAAATAGTAATTATTGATTCCTAGTAATAGTATATATGCCAATTGGAGGAGGTGTTCGTGGTGTAATGGGTCCCGTCACAAGAAATGAACTTGGCGACACGAGTTCAAATCCCTGGGGAGACTGCATTTTTCATAGCGCTAATATCCTTGAGAAAGGTAAGAATCCAAATGTTCTCCTCCACCCCAGCTACGGGGTAAATAGCAGGGCACACGAGGCTCTTCAATTTTGGTATGGCAACCGGTCTTGGAGAAGGAAAACTTTGTTAAACTCAGCTTAAGAATTGATCTCGAGTCGCATCCTGCTCGTGGTGGGGTAGGCAAATACATGCTATTAAGCGAATTATTTCTGCCACTTACCTTAATAATTGGAGATTGGTCGTGATTTAAAGAGTTAAATCAGTGCCAATCTATCTGTCTGCCTGCAAACAAAGACTCCTGCTGTATGACAGAGAAGCCTTTATATTTAGTGTTATACCCAGGACACCTCTTTTTAAAGAGGGGTCTTTCCTCTCGGCTGGGAATACGGTCGGCATATTCTAAGTTTTGTCGACAGGGTGAGGACAGACAGTAGGTGATTTATAAGATATCAGAAGCTTAACCGTAAATTCTGTTTGTCTTTAAATTTCCATTACGAGGTGTTATTCCTATTATACATTGATCCTTTCCTTCAGGTTAGCTCGTCAATTTTATTATCTTTTGTTTCAACGTTTCGACCGTTCAACTCTCCAGCCTTCATTAAACGACTGTCATATTCAGTAAATTTCACTTGCTGTAATTATATTATTGAATTTGCTTAATATGAATAATTAGTCACTTTTTTGTTGTTTGGAGGGAAGTTATTGCCTAGGACACCAAGAATATACATTCTTGATGGCTGTATTTGGACTTGAGCTTGCTTGAACGTAAATATCATTAAAAAAGGGTAGATCTCTTACCGTTAAACCCTATGTTTTAACCATCGAGCAACGAGCTGAATCGTGAGTGTTTATCTAGTTTCGTATATTGACTTCACGGTGAGTCTTGGTCAGGAAGGTGAAGTTCGATCTACTGTTCATTAAAGAAGTAAAAATAAAATGAAAATAAAGATAGCTATTAAGAGTTAGATGAAGCTGGAACGGACAATCCGACCTAATTTTTGCTCCCAGGGGTGATGATGGCATCACTACTATGAATGGTAAAGTGTTTATTTGGAAGGCCGGTATATTTACCCCCGAATCGCGATGTTGCTTTTCTTTTCTATAGTTGGAAAGTATTGGTGTTGTCACTTGTTTGCACAGGGATAGTGATGTCGTTAAATTCCGAGTAGGATGAACCTCTGCTAAAGACGTTAGCTCCCCGTTGGTCGAGATAATGATTATCTCAGACGACTTACCAGGCCTTTTCTGCTAGTTCCATCATTATCATCCCCACCCTATCACGTATGGTTACCTGTCATATATACTTATTTGTTTATTTTTATTTTATCTTATTTTTTACTTCATGACGATATATCGTTTATGTATAAACGCTAAAAACTACTGTTTATGCATAAACGAGATATCGTCAGGAAAGCAAAGTAAAATTTTACATTGTTTATTTCTTACTCGTTTCTTCGTCCTTAATGTATTTATTATGTCGTTTCATGACCCAGTCGGCTGGGGCTGTAGAATACACCGACTACTTCTCAGCGGAGGAGTAAGACTCTCCCACCAACGAGTGTCCCGGATATGTCACTTAACAATCTGATGGTGAGGCTCCTGTAATGCTGGAGGTTTGAGGAATATAGAGTATCCCTTCTTTGCTATTGCTCCCAGCTCCACTCTGGCCCGGAGTGGTAGCACTTGATAGGGTCCTCCTATGGGTAAAATAGAACAGTTTGACATTTAAACTGAGTACAAAAAACAGAACAAAAAAACCGACGTATGCTAAATTGAATTATTAAAAATAGAACAGAAAGATCATTTAAATGTGTATAAACAAATAACTTATGTTAAATTGACTTGTTCTTGATACAGTGCAATTCTTGGAACCATTTAATTTTGTTGATTTATGCTTAACTGTATTGTTTGAAATAGAACTGTTTGATCAATTAACCATGTGTAAACAAATGACTGATATTTAAATGAATTGTAAGTGTTAAATATCAATACTTGAAAATATTTAACTATGTGCAAACTAATAGTTAATAATTAATAGAATTATTCGTATATGATTGAAATAAATGAAACCATTTAACTGTGAACAAAAAAAAATGAACTCAGGCTCGTTTAAAAATGTTATCAACAAAATGTGTTTAGAAATCATATATTTAATATTGTTGAAAAAAAATAGTAGAAGGGCGATACTTAAAGTGCAGGCAGCAATCGGGGTTGCAAAAAAGAATTGCTCTTTAAGCGACCCGCCCAACAAGGTCTGGTAACAGAACTATCTAAAATTCTGGAGTAGAAAAAATAACGATCTGGTCTCCTTGATAACACAATTTAGACTGAACCCAGAAAGAGGTGACTGAACCTGAATATATAGGTTGTAATCACCTCTCACCTCTCCAACTCTCAATTCTGACCATAAATATCAGAAGCTGATAGACATTTATGTTGGCCACAATATCCCCCGAAACAGAACCCGCAAGACGTAAGTAACACCTTCTCTAACTCATTTCTTTTTCCACAATATATATGTATGAAAAGGATTTGACATTAAACAACTTACAATGGTTAGTATCCCATCAAACTTAACCAAACCAAATCTAACGTTGTTTCAGCTTGACTTTACTTTCTATCTTTCTTTATATATTGTATTCTACAACTTGCCAGAAATCTAGAGCTCTTCTTTCTCTTCTAATATATATATATATATATATATATATATATATATATATATATATATATCATTGGCGAACACTCTACCCACTGGACCAGTGAGCCAGGTAAATAGTCGGCCAAAATTATCCTCTGAACGGAACATTATTAAAGTGGCGACGAGGAATCGTTTCGAACATAATAAAACTTTGTATTTCTCTCTATATATATCTGTATGTTTCTCTCCCTTTCTCTCTCTCCCTCTCTCTTTCTCTCTCTCTCTCTCTCTCTCTCTCTCTGCGTCTGTCTATCTATCTGTCTCTGTCTCTATTTAATTCTCTCTGTCCCTCTGCCTGCCTGTCTACCTGCCTGTCTCTCTGCCTCCCTATTTCTGTTATCGAGAAGAATTTGCCAATACCGACTCCTGTAGTCGAACTCGGATCTCCAGTTAACAAACACAACTATCGAAATGGATTGTGCTACTGGGGTCACGTGACTAGAATAGTAGGTATATAAATCAGTCAGACAGAGGTCTGACGAGGTGTAAAGGATTGTAGCGTAGCATTTTCCCTAGTGAGCAGAGTGTCCGCCAATGGTCCGAGAGACTTGGGTTCAATCCCGAGTCGCATCATACCTAAGACTTTAAAAATCGTACTTGTTTCCTCCTTGTTTAACACTCAGCATTATAAGGTATGCATCAAGGGTAAAGTGGAGCAATCTTGGGAAAGGAGTAGCACTCTCTCCTACATCTCGGTGCAGTAGCTATCGAAAAGGCAACTTTCTGGTTGCCCTCGACTATGGTCGACAGCTCTACTTTTTACTTTTATTCAAAGTATTGCGTTCACATTCCATACGTAGTATTGAATGAAAGTGAAGAGATTATAGTATTGGCCAAAAATCACCCCTTGAACACGGAACATTATAAAATATTGATCTTGATGAATTCTGATGACAGTGTTCATAATAATGTTAGACGAACAAAAAGAAACTAACGTGACCTGTAATTAGTGTGAGTCAAAATATCTGCAGTTATTTTGACAAATCTTAGTTTGCGTCAGTATACCACGTGACCAAAGCAGTTCAAGCTTTGATAGGTACCTGCTGTGGTTGCTAGTATCGTGGTAGTTGGGGCACTGACACGTTATGCATTGCTGTACCCCGCACAGATGAATATGCAACTTATTGTTCGAAAGGTGAAGGTGCAGATGATTTCAGTACAGATGGATCGAGATATATTGCTTCGATTGCAAGAACCTTGAAAATCAGGCAAAGTCGGTTAGGCCCCAAACCGTGGATTCCGAGGTCGTGCCTCAAACCATAGAGGCAAATCCGGTGAGTAGCACTCGGAGAGTATCAGGCGAGCTGGGTATCTAATAGTCCATTCCAGTTAGTTCTCTCCACGACCTCGGCAAACGTATCCACAACTGTCGAATTGTGTCTCATGTTACCAAAATATTTTGACTCACCAAGTATTTCGGACACATGAAAATTAAGCCAGGACACAAACGGAATACTTCTTATAACAAGACTCAGATGAATAGAATTCTAGTTGAAATGATATAAATAATCTTTTAAAATCTCAAATACTGATGGTCAGACAATCAGAGAGAGAGAGAGAGAGCGAGATAGATAGATAGAGAGAGAGAGAGAGATAGATAGATAGAGAGAGCGAGATAGATAGATAGATAGAGAGAGAGAGAGAGAGGGGGGGAGCGAGATAGATAGATAGAGAGAGAGAGAGAGATAGATAGAGAGAGAGAGGGCAAGCGAGATAGATAGATAGATAGATAGATAGAGAGAGAGATAAAGAACATAATAAGATTGAAAGACAATCAGTAAAAGGTAGATAGATAGGTAAGGAACATAATGGGTTTGACAGATAACCATAGATGCATATAAAATTGATCTTGCATCTCATACGGCCCCTATCTTACATATATATATATATATATATATATATGATAGAAATACGTGGAAAGTTGGATGAATCAAACACTCAGATTTAAATGTATGATATTTAGTTCGGGCTTTATTTCATCTTCATAAACTTCTTCAAGACTGAGGCATCAAAATCTGAGTTAAGTGTTTGATTTATCCAACTTACCCGATGTTTCTTTCACACTGTCAGTTTCACTACTAATTTATCTTTTCAACACACACACATATATATATATATATATATGTACATATTGAAAAGATAGATTAGTAGTGAATCTATTAATTACACACATTACACAAGGGGGCAGAACGTAAGAGAATAAGAACGTCGTAAGGAAAGTACCAACGCTTCCATTTCCCGTATCGGCTACCGTGTGTGGACCCTCTTCTACTTGTACCTTTAGTACAATAAGTATAAGTTTTTCCACTCGGACTTATCTCATCGTTGATATCGTATTTTGCACGATATAACAAAAAAGTTCATGGAATAATTCTGAAACCGTCAGGAGAAATATTTGTTTCTTCACTATTTATAAGATGAAGGTAGGTGCGATATTAGATGAAAATTGATGATTGCTCAATGATTCAAATTGTTTTAAAAATGTATTTTCCACCATCTTGGTGGGAAAAAATTTCTTGAATTATTTTTGGTTTTGTTCTTTCACATTTTCGAAAATTATCGTCATGGAAATTGTTGCGTTCTGGTTTGTGAACGCTTGTAATATTAAATAAAGGACAAACCACGATATGAGAGGAAATAGAGATATATTCTCAGGAAAAAGTATATACAATAGAGAGACTATTAGTAGACAAGAACATAGGATTAGTGATGCTTGTAATATTAAATAAAGGACAAACCACGATATGAGAGGAAATAGAGATATATTCTCAGGAAAAAGTATATACAATAGAGAGACTATTAGTAGACAAAAACATAGGATTAGTGAATACAGAATAAAGATATCATCATCATCATCTAAAGATATAGTCCAACGATAGTATTGGCTTCCGTTGTTACGGTAGCAAGTAAGGTGATCTTGTGCAATCTCCAGTCTCCAACGCTCTAATACTATTCCAATAAGAAGCTGCTCTTCACCTTCTAGTCTGCCCTGGTATTAGTAGCTACTGCTATATATAGCAGATGGACTGGTTCATTGTGTGGAAAATGGTGGGTGATACCCAACAAAAATCTAAAAGAAATTTTAAGGAAAACGTGTAAACGCCGATTGGTCAATAAACACAAAAATACAAATATAAAAATTACAGCTTATTTTTTTACACAAAAAGTAACGCTTTCTTTTAGTATAGAAATCAGTTGATTTCTCATTGGTAGATAGATAGGTAGATATATAGATATACTGAGTCGTTTAATTATAGATAGATATGAACAGACTGAAATGCGGAGAAATGGTAGATTTTGGTGAATCTGACAAGATGATAAAAATAAGTGGAATAAGTGGATAAATCAAACACTTACAACTGGTCCCTACTTCCGTCACTCAAACCTATATTTATTTCCCTCCCTGTTTTTTCCTTGACTGTCTCTTGTCTTTAAACCCTTTCTCTCTCTTTACACCTTTTTACATTCTCCATTGTTTTATTTATTTCCTCAATTACAAAAATGTAGAAAAATTCAAAAGATGCTTAGTCTGAAGAAGTTCTTTCCTAAATAAAGAACGAAATATTACCACTAAATCCGTTGTAAGTGTTCGGTTTATCCTCTTTTCCTCTCATTTTTATCAGACGGAAAAGTATAACTATTTCAAATAATGTTGGTATAATCTTCAGACGTTTTAGATTTTAAAAAAATTAAGTCCTTTATTAAATCCCATTGAATTTCTTCAAAGTTTATTTTCTATTTTAATTCTCTCTACATTCCACTCTTTTGTGATGGAAAACTCTTCGAAGACTTTAAATATTTCTGACTATTTCCTGGAGACTACAAAGCCTTGTCTCTTAAATACAAAAGGCTGGTGTCTGCGTGTGTTCGTCGCTATGATAAACGGGAGAAGTGTGGATGCAGACAGCCACTGACAAGGAGACGACAAACGTCGGTCAATAAGTGTTGTCTAGGAGTCGACGCGACTGATAAGTCTCAACAGAGGAAGAAACGGGTAATGGTTGTTTGGTGTGGTGGGGTTTGTCCCGCGGCGCCTCTGTCAGACCAATAAGCCTACTCTCGCCCCCAACCCTCCGCTCAGATACGATTCAGGCCTTAAAGCGAGTCTTTCGGGGTCTTTAAAATTCTTTTGTTTTGTCTCTAGAAATAATTGTAGCTTGTGAGGTTGGAGAAGGGGAGACTTCTCCCAACAATTTAAAATGTTAGATGCTAAAAAATGTAAAACTAAATCTCTCCCCATGACACACAAAACAAGAATCAATCGCTTCGTGAAGAAGTAAACTATATCCGCTTAAAAAATATGTATTTTGTTTTTAAATAAAACAATACCTCGGGAGGGAAAAAGGAAAGAACGAAAGAATAAAAACAACTAAAGGAACAAAAAAAAAAAAAAGAAAGAAAGGAAAAAGATGTGAAAAAAAGGAAAGACAAAAGGAGTGAGAGAAAAGAAAAGGAAAGTTAGAAGAAAGGAGAAAAAACAAGAAAAAGAAAATTATAAAGAAAAAAGAAAGAAAATATTCAATTTGATGATTCGTACAATGAAACCGGACATTGGCCTAGGGGTTAGAGTGTTCGCCAATGGCCCAGGAGACCTGGGTTCAATCCCAGGTCGAGTCATACCAAAGACTCAAAAAATGGTACTTGATGCTTCCTTGCTTAGCACTCAGCATTATAAGGTACGGATCAAGGGTAAAGTAGAGCAATCCAGGAAAGGAGTAGCGCCCTCCCCTACACATTGGTGTAGTAGCTATCGAAAAGGGAGCCTTCGGATTACCCTCGACTATGGTCGCCAACTTTACTTTACTTATATAATGAAATGTTGGTAATGGTTTATGTCAATCACTTGACAAATAAACTACATATTTCAATCATCAAAATAATTCTTTAAACTCAGGTTAAATAATTTTCTTTTACCCGATTTAATTTGATTTCCTCAGCATAGTGTCAGTAATAAATTATCCTTGGGCATTTTAATCAATATCCTACACTTTCTAGATCGGTTCAACCAAGTAAGTATATTCCCTCAATCAGTTTCATCAAGAAGCTAGATTAAATCGATCACTTAAACTAAGTAACTCCATGCCCTAAATCAGTTCAACCAAGAAACAATATTCCCTCAATTGGTTCAACCAATTGACTGCATGTCTTCGATCACTTTCGCCAAGGAACTACATTCTCCCGATCAATTTAATCTAGAAAATATATTCCCTCTATCAATATAACAGAGAAACTACATTCCCACGATCGGTTCAACTAAGGAACTAGATTCTTTTGACCATTTTAACTTAGAAACTAATTTCTTAATCATTTCAAGCAAGAAACTTCAAACCCTCGATTGGTTCAACCAAGTGACTGCATGCCCTCAATCAGTTTAACTACATTCCCTCTGTCAGTTTCACCGAGTAACTTGACTCCTTCGATCAGTTCAAACAAGTGGCGGCATTCACTCGATCATTTAACCAAGTGGCTGTATTCACTTGATCGGTTTAACCAAGTGGCTGCATTCACTCGATCAATTTAACCAAGTGGCTGCATTCACTCGCTAATTTAACCAAGTGGTTGCATTCACTCGATCAGTTTCTTTGGTTTGAGTTCTCTTTTTAATGGGTATCAACATTTGTAGTTTATTTAATTCCAAATTTATATATATAGAAGAATAACACTGATATTATCCGATAGCTGTGGGCATAATGGGGTTTTATTCTTTCATCCAAGAGTATTTATCCAAAAAGAAACGTAATAGCGTGGCTGGAGTGCAAACTCACTTACTTTTAAGCGGCAATCCAGTACTTTAGTTGCCCAGTCGGCTGAGACTGTAGAATGCACCGACTGCTTTTCTGCAGATGTATGAGACTCCTCCAACGATTATACTGGATATGATCCTAAACAATCTCATAGTGAGGCTCCACTAATGCTGGAGCTTTGGGGAACGCAGAGTACCCCTTCATAGCCATTGCTCTCTGGTTCACTCTGGCCCGGAGTGGTAGCACCTGATAGGGTCCTATCTATGAGTCAAATAGAAGTAAACGGTGTACTTATGCAAAACTGAATTGCTTGAAATAAAACTGTTTTGACATTTAAACAGCGTACTTATGCTAAACTGAATTGTTTGATATGGAACTGTTTTTGTATGCTAAACTGAATTGTTTGAAATAGAACTATTATTGACATTGAAACTGTTCTTACGCTAAACTGAATTGTTTGAAATAGAACTGTTTTGACATTTAACTGTGAGTAAACAAAAGCTATACTGATACTAAACTGAATTGTTTGAATTAGAACTGTTTGACTAAACTGAATATCTGGAAATAAAAATGTTTTTGACAATAAACTGAGTACTTATGCTAAACTGAATTGTTTGAAATAGAACAGGTTATTTGTATAAAAATGGATTTGGCATTAAATAACCTACACAGGTTGATATGCCATAAAACCCAAAATAACCAAACCAGCACTTTAGCCATTATATCCCAGGACTCCCCCAAAGTAACCATATCTTTTCAATCAGTTTAACCAAGTAACTTCATCCCCTGAGTCAATTATATGTTGGATAATTAAATGTTTGTAATTTAGCTTTCGGGCAGTTTTCGTGATTATTTTGCTGACATCGGAAAAGGGACTATTTTGCTGACTTCAGGCAAGTGGCTATTTCGTAGACAGCAGGGATCAATAGAGGAAAAAAAATAATACCCACACCGTCGCTGCCGAGACAGCTTCATCTAAAATATTTACAAATAGTCTCAAACTGAATTCATTGTTTCGCCTATTTCTTTACATACTGTTGTTCATGAGAAGCCCCAGGCGTTGGTCCAATCGTAAGAGCTATGAACAGAAAAAACTCGAGTTTCAAATGAATTCAATTTGATTTTTAACAGCTTTTTTGTCTTCTGGAGTTGAACTAATTCGATACGACAAAGCAGATTAACGTTAAGGAATACATTAATATTTTTGAGAAAGGACTACTACCAACAATTGACAAACTATTATCTTCGGTAAATTGAGCAGATATCAGTTTTCAACTTGATAACACACCTCCTCATAGAATTGAAAAAAAAAGTCCTTTTCTGAAAACTAATTTACAATTGATGTTCTGGTCTGGACAAAGTTTAGATTTAGATCTTATTCAATATATTTGGAGTATAATAAAACGAAAACTGTCAGGCAATATGTTTTTTTAATGAAGATATACAGGGAACATCAATAAAGAAGGAGTGGGAAAACATTTTATTGAATAATGTAAGAAACTGACGGACAGAATGCCTAAAAGAATTGGTTAGATAAAAAAAAATCCCAAGGTAAAGCTATCCCTCATTAAAAAGAACTTAACATGCTTGCATATCAAATGTCTTGTTTTGTATTGGTCTTATTTATGCTAACATTTTCTTCGATAAAACTTTAGATATGTCACAGACTATTTTTTGCCCACCAGAGTACGCACCAAGAAAATATTTTAAATTCTTAACATATATTTTATAATGAATTAATGACGTAATTTTAAAAAGAAAATTAAAAAAAAAAAGCTATATCAATTTGATACCCCAGTTAAAAAGAATTGAAAATGCGTTGCCCTTTTAAATGGTGAGAGAAATTCTTTGAGACAATAGTTCAACATCTCGGGTTCGTATCTAAAGGCAGCGGTTTTAGAACCATTTGGGAGGTTATTCATGTGCCAAGGACACTTGACTTTTCACTCCTAGAAGCACAAAAAGAAATCTGTTCAAAAAAGATTGGTAACTACATGTTTTACAGACATCTGTTTATACAAGAGTTTTTTTTTGAAGAGTTAGGATCATTAAAAGATACCATACCTAAAGGATTACATAAAATCCAAAACTTAACAAAATGACTTCGATCATAGAAAGATATTAAATGTGGAGCATTATATAAGATTCAAAAACATTCAGAAGAGGTATAATCTTCGAAAGATACTATATGCAGATCATTACATTAACTCCAGAACATTCCAAACTGCTTAGATCATCAAAAAATCCCATATGTAGATTATTACAAAAGGTCCCATATCAGTCAGAAGGGCGCGGATCATCGAAAGCTACTAAACTTAGGGGATCGATGGAGGCATGGTGAAACGGGCATCATCGTATTAAAATGACACGGCGACTCGAGTTCAAATCCTGGAAGAGGTAGTTTGCATTTCACATAACGCTAATACCCCTGAAAAAGGCATGAATCCAACTATTCTCCTTCCAGCTATTGGTAAATAGGGTAGAGTGAGCTGATTAACCTTGCTATAACAATTAGTTTAATAGACGGAAAACTCAGAATTCAGACCAGTTAAACTCTGCTAAAACCTTGACCTTGTGCCGCAACTGGTTCGTGCAGATGGTTTGATGAATACATATATGTAGTGTATTACATAAGCTTAAAAAATATTCAAAAGAGCTCTTGCCCAGTCGGCAATTTGATGGTGAGGTTCCAGTGATGCTGGAGATTTGGGGAATGCGGAGCACCCCTTCATTGCCATTGCTCCCAGATCCACTCTGGCCCGGAATTGTAGCACCTGATATGGCCCTATCTGTGGGTTAAATATAACTGCATACTTATGCTAAACTGAATTGTTTCAATTAGAACTGTTTTGACATTAAACTGTGTTAGCTTGAAATAGAAATGTTTTTTAACAATTAAACCGTGTACTTACATTTAAACTGCATGCTTATACAAAACTAAATTGTTCAAAATTGAATTGTTTTTGACATAGAAACTCTACTTACACTAAACTGAATTGTTTAATATAGAACTGTTTTGACATTTAACTGTGTGTAAACAAAATCTGTACTTATACTAAACTGAATTATCAGAATTAGAATTGTTTGAATAAGCTGAATAGCTTGAAATAGAAATGTTTTTGACTTTTTAACTGTGTGCTCATGCTAAACTGAATTGTTTGAAATAGAACTATTTGCATAAAAATGGATTTGGCGTTAAATAACCTGCAAAGGTTGATATGCCATAAAACCTAACAAAACCAACAAACTTCAAAGGAGCTCAGATCATCGAAACATTCCATCTGTAGAACCTATTACTGTGTCTTGAAACATGCAATACATATATAATCATAACATGGCACTTGTTATGATCTCGTGCAAAATGAAACGTTAACAACCTCGTCGAAGATTTAGACTAAAGTAATCGAGTTCATTTCCTTACGATGATAAACTTTATGCTGAGTGCTCTTCCATACAATGCAAAAATACATCTAAATAATAAAAAGACCCTCACTGTCTACGAGTGAATTTCGTTTATTTTTGCGTTAACGTAGGTGGTTTTCTACAATCAAAATGGCAAGCAAAAAGGATGACGAGAACAGAAATTGGTCTCTGCGTTTCAGCGTCGGCCAACGACGATGATGGAATCAAGTGAAGTATTAGACTTTACTCGAACCCACGCTTTCTCTTATCAAAAGGAACCAGGTATCAATGGCGTCGGTCATTTTATTTATGTACAACAGGCACTTCTTCTCGCGTCAGGAATATTAGAGAGGAGTGCTCCACTGCTTCCTGTATTTGGGTGGCATCTTTCATGGATCTCCACAGCGATGGAGGTGAAAATAAACAATCGACCGCTGCTGTGCAAATGGCTGCTCTTTTTCAAGAAGAAGTAAAAAATAAATATGGCGTCCGGTGTCAGAGACATTTTGCGAAACTGATTATTATGTGCTGCTTTTTTGGCAGGCTTGTTATAATAGTGTTTCTGAAACTATTTCGATGTCATTTAACTTCGAGTTTTTATCAAGTAATTTCATTCAGCATGGATTGAAATTCTTTAGTTTTGGGGTGTTTGTGTTTTTTTTTCTTCTTTTTACATTTTTTCTAATGTTGCCTTTTGCATATTCTATACTTTTTCTATAGCATTATGTACGAATCGGTCGAGTCTAAAAGTCGGCACTTGATTTATTATCAAGAAATTAATTCATGACTGTTACTTTTTTCCAATGGACACCGAAGAAATAATATATTGGTGTTGGCTGGTCAGCAAAATCTTACAATCATAAGCTCTGTTCAGATACCGTATATCGTCTAGAGTACTTGCCAAGAGTGATGACCGAGATAGATAGATAGATAGATAGATAGATAGATAGATAGATAGATAGTTAGTTAAAGGAATCCTTGCCTTTAAGATGTTGATGGTGAGTCTTGATGTCAAGTGTTGCTTCCCGTCTTACCTATAATATTTTAATCATTCCAATAGATTTTAATCTTACATCATATTTACTCATGTATAAGTCGGTTTTAGATTTGATGATTAAAAGTCTATGTATGTTGACTCAACTCACAAAAAAATAGTACATCTAAGCGTGGTTTTTAGAACAACAATACACTCAATATGGTTGGACTTAGAGAATAAAGCAATTTTCAATCCAATTTGAAAATAAATAGATATCTGGGATCTGTATTCGCAATGAGCGTTATTTTTTCATCCAAATGTTTTTACCTAATCGGGGAAGCTGAGTGTATCCCCTGCAAAAGAGTTAGACACCCTTAAAAAGAGGAATCGCCTTAGTACGTCACTAAACTGCATCTCATGGTGAGGATCCAGTTCTTAGGAGTGTGGAATCACTCCTACATTGTCTTTTCTCTTAGGTTCACTCTGACCTGGAGTGGTACTAGTGGTTCCATTTATAGGTCAAATAGATCGAGTTGAAAATTATTAGTAATGAAACAAAATGAGGTCCCGATTCCCTTTAGTTTTTATACTGATTTGCTGGCCATCATTTGAGCACTTCGGATTTATCAAACACTTTTTAAACTATCGTATTCTCATCTGTTTATATACATATATAGTATATGTATGTAGTTCCCACTCGTGTGGAACCTCTCTGAAACTGGTAGACAAATTCACCTACCTAGGAAGCAGTGTCTCATCAACCGAAAAAGACATCGACACGCGGCTAACGAAGGCATGGACAGCTATCGATAAGCTATCGATCATATGGAAATCAAACCTGACCGATAAAATGAAACGCAGTTTCTTCCAGGCAGCGGTCGTGTCGATACTGCTATATGGATGCACTACTTGGACGCTAACAAAACGGCTAGAGAAGAAGCTAGACGGCAATTATACAAAAATGTTGCAAGCAATATTGAATAAGTCCTGGCGGCAACACCCCACAAAACACCAACCATACGGCCACCTGCCTCCCATCACGAAAACTATCCAAGTTAGACGAACCAGACATGCATGACACTGTTGGAGAAGCAGAGACGAGCGCATGTGATATACTCCTATGGACCCCTACATATGGCCGAACAAAAGCAGGACGACCAGCTAGAACATACATACAGCAGCTCTGTGAGGATACGGGATGTAGCACTGAAAACCTGCCAGAGGCGATGAACGATAGGGAGAAGTGGCGAGAGAAGGTCAAGGATATCCATGCTAGCGGCACGACATGATGATGAAGATATGTATGTATGTGTATGTGTGTGTTCTCTCTCTTTCTCTCTCTCCATATATGTATATATATACTAAGGCCTTTCTGAAGTTCTATACCTCACCCAGATTTTATATTTGCTGCACACATTTCACCTTTGAATTGGCCTTACCTGCGCAGAAATTAAACAAAAATCTTAATTTTTTCCCTAGTTTTATAAGTGGTAATATGATGCTACAGCAAAAATATTCAGAAATGGCTCAACTTTCTGCGTAAGGCTTAGACATTTTTAAACGATTTTCGTATATATATATATATATATATATATAAGGAGACCCCCGTCTAATTGAGTGTTCATTCTTTTTTCCGGTTTATCCTGTAGGTCTTTTGTTGGTGTGTTTTGGTTTTAAAATTCTTATCATCAGAAACAAGATCAAGATGTCAGATTGTGTTGACACGTTCCTCTTTGTTAGAAACTACTCAACCCCGAAGAGCCGTGAAATTATTTAAGACAAACTACCTCCTTTCGGAAACTCAAATAACTCACCATCTGAACTTTAGCCATATTTTTGTCAACCTATTTAACAGAAATATAAAACAGAGATATCAAATATAAGTGAAACGCTGATTAAGCAAAAAACAGAGGGAAAAACAGACGAAAGAGAAGAAGAAGAAAAGGTAGGAAAAGAGGAAGGGAAATAAATAAATGAAAACAGAATTAGAATGAGACGCTGCAGAGAGAGATAGAAAGAGTGAGAGAGAGAGAGAGAGAGAGAGAGAGAGAGGTGCTTGATGGAGAAAGAGAGAAAGAGAGAAGATGATAGATATATAGATAGATAGATAGATAGATAGATAGATAGATATAAAGAGAGAAAGAGTGAGGGTGATAGAAAGATATATATAGAGAGAGAGTTGGGGAGAGGCAAGGACGAAGAAAGAGATCTAAGAAGAAAATAGATAAATAAAGAGCCCGGCAAAATTATCTTTTGTGTTTGGAATGTAAATAAAAAGTCCAACAAAGATCTTATTCAAAATCCAGTTTCACTCCAAGAAAGAACAATATTTGCCTTTTGGTTTTGTTATTGTCTTTTAAAAAGTATATCATCTAATTGCGATTGCCTTCTTCCCGAACTTGACACTTCTAAAAACTTACTCTGAAGTTCTGCAATGCTAGCCTATGGTATTGCAGCGATTTCATCACAAATAAAATCTTTCAGGTCCTCTTTAAAAACATAAGACTTCAAGAATCCACAGTAAAAGTAATCAAAAAGAGGTAGATCCAGTGAGCT
Organism: Sepioteuthis lessoniana; assembly: GCA_963585895.1. NCBI lineage: Eukaryota > Metazoa > Mollusca > Cephalopoda > Myopsida > Loliginidae > Sepioteuthis > Sepioteuthis lessoniana. The sequence continues at coordinate 17,954,548 of OY757917.1, read as the reverse complement.
CGACCATGTTTAAAGAGTTGAGCCATCAGAGGAGGTAATCAAAGGATACATCTGGTGGTTAAGCTGGCCACAGAAGTTGCTATGTAACACTATGTAAGTGGTCCGCCAAGCAGACGATCCCTGTGTCTGTTTTGGCGCGAAACCAAACAAAGGCCTGAGCCCGCGATCTCGACGTGACCGGAAGTGGGTAAGGGAATGCGAGTAGGAGTTGGACAAAGGAACCCATAGAAGGCAGTTGGCGAAGGGTGACGCGAGTGGCCAGTCGATACCGGACAGCAGAGAGACCAGTGGCACGAGATAGGGTCCAGAGCAGTGAGGGAAGACCTATCAAGATGGGCTGGCATTCCTAGTAGCTTTGTAAAAATTTCGCTAGAAATCCACGCTAGCGTTAGTCTACATATGCACAAGGGAATGCAAAGTTACATAACTCCTCTTCTGCACTTTGAGTTAACCCAAGTATATTGTTCGTTTGTTCTTTTTCTTCCACTCCCTTGATTGTATTTCTTGTAGCTATGAAGAAATGTGCGATACCCCTATCGGAACCACTAGATGATCACAGGCCAAGAAGTGCAATGGTTTGAAGAAGATGATATATCGGGGGCGGGGACGAGGGGGTATCGTCACAGCTATGAGGGAGTCCCTAATTTTTAAATAAGTTTTAAACTCATGATGTTTATTCCACACCATAATAGTGACTTAAATGGTTTGGCTGCTCAAACCATCTGCTCACGGCTACTAGAGTTATTCTTTTGACTTTTTGCCAAAATTTAGCGGTTCCACTTTACACACAGCTTCATTATAATGAAAACGATGACAATGGAGAGAGAGCTAGGATTAATTGTTAGTCTCGGACATTGAAAATATTTACCAGTTACAAAATATCTATCCAAAAAGACTTGTTCCTTGAAGAGAAAATAGAAATAAAATACTCTTACTCGTTCATTAACTTTAGCGTTATTTATTGACCCTCTGTCCTCCAAATAAAAAAACGGAAATAGTCTTGCAATGACACTAAACTACATTTAGTAATAAAGCACAAGTTCTGGATCAATGGGGAGAGTAGAATAGCACCTTTATTGATATTACTTCCAGTTCCACTTTAACTTCTTCCTTTCCAATTTACCAAGCTTTGTTTCGTATTGCACATAGACTTCAGGCTATTTACAGTACCTCCTGTTCCAAAGGAGTTACCGACCTCAGCAGACTTATTCTTCCTTAATTTCAGTCAACTATCTGGGGTTACAAATTGGTCACCCATGTAAGTACTGAACAGGTTTATCTCTGCTAAACTTTAGTGATGTAGCGGAAACCAGTGCTTCTAGTGGTACTTGAAATTTACGCCGCTTGCTTAGTAGTTATTCATCTAATTATTAAATACGCTTGTCGTTGCTCAGCTTTAGTTGAAACCGATATTTCAAATGTGATTTCACTACAATCTAAGATGTTATTGTATAATGTTCATTGAACTATTACATTTGAGGATTTATGAATATTGAAACAGGTTTTCCTATTTCTTATCTTTTTCTCTCTGAAACTCAAATGAAATTAAAAGTTAATTATTCCCAGCTAAAAAGAAATACACCAGGTGTTTCTACTTAGTACTGATATATATTCAGAAGATTTAACTGACAGATGAATCAAAATTATATTAAAATAAGAATTAATGAAAGGTTTAACCCCCAAACTAAAACAGTGTAGTCTCTATGCTTCTTCCCCAGATTTGAATAATAATGATAATAATTGTAGTAGTAGTAGTAGTAGTAGTAGTAAATAGCATATTTGACTTTTGCAAGAGGACTATGCATACACTATTTGCACTAATGTCTCTCATAATAATAATAATACAAGAAGAAGAAGAAAAAGAAGAAGAAGAAAAAGAAGAAGAATGTAGCATCAGCAAAAGAAGAAGAAGAAGAAGAAGAATCAGTAGCATCATCAAAAGAAGAAGAAGAAGAAGAAGAAGAAGAAGAAGAAGAAGAAGAAGAAGAAGAAGTTAGTAGTATCATCATCATCAGCAGCAGCAGTAGCAGAAGAAGAAGAAGAAGAAGAAGAAGAAGAAGAAGAAAATAGCATCAGCAAAAGAAGAAGAAGAAGGAGAATCAGGAGCATCAGCAAAAGAAGAAGAAAAGGAAGACGAAGAAGGAAAAAGAATTAGCAGCAGCAGCAGCAGAAGAAGAAGAAGAAGAAGAAGAAGAAGAAGAAGAAGAAGAAGAACCAGTAACTTCAGTAGCTTCAGCAAAAGAAGAAGTAGTAGAATAAGAAGAATCAGTAGCCCCAGCAAAAGAAGAAGAAGAAGAAGAAGTAGAAGAAGAAAGAATTAGTAGCATCAGCAAAAGAAGAAGAAGAAGAAGAAAGCGAGAAAAGTTTTTTCTCACAACTGTTTGACTAACTAAATCCTAGTAATTAAAAACTAGCAATTCTAAACACCAATTGAATCTTTGACCTTCGACAGTGAGAGAGGGGGTGTCAGAGGCTGATTTGATAAACAAGTTTCTCTCGACACAAAAAGCGCTTTGTTTGACCTGATCTCAGGGTTTCGGTCTTTCTCGAAAACATGAAAGACGGCTTCGACCACGTTATCTACTCGCCCGTTTCGCATCTGTAAAGTTAGTCGCATTCAAACATATGGTGATATGATGGATACTATTTTCTGTATACAGCCAGAAGCGCAGCGGCTACTGTAGATCGGGGAATAACCGGTCACGCCATTGCAAGTTTAGTTCAATCCTTACTGAACATCTTGTTGTTATATCTTGTGACAGACTAAACTTTGCTTCACTCATATCAACATTTTAAAGAATCGCATATAAGAGCTACCTCTCTCTCTCTCTCTCTCTCTCTCTCTCTCTCTCTCTCTCAGGAAGACCTAGAACACTCAAACAGTAAATTCTATAGAGGAGTACTCTACCGGCACAGAAATGTGTTCTTGGTATCACACTAAACTCCATCCAATGGTGAGGTCCAGTTCTGGAGATTTTGAAAATGTGGAGTCACTCTTTCGTTGTCGTCACTCAGAAAGCACAAAATACTAAAACAAAAATAACCCACTTAGTTATGAACTAAGCTTAGTTTATATATGGCACATTACTAGAGGTATGGGGCACCTAGTGAGATTCGAACTCATTGGTAAAGATCTACCAGTCTAGCTTCTTAAACAGTACACCAAGCAAGGCGCCCTCTTTATTATCAAAAATGACCATCTTAAAATGTGTAACATACCTATAATATACGGATGTGTGAAATAGACATAGGGAATCCAAAAACACGAAATTCACGAAATTGTTTCAGGTACGAAACTTTTTTTCACCTTTTTGAGTTTAAAGGTTTTTCGACATGAGGAGAGAGAGACACACACAATCTTTCTATGCTGACTGCTTTTATATGGTCACTTATCAACCCAACCAACGCGCGGCGCCCGTAGCGCACAAATTCGTGTAGCATCGCCCAGCTCTGAATCTCAACCTTCCCGTTCGGACGCAGGACCTCAACTCACTGTTTTTTCTCAAATCTCAGCCCACATTTCCGGTGCGTGACGTCACCTACATCCCCTGGTCAATTTCTATCTGAGATTTTTATTTTGACATCTCTGAATGATACATCCTCACCACGCGCGCGTAAACACCTGCGTTAATGTTGCACCTAACTAACCCATGCTAGGTTCTCAGCCTAACTATACCAAAAGGCAAAATATATAAAACGAAACCCCTCGGCAATTATATTACAAAAGTACTGATAATATGAATTATAAAAATAAATAAATGTTCACGTAGAAAAATAAATAAGAATTAATTTAGTGTCATATCCAGGACACTGGCTGGGGGACTCTTACCCGTCTGCTTAGATTCAGTCGGTATATTCTACAGGCCCAGCCGACTAGGCAAAAATTAATTCTGAGTAAAAACAAATTCTTAGGGCAGTCTCCGTGATATAAAGTGCTGGACTGAAAGTCTTCAAGTAAGCAAGTTCAAAATACAGTCGTGCTATTTCGTTCACTTTCGAACTAATACCCTTAGGAAAGGCATGAACCTCTTATGTCCCAAGTTATGGGTTAAATAGTATCACTGCTATTTGTCTATAAAGGTAACTTAGTCATTAAATAACAGCCGAAGGTTGTTGTGCCATTAAACGAAGAAACCTAACAATTTCTTTCTCATATATTGGTGGCATAGAATACGCTGACTGTATCATTTGCAGAGGGTGAAGTCGCCATCAAAATGGGCGTTCTGGGTATGATACTAATTGCACCAGGAGGTAAGGTTTCAGATCGGAAATGTTGGTTGGTTGGTTGGTTGTTTTGTTTTACGGCGATTCAACCTTCTTCGGGTCATTTGACGCCGGATTAAATTTCAAACAATCCAGTTTAGTTTAATAATTTTTTTTTTTTTTTGTTTACAAACGGTTAAATGTCGAAACAGTTGTATTTCAAGCAATTCAGTTTAGCATTAGTACACCGTTTAGTTCTTATTTGATCCATTGATAGAACCCTATCAGGTGCTACCACTCCGGGCCCGAGTGGACCAGGGATCTATGGCAATAAAAGGGTACTGTTGTATAATTTGGTGATGTCAATAAGAATACAGATACAGGCAGGGTCTTTAGTTTCATATACGAACGGGTTTATTAATTTCTGGTTTCGGTCCATAGCAACACGAAGAGAGAGACACGATTCTTGAAAGCCTATGCTAACCATACACTGCTGACCCCACCCCAACGCGCGGCGCATCTTGTGATGTTTAAGATCTCAATTCATCACTGCCGGTCGAGATCCGAAAAAACTCAACTGCACGCCTCAACGGTAGAAAACTCAACCGCACGCCTCAACGGTAGAAAACTCAACTTCACTTCAACGGTCGAATCTCGATTACTTTCTTTTCAAAATCCTCAAATTCTTAGGACCATCTCTTCTGGGCATGACGTCATCCACACTCCAGTCCCATTTCCTGTCTGGGGGTTCATTATAATAAATGGTGATTGTCATATCCTTTCCACGCAGGCGTAAGACTGAACCAAATGACTATGCTCCTGGACTAAGAGACCTGAGTAGTTCAAAGCCTTACCAAACTGAATGATAAAATATAATTAACGAAAAATGATTAATATAAAAAGTCATTCCTTAATTATATAACAGTACTCTGCATTCCCGGAGCCTCAGAATCAGATTGTTTAGGGTCATATCTAGGACACTCGTTGAGAGGGTCTTACCCCGCTGCAGAGACGCCGTCGGTGTATTCTACAGCCCTAATCAACTGAGCAAATTGCTATTTGATGAGAATACATGGAACCATATTACTCTGGGTTAAATAAATATAATGGTACATAAGTGCACTACAGAATCTCCTGAATAACACTCAGCAAATTAGCCTTTACCCAAGTTTTAGAGAATTTATTCAGTGATTCTTTGGCTTTTAGAGTAAGTATCTTTTTCTTTTTCTTTTTTCTTTCTCTTTTTTCTTTTTTCTTTTTTTTCTTTTTTTTTTATCTTTTTCTTTTTTTCTCTTTTTTCTTCTTTTTTTCTTTTTTTTTTCATTTTTTTCTTTTTTCTTTTTCTTTTCTCTTTTATTCTTTTTTCTTTTTTCTTTCTTTTTTCTCTTTTTTTCTTTTTTCTTTTTTTTTTCATTCTTTTATCGCTTGCAGAAAAGTCAAAGGAAGTAATTTTTTCTGCCTCACTACGGCACGTTAGCTCACTCTACCTCTTGTGACACACCAAGTTGCCCCCCCCCTCTCTCTCAATTTACCAAGTTGCCTTTGTCTGCCTATTTCTCTCAATACTCCGAGATGTCACCCCATCTCTCTCTCTATTAACACAGGCTTGCTTCTGTCTATCTATCTCAGCACTCTAAATTGCCTTCATCTGTCTGTCTGTCTGTCTCTCTGTCATTTCTCTTTATCTCCCATCATTTCGGGTTGCCTCCGTCTACCTGCCGGTCTCTCTCAATACCCAGAGTTACTTCTTTCACTCTTTCTCTCACTCTCTCTTTCCTAACACTCCCCACTCTTTCTCTCCGAGTTGACTCGATATGTGTGTCTGTCTCTTTTTCTCCCAAAATTGACAGTTGTCTCTGTCTGTTTGCCTGTCTCTCTCAATACTCCAAGTTGCCCCTCTCTCTCTCCCAACTCTCCGGGTTACCTCTGTCGGCTTGTCTCTTTCAATACTCAGCATCTCTCACCTCTCCTTCCCTCTGTCTCTGTCTCTCTACCAACACTCCAGGCTACCTCTATCCGTCCGTCTCATTCTCTTCCCTTCCAACACTCTGAGTTGTCTCTGTCTGTTTGCCAGTCTCTCTGAATACTTCAAATTGCCCCCCTCTCTCTCTCTCTCTCTCTCTCTCTCTATCTATCTATCTATCTATCTATCTTTCTATCTCTTTCCCAATTCTCCAAGTTACCTATGTCTATCGGCCTGTCTCTCAATACTCTGAGTTGCCTATTTCTTTCTTTCTTTCTTTCCCAACACTCTGGGTGTTTCCTATCTGTCTCTTACCTGAAAAGAGTACTCCACACTTCACAGAGCTTCTGAAATGGAGCCTAACCACCGGATACTGTTTAGTTTCATACCAAAGACACCCTTATGGGGTAGAGCAGGTTTTACCACTACAGTTTGCGTTTTCAAACAGCCATCAGCAGGAAGAAATGGACTTAGTAGTAATGATTTTGGTTCTGTCTTATCACATGAAAAATCTTTAAAGGATTTAAAAGAATTCAAAGAAAGAGAATTTTAAGTGAGCAGAAAGAACTTTTTACGATAAGTTGGGAATTTGAAATAAATTGAGTAGCTGTTTTATCACGATATGAATAAGATCAGCAAATGATATATTTAGAACTTATCTATGATTCTATATCAAATGCTGTTTGTATCCTTTCTACAGACGATACATGCCCAACGACCTTAGGGATGGGGGAGTTCCCATAGTGTCGTGGCTAACGTGCTGAACTGCGATATCGTGGTAAGCAAGTTCGAACTCGAGTGGTGCTATCATGTTCACTTTTGGACTAAGGCCCTTGGGGAAGGTATAGACTTCTTTATCTTCACCAGCAATGGGTTGAATAGAATCCCAACTGCCCTTCTTCAGGGATGGCTTTAGCATTAAATAACACACGAAGGTTGATATACCATTAAATAAAAAACAAACTAACAAAAAAGCAACCAGAAACCAACAACAGTCTTATATGTCTTTGTCTTGGAGGCGTTCGTGATTAAACGGTTACCGTCCTAGTTAATGGACACAGCGACCCAAGTTCGAACCCTGAACGAGGCTGTTTACATTTCCCATAGTGATAATACCTAAAGGGAAAGTATGAATCCAACTATTCTCACAGCAGCTATGGATAAAATAGTAGGCAGACTTGGTTCTTTAACCTTGATATGGCAACCGAGGTAGGAGAAGGAAAACTCTGAATTCAAACCAGCTTAATTCTGCGGAAAAATAGACCTACTCGGGCGGAAGTGTTGATATATATATATATAAAACGATATATATATATATATATATATATATATATACTAATCTAATATCTACCAGTATTCACGGTACCAGAAAAGAACAAAAAAAAAAATCCTGCTAGGAACAAGAGATAAAAGTATCTCTAATCACCACCCAGGGGAAAAAGAAAAAAGTTTTGGGTCAAAAAGAAAGAAAAGGCCAACCTCGTCCGACCCCTTGAAAAAAATCAAGGGTTACGCAGTCAGTGGTCAAAAGAAAACCAAAAACCCTCCGTGAATCCTGCAATGCTACAATTACTAAAGTGCTCAACACAACACAAGTGGAGCCAATTATAAAATCAGGAAGCCTAAGTTCGAACTTAGGCTTCCTGATGATCCGATAAGGTGAAACTTTAGTAGAAGATTTTCGACTCGCGATTTAGGTTAATTATATATATATATATATAAAACTCGAATGAATTGTCTCATGAATGGATTATGTAATTTAGATAATGTAGTATACCAAGGAATCATTTACCCCCCAAAAAATGTTAAGGATAGAAAAACTTATATATGGATTTCGTCGACGAAATGGAAGTCTAGATAAGCTAATCATACATTTTCTTTCACCCATGAATATCTGAAAAACCAAATTTCCCTATCTAAGCATTTTTGGAGTTTGAAAAATAAAGGTTTGACCCCTGAGATTCAATGGTCCATATTGAAAAAGTCGAATACTCCAAAATGCTTTGATGGTAGATGTAATCTGTGCCTAGAAGAAAAAATACAAATAATGATATACCCAGACCCTGAAAAATTATCAAATCAGCGATGTGAATTAATAGCTACATGTAGACATAGGAATAAATTTAAACTATTGACAAATATCATAGATAATGTTTAATTAACCAAAACATAGGATTAATTTGAGATTTGAGGTGAAAAGAATAAAATAAAATAAAATAAAAAGATGAGAAGATACCATGTGATGTGCACATACTTTTCAATGGAAGGGTAACTGAATTAATAGGCACGAATATAAATTTTGAATTTAAAATTTTGTTTTTTAATTTTGAATTTAATTTAAGTATTACTGTATCGTTACGTAAGGTTATTAAGAAATGTTTTAAGTTGAAATGTATTTAGAATTTAAAAATTTAAAAAAAAAATTAATTTACTGTGATTCCAACCGGTGGGAAAAAAAACGGGCAAAATGGGGAGGAAACTCTTTACCCCTCCTTTACCCCCTCCCACCTTTCCTTCCAATGTCTATTCTGAATGTAATTATTTTATCCATTTAATCTGAAGAAGTCCTGTTATTTTTGGTGTCATTGATTCATATCAATACCCATAACAGGATGAAAATAAATCTATAATCCTAATGTGACCGATTTTTGTTTTTCTTAAAGAAATATATATATATATATATATATATATATATATATATATATATATATATATATTACTCCTACAGTTATTCGTAGCTTTCTATCTCATGGTCATATGCCCAGTCCTCAAAAGTAACTTCACCTAGTCAGTTTTTTTTTTTAATATAGTGACTGATGAGATGTCCTTAACATGACACTAAATAGTATCTGAAGGCGAGTCTCTGTTTCTGAATATTTCGGGGTTATGGAGTACTCCTTGGTCCACTCTGAGCCTAAGTGATAGTACCTTTTAACGTCGGACCTGTTGGTCAAACATAAACTACTTAAAAGTGTTACCACTCCGGGTCAGAGTGGACCTGGGAGCGATGGCAATGAAGGGTTATTCCACATTCCCCAAACATCTAGCATTACTGGAACCTCACGATCAGATTGTTTAGTGTCATTACCAGGACACTCGTAGGGGGTTACTCATCTGCAGAAAAGCAGTCGGTGTATTCTACAACCCCAGCTTCCTGGGCAATCTGAACGTACAATTAAATGTGTAAGCATTTGACTTAAAATACAAACAGAGGATTTGACATGCCGTTAAAATAAATAATTCAGTCAAAAGTAGCTGTTAATTCAATGAGGTATTTTTGATTTGTTTGTTTTGGTTTAGTTGTATTTCCAAGATTTGTTCCCAACAATATACATTCTTGTGTAGTTGCCATCTACTTTTTCTTCCATACGTATCGTTTGAGTCCAGGTGGTACATCCATACAGTAGTACTGACACAGCCACACCTTGGAAGAAATCCAGTTTTATTTTATTAGAGAGATCAGCCTTTCATATCATTAACGGTCTCTCAAACGTTACCGAGAGATAACCAAAACATAACGGCATCTCAATTCCTTATGAGTAATCTAATACCGAAATTTGATTAATTTATAAATGTTTGATTATAATGACAACGAATATATATAATTTAGTTTGGTTTCAGTTTCTTCGTTTAATGGTATATCAACCTTTGTAGTTTACTTAGTGCAAAGACCATCCAAGTTGAATAACTTTAGTGGTAATATTTAATCCAGAAGTGGGGAAAATAAGGGGGTTCATAGCTTTCCCAATGGCATTAGTTTGAAAATGGAGTTCGAACTTGCTTATAACGATGTTGCTGTTCAGAACATTATCCACTACACAATGGGAACTTCCCCACCCCCAGATAGTTTGTTCAGTTATATGGTAACTAGTATTCCTATCTAATACTAATAATCCACACACTACCTTGACAAATTAAAAAAACTTATGGTAAGTCAGGTCATGAATCGTTTTTTGTTATCATATAGCCCAGTGCTACAATCTTGAAGAGGCAGTGAGAAGCGCATACAAAATTATGAAACCGAAACCAATTTTTGTTCATGATTGTTTATTAAAACTTTATCTTGAAAAATGGATATCACGGCAAAACGTGAGTACTACAGCTAGTAAGAAAGCGAAAAGAGAGACAAGTACTAGGACCTTGCCAGAGAACAGGAAAAACTGTTGAACATGAGAGTGACACTGATACCAGTAGACGTTTGGAGGTGCCCGTAGTGTAATGGTTATCGTCGTAGGAAATGGACACGGCGACACGAGTTCAAATCCTGGACCAGACTGATTGCATTTCACATAGCACTAATACCCTCCAGATATGGGTAAATAGTAGGGCTGACTGGGTTCTTCAGCCTTGGTGAGAAGAAAAACTCTGAATTGAAACCTGTTAAACTCCGCTTAAAAATTGACCTTATGCCATATCCTGCCTGAGCGGAGGGGTTGGTAAATATGGATACAAGTAAACGTTGATGCACTTGGAACGGTCTCCAAAGGTCTAGAAGCAACTGGAAATGAAAGACTGGAGGAACTGGAAATCAGAAACTATCCAGACGACAGCATTGTTGAGATTAGCCGGAATACTCCGCAGGGTCCTGTAGACATGAAGAGACTTGCTGCCACTCAGATTGCAGTGAAAAACCATCAGGTATCGCTGGTGTGAAAAGCTCACTAGGAATAAAATGATAATCACAAGAAAAGATTAATCACCTTATGTACATGGATGACATGAACGTATTTGCAAAAATGAAAAAGAAATGGAGACTCTGATACAAACAATAAGTATATGTAACAATACAGAGAGAAGGAAAACTCCAAGTACTTGGGAATATTGAAGAGAACACCATCAAACAAGCGGATATGAAGGAAAAATAAGAAGAGTATCTCAAACGAACGGGAAAGATCGAAACAAAACTCTACAGTAGGAATCTCATAAAAATGTATCATCATTTTGGCAGTCCTCCTCGTAAGATACTCGGAACCATTCCTTAAATGGACCAAAGGATAAGAAAGTTAATAATTATGCACAAAGCCTTACAACCGAGAGATGACATAGACAGACTAGATGTGTGAAGGAGATAAGTAAGAAGTGGGCTCAACAGTATTGAAGATTGTGTAAATTCATTAATACAAGAACTGGAGAAATCCACTTAAAAGACCTGATTAGTTTGGTTTGGTTTGGTTTGGTTTTATGGCAATTCAACTATTGTTGGTTATTTAATGCCGAATCCTGTTTATGTATATATATTGGATTGGTTTGGAGTTATGGCATATCAACCATTGCAGATTCTTTAAAGCCAAATCCTGTTTATATGTATATCTTAAATATATATAATTCGTAAACACATTTTGTTTGTAACATTTTTAAACGAACCCAGGCTTTTTATTTTGCTCACAGTTAAATAGTTTCCTGTTCCTGTATTGCTACGAGCTGCATAGGATACGTTTCCAGACTTTTTTCGTATGGGAACTTTGATGGATGGTACACACATGAAACTCTAGTCCCCTTCGAAATAATCTCCTCCGGCTACAATGCACTTGTTGTACCGTTCCAACAACTTCTGGAAGGCCCCATGGAAGTCCTCTTCGGTGAGCATGTCAATGACATTCGTAACAGCCTCTTTCATCTCCTCAATTGTCTCATAGTGACAGCCTCTGAGCATAGGGAATAATCAAAAGTCACAAGGAGCAAGGTCTGGACTATAAGGAGGCTGAGGAACTGTCTTGATGCTCATCTTAGACAATTAGTCTGTGACAAGAATGGAGTTGTGGACTGGTGTATTGTCCTGGTGGAAATGCCACAGACCCGATTTGAAGAGTGCTGGCCTCTTCCGACAGAATCTCTTCCTGAACTCCCTTAAAACCTCAACATAGTAACCCTAACCCTAACCCTAACTCTTTGGCCAATCAACTCTGGTGTATTGACTTCCTTACTCCTTCCACACCTCTCATCATCCCTCACAGTCTCCCTGGCTTCCTCGAATCTCTTATGCCGCGCAAAAACTGATGCTCGATTCATGTAAGATGGTCGAAAAGCAGTCTAAACCATTCCATACGTTTCTGTAGCATCATTTTTCCAAGTTTAAAATAGAATTTTATTGCATATCGTTCTTCTAAAGTGTCCTCACGTCCAGATTACATTTTTGAAATTCCCCAGTTGTGACAATCAGGCTTTACTAGGGTGTATTAGAATTGCTGCTGTAGCGGTTCATTTAAACCTGAAATCATAAAAATTGGAGAGTCATGTCATAAGATGTATAGTAATAACATACTGAATTTTCAAGTGTCTACAACGATTTTAAATGCCCACGCGAAAAAAGTCTGGAAACTTATCGTATGTACCTCGTATGTAATCATAACAATTTAACATTTGCACACATTTAAATAGATATACATGATAATGAGTTAAAACTAATTTATTTGCACATTCGTATGGTTATTGTTTCTACATAGTTAAATGGTTTCAATTGTTACAATCTAACACCAATAATTCTATTCAATATTAATCGTTTACGCTCTGTGAAGTGGCTAAAAGTATTGCTATGTAACACTAACAATTCAATTAATTCAATCATTTGTATTGACAGATTTAGATGATCAAACAGTTCTTTTTCAAATAATTCGATTTAGCATAAATCATTTTTTTGCATTCTGTTTAAATGCCAAACAGTTCTATTTGACCTATAGATAGGACCCTATCAGGTGTTACCACTTCAGGCCAGAGTGGAACTGGGAGCGATGGCAATGAAGGAGTACTCCACATTCCCCAAAGCTCCAGCATTACTGAAGTCTCACCATTAGTCTGCTTAGTGTCATATCTAGGATACTCGTTTGGTAGTGGTGGGGGATCTTACCCCTCTACAGAAATGCACTCGATGTTTTCGACAGCCCCAGCTGAGTGGGCTCAAAAAGATCTGAGGAGACGCGCTACCACACAGATTCCAGTAAATGGCTACCAGCTAACACAGGTGTGAAAAACTTGCTGGGCAATGCACAGAGTTGAATGTAAAAAACAGTTCTATTTCAAACAATTCAGTTTAGCACAAAACACAGTTCCATTTCAAACAATACAGTTTAGCATAAGTACGCAGTTTAGTTATATTTAACTCATAGATAGGACTCAATCAGGTGCTACCAATCCGGGCAAGAGAGGACCTGGGAGCGATGTCAGTGAAGGAGTACTCCGCATTCCCCAAAGCTCCAGCATTACTGGAACTCACCATCTGATTGTTTTGCGTCATATCCAGGATACTCGTTAGGGGAGTCTTACCACTATGCTGAGATTTAGTTAGTGTCTTCTACGGCCCCAGCTGACTGGGTCATCAGGACACTCATTAGGCAGGGGAGGTCTTACCCCTCTGCAGAGATGCTGTCGGTGTATTCTACAGCCCCCCCCCAGCTGACTGGACAATATATTCCTCAGTTCGTGCATTAACGCCCAGGATTACGACATTGAAATAAACGAGGTCAAATACGCTTCCAACGCTATCACAATCCTCTACATTATACATTACGTCACAAGGATCCCCACTGGCTTTGATGGAAAAGGAATTTGCACTAATTATCCAAATAAAAAGTATCTTCAATGAAAATTATCATTCTAAATATTTGTTTTTACCAGGGTTCGAACACTTGATACTGTTGAGAAATATTCACTTTAAATAAAGTCCTTTATAGATTTGCACTGGACCTTCAAATAGTATTTTATGCCCGTTTTCATGATTGTTCATGGTTTAATCAATTCGACATATCTGTCCTTTTTCTTTACTGTTAAAACAAAAGTTTTAGCTATGTTTAAACAATAGCGTAATAGATTTGAGTTAGCGGCATGTAAAACACGTCTCCCAGTCATCTCCGGTATCTCTCGATTCATATCCGCTAGTTAAACGGTAAAAAATAAACAGATAAGAATCAGAGCACCCAGAAGCAAATTCCATCCTGCGTGGGTTGACGTTGTTCATTAGCTTATCGGTTCCAAATGAACAGCTTAAAATGTCGACGGATGCTAAGACGCGGGGCGCGAGCATAGAACGAAGGAACCTTAAAACGTCGTCAGTTTGACAAACAAAAACTCTAAACAAACGTTTCTTTGTAGTCGACGGAATACAGCAGGGTTAAAAACGGGGGAAAAGTGAAAAAAAAGAAAAAAAAAAAAAAAGGAATGAAGCAATGACTGAGTTGAATTAAAAGAAAAAGTAGACTTAATGAAAAATAAAGTCGGGGCAAGAAAGGGGTTTAGATGTTCAGGTAGATAGTGTAAAATAACTGAGCGTTGGGGAAGGAATACAGAAGACTAATTGATTGAGAAAAGAAAAATAAATCAAATTAAGCAATGAATAAATAAAATGGATTGGATGAAAAATAAATAAAATAGAAGATGAAAATAAAATAAATATCCGTATAAAATAATCACTGAATGAAACGTGCTAAGCGTAACATATCTCATCGAAGGAAATGGAAGCAGTGATCCCAGTTCAAAACCTGGACGAGGCTCTTTTCGTTTCTTTTCGCTCTAATAACCTTGAAAAAGGCACGAACCTATTTATTCTCTTTCCATCAATTGGTAAATTTTTGGATATATATATATATATATATATATATATACATATCATCATCATCATCATCATGTCGTGCCGCTAGTACGGATATCCCTGACCCTCTCTCGCCACTTTTCCAAATCGTTCATCTCCTCTGGCAGGTCTTCAGGGCTACACCCCGTATCCTCACATAGCTGCTGTATGTATGCTCTAGCTGGTCGTCCTGCTTTTGCTCGGCCATATGTGAGGGTGCATAGGAGTACATCACTTATGAGCTCGTCTCTGCTTCTTCAGCAGTGTCCTGCGTGTCTGGTTCGTCTAACTTGGATAGTTTTTGTGATCGGAGGCAGGTGGCCGTATAGTTGGTGCTTTGTGGGGTGTTGCCGCCAGGACTTATTCAATATTGCTTGCAACATCGCCGTCTAGCTTCTTCTCCAGCCGAATACATATATATTTATATATATATGGAGAGAGAGAGAGAGAGAGAGAGAGAGAGAGAGAGAGAGAGAATATGCATGTACTTCGGCAGCAAGTCATTATTTAAGCATGTTCTGTTGAAGACCGCGGAGTATTTTCTTTTTTGGATCTTACAGTGAAGACGAACAAGTTTTCTTTTTATTTTCCTTGTGTCTGGGTTGAGGTGATGAAGAAAGTGCTCCATACGAGCCCAACCGCTTTCGATCATTTCGCTGGTTGTCCTCAGGGGTTGTATTTGAATGTTTGCTGTAGTGAGTCGCTGTGAGTTTTTATATTTATTTGGAATTTTTCTTATGATATAAAGTTGGCTCATTCTGTTAGGATGGGTGATAGGTTAATTATTGGATATGTTTGATATGTTAATGTTGAATGCTATTTCATTTGAAATATTTTTTTATAATCATACTTATTTCTTCCAAGATTTATTAGGGAATTTTATTGTTATTTTTATATATGATTTTTGTATAATTAATGTAGATCTTTCTTATATCGGGGGATTTGAGTTTGTCCGTGTTTTTGTTAAACTTTGTCATTAAATGCTGTTTTGTGGCTCTGATATCTGAGAGGTCAGACGAACAAGACATGCAGAACTCAGCTGGAAAAGTCAAGGCGAGCTTATAAGCGACGTTTTTCTGGGGACTCCTTCAAACAGACGAGCAAATGTTGGACGTCCGGCTAGAACTTATCTACAACAGCACTGTACAGACGCAGGACGTAGTCTAAAGGACCTGCCGAATGCGATAGACGATAGAGACGAATGGAGAGGGAGAGTCAGGGAAATTCGTGCTCGCAGCACATGATGATCGTGATATCGGAGAGGTTATATGTAAGGCGACAAGAGAGTGTAGTTGTAGTATGGCCAACGTAGGTATTAGGCTTTATGTTATTTTACGAGAAACACTCTAGAAATGGGCATGTAAATTTATGAACTATATTCGTTTGGCTTAAGAACGTTTTGGGGGAGTTTGTGTTAATTTTAGTATAAGGCAATTTCTACACCACCTCGACCCAGAAATAAGGAAAATAAGACTTGAACATCTTCACTTAAAACCAAAAAAAGAAAATACTCCGCGGACTTCAACAAAACATGCTTAAAGAAAACGTTTTTAAGCTGGCAAAAGAAAGAAGCAGAAAATATCCCGCACAAATTATTACGGACGCGGACTACGCCGATGACATAGCGCTTCTAGCAAATTCCCCCGCCCAAGACGAATCCCTGCAACATAGCCTGGAACGAGCAGCAGGTGGCATAGGCATCCATGTAAACACAGACAAAAGAGAATACATGAGCTTTAATCACAGAGGTAGCATCTCCACATAAAAGGATGGTCCTCAGAAACTTAAGGACAAGTTCATCTACCTCGGAAGGAAAGACGAACTCATAAGCAATATACTCCTACGGACCTCTTCACATGGACCAGCAAAGGCAGGACGACTAGAAACTATATACAACAGTTCTTTGCCGATACAGGATGTAGCCTGGAAGATACCTCTTGTGTGATGGATATAGAGACAGATGGTGAAAAAGGGTCAGGGAGAACTGTGCTGGCAGCGCGACATGATGATATATATATATATATATATATATATATATATATTAGTGTATATATATATATATTACTATTGATATTACTATTAGTATATATATATATCTATATAGATGAACTAAAATGATATCACGAAGAAATATTACTTTTCAGTTTACTTTTTGATTGTACTTAGGTCATTGTCAGGAGAAAAAAGAATAGTGGAAAAGAAAGGAACCATTTTTTTTTCGAAAAAGGTTCTAGGAATTTTTTCAAAAAATAAAAATGTTATTTGAAGGAATTTTTTTTAGGAGTCGATATGCTACACGAAAAGCGATATAAAATATGTTCTTGGTGTAAGATATCTATGAAGAATAGATATCTTACACTAACAGGACATTACATATATATATATATATATATATATATATATATAATGTCCTGTTAGGGTAAAATATCTATTCTTCAGATTATATATATATATATATATATATATATATATATATATATATATATATATATATATATATATGTATGTGTTTGTGTGTCTATATATATATATATATATATATTACCCGTCTAAATTTCTGTGATGAATTTTGATAATAGTAATTACTTAGAATATTCGAACTATTGACTTCATCTTGATTTTTATACTCACAACATCCTTCGAGTCTCTTCAGGGGTTTTATGTCGAACAAATGAGTTCACACAGAATCTCGAACTAGGCCCTTTATTTGAACCACTGGGATAGACTGTTCCAACTTTATTTACCATCACCGGGCATAAGTGTATAGTCATAATAAGTATTCGTTTTTATTATTCCTGCCTGTCATTGGTATTGAACCGGCAACCTCCAGAAAGACTTTCCAACCAAACGCCTAATATATATATTGGAAAAATGGAAATAAATCGGACAGTATGAAAATATACGGATATAATAAAACAGAAGGTCTTTAGAGGATAATTTTATTTATCGAGTTATTTGCCAATGTTGAACGTTTCGGTTTTGAGACTTTTATTCGAGTGTGTGCGTTTTTAAATGAAGACGAGAAAGTTTTCATAGATTCTATTTCCGTTGGTAGCGTTCTATTAAAAATTTGTCTAATGTAATAAGCGTTATACAATTTTAAAAAAAAATCAATATATCATATCATATCATCTCTCTCTCTCTCTCTCTCTCTCTCTCTCTCTCTCTCTTACTCTTTATATATATATATATATATATATATCTTAATGATTATATTATTTAGTTCATACCTACTAATTATAAACATTCCATGACGTATCTATTTCTCTTTATCCATGTTAGGCCTTTTTCTTTCTTGCCCAGTCAGTTGGGGCTGTAGAACGCACCTACCGCATCTCTGCAGAGGGGTGAAACCCCCGAACGAGTGTCTTAGATTTGGCACAAAACAATCTGATAGTGTGGTTCTAGTAATGCTTCACCTTTGGGGAATGCGGAGTACTCCTTCATTGCCATCACTCTCAGGTTTACTCTGGCCTGGAGTCGTAGCACCTGGTAGAGTCCTACCTATAGGTTAAATAGAAATAAACGATGTGCTTATGCTAAAACTGAATTGTTTGAAAAAGAACTGTTTTTGACATTTAACTTTATTTATTCTCCGTCCCACCACCGGACAAGTACGGCACAAGGCCCCTTTTTAAAGTGGGTTCGGACGCAGGGCCGCAGCCCACACGCGTCCTGCAAAATCCAAAAATACCTTCGGCCCCATCGGCATTCTCCCAATGGGGGCGCCCCAGACGCCAGGAGACAAAACAGCAAACAATTGGTAAAACAATTATGAGTAAACAAAAATTATTTTTATACTAAATCGAATTGCTTAAAATAAAACTGTTTATATGTATAAAAATGGATTAGGCATTCATAACATACAATGGTTGATATGCCATAAAACCAAACCAAACCGAGCCCAAACTTTCCACCTGTCTGTTTAATCTATCTATCTATCCATCTATCTAAGTAAAAAGTCTTATAATGGGGGGCTAGAACTACTTCAACTGGAAGCACATGGAGTCTAAATACCCTTCAGAATTCAAACACGATTTTTCTTTTATCGTTTGAAAATTGTTAATTTGAACAACGAAGAATCACGTTCATATGGAATCGTTTTCAGATTGTAAAACGGTCAGCTTAAAAACACTTGACTTCAAAAAAGAAATAATCCCCACTTAACGAAGGGATGTGCAACGTTACAAGTTCATTTTTCATAGCTTCTTTTGTAGCATATAAACTCTTTTAAAAAGCCTTTTAAAAAGTGTTTCATCAAAAACATTCGAACGAGGTGAGAACAATTAACCATTAAATGTTAGTAATAATAAAGTAATATTCCTGTTGATGTCTGATCAATAGTGTTTATCTTCATCATTGGCAATTGAAATCACTTGTAAACTCTTATCAACTTAGATTGTTTGTTTTTTTTGTTTTAAGGCATATCAACCTCCTTGGTCATTTAATGCTGAATCAAGTTTTGAAAGGCAGAAAATGGAAAGGTCTGTTATGTTGGAATTTATTGGTAGGGAAACGGTTTGTTTAAAGAATCTACTTTTATTGAAAGATTATTTGTAGAGAATTGTCTTGTAGTAAAAAAAGTTGTTTTCTTTTTCTTTTTTTTTTTTTTTGAGAAACAGCTTGTGAAAAGGATAAGATTTTGGATAGATAGACAGAATTTGCTCGACGCCAGTTCTTATGAAGAGTTACAAGATGTCGTTGAACTATAGAGAGGTTCATACACCCTTTAACGGTTGTTTTGAGTAGAGTGTTCACCAGTGATCCTGGAAACCAGGGTTCAATCCCAGGTTACGTCATACCAAAGACTTTAAAAATTGTACTTGATACCTCTTTGCTTAACACTCAGCAATATAAGGTACATATCAAGGGTAAAATGGAGCAATTTAGGGAAAGGAATAGCGCCTTCCTCTACACTTCGGTGTAGTAGCTATTAAAAAGGAAGCCTTCAGGTCGTCCTCGACTAAAGGGAGACAACTCTACTTTACTTACTTAAAAATCTTACAAGGTGTCTAGCCACCCTTTTCACTATTTGATCCTTGTTAGTCAACAGTGTTTGTGGGGGGTTCAGAGTTTTATTTCTCCCAGATTGGAGCAAGAGAGCCCAGTCTGCTTTACCAGAGTTTATAAAGTACTTGAAATAATTGAATCTATGTAATGCATGAAATCACGCGCCAATTTTTGAAAATGCGCATCAAAACTTTCATTTACTCCCATGATTACGGGGTTAGTTTCCGTGGCTAACCTGACGTCGTAGTGTTATGTTCTCATGTGCCGTATCATAACGACAAAATAATTAAACAGACGCAATGATAACAGACGAGCGAAGAATTCTTGAACAAAATATTTACCTCTCACTTTATTGCAAGGGTTCGAAAAGGGTTACTCAAGGTTTGCGTGTGAGAGGGAGCTGGAGACCGAACAGAAACTGCAATATTTTGAGCCTCACTCTTATGGCCGTCACGTTGTGTCTTTCTTGTTCTCTTGATGCTCAACCGGAGGTCCAGAGGCCCACTCTGCTGGGTGATGTCTTCCTTTACTGCATCTTATCAGCAACTTCTCTGGTTGCCAAACTCCATCGGGATTCCCGAGGGCCCCCTCGGCCGGGTGTGGTTTTACCTACCACTTCTCGTCTTTCTTCGTCTCCAACTCTACTGCAACTGGCCGTCGAACTCAACTGTCTGACTTCTGTCTTGACTGAGCTATATAATGGTTCAACGCCCACTCGATCTTTGAAATCGCATGTTTAATCGTCATCAAGCGGAAATAACTGTCATGCAGTTCAGAGGTCACTTTCTTCCGGTGCGTCAGTCTATGAGAGTATCATGGGATTTTTTTTAGCTTGTCCCAATTTCTGCCCACACGATTTTCTCTCCTAACTGCCATTGGAATGTGTCACTTCCTCCCGGTGCATCACCTTGAATGGCATTTTGGGCCGGGTCGAAGGTCAAAATACAACAGTTGGAAGCGAATTCGAACTCCCGTTTCGCTATTACGTTTACTTTTAGATTAATGCTCGAAAGTAAAGTTGGGAACCACCTTATGTCTTTACCTATGGGTTAAACAGTAACACTACAGTTTTTTTTTCAAGAATTACTTCGGCATTAGATAACTCATGAAGGTTGATATGCCTTTAAATAAAGAAACTATACCATAGAATAAAACAGCGAATTCTGACAATATGGGTGAATGAAGTATACCTATGTGTCTGTTTGTAAATAAATTATTGGGAAAACAGTCCCTTTTAACATAAACTTTTCCGTAATCCCCACCGACGAAAAGGAAATGGTTACGGATCGATTCGGGTATCGGGAGCTGAGTTAATGATGTTTTTTTCAATATTCCAACTTGTAAAATTTTCAGATGTTACGCATATAATTATTTTCCTTATCTATCGCTCTTTCGAAATCAAATCAATACTGAAACAAGTAAGTAGTACATTAATGTTGCATGGCTAAAACGATTAAAAGTAAGGTTTTAAAAAAATCTAAAAATAAAGATTTAGATAACCTTCTCTTCTATTTTTGTATATGAATAAATATTAATTTGAGAAAAAAGGAAATAACAGTAAAAAAAAAAAGATGACTATTGTTTATATATTTTTTAAAGATATTTCAATATATCGTTGATGGGGAAGTTGACGAATCTTTTACAATTTTTTAAAAGCTTCTAATAATTTAAAAAGAAAAAGAATTGTTTTATGTTGTAATATTTACGTACTTTTCTTAATAGCTTCATAATTCTCTCAATAATCACATAATTTTCTTCATTATTGCATAGTTATCCTAATAATCGAGTAATTTTCTTAATAATTACATAATTTTCGTAATAATCACATTATTTTCTTGATGGCAACTCAGTTTCTTAATAATTCAATGAATTCTTATTTAATTTTCTTTTCAAACTTATAATATACACGTAAGTAATTATTTTGAAAAAAATTTATCTTAGAAAAATGTTCTAGGAAAATCTATCTATCTATCTATCTATCTTGAGTATGTGGGGGTGGGTAAAGTCTGTTCCTCCTCACTTTGTCTCATTTTCTGCCCTGTCGGTGGGGCTTAAAATACGCTGACTTTATCCCCTACAGAAGTGAAAGCCCGTCTCCACACAAGAAATGAATGTGTCGTTTGTATGACACTAAAACTGTAGCTGAAACCCTAATTCCAGTCCTGGTACTCTGGGGAGAGTGCAATTCATTGCAATTACTCTCAAGTCTACTATGAACCAGAACGGTAGACTCTGTTAAGGTCTCATCTCTGAATTAAATATATCTGTTTGCAAATTATTTGTATTAGATAGGAATACCTGCCATATATCTGTGTAAAAAATATATAAAGGAAAATCATTAAAATGTAAATATATATGTACAATGCATGAAATTAGCAAATATCTTCGCTTGAAATAATCCAAAACAGGTTGACACGCTGTTGAAATCCATCATCATCATCATCATCTTCTCGTACTACCAGCACGGATATCCCCGACCCTCTCTCGCCATTCCACTCTATCGTCCATCGCTTCTGGCAGGTCCTCAGGGCTATATCCCGTATCGGCACAGAGCTGATGTATGTAGGTTCGAGCTGGTCGTCCTGCTTTTGCTCGTCATGCGACGGGGTCCATAGGAGAACATCACTTATGAGCTCGTTCCTGCTTCTCCTGCTGTGTCCTGCATGTCTGGTTCGTCTAACTTGGATAGTTTTCGTGATGGGTGGTAGAGGGCCGTATAGTTACTGCTTTGTGGGGTGTTGCCTCAAGGACTTATTCAATATTGCTCGCAGCATTCCTGTGTAATTGCCGTCAAGCTTTTTCTCCATCCGTTTAGTTGACGTCCATGTAGTGCATCCATAAAGCAGTATCGACTCGACCGCTTGGAAGAAACTGCGTTTCATTTTATCTGTCAGGTCTGACTTCCATATGACCGATAGCCTGTCGATAGCTGTCCATGCCTTTTGTTATTCTCGTGTCGATGAAAAGAATAATTATTTCCCCTTTTGAATTTTCAAAGTAAGAACATTTCTGTATGGGAAAATAGATATATTTCTTATAAAGAAAAGTAGCCACTGAATTTAAACCTTTAAAAATTTCATGAAAAGTAACGCCTTTTCTGGCAGAAAATCTACCCGAAATCATTCTATGAAAAATGCATTAGAACTAAAACACTTTTAATTTAGAAAGCTTTAAATTTTTTGTTTAGAAAAACTTTGTAAAAATACCTATTTTAAAAGTATGTAACCAATTAGGGAGTCGTGACGGTGTAGTTAACAACGTGTTGGACTACAATATCAAAGTAAGCCAGTTCGAACTCCAGTGGTGTCCACTTTCGTATTAATCCAATTTACCCAACCCCTCCGCTCGGGCAGGATATGACACAAGGTCAATTTTTTAAGCGGAGTTTAACAGGTTTGAATTCAGAGTTTTCCTTCTCCTAGACTAGTTGCCCCACCAAGGCTGAAGAACCTAGTCAGCCCTACTATTTACCCATAGCTGGAGGGAGAATTATTGGATTCATACCTTTCCCCAAGGGTATTAGTGCAATGTGAAATGCAATCAGTCTCGTCCAGGATTTGAACTCGTGTCGCCGTGTCCATATGCTGTTCACTTTCGTATTAAGGCCCATGGGAAAGGTATGAAACCCCCATATCCCCCACTTGTTATTGGTTCAATTGTATCTCCACTGTTTTTCTACAAGGACAGCTTTTGTATTAGATAACCCACGAAGGTTGATACACTATTAAACAAAAAAAAAAAAAAATGAAACCAGACCAAAGTATATTACCTTTCACTATGCGCTGAATTTTGAGCAACTGTATTTCGCTTTGGATTTTACTAAGATCCACTTCTACGTAAAGATATGCCGAAAATGTATGAATTAATTAATTCAGAAGAAATCTATTACAGAACTTTTTTTTACTCTTCTGTTATAACAGTGATGTTATTCCTTCTAAACTAGCGGGGGTGTCCTCGTGGTGTAATGGTTAAAGCAATGGACTGCGGAATCATAGTAAGCGAGTTCGTACTCCAGTAACGCTACTACGTTCACTTTCGGGCAAATACCCTCGGGAAAGGTATGAACCCTCCTCTCCTCCCAGCTATGTGCTAAATAGTACCACTACTGTTCTTCTAGGAGAATAGCTTTGGCATTAAATAACCTACAAAGGTTGATATGCCATTAAACAAAGAAACCAAACCCAACCTTCTAAACGGACAATACCGGCTAGCCCTTCCGTAAAAATCAAGTTAAATCAAAAATATATATATATATCCAGTAAGTGTCTAGAAGTCTATGGGTATGGAATATTCCCATATAGAATATATTAGTGTTTTCATATAATTTTAATAATGCTCGATGTATGACTATTATTATATGTCTTTCAGGATGTTTCTAAAAATACTCATATATAGAGCGAATATATCTGAAACAGAAGAAAAAATTTTGGTTGAGTTTTCTTCCATTTAGGTTTCCGATATATATATATATATATATATATATATATATATATATATATATATATATATATATGTGTGTGTGTGTGTGTGTGTGTATGTGTGAGTGGTGTAATGGTTATCGTTGGCGACACGAGTTCAAATCCTGGACGAGACTGATTGTATTTCACATAGCACTAATACCCTTGGGAAAGCTATGAATCCAATTGTTCTTCTTCCAGCTATGGGTAAATGGTAGGGCAGACTAGGCTCTTCAGCCAGGGTGAGGCAACTGGTCTAGGAGAAGGAAAACTCTCAATTCAAACCTGTTAAACTCCGCTTAAAAATTGACCTTGTGTCATATCCTGTCCGAGCAGAGGGGTTGGTATATATATATATATATATATATATATGTTTGTGTGAGTGTGTGTTAAGTTTAATTATTTGATTTAATGTCTTATCAACCCTTGTGGGTTATTTAAGCAAATTGTCGGTAAATTTATTTCTAAACGAGTTAGAGTTCATTTGTTGGCACGCAGTTAAATGGTCACAAAGTATTGCTATCTAACACGAATTATTCTATTTAATATCAATTATTTCTTTGCAACACAGTTAAATACTGCATTTGTCGGCATGTAAGGCACACTTTTTTTTAAAACAAAAAATATCTTTTAAAGTTCCCCTGCATCTTATATGCCATTTGTAGGTATAAAATTTGCGATAGTCAGCCGAAATAAGCCCCCTGGCAAATCCTATTAGCTTAGACTTTAGAGTAACTTTTATATACTTTCATTATTTAAAATGCAACTATGCAAATCAAAAGTGTTATCATTGATACATTTTCATTCTATTACGTTTAATATTAGTACTTTTTTGGTTCTTTTTTCTTGATTTGCCCTATTGAAATTGGGATGCATCTTATCCATCCGTGCGTCTTATATGCCATCAAATACAGTGGTTTCAAGTATTACTATTCAAAACGAATAATTCTATTTTTATTACTTCTTTATACACAGTTTAGATTGTTCCAAGTATTGCTATCAAACGCTAATAATTCTGTTTTTTTTTAATCATTTGTTTGAACAGAGTTAGACCATTCAAATAGTTTAAGACAAAAAATTCTATTTATTAAATAGTTTTAAGTATTGCTTTCTAATTGCAATAATTCTATTTAATATTGATCATTTGTTTGCCCGCAGTTAAATAGCTCCAGGTATTATTATCTAACACTTATAATTCTACTTAATATCAATCGTTTGCGATTAAATGGTTTCAAATATTGTTGGTTCAGCGCAATTGACCCTCAGCCACCACCCTCTAGCATTTTTAATATAAAATAGTTTTATATATTTGTTTAGCACTTGAGCAATTTGAAGAATACGGTTGGGACAATCATAAAGCCTAGGGCTTGATAAGACCATCCGCTTGATCGGATAGGGGATCTCAGACCGCCGTGTAACCCAGTAAGGGTTTCAGTGGAATTTCGCAAGTTACGTAACTACTTTATTGCCAGGTCACAGACTGCTCTGCCACCAGGATACCGTCTTCAAGCATAACGAGTCACCATCCACGGCCAACAGTTAGGCTCGCTGTAAAGAGGGGGATTTTATCCATCTGCGGAGTTGCAGGCGATGTATTCTACTGTCCCAGTCCACAGGGCGGATATAGATATTTTTCTGTTACACACACACACTCACACATATATATATATATATATATATATATATATATATATATATATATATATATCCACACAGGACATCAAACTATGTCAGTTAACGGAGGAAGAACTTGACACAGTACACTGGCCCAGTCGACTGGAGATGCAGAGTACACAGACTGCAACTCAGCAGAGGGGTTACTCTCCTCCAACGAGTCTCCTGGACATGACACTAAACAATCTGATGGTGAGGCTCCAATAATGCTGGATCTTTGGGGAATACGGAGTACCCCTTTATTGTCATCGCTCCCAAGTCCACTCTGGCTCGGATTGGTAGCACCTGATAGGTTCCTATCTATGTTAAAAAAATAATTAAACTGTGTACTTATGCTAAACAGGATTGTTTGAAATAGAACTGTTTTTGACATTTAAAAATTACGGATTACCTAGTCGCCTGGGGCTTGTGAATACACTGACTGAATCTCTGCAGAGAGGTAAGATTCCATCAATGAGTATCCTGATATGACACTAAATAATCTGATGGCGAGGTCCTATCAATGCTGAAGCTTTGGGGAATACGAAAGTACCTCTTTATAGCCATCACACCAAGGTCCACACTGACCCGGAGTGGTCGCACCTGATAGGGTCCTATGTATAGGTAAAATAGAACTAGACTGTGTACTTATGTTAAACCGAATTGTTTGAAAAGGAACAGTTTTGACATTTAACTGAGTTTAAACAAGAAACTATACTTATTCAAAACTGATTTTTAATTTTAATAGAACTGTTTATATGTATAAAATGGATTTGGCATTGAATAACCTACATAAAACCAAACCAAATTGACTGAGTACTGAAATAGATTAAAAGCAGGAGACTATACATCTCAAGGAAATACTCCCTGAACTTTGAAAGAAAAAGTTTATATATTTATAAACTTTTTATTCCAAAAGATCAGAACATTACCAGAAATTATGGGGATATTTTATCTTAAATTAGCTTCTAACTGAACTAGAAAGCAGTTGTAAACATTACACCACAATCTTGATTTTACATGCATAAAATTTTACATATTATTTTTCGATAAGACTGCCAACTTCAAAATACCGTAGCTTTTTAACAAAAAATGACAGAAAGAAAATTAAATAAAAGTGTGTTTGCTCGAAAATTCGGACAAAATTTAAGAATATACCCATATCTTGTTTCACAAACAATCTTCTAAAAATCCCAAATGTTTGGATACCCTAAACCACAGCGCAACTTTGATTGGGCTGAATAATCCTTTTTGTGTTATGACAGCAAAATTGATGTATGTTAATAAAAACGATATTCAATGCATAACAAACATAAAAAAAAGTTTTAAAATTTTAATATTGCTTGAAGTTTGAAAAACCATCAAATAATCTATCAGGGTAACAGTACACAGAGGGATTATTTATTCCTCAAAAAAGATAAAAAATAAAAGACTTAAAATAAAGCAAAACAATATCTATCTATCTATCCATGTCGGTTTGTCTGTCTGTCTGTCTGTCTGTATCTATCAATCTATCTATCTATCTATCTCGGTCTGTCTGTATGCAAATATCTATCTATCTATCTATCTATCTATCTATCTATCTATCTCACTGAACTGTTCAGACATATAACTGTGTATAAACAAAATCTGTACTGAATTAGCTGAAGTAGAATTGCTTGACTAAACTGAATAGCTCGAAATAAAAATGTTTTTTTTCTTACAATTAAACTGTACTTACATTTAAACTGCGTGTTTTTGCTAAACTGAATTCCTTTAAATTGAACTATTTTTGACACTGAAACTGTACTTACCCCAAGCTGAATTTTTTTATATAACTGAATAGTTCGAAATAGAAATGTTTTTGACAATTAAACTGTGTACTCATGCTAAACCGAATTGTTTTAAATAGAACTGATTATTTACATAAAAATGGATTTGGCGTTAAATAACCTACAAAGGTTGATATGCCATAAAACCAAACCAAACCAAACCAAACCAAACCTATCTATCTCACTCGGTTTGTCTGTCTGTCTGTCTCTATCTTTCTATCTATCTATCTCACTCGGTTTGCCTGCCTATCTATCTATCTATCTATCTATCTATCTATCTCTGCTCATGGATTACTTATTTATCAAATCATGCACGAATCAAGGCCACACAAATCGAAACGATGAAATTCTAAACTAAAAATTCAGCATTGCAGTAATTAATTAAACATTATCTAAATAACAAAAGAAATAAATGAGTTTTTTCTTTTAGGCCTCCTGGCGTAATGGTTATCGTCGTAGAACTTGAACTAGGCTAGCTAAGATCAAATCCTGATTGAGGTTGTTTGCCTAACAGTTCACGTTAATGCTTTTGAAAAAAGCCATGAACCTATTTTTTCTCAACCAGTCACGGCTATATAGTAGAGCAGAATGGGTTCTTTTACACTGGCTTGGCAACCAATCTAGGAGAACGAAAACTCTGACTTCAAACCTAAGTGAATCTGAAAGTAATGGCAACAAAAGGGTACTCCACACTTAACAGATCTCCAGAACTTGACCCTCACAGTCATTCCCAGGGTACCCTTTTTTGAGGGATGGTCTTACGCATCAGCAGTGGGATATTGACTGCGTATTTTAAGTCCGGCTGACAGAGGGGTTGAAATAATCTTCAGAAGATTTAAAAGAAATGAATAGAAATATATTGGAACGATAAATCTAACTACTAAAGTATTAACAATTATGGAATGAAGTTTTTTAGGAATATTCTAGCACACCATTTTGGCGGGTTTGGTGGGTTGGTTAGTTGGTTGGATTTATAGCATATCAACCTTTGTAGGTTATGTAACGCCAAATCTATCTTTATACAAATAATCATTTCTAATTCAAACAATTCAGTTTAGCACGAGTACACAGTTTAATTGTAAAAAAAAAATTTCTATTTCAACCTATTCAGTTTAGTCAAACTGTTCTAATTCAGCCAATTCAGTTTAGTATGAGAAAAGATTTTGTTTACATACAGTTAAATGTCAAAACAGTTCTATTTCAAGCCATCCAGTTTAGCGTAAGTATAGTTTTAATGCCAAAAACAGTTCCATTTCAAACAATTCAGTTAAGCATAAGTACGCAGTTTAAATGTAAGTACACTGTTTAAGGGTCGAAACATTTTTATTTCAAGTTATTCAGTTTAGTCAAACAGTTCTAATTCAAACAATTCAGTTTAACATAAAAGGTCTTACCCCTCTGCAGAGGTGCATTCGGTGGATTCTACAGCCCCAGCCGAC
This sequence comes from Sepioteuthis lessoniana, assembly GCA_963585895.1. Classification (NCBI taxonomy): domain Eukaryota; kingdom Metazoa; phylum Mollusca; class Cephalopoda; order Myopsida; family Loliginidae; genus Sepioteuthis; species Sepioteuthis lessoniana. Next base: position 17,925,452 of record OY757917.1, on the reverse strand, counting down.
TGGACAAAAGACAGGGTTAATGTCAAAACAGTTTTATTTCAGATAATTCAGTTTAGCATAAGTACACAATTTAGAGGTCATAACAGTTCTATTTTAAACGATTCAATTTGGCAGTTTAATCCCAAAAACAGTAAACTCACAGTTTAGTTCTATCTAACCCATAGATATGACCCTTATCAGGTGCTACCACTCCGGGCCAGAGTTGACCTGGCAGCGATGACAATGCAGAGGTGCTCCACATTCCCCAAAGCTCCAGCTTTACTAGAGCCTCACAACCAGATTGTTTAGTGTCATATACGGGACACTCGTTAGAGGGTCTTACTCCTCTGTAGCGAAGCAGTCGGTGTATTCTACAGCACAAGCCGACTTGGCAAAAGTTTGGAGCGGGGAGATCCTATACTTACTTATCTTGAGCGAAAGCCAAGTGGAGTTGAGTCAATGACCCCGTCCAAACTTTCTTTCTTGCATATGCTGAGGAGATAATTATTCAACTTAGTTCAGGAGACTTGTGCAAGATCACTGGCAACGAACTTCTCTTCCGATTTGCCCAACAATAAAAACATCAAGATAAGAAAGAAGCCACTTTATTTCAAGGTTTTATCGTTAATTACTAAAACACAAGAAATCTTTCGCTGAGTGAATAGCTTCCTTGTTACAATGTCTATGTAGGCGCCCCTCCCTCATCCTCTCCGCTGAACTTGGCTTCCATATTTAAAAGCCCCCTTCCCTGATTGGTCAGCTGACGACGAGTTTTTTTGCCTGAAGAGAGGTGGGACCCGTTGAATAATTTCGAAATTGTCTGCCTGGCTAATTTGTAGGTTGGATGAAGTGCGTGGAATCGCGTCGCTGGTTATTTTGTTTGAGACACCTGCGGGTGCAGTTGGTAGCAGAGCGTATTATTGGGTTTATAAATAAATCAGGGACTCGAAGAATCCGATGCTCTGCTCTCACACTAGTCATCCTGACAAAGTTTGGTCACAAGCATATTACTATGTTTTACATTAATCTACATATTACTAAAATTATCTTGTTTAAATATATATATATATATATATGTGTGTGTGTGTGTGTGTGTGACAGAAGAAGACAGCTTGGAAAATCAGATTGACATGTTCCACTCTTAGTCAATTAATTTGGTGAGGAAAGGGATGATTGGTTGGTTGATAGGTTGTTTTTATGGCTTATCAACCCATTTAGGTTATTTAATGCCAAATTTTGTTTATATATATATATATGTGTGTGTGTGTGTGTGTGTGTGTGTGGAGGTGCCCGTGGTGTAATGGTTCTCGTCGTAGGAAATGGACACGGCGACACGAGTTCAAATCCTGTACGAGACTGATTGCATTTCACATAGCACTAGTACCCTTGGGAAAGGTATAAATCCAATTATTCTCCCTCCAACTATGGGTAAATAGTAGGGTAGACTAGGTTCTTCAGCCTTGGTGAAGCAACTAGTCCAGGAGAAGGAAAACTCTGAATTCAAACCTGTTAAACTCCGCTTAAAAATTGATCTTGCGTCATATCATAGTGGAGGGGTTGGTAAATATATATATATATATATGTGTGTGTGTGTGTGTGTGCGCCCGCGCTACGTAAACTGTTGGTAACATTTCGAAACCAGCCTCATTTATTTACACGAAGTTAAATGGTCACAAGCATAGTAAATTATTAAATATTTCTGTTTAACCCATAGATGGGATCCAAACAGGTGCTACTACTCCGGGTTGGATTGGACCTGGAAGTAATGACAATTAAGGGGTACTACACATTCTTTGATGCTCCAGAACTGAAACCTCGCCATCAGATTGTTAAGTGTCATATCTAGGATACTCTTTGGGGCTAGTGGTCTTAATCCTCAGCATAGGTGCAGTCGGCGTATTCTACTGCCATCTCCAGCTATCAGGACGAGTGAGGGAATGAGTTATATAAAAGCTTGGACGTAACTTGATTGTACGTAACTCGAGAATTAAAATGCTTTTTATGCATCATCGTCGGGATTTGACACCATAACAAAATGTCAAACTGATTTCTTTGCTAAGTGCAATATTAGAGGCATAGAAACCTTCCTCAAACAATCAGAGCTAAGATGGGCAAGTCATGTTACTCGAATAAAAGACGACAGAACCTCAAAGATCTTCATTTATAGACATTTTTATGACAGAAATGTTTGAAGACCATATCTCATCAATAGAGACAAACCCCCAAAAAATTATTGCTTTAAGTAAATCAGTAAAGACATGCGGGGCACTGCTGGAGAAAAAAAACAAACGGTGAGCTCATAAGCAACGTTCACCACTGGACTCCCTCACACAGACGTGAACGTGTTGGTGGTGCAGCTAAAACTTATCTACCACAGCTCTGTACAGGCAGAGGATGTCGTCTAAAAGACCTGCCGAATATGATGGTCGTTACAGACGAATGGTTAGGGAGAGTCAGGGAAATCCATACAAGCGACACCACATGATGATAATGATGAAGTATACCAGTTGATACATACGGGAAAGCTGCTTTATTTCATAAGGTTTCGAGAGCAAAATGCCACAAAGTAATACCAATTTCTAGTATCTCAGAATATTGCGGAAAAAGATGAGAGTTCTATCAGTCATCCCAGCTCTTTCGCTACCTAACTCTCTGGTATATGCGGATTTATGTGCAAATCTATGTCTGGTTTGAAATTCCATATTAGATATAAGGATCAGAATTGACGAAAGTTGCTGAGCGCTTATGTATTGAAATCAACTGGAGAATTCATCGTATATACAAATTTTATATATATATATATATATATATATCTGAGTAAGATATGAAGTTTAATCAGACAGATATGTTATAAAAGAAAGAAAACGGAAAGAAAAATACATATAAATGAATGAGAAAATGTATTAATAGATATTAGTTGAGGTCCACCGACGCGTTTCGACCAGTATGAATGAAATTATCGAAGAGATGAAATTACGAAAATTTCGAAAAAAAGCTCACTTTCAGGATTTCACAAATATCACCTTATCTAGACAAAAATTGGTTGAAAGATTTCAACTTACACAAACAACGATAATTGAACAGATATTTCTATCCGTCTTCCAACTAGACTCCTTCTGTCCACAATATTTCTCCTTTTCTTCACGCTATTTCTTTTTCCCTCTGTTTTCTCTTCTTCTTTCTTCCCTCTTCCTCGTATTTCTTCTTTTTTTCGTTCTCTACCAATACAAACCGACTTTTTTGGTAGATGTTGTGTTTCTCCTTAACTTTGAAAAAAAATTGCGTTTCATGACGTAATCTTTTTCGAAAATTTTTCGAATATTTTTCTTTATCGTTTCAAACCATTATCTTGAATTCATAATTCTCACCCTGAAAATGGACTAAAATACATTCTACCTGAATTTTTTTATAAATTCATATCTTAGATAATTTCATTCATATTGGTTGAAACGCACCTCAAATAATATTTATTAATAAATTTTCTCATCTATTTATATATATCTTTTTCTTTCTGTTTTCTTCTTTTTACAACATATACATATATGTGTGTATGGAAAATCCTTTGATTTCTTCTCAAAACGAAAATGTTAATTATGCAAAAAAGAGGCTCCGAGAAGCTTTAAAATTTGAATCTATATTTATGCATATTTTTGACCAATCATTGCTTTCATTCAAAATCTGTCTTTTCCTCCAGTTTACAAACTATAAAATTTGATTTGTCAAGCAAAAATTTTCAGGATCGAAACCCAAAACAATCTTAAGAAATCTTTTCCCATCTAGATTATTGAAAATATATTTTTAACTATTTAGAATCGTTTATGAATTAATCAATCTTTTATCTGGTTTGGAGCCTATCTAAATCTTATTCATAAATCGATAAATTAGACTAGCGTTAGTACGCGATAGATATTCGTCTCTATCACTTCTCATATCGTCATCATTCCTATTTAGTAAATTCCAATTACTTCCAACATTAAATTTTTTTCGGAATGTAATACATCACTTAACTATTTCTACAAGTAAAAATATGTTTATTGCTTATTTTACGATAGAGCTTCTACTACATATATAATTTTCCTAACAGCTGATTAAGGTGAGCATTACGCACACACATATTAGCGTATATATGCACTTTGCCTTTAAATTAATAAATACATGCACAAAGATCTTTTACCCAGAAAATGAATTATATAGTTTTAAAACAATGCAAACAGTTTTGAACTATTTTCTGCTTAATACCATATTGGGGTATGTTAAAATTTAATTAGGTATTCTTGCAAGAAACGAGACGAAATCTTTTTTTGTTTTCCAACAAAATTTTCTCTCAAGCTAAAGAAACAAAGTTTAATAATTTTGTTGAACTGTGCTTCATATAATCATTGACACACTTTTTTTTAAACGTATGTATCTCTCAATATATATTATATATATATATATATAATGTACGTGTTGGTGTGAGAGACTGTGAGTAGGTGGTGCATGTGCGCATTTCGTGTATCTTATGTATCTTGCATTTATTTAGGTTAAAAGCCAAAGAACTTTGCGGACCTCTTGAAAATTCTCGTAAAACATGAAGCTATAAACAATAGGCCACGTTGGTTACAGCTTTAATTGGACGCTACCCAAGTGATATGACGGGTGGCGGATGGCTCGAGAGGAGTAAATTCACTGTTCGCTTACAGTCTGGAATTGTCCATGTGTATTGCGACTTTTGACATAAAATTTGTCTTTAAGGCATCTCCCTGGAGAAATCAAGTGGGTGGAGGTTAAATGTGTCTGTCTCCTGATCCAATTATTCCGCCTGTAAACGTAGAGGAGGTACTGCATCTTGTTAGAAATAAAACTCCTCCAAACTGTCGAAAGATTCTTAGTAAATTGATCTTTGAAGAATTGAGAAGAAAGAAAATGGAAATTAAATTGTCTGTCTGTCTGTCCATGTCCTTTTCTCCTTTTATTCTTTCCCGCCTCTCTCTCTCTCTCTCTCTCTCTCACTCTTTCTTTCTTTCTCTCTCTCTCTCTCTCTTTCTTTCTTTCTCTCTCTCTTTATATATTTATACATAGGGACGAACTCATAAGAGATGTACTCTTATGGACCCCCACACATGGCCGTGCAAAAGCAGGACGACCAGCACGAACATACATTCAGCGTCTATGTGAGGATACGGGATGTTGTCCTGAAGACCTACATAGGGCGATGAACGACAGGGAGGAGTGGCGAGAGAGGGTCAGGGATATCCGTGCTACCAGCGCGACATGATGATGATGATGATAATTTTAAACAATTCATTTTAGCATAAGTACACAATTGAAATGTCAAAAATAGTTCTATTTCAAGCAATTTAGCTTAGTATAAGTTTAGTTTAGTTCTATTTAACCGGACATTGGCATGATGGTTTGAGTGTTCGTCAATGGCCCGGGAGACCTGGGTTCAATCCCAGGTCGAGTCATACCAAAGACTCAAAAAATGGTACTTGATGCCTCCTTACTTAACACACAGCATTATAAGGTACGGATCAAGGGTAAAGTGGAGCAATCCAGGAAAAGGAGTTGCACGCTCCCTTACACCTTGGTGTAGTAGCTATCGAAAAGGGAGCCTTCAGTTCACCCTCGACCACGGTCGACAACTTTACTTACTTCGTTCTATTTGACCTATAGATAGGACTCTACCAGGTTCGTCCACTCCGCGCCAGAGTGGACATGGGAGCGATGATTATAAAGTGATATTTCACATACCCCAAAGTTCCATCATTACTGGGGCTCTTACCATCAAATTGTTTAGTGTCATAAACAGGACACTCGTTGGAAGAGTCTTACCCCTCGGCAGAGACGCAGATGCAGTCAGTGTATTCTACGGCTGCAGCCGACGGGGCCACTAAAGGGAATTAGGATTTTACCTTTCGTCTCATGACAAAAATATATTTTATTAAACAGAAGATACCATGGTCAGATTAAAAAACAAAAATCGGGAATAGCTGGTAAGATAGTGAAGTCTATGAGATTTTAAAGTTTAAATCTGAATCAAAAAGCCCTTATCTCATCATCAAGATTTGTCAAATGATGGATACTACAGCACTGACAAGCAGGGTTCGAGTCTCGATTCGTTCCCGACCTCCCCTCCCCTTTATCCCCACTTTAATCGGCCTTCGGGCTTTTGACCTTGTGTCAAGTCGTGTCTGGTGGGAGGCAGCGACAAATACTGGATACTACAGTTCTGAAAGATTAACATGAAATTTAAAAAGCTGGTGGGTTGGTTGGCGTATTTTAACATGTCAAACCCTCGAGGGTTGTTTTATGCCAAAACCTTATGGAATAATGTACGTCGTATGTCTATATTTGCGATTTTTGTAGTTAACAGTTAACGATATGTTAGTATTTTTGGGAATCGTTTTGCTGGGTTACTTTATATGCTGTTCATTGGGGTTACGCTTATATTTTTGCTAGGGTTTCATTTTTCTCGAAAAGGACAGAGTGTCATCTATATTGACATTTCCAGCTAGATCTTTCATATTATTTGTGTTGAAAAAGTGTTTTCTGATGAGTGTGAAAACTCTACGTTCTATGAGAATATCAACAGTGCAGGGTGTTTGACATGTTATACACTTTGTTATTTTTGTTTGAGTATGAAGGAGTGTGTAAATCTTATGTGATAGTCTATCTTCTAATAAATTTCTAATTTTATCAATTTGACCTTGAATGTTTTATAATTGCTCGTTTTCGTATGAATTGGTTAGTTATTTCTGGGCTTTCTTAAATTTCTACGTGTTGACATTTGTTGTGTTTCTTTTATTCAGTAAGGATTTTTTTTAAAGTTGTCTCGTTATTTCGTAACTATTAGTGACAACCATGGAACTGTACATATAGTTCTTGGTTTGTTTTATGTGTACTCTGCCGCTGTTTTTATGTGGTCAGTGACGGAGTTTACATATTCGTCAATTAGTGTATATCTTTCAGATATCTCTAGATGAATATTGAATTTGTTTGTTTTTTTTTGTTTTACAGTTAGTGTATATTTATAGCTTATATCTCTATTGGTAAGAGGAGAACGAATCATAACGTGAACTGTTGACTGTTTCTTATTTTTGTTTAGACTCAGACGTATCTTTGCCGTGATGATTCGGGGACTGGAAGATACTCCTTAAAAAGAGGAGTAGGTCTTACGATTCAGAGCACTATTTATCCGCTTCTTAATAAGTATATAATCAAGAATTGCTTTAGTATTATTTGGGTAGGTGTAGGCCCATAGTTTTTCCTTCCTTTTTTTCTGGAATTTAGGGTTTAAGCATAAAAGACTGTTCTCAAGTGAAAAATCTGTTAGATATTTGCCATTTCTATTTGGCAGATGGTGTAAACCATTATTATTTTCATCTTTACCTATTTGTGCACTCAGGTTTCGAGCAATGATTTGCTTGCCATGTTTTGGAATGTGTCGAGGAAAAGAAGATAGCTCGCCATAGAAGATGGGGATATTCGTTTAATCACTGACTTTTGTAGAACTGTTACAAGAGACGATTCGTTGTGTAGGGGTTGCTATTAAATGTAGCACATATAATTCTCAATTGGTTTTGTTTTGGTTTGGTTTGGTTTTATGACATATCAACCATTGTAGGTTATTTAATGCCAAATCCTCTTTATACTTATATATTAAATATACATGATTTGGTTTGGTTTGGTTTTATGGCATATCAACCATAGAAGGTTATTTAATGCCAAATCTTCTTTATAATTATATATTAAATATGATTTGGTTTGGTTTGGTTTTATGGCATATCAACCATAGTAGGTTATTTAATGCCAAATCCTCTTTATACTTATATATCAAATATGACTTGGTTTAGTTTGGTTTTATGGCATATCAACCATTGTAGTTTATTTAATCCGAGATCCTTTTTATATATACATACATATATATATATATATATATATATATATATACATATTATATATATATATATATATATATATATATATATATATATATATATATATATATATATATATATATATATATATATTAAGTATATGATTTCAAAACGCATTTTCTTGATAACATTTTTAAACGAGTCTGAACTCATTTTTATTCACACTGTTGAATGGTTTCACTTATTTCAATCTAAAAAAAAAAAATAACTCTATTTATTATTGATTTGCTTGCACACAGTTAAATGTTTTCAAGTATTGTTATCTATCGCTAACAATTCAATTAAACATCAGATATTTGTTTGCACATGATTGAATGGTTAAACAGATCTGCTTCAATCGATTCAGTTTAGCAGAAGTTATTTGTTTACACACAGTTTAAATGTCAAACAGTTTTATTTCATCCATAGATAGGACCCTATCAGGTGCTACCACTTCGGGCCAAAGTGACTCTGGGAGCAACGTCAAAGAAGGGGTACTCCGCATTCTCCAAAGCTCCAGAATTACTGAAGCCTCATCATCAGATTGTTTAGTGTCATACATATTTACCCAACCCCTCCGCTCGGGCAGGATATGACACAAGGTCAATTTTTTTAAGCGGAGTTTAACAGGTTTGAATTCAGAGTTCTCCTTCTCCTAGACTAGTTGCCTCCCCAAGGCTGAAGAGCCTAGTCTGCCCTACTATTTTACCCATAGCTGGAAGGAGAATAATTGGATTCATACCTTTCCCAAGGGTATTAGTGCAATGTGAAATACAATCAGTCTCGGCCAGGATTTGAACTCGTGTCGCCGTGTACATTGTTTAGTGTCATATCCGGGAAACTTGCTGGGGGAGTCTTAATCTTTTGCATAGATGCAATCGGTTTATCCTACAGCCCCAGCCGACTGAGTCAGTTTATCGTTTGGGTTTTCGCTATGCTATCTAATAATTTTAAGTCACGTGGACTGTGAAGTATTCCAACCCCTCTGACGGCATTGGTAGAGTTTTTTCAAGTAGATGTAGTTTATATATCATCATTATTATTATCAAGCTTTGCAGAGATACAGTCGGCCTTCTCGCCATCAGTCCCTATCTTCCCTGGTACGCGACTGGTCCTCTAGACTGCATCCAATGTCCTCACAGAGTTGATATATGTAAATTCCGGTTGGTTGCCAAACACTGTTGCATCCATGTGAAGGAGTGGATTCGGAAAGTAATTTCACTATACCAGAGAGGATTTAAACATATATACAAATTAAATTAAAAATATGAGATCAATTCATTTTCAACAACTACACTAACCTTTTGGCGTACCGGGAAATGCGGCAGACACCGACTTCGAAGTAAGCAAGTTCGATCCCCAGTCGAGCTATTATGTTCACTTTCAGACTAATACCCTTGGGAAAGATTAGAAACCTCTTTTCCCAGTCACCAGCTATAGGATAAATAGATTCATTGCTATTGTTTAACAACAATTCATTGGCATTAAATAACTCACGAAGGTTGATATGCCACAAAACAAAGAAGCCATCATTTTGGATCGGTAAAAAAATCGAAGAGATGATTTTAATACTCTGCAAAGTTCCAGAATTGGAGCCCAAAATACGGAAAGAGTTTAAAGTTATACCCAGAACAAAACTTGAGTATGTAACTGCTTATATACCCAATGTGTAAATACGGCTGTAAACATATAAATAGCTGGTTGAATGACCTTGGTTGACCGGTTCAAATTTTGTGTGTTTATTTTTATCAAACATGTTTGAGTTGATTACGTAAGCTGGAATGGTTGGAGTGTTTGCCAATGAATCGGGAGACCGGAGTTCAATCTTAGGTCGAGACTCAAAAAAATGGTACTGGATACCTCATTGCTTAACATTCAGCATTATAAGATACGGATCAAGGGTAAGTGGAGCAATCCAGAGTAAGGAGTTGCACCCTCCTATACACTTCGGTGTAGTAGCTATTGAAAAGGAGCCTTCAGATCGCCATCGACTACGGTCGGCCAACTTACTTATATTTTTAGTACAGAGGCCAAAGAAAGAAAAAATGCAGGAATTTAATTGGTTAATCCTCATCACTAAAGTGTGCTAATAAGCACGGATTTTATTGATTATTTCACTCTCAAACACACACACACACACACACACACACTCTCTCTCTCTCTCTCTCTCTTGCGCGCGCAATATATCTATGTATCTTGCCGTCCGTCCCAATCGTTCATTGCTCTTAGTAGGTTCTCTAGACCGCATCTAGTGTCTGCACAGAGCTGATGAATATAGGCTTTTGCTAGTCGGCCTACACTATTATATCCATATATAGTGTTGCACAATAGATCAGTGAAATATATGTTTGAAATATGAATTAAGTCCGGATGCATTAAATGAATAAAAAAAAAAAAACACAGCGTATCGATGAGTATGTTTGAAAACTATTGAACTCGCGGTCAATCTGAGACCATGGTTCTTATTTAATGGTTTCAGTAAACTGTATAAAATTGTTCCAGAATCAGAAATAAGTTAGTGAAAAACCCACAATGCGAAAAGTCAATCGATCCATCAAGCTCTCATTGCTTCCCGATTTAGTTTGACGGGTTGTGAAATTGTGGTGGCAAAGAATCAAAAAGTAATATGTCAACATGAAATTGTGGTCACGTGGTAATTTCTCATGCCAGCAGAGAATAATTAGAAAGGGCTCTGAACGTTATATAACAGTAAGGTTTCATAGGGAAATTTACAACGAGAAGGTAAATTTTTTATTCTATATTTAAAGATTTTCTGGGGGCTTCCCTGAAAAAAAAAAAAGATAAAAGAAAAGAAATTAAAAATATTAAAGGAAAGCTCCAAGTCATATTGTTTCGCTGTATTAAAGAGGAAGAATTGGCTCGATTATAAGGATAAATGTAAAACATGACTCTGGTTCAGCATTTTAATTTAATAACAGCCTTTTCAAACGGAATCTATATTGGAAAACACATTTTTCTACAAGCATATACTGGTTTGTTAAACTGAATCTAAAGCAAGAAGAGAATTCAATATTCTAATCATTTATTTAAAGAATAGTTTTTTTGGCATCTGAAAATTAAGAAATACCAAAACATTGAATTTAAAAAAGAAAAAAAAAAGAAAAATGGATTTAATAATATATCATCAATCTTATATTCAGAATATCAAGAAATAAATATTGCCTAAAAAGTGTAACTAAACATTTACAAATGTTGTTGAGATGTTTTTCACCAAATTTTCTTTAAGATAAAACCTCTCAAAAAGCCTCTTGAATTTTTTCTATATAAGTGGAATGTGGTTCTTTTTCCATACAAATTTGAATAGGTAGATAATCTCAGGAACATGAGACACAAAAATTCCATCCAAGTATTGTACATATAGTAATCAAACATAATATGAAAACTATAACACAGACATCACATTCTTAGCTTCTATAATTTGGACCCGATTATGAGACAATGGTATGGTTGTGGTCCCATTATTGATATCCTCGAATTTTATCCCTCCAAGACTTTATTTTCAGAAAACAAAAACTTTTTTTTATTTCGCCACTCATGAAATGTTCTAGCGAATATGGAGGATGTGGAAGAACTTCCCACCTTCATTGATAAAATCTTCTCTTTGTTTTGTTGGACTGAAATTATTGAAAATGAAGGGGGGTTACATTTTTATCATAGTAATTTCCAAAATTAAGCATAAACTTGTTTTTGTATTCAATCCATCATCATCATCATCATCATGTCGTGCCGCTAGCACAGATATCGCTGACCCTCTCTCGCCACTTCTCCCTATCGTTCATTGCCTCTGGCAAGTCTTCGGGGCTACATCCCGTATCCTCATATAGCTGCCGTATGTATTTTCGGGATGGTCGTCCTGCTTTGGTCGGCCATATGTGAGGGTCCATAGGAGTACATCCCTTATGAGCTCTTCCCTGGTTTTCCAGTAGTGTCCTGCATGTCTGGTTCATCTAACTTGGATAGTTTTCGTGATGGGAGGTAAGTGGCCGTATAGTTGGTGTTTTGTGGGGTGTTGCCGCCAGGACTTGTTCAATATTGCTCGCAGCATTT
>OY757917.1:17716007-17911007 GCA_963585895.1 Sepioteuthis lessoniana | reverse complement strand
GAAACTAAATGAAAAAACTTTTTTTTTTCAAAAAGGGTTTTCTACTACCGATGACCCAAGATCGAAACTAATTGAGAACAATCCGTAAATAAACAACATAAAAGAAATATTTCTATTTGACTTATCATTCTTGTTCAGCTCCTTATATATATATATATATATATGGAGAAGTGGTAGATTTTGGTAAATAACGTAAGATGAAAAAAATAAGTGGAATTGTTGATAAATCAGACACTGACAATGGATTTAGCAATGATACTTTTTCTTTATTTAAAAAGACTTCTTTACTTATTTTTCTCATATATATATATATATATATATATATATATATATATATATAAGTAAAGGCTACACACTGCAACGGTACAGACGCTCTTCCTCTTACAAAGTAGTAATGTAGATACAAAAGTTACATCACGTTGTAATAGATCCTCCCCCTTATGATGGCCCAAGTTAGAGCAGAAAGTACTTGGGAAATAAATAATTATGGAAGATACATCAACCAATTCCCGCCGAATATTGTAAAATCAATACGGTAATATGAGAGAATCAACAAAAAAATATGTAGACCAAAAATGTGTATTATGTAAAACGAAATTTGTATATATATATATATATATATGTGTGTGTGTGTGTGTGTGTGTGGGTGTGTGTGTGTGTGAACTTTCGACACACAATTTGCCGTTCTCTCAGGACATAATGGCTGTTTTTGTGGTGTAGTTGCTAATGTGCTAGACTGCGACATCGTAGTAAGCGAGTTCGAACAACAGTTTTGCTATTACGTTCACTTTTAGCCTTATACCCTTAGAAAAGTGAAGAACTTCCTTATATCCCCAGCTAGGTGTTAATTAGTACACCTACTGTTCTTCTACTAGAATGGTCTTGGCAAAAAATAACCAACGAACAAAGAAGCCATTTGGGTCCTTTCTTTTCGAGACACCTCGTTTTGTTTATAGATATCGTCGTTCTTTAATATAGGTTGTTTAGCTGTGCAAATATCTTCATTTAATCTTAAAGCAACACCTTTACGTCACACATTGATATTTAATTTTCTACCTTTAAATTGTCTTCAAAATCGACTCATACACGAATATATAAATATATATATATATATATATATATATATATATATATATATATATATATATATATCATCATGTCGTGCCACCAGCACGGATATCCTTGACCCTCTCTCGTCACATCTCCCTATCGTTCATCGCCTCTGGCAGGTCTTCAGGCCACATCCTGTGTCCTCACATAGCTGCTGTATGTATATACGAGCTGGTCGTCCTGCTTTTGCTCGGCCATATGTGGGGATCAATAGGAGTACATCACTTATGAGCTTGTCCCTGGTTCGTCAGCAGTGTCCTGCAATACAGCTAAAATTAACAGCATTCACGTTGTCCAAATGTTTAAATATATGAAACTCAGAAATATTTGACGAATTTCGATAGAAACATATCAATTAAGGTTAAAATAATATCAACCAAATAAAACGAAGAAAAAAAGAACCAAAATAAAACGAATTAACTCGACAAGAAAGGAATGTGATGTTTGAGTGCCTTGTGTCTTGGTTTATCCAGGGAATTTGTTTCTTTAAGATTAAAAACGAATTTGAAATTGAAATAGCAGACAAACTTTTTACGGAGTTGAGAGTTATCTAATCTATTGGAGAGACACTGGCACTTTGATACAATTAATTACTTGTAAGGTTGAAGATTGGAAATATGTTGAAGAGAAAGAACCAAAGTTAGTGAGAAGGATGAGAAAGATAAGAAAAAAAAAAGCCGTAATTACTTGAAAATTATAAGAACACAAAATAGCGAACAGGCTAAATGATTTTAAAACAAAGAATAAAAATGAGGGTCGGGAAAAGAATGACAAGAACGAAAGTTTTTAATTTCTAAGGAAGTTGTGAGGAAAGAGATGAGAGAATATGTGCGAAGGAGAAAGACAGACAGACAGAGAGAGAGAGATACAAACAGAGAGAGTGAGAGAGAGAGAAAAGAGAGGGAGAAGTAAAAGAAGAAAAAAGAAAGAAAATTTTTTTTTATAAAAACGAAAAAATTCAGTGCACCGAAACAGGTGAGAGAAAAAAAAGTTAGGGTGAATAAGAGAGAGAGAAATAGAGAGGGAGAAATTGAACGAGAAAAGAAAGAAGAGAGAAAAGGAAGGGAAATAGTTTTATAAGAAAACGAAAAAATACAGCATATGTATTTACCCAACCCCTCCGAAAGAGAAGAGAGATAAAGAGAGAGAGAGAGAGAGAGAGAGAAGGGGGAGAAGAAGGAGAAATGAAAGGAAATAGGTTTTATGAAAACGAAAAAATACAATGTAAGCATTTACCAAATCACCCCACCCCTGAAAGAGAAGGAATAGAGAGTGAGTGAGTGAACGAGTGAGTGAAAGAGATAGAGAAAGAGAAGATGAGGGTGAAGGTAATGAAGAAAAAGAAAAGAAAAGAAAATAGGTTGAAAATGAAAAAATACAATGTATAAATTTAATTTCCCTCCCGACTAAAAAGAAGAGATAGAGAGATAGAGAGAGTGAGTGAGCAAGTGAGTGAGTGAAAGAGAAAGAAACTGAGAAGGAGAAGAGGAGGGAAAAGAGAAAGAAAATCAGAAAATGAAAGAAAATAGGTTTTATGTAAACAAAAAGTCACTACCCACTCGAACTCCTAACCATGAGTTTTTTTAAACGCGGTTAAGCTGATTTGAATTACGAGTTTTCTATTTTTTAGACTCGTTGCCTAAACGAGGCTAAAGAGCCCAGTCTGCCCTCTTATTTGCCTCTAGTTTAAATGAAAAATGGTTAAATGAAAAATGCAGAGTCAAAGAAAGAAATGAAATGGCGAAACGAGGAAGCAAAAAATAAAAGGAGTAGACAAAAAGAAACAAGTCAAAAAAAGAAAAGAAAAAAATGGAGGTTAAAAATGGAAGGAATTAAAAAGTAGTTTGGCTGGTTGGATTTTATGGCATGTCAACTATTGTAGGCTATCTAATGCCAAATCCTCTTTATACACATATATTAAGCATATACGAGGATCATAAGTTTCCTGACTATTTTCGTATGGGCACTTTTATTGATAGTACACACATGAAACTATCCCCTTCGAAGTAATCTCTTCCGGCTATAATGCACTTGTGCCATTCCAACAACTTCTGGAAGGCCACATGGAAGTCCTCTTGTGTGAGCGTATCAATGGCCTTCGTCACAGCCTCTTTCATCTCCTCAATTGTCTCATAACGACAGCCTCTGAGCTTAGGGAATAACCAAAAGTCACATGGAGCAAGGTCTGGACTCTAGGGAGGCTGAGGACTGTCTTGATGCCCATCTTGGTCAAATAGTCTGTGACAAAGATGGAGTTGTAGACTGGTGCATTGTCCTAGTGGAAATGCCACTAATCCAATTTGAAGAGTGCTGGCCTCTTCCGACGGAATCTCTTGCTGAACTCCCTTAAAACCTCAACATAGTAACCCTAACCCTAACCCTTTGGCGAATCAACACTCGTGTATTGACTTCTTTACTTCTCCCACACCTCTCATTATCCCTCACAGACTCTCTGCCTTCCTTGAATCTCCTATGCCACTCAAAAACTGATGCTCGATTCATGCAAGATGGTCCAAAAATAGTCTGAAGCATTCCATACGTTTCTGTAGCATTTTTTCCGAGTTTGAAGCAGAATTTTATTACTTATCGTTCTTCTAAAGTGTCACATTGCATTTTTTTTCACAGCTGTGACAATCAGGCTTTAGTAGGGTGTATTCTAATTGCTGCTGTAGCTGTTCCTTTGAACCTGAAATCATAAAAATTAGTCAGTCATCTCATAAGATGTATAGCAATATCATACTGAATGTTCAAGAGTCTACGATGATTTTAAATACCTGGACAAAAAAGTCTAGAAACTTATTCAAGGCACCGCGTATGATTTTGTTTGGTTGGGTCTAATGGCATTTCGACCATTGTAGGCTTTCTAACGACAATTACTCTTTATACATATATATCAAATATATATGATTTGGTCTGGTTTGGTTTTATGACATGTCAACCGTTGTAAGTTATCCAATGACAAATTGATTGATTGATTATAACGGCATGTTAACTTGTCTAGGGTTATTTAATGTCTAGGGGTTTGGGAATCGCTTTTCTTGTATGTTCATCAGATGCTGTTTCGTTTCATATCCAGGACTTTACTTTTGAGCGGACTTATTCCTTACAGGAGAATACAGTCAATATTGATATGGTTAAAAGTTAATAATAATAATAATAATAATAATAATAATAATAATAATAATAAAGAGTCCTGGAAACATGCTGTCACTTAAACTCCATTGAAAAACCATCAGCTAACGCTGGTGTGAAAAACTCAAATAAATGCTCACATCAGAAAACCTGGACCTGGCTAAGAAAAGGAAACCTTAAGAGAGAAACGGAATCTCTCCTAATAGCAGCACAGGATAACGCCATAAGGACCAATCATATCAAAGCGAGAATAGATAGGACGCAACAAAACAGTAAATGTAGGCTATGCGGTGACAGACACAAACCCATCAATCACATAATAAGCGAATGCAGCAAATTAGCACAGAAGGAGTATAAGGCGAGACACGACTGGGTCGGCAAAGTGATCCACTGGGAAATGTGCAAGAAACTTAAATTTGACCATACGAACGAATGGTATATGCACAACCCAGTACCTGTCCTAGAAAGTGACACACATGAACTCCAATGGGACTTTAACATACAAACGGATCACGTAATCCCGTCCAAAAGACCAGATCTTATAATAATCAACAAAAAAAAAAAAGAAAATTTGCAAAATTGTCGACTCTGCTGTCCCGGCTGACCTCAGAATAAATCTGAAGGAATGTGCAAAGAAGCATAAGTACCTCGACCTTGCTAGAGAATTGAAAAAGCTGTGGAACATGAAAGTGACGATTGTACCAATTGTGATTGGTGCTTTTGGCACAATAACTAAAGGATTATAAAAAGGTCTGGAAGACTTGGATGTTGGCGGACGGGTAGAGACTATCCAAATGACAGCATTGCTAAGAACGGCCAGAATACTAAAGGAATAATAATAATAATAATAATAATAATAATAATAAGAAGAAGAAGAAGAAGAAGAAGAAGAAGAATAATCCTGCCAACTAGTGGACTTTGCCGTCCCGTTGGATCACAGAATGAAAATCAAAGAAAACAAAAAGAGAGAGAAAAGTACTTGAACCTTCCCAGAGAACTAAAACACCTATTGAACATGAAAGTGACGGTGGTACCAGTTATAAATGGTGCACTCGGAACGATCCCCAAAGGCTTGATAAGAGGGCTGGAAGAGTGGTAAATCAGGAGACGAACTGAGACCATCCAAACAACAGCATTGCTAAAATCGGCCAGGATACCGAGAAGAGTTCTAGAGACTTGAAAAGACTTGCTGTCACCCAAACCCCATCGAAAGACCATCAGCTAACGCTGTCATGAAAAACTCACGAGGAATAATAAGTTGTTAACAAATACACCTTCAAGTAATTAAATAATTTACACTAAGTTATAAGGTTTTAAGTGTTCTTATCTGATGATAATTTGTACACAATTCAAGCAATAATGTGATTTCAAAAAAATAATAATTATAACAATAATAAAGTGAAAAGAGAGATAAATGTCTAGACCTTGCAAGAGAACAAAAAAAGTATTGAACATGAAGGTGAAGTAATACCAATTGAAATTGGTGCGGTTGGGATAATCCCCAAAAGATTCATAAAGGGATTGACGACTTAGAAATCAGAAGACCAACCAGACTACAACATTGTCAAGATCTGCCAGAATACTGAGGACAGTCCTGAAGACTTGAAAAAACTTACTATCACTCAGACTCCAGTGAAAGACCATCAGTTAACGCTGGAGTTAAAATACTCGTAAAATAATAATCGTTTGTAAACAATTATATTTTTGAATAACTATTATCAATTCCAAAATTTATACAGTTATAAGGATGCAAGTATTCCTATCTAATACTAATAATTTTAAAAGGGAGAGTCATTGGAGCATAATGGCTGAAATGATGGACTACGGCCACAAAGTAATCGAGTTCGAACTCCAGTCGCGCTATTACGTTCACTTTAGAACTAATACCCTTGGTAAAGTTATGAACCCCCTTATCTCTCCCAGGTATGGCTTTAATAGTACTACTGTTCTACAATGAAGGACTTTGGCATTAAATAACCAACGAAGGTTGAAATGACATTAAACGGATGAGTTGTTGTTGTTGGTGGTGACCTAAACGGAGGGCGACCAGAAGACCCTTTTTTCAATATCTAAAACACCGAAGTGTAAGGGAGGGCGCTACTCCTTTCCCTGGATTGCTCCACTTTACCCTTGATATGTACCTTATATTACTGAGTGTTAAGCAAGTAGGTATCAAGTACTATTTTTAAAGTCTTTGGTTTGACGCGACCTGGGATTGAACTCAGGTCTCCCGGGTCATTGGCGAGCACTCTACCCACTAGGCCAATGAGCTGGTTGAAGCCCAACTATTGACTCATGTGTACTAACAAATCCTTCAGCTTGAGCAAGTTGTAACACAAGTGTAACGCTACCAGCACCAACACAGCACCAAATAAACGTGTGTAGCACCACGTCATCAAGTCGAAAGTTTTAACATAACACAATACGAAAACGCCTCAGTTAGTTTCAGAATATGATAGTTTATTTGTGACTGCAACGTTTACAGCAGTCAGCAAAAGGAGAGAGAGAGAGAGAAAGAGAGAGAGAGAGAGAGAGAGAGAGAGAGAGTTAAAGGAATGTGTCAACTGATTTAGATAGAGACTATATACCGTGTGAGGCAAAACGGATAAACACAGACGTAAACATTTCTTCTTTACTGACCAGGCCACCACCAGTGCACCTGTGACCTCACCGTCGGCCGACCCTTTCCTATCGGGGCCTAACTGCCCCGTCTGCTGCAGGTCCTTCTGACTCCTTATGATTAAGTCTTCGAAAATCTCCTTTTTACATATTTTCTTCAAATTATTCTTCACTATTTTTTAATCACATGTAATCACTAAAATTTTTTGTGACACGTCATTGTTAAATGTTAGCTGATATCTGCCAAATGTTTTTTTTAATATCTTGTTTATTCTAAAACAAATCTGTCGATCTTTATTTTGATATCCGTTGACACGTATACCCAAACAAGGTCTACGCAGGCCCTGATCTTTTTAAATCGAAAACCTGCAACTACGAACTAAAAGTTAAGCTAAAAAACAAACAAACAAAAAAATATTTTACTTTAATAAAATTCCTAATTATTTTAAACGGTAAAATTTTTAA
Source organism: Sepioteuthis lessoniana (assembly GCA_963585895.1). Classification (NCBI taxonomy): domain Eukaryota; kingdom Metazoa; phylum Mollusca; class Cephalopoda; order Myopsida; family Loliginidae; genus Sepioteuthis; species Sepioteuthis lessoniana. The sequence continues at coordinate 17,903,681 of OY757917.1, read as the reverse complement.
GCGAAGTTTAACAGGTTTGAACTTTGCACTTTCCTTCTTCTGGGGGATGTGGATCACTCCTTCATCACCATTAATCACTTGTTCACTCCGGTTCGGGGCGTTAATTCCTGCTAGGGTCTCATCGATGTGTCAAAAAGATCTGTTAAAGACTTATAAGCATTCTTAAGGACTATGAAAAAAATCTTTTGAAACGTTTCCACAAAAAAAAAATTATTATGAACAAGACGTTAAAGTCCGTCAATCATTTAACCCACAATGAACGCACTTCCGTAACCTCGCAGCATAAAATTACCCTAACTTGGTTGATATGTTTTTAAAGTCAGTCAATCAACAAACCAGAAGCTGCCCTGGAGGATAGAAAAAAAAACAAGGTTCTGTGAGACTTTGTAATGCTAACAAATCGTCTTCTTCGAGTCAGGCGACAAGACTTAAATTAGATTGCACACAAGGAAACTATTGTAAATTCTTCAGATCGGCACTTAATGTCCCCAATCCCAAAAGCACTTCATTACATAGGTCATATGTGGACTTTTAAATAAAGGTTAGGGAACCTGCAGCCTTAAAAAGGAGGATTGTCCAATCAAACCACAAGATTTTCAAATGATATACTGTCTATTTGTGTTGCTAACTGAGGCGTTGACCACCAAATGGAATATTTGGAATAATTATCACCACACCTCGATGGTTGGCGTGAAAGTGTCTTGTCATCGAAATAGTCGAGGGAAGGGAGAAATACCAGAAAATTGCTTGGGAGCTACAGAAATGATAAAATAAGGAGACAATCGGAACTAAAATAATTAGGAACCCTCTCAAAGACAGAAGGACTTAAATAATCTTTTAAAAAAAAAAAAGGATTATTTGGACGACTGAACAATTACGAAAGTCTTGTATACAGACAAGATTGCTACAGATTTGAGATTTCTTGTCCATATGAAGAGAGGAATTGAATCACTTATAAAAGTAGCACAAAATAATACCACAAGAGCTAATTATATCAAAGCAAGAAAAGTCTGGAATCTTATCGTATGCACCTCGCAAGTTATGTGGTGATAAAGACGAAACCATCAATCACATACAAGGATCACTGAATAAGTTTCCAGACTTTTTTCGTATGGGAACTTTTATTGATAGTAAAAGTAAAGTTAGCGACCATAGTCGAGGGTGACCCGAAGGCTCCCTTTTCGATAGCTACTACACCAAGGTGTAGGGGAGGGCGCTACTCCATTCCCAGGATTGCTCCACTTTACCCTTGAACCGTACCTTATAATGCTGAGTGTTAAGCAAGGTGGTATCAAGTACCATTTTTAAAGTCTTTGGTATGACTCGACCTGGGATTGAACCCAGGTCTCCCGGGCCATTGGCGAACACTCTAACCGCTGGGCCAATGTCCCGGTAATAAACTCTAGCCCCCTTCAAAGTAATCTCCTCCGGCTGCAATGCACTTGTACCGTTCCAACGACTTCTGGAAGGCTCCATGGAAGTCCTCTTGTTTGAGCGTATCAATGACCTTCGTCACAGCCTCTTTCATCTCCTCAGTTGTTTCATAACGTCAGCCTCTGAGCTTAGGGAATAACCAAAAATCACAGGGAACAAGGTCTGGACGTTAGGGAGGCTGAGGAACTGTCTTGATGCCCATCTTGGTCGAATAGTCTGTGACAAGGATGGAGTTGTGGACTGGTGTATTGTCCTGGTGGAAATGCCACTGAGCCGATTGGAAGAGTGCTGGCCTCTTCCGACGGAATCTCTTGCTGAACTCCCTTAAAACCTCAACATAGTAACCCTAACCCTAACCCTTTGGCCAATCAACTCTGGTGTATTGACACCTCTCATCATCCCTCACAGACTCTCTGCCTTTCTTGAATCTCTTATACCACTCAAAAACTGATGCTCGATTCATGCTAGATGCTCCAATAGCAGTATGAAGCAATCCATACGTTTCTGTGGCATTTTATCCAAGTTTAAAACATAATTTTATTGCATATGCTTCTTCTAAAATGTCCTCACATCCAGATTGTATTTTTGAAATTCACCAGCTGTAACAATCAGGCTTTAGTAAGGTTTATTCCAATTGCTGCTCTAGCTGTTGATTTGAACCTGAAATCATGAAAATTAGTCAGTCATCTCATACAATGTATAGCAATAATATACTGAATTTTCAAGAGTCTACGACAATTCTAAATGTCTGTACAAAAAAAGTCTGGAAACGTATTAAATGTACCACGTAATTAGCGAATTAGCACAGAAGGAGTATAAGACCGGATTCGACTGGGTAGGCAAGGTGATCCATTGGGAATTGTGCAAGAAATTTAAATTTGACCATACGAACAAATGGTATATGCACAACCTTGTAACTGTCCTGGAGAACGACACGCATAAACTCCTATGGGACTTAGACATACACACGGATCACCTAATCTCGGCCAGAAGACTAGAGCTTATAGTAATCAACAACAGAAAAAGAGAATTTGCAAATTTATGGACTTTGCTGTACCGGCTGACCACAGAATAAAACTGAAAGAATGTGAAAAGATGGATAGGGAATAAAAAAAACTATGGAACATGAAGGTGGCGATTATACCAATCGTGATTGGTGCATTCGGTACAGTAACTAAAGGACTATTAAAGGGACTAAAGGACTTGGAAGTTGGCGGACGAGTGGAGACATCCAAACTACAACATTGTTGAGAACGACCAGAATATTGAAAAGAGTCCTGGAGGCTTGAGGAGACTTGCTGTCACTCAAATTCCAGTGAACGACCATCAGTTAACGCTGATGTGAAAAACTCTAAAGGAGTAGTAATAATAAGAATACTAATGATAGTAAATTGACCATGCGAACAAATGGTATATGCGAAACCTAGAATCCGTCCTAAGAAATGAGACGCACAAACTTATCTGGGATATTGAGATACAAATGGTTCACTTAATCTGGGCCAGCAGACTTGACCTAGTGATAGTCAACAAAAAAAGAGAATCTGCCGAATCGTGGACTTTGCTGTCCCGGCTGACCACAGAGTAAAACTGCAGGAGAAAGCGAAAAAAGAGATAAGTGCCTAAACCTTGCTTGAGCAAGGAAAAAACTATGGAACATGAAAGTGTCAGTGAAACCAGTTGTAATTGGTGCTCTTGGTACAGTCACCAAAGGATTGGTACGAGGACTGGAAGACATGGATATAAGAGGACGGATGGAAATCATCCAGACTACAGCATTATTTAAATCGGCCAGAATACTGAGAAGAGTTTTGGAGACTTGAGTAGACTCGTTTTCACTCAAACTCCAGTGAGAAATCTTTGGCTGACACATGTGGGAAAATTCTCAAAGTATAATGATAATAATATTAATAGGACATTGAATATACTCTCGTTGATTTTTCATGAAAAGTAATGTTTTATTTTCAAAAATTAGAAAGAAACATGTCACTCCAAATATTGTCCATCGCTAGCCACTACTTTTCCCCATTTTTCAAGCAGCATTTGAATTCCACGTCGGAAAAACGACACGTCTTTTGAGGCTAACCACAAGTCAACCAATTCTTTGGCATCTTCATAAGAATGAAAATGCTGCTCAGTCAGTCCATAGGCCAGCGATCGGAACAAGTAATAATTGCACCGGACAATGTCTGGTGAATACGGCGGTGGGTAGGAATTCCCATTTAAGTATTTCCAAGAAGAATTTCATCCGTTTTGTAACATGTGGCATAGCATCGTCATCTTGCATCACTTTGTCGTGTCTCTGCTCGTATAGCAGCCGTTTTTTCTTCAATGCTCGGCTCAAACGCATCGATTGTTGCCAATAGCGACCTCTTGTGATGGTTTTGGTTGGTTTGAGCAGCTCATAATAAACTACACCCAGTTGATCCCACCAAATGTAGAGCAGAAGCTTTGAACCATGGATATTAGGTTTTTTCTGTTCTTTATATGAAATACATTTAATAATTTAACAAAGAATTCGAGCCTCATCTACATTCTGTCTCATTAAATTTCATGTATTTTTATTGTTAAAAATACATGCATCACTTGACTCGTTTCATTTGATGCTTGTAAACTACACCCAGCTGACCCAACCAAATGTAGAGCAGAAGCTTTGAACCATGGATATTAGGTTTTGCCGCTGATGATTATGCGTGGCTAGGCTTACCCTACGATCTTCTACGCTTAGGTTTATTGTAGTGTATCCACGTTTCATCGCTGGTCACGATACGATGCAAAAAATCCTTTCCTTTTCTGCCACTGAAGCAGCTGTTTACACATGACAAGACGCCGTTTGATGTCTCATGGTTTCAACTTGTACGGCACTCAGTGTCATTGCTTTTGAATCATTGCTAATGCTTTCAAACATTTCAAAACTGTTCTGTGATCAACTCTTAATGATTCTGCAAGGTCAGTTTTTGCCTGACATACGTCTTCGTCTTCAAACTTTTTCCGTGTGCCAGAACGTTCTTTATCTTCACCATCAAAATCATTATTTTTGAAGCCTCTAAACCAATCTCTGCATGTTTTTTTCCGACAGAGTATGGTCACCTTAAGTCTCAACAAGAATTTTGTGTGCTTCAGTTGCAGATTTCTTTTTAAATAAAGTTGTTGGCGACCGTAGTCGAGGGCGACCAGAAGGCTCCTTTTTCAATAGCTATTGCACCGATGTGTAAGGGAGGGTGCTACTCCTTTCCCTGGATTGCTCCACTTTACCCTTGATACGTACCTTATATTGCTGAGTGTTAAGCAATGAGGTATCAAGTACCATTTTTTCTACAGTCTTTGGTATGACTCGACCTGGGATTGAACCCAGGTCTCCCGGACAATTGGTGAACACTCTATCCACTAGTCCAAATGCAGTAAAATTTCCCGCAAATAGACTTTCTTTGGAACGAAATCCAACATGTTTAACATTATGAAAAACAAAGTTACTTACACTTCGGCAAAATTACATTTACTGAATTTCAAGCTTGCTTATAGTACTTCCTTATAGATGCATTACCATCAGAAACTGCATGCACGCATAAAGTTCTGAGAATGCCATCTGTTGGAAAACAACAAGAACATTCAAAGTCCTAATAACAATAACATTAGACGCCAGAGTGAAAAAAAAAGAAAGTGAAAAGAGAGATAAGTACCTAGACCTTGCTCGAGAACTAAATAAAAGTTGTCTAAATTTCTGAGACGAAGCTTTGTGATTTTCATCATTAAGGGTTTTCGGACTATTGTCTTCATCTTTATTGTTATTTCCACAACGTTTCGGTCGATATGTCCTCCGGCCTTCTTCAGGTGTTTGTCTAACTCGGGAACCTTCCCGGAGCTTCGAACTACGTCCTTTGTTGAATCCACGGTGGTATGCATGATTTTTTACCTGTGCTCATATTCAGATTTTTTTACATGTAGGCGAGTAACAATACAAGAATACTTAACACTTGTACCCTGTTATGGCTAACGGAATCAGAACAGTCGACCCGTGGATTTAACAAAGGACGTAGTTCGATGTTCCGTGAAGGTTCCCGAGTTCGACAAACACCTGAAGAAGGCCGGAGGACATATCGGCCGAAACGTTGTGGAAATAACTATAAAGATGAAGACAATAGTCCGAAAAGCCTTAATCATGGAAAAACTAAATAAAACTATGGAACATGAAGGTGTACTAGGAACACACCCCAAAGGATTGGTAAAGGGACTGGAAGTCTAGTAAATAGGAGGACAAGTAGAGGCCATTCAGACTAAAGCATTATTAACATTGGCCAAAATAATTAGAAGAAACCTGGAGACTAGAAGAAACTTGCTATCACTCCAGTGAAAAACCATCAGGTAACGCTGGTGTGAAAAACTCTTAAATCAAAGGGATAAAAAAAGAAAGACAAGCATTAAGACCTTGCCAGAGAGGTAAAATCTTATGGAATATGAAAGTGATGGTGATATCAATTATAATTGGTGCACTTGTAACGATCCCCAACGGCTTCATAAGGGTGCTGGAAGAGTTAGAAATCGGAGGACGAATATAGACCATCCAAACTACAGCATTATTGAGATCTGCCAGAATACTGAGAAGAGTTCTGGAGACTTGAAGAAACTTACTGTCACTTAGACTGCAGTGAAAGACCCTCAACTAAAGCTCGTGACAAATATTCGCAAGCATAAATAATAATAATAATAATAATAATAATAATAATAATAATAATAATAATAATGTCGAATTTGCTGTCCCGGCTGACCACACAATAAAACTGAAAGAATGTGAAAAGAAGGATAAGTACCTCGACTTTGCTTGGGATTTGAAAAAATTATGGAACATGAAGGTGACAATTATACCAATTGTAATTGGTGCGTTTCGAAAAGTAACTAATAATAATCGTATTTGCATTACGGTTCTAATGGACACTTGACACCAACTCCGACCAGTTATATAGATTAAACTCCGCAAAAAGAAGGCTGAAATGTACACGGTCAAAACGTCGTAAATTGAAAAAATTATGTGTGTATGTGTGTGGAGAGAGAGAGAGAGAGAGAGAGAGAGAGAGAGAGAGAGAGAGAGAAATAGTGAGAAGGGAGATAAATAGACTGAGGTAGATATTAATTGACTGTGATAGATAGGTATGATCAGAGATAGATAAATATATAAATATGTACAGACTGATATATATATATATATATATATATATAGAGAGAGAGAGAGAGAGAGGTGGTGGGGAGAAATAGTAAGAAGAGAGATAAACAGACTGAGGTAAATGTAAATTGACTGAGATAGATATGATCAGAGATAGATAAATATATGAATATGAACAGACTGATGTATACATATATATATATATATATATATATATATACAGAGTGAGAGACAGAGAGAGAGAGAGAGAGAGAGAGAGAGAGAGAGAATGAGAGAGAAAAGGGGGGAGATTAAGATAGATATGGATATTATCTCCACAGCATGTGCATATTTATCTGAAAGCCTTCTTTTGAAGCTGAGATAGTTGAGTATATTTCTGTCGATCAGTGCAAAGATAAAATCGTGTGTGGGGTTAGTGGGAGAGTAAGAAGGGCAAATAGGATCAAAGGAGAGTATTATTGACACATGCGTGGGTGGTAAAGTTTGGGCCTGACTGAACGGACGCAAAAAAAGTAAGAAAAAACAGAAGAATCAATTCAACAACTGAAAATCTCTTCAACTGACCGACTAAATGTTCCAACCGCAAATGATTTAATGGAATTAGGTGGAGCAAAAAGGGAATGCTACAACCGGAAGCGAATTTCTTATAACTTTTGTCCTACATTCTCAAACCTCTCGGTCGACTACCAGCCACGCAATGTAAAGAAAAATAAAATACAGTTTTTAAGATAATGCTAGATTTGATCTGATTTCTTTGTTTTATGGCATATCCATATTTACCAACCCCTCCGCTCGGGTAGAATATGACACAAGGTCAATTTTTAAGCGGCGTTTTACAGGTTTGAATTGAGAGTTTTCCTTCTCCTAGACTAGTTGCCTCACCAAGGCTGAAGAACACAGTCTGCCCTACTATTTACCCATAGCTGGAGGGAGAATAATTGGATTCATACCTTTCCAAAGGGTATTAGTGTTATGTGAAATGCAATCAGTCTCGTCCAGGATTTGAACTCTCCGTGTCCATTTCCAACGACGATAACCATTACAACACGGGTGTTATTAAAATTAATGGTATAATTTTTTTCAAAGCCATGGTGAGGAAAATATTTTGGGACAACCCAACTATTAATTAATCTAATTTATTTAAATAGACTAATGATGTAAACCATTACGGCTTCATAAAATATTGCTTAAACAAACTTGATCAAATTATTTAAATTGATAGTATAATGGTATCATCTATTTTCCAAGCGACGCAATGGAAAATATTATAGAATTTGTTGAGAACAAAACTAGAAATAATGTTTCATTACTTTTCCTTGGTTTAGTCTAGTTTAGTTTGGTTTTATGGCATATCAATCATTGTAGGTTATTTAAAGCTAAAATAATTTTATACATATAAATAGTTCTATTTCAAACAATTTAGTTTAGCATAAGTTCGCTGTTTAAATGTCAAAACAGTTCTATTTCAAAGTCTTAAGTTTAGCATAAGTCATCATCATGTGCCGCCAGCACGGATATCCCTGACCCTCTCTCGACACTTCTCCCTGTCGTTCATCGCCTCTGGCAGGTCTTCAAGGCTACATCCCGTATCCTCACAGAACTGCTGTATGTATGTTTTAGCTGGTTGTCATGCTTTTGCTCAGCAATATGTGGGGGTCCATAGGAGTACATCACTTATGAGCTCTGTTGGGTGTTGCTTCCAGGACTTGTTCAATATAGCACGCAGCATTCTTGTGTAATTGTTGTCTCGCTTTTTCTCCAGCCGTTTTGTTAGCGTCCAAATGGTGCATCTATACAGCAGTGTCGACACGAGTTTAAATGTCAAAAATAGTTCTATTTCTCACAGTTCATTTTAGCATCAGTTCACGGTTTAGTTCTATTTAAACCGTAGATAGGGCCCTATCAGGTGCTACCACTCCAAGCGAGAGTGAACCTGGGAGTGATGGCAATAAAGAAATTCTAGGCATTCCCCAACGCTCTTGTGTTACTGGAGCTTCACCATTAAATTGTTTAGTGTTATATCCAGGAAATTTGTTGGGGGAGTCTTACTCGTCCGCAGAGATTCAGCCAGTGTATTTTGCAGGCTCAGCCGACTGGGCCTCTTGGACACTTGTTTAACTCCTCTGCAGAGATTCGGTGTATTTTGCATCCCCAGCCGACTGGGCCAGCTTTTTCTTGAGATTTTATGTTGGTCTTAATTCTTTCAGGCTTGGATTTCTTTGATATAAAACAATTTCTTTTTTCTTTTAATCAAAGTTGTTCCAGCTTTAACGAATGGCAGTTTATAGGTCTTCTTTGCTTCATGGGGCCTTCTTTTTTTTATTTAATTTAAATCTTATCCAAAGGTGAACGTGATAGCTCGGTGGAATTCGAAATCGCTTACTTCGGTATCGCAATCCTGCATGTTTGCCACTACGCCGAGGTGATAATTGTTATTGCAATCTACACAGCTTTGCTTGGTCTGGTCTCGGCAAGAGTAATTGGACACAGTGAGAATTAAATTCACTAGATTTGTGAATTAGCCTGCAAGGGCGAACGCAAATTTCCCCAAGGGGTAAGAAAATTAAAGCTGTAGTGGTTCCTGAATTAATTTCTAAAATCTAAATTACCACCGAATAATAAATACTTACTATCTACATTTCTTGCACACGTGTAAGCATACGGATATCGTTTATGTATACGGGTATTTGTTCGAGTGGCACACGTCAAAACACAGGTAGTTAGTGTTTGCTAGCAAAGGCAGTGTTGTCAATTTTTCCGGTTTTTAACAAAGCTTCTCTTATGAAAGACTTGTTGAAAACTGTTTACTTTTCAAACGCGAAAAAGCAACTTGTGTCTGTGAAAGACTTTCTTTTGGCTATTCGTTTCGTTTTTATTTATTTAATTTTCACTATTGGCTAAGTGTCACTGCAGCTTCATTATCTTAGACAATTACGGCTTCTCTCAAGTCAATTTAGGATATCTGTTCTCCCTCCTCCTCCTCCTCCAACTCCCCTTCCCCTCTCTCCTTCTCTCTCAATCTGTTTGTCTCTACATCTCTTTTCCCTCTCCTTTTCTTTCGCCCTCCTCCCAATTCATCTATCTATCTATCTATCTATCTGTTATTCTCTCTCTTTCTTTCTCTTTCTCTCGGTACCCTCTCTCCCCCTCTCTCAATCTATTTGTCTATCCATGTCCTTCTGTTGCTCTTTTTCTTTGAGTCTATCTCCTTCCTAATCTCTCACCACTCTCTCAGTCTCTGGCTCCCTCTCTCACTCTTTCGGTCTCTGGTTCGTTCTTCGTTTTCTTCCTTTTATTTTCAGTTCTTATTTCTTACTCTTTTAAAGGGTCGATACAGGAATTTTCTTTCTTTCTTTCTTTCTTTCAACTGTTGTTTCTTTGTTTAATGGTATATCAGTCGTCGTGGGTTATTCAATGTCAAGGCCATCCTTATAGAAGAACATTAGTGATACAATTTAACCCATATCTGTTGGGATAAGGGAATTCTTAAATTTTCCCAGTTGTTTTGACCCGAAAGGGAATTCGAACTCAGTACCTACGATATCGCAGTCCAGGACGTTAGCATTCTGTTTTTCTATTGACTTATGCTCGTTTTCCAGGAGCTCCCCTCACTTTCATTTCTTTCTTTTTTTTAACAAAAATCTTTCTTTTTTTCTCCTTTCTCTTTCTATTTCATTTTTTTTCTTTTTTTTTCTTTGCATTTTCTACTTTTTTTCGCCTTTTCTTTTCTTTCTTTTTTTTTTCCTCATTTCTCTTTTTATTATTTCTTTATTCTTTTTCATCAGTTCTTTCTTTCTTTCTTTCTTTCTTTCTTTTTTTTTTACACACTTATTCACTTATTCTCTCCTTCTCTTTTCCACTTTCTTTTAACTTCTCACTTTACTTGTTTTCCTTTTCTTTTTTTTCTCCTATTTTCTATTTGGTTTTCTCACTTTCTCTCTCTTTTTTCTTCTTTTTTTATCTTTTTATCTTTTTCTTTTCTGGCCTATTGGGTAGAGTGTTCGGCAATGGCCTGGGAGACCAGGGTTCAATCCCAGGTTGCATCATACCAAAAACTCAAAAAATGGTACTTGATATCTACTTACTTAACACTCAGCATTATAATGTACGTATCAAGGGTAAAATGGAGCAATTCAAGGAAAGAAGTAGCACCATTCCCTACACCTCAGTGTAGTAGCTATTGAAAAGGGAACCTTTGGGTCGTCCTCGAATACGATCGCCAACAATTTCTCTTTCAATTGTCTTTTGCTTTTTTTCTGAGACTGTCTCTGTCTATCTTTTATTCTCTTAATAATATTTCATCTCTTACTTTTTCTTCTCTTCCACGAAGAGTCTGACGAGTTTTAAAAATGAATTAGAGAACAGCAACACAACTTGAAGAAAAAACGTCGGGAAGTTAATGAAAAATGAATTAACTTAAATCAGAAATTAGCGATATTCGACGTGCATACGATAAGTTTCCAGACTTTTTTCGTATGGGCATTTAAAATCGTCGTAGACTCTTGAACATTCAGTATGTTATTGCTATACATTTTATGAGATGACTGACCAATTTCTATGATTTCAGGTTACAATGAACAGCTACAGCAGGAACTGGAATACACCCTACTAAAGCCTGATTGTTACAGCTGATGAAGTTCAAAAATGCAATCTGACACTTTAGAAGAACGATATGCAATAAAATTCTGTTTTAAACTTGGATAAAATGCCACAAAAACGTATGGAATGCTTCAGACTGCTTTTGGACACTCTTGCATGAATTGAGCATCAGTTTTTGAGTGGCATAAGAGATTCAAGGAGGGCAAGGAGTCTGAGAGAGATGATGAGAGGTGTGGGAGGAGTAAGGAAGTCAATACACCAAAGTTGATTGGCCAAAGGGTTAGGGCTAAGCTTAGGGTTACTATGTTGAGGTTTTAAGGGAGTTCAGGAAGAGATTCCCTCGGAAGAGGCCAGCACTCTTCAAATCGGGTCAGTGGCATTTCCACCAGGTCAATGCACTAGTCCACAACTCCATCCTTGTCACAGACTATTCGACCAAGATGGGCATCAAGACAGTTCCTCAGCCTCCCAAAGTCTAGACTTTGTTCCTTGGGACTTTTGGTTATTCCCTAAGCTCAGAGGCTGTCGTTATGAGACAATTGAGGAGATGAAAGAGGTTGTGACGAACGTCATTGATACGCTCTCACAAGAGGACTTCCATGGGGCCTTCCAGAAGTTGTTGGAACGGTACAACAAGTGCATTGCATCCAGAGGGAAATACTTTGAAGGGGACTAGAGTTTCATTTGTATACTATCAATAAAAGTGCCCATACGAAAAAAGTCTGGAAAAATATCGTATGCATGTCGTTTATAATATTATCAGGAAACTATGATGGAAGAGAAACATAACAATTTTCTGAGCGTTGTGTGAACCAATAATGAAAATTACCGAGGCATTAAAAGAGGGATTACTTTTACACAAAAAAATATCATGATATCATGAGCGATTAAAATTTTCTTTCTATTTGTTTAATTTGTTTATTCGGTTCATCTGTTTTCTTATATTGCATTGAGAGGTGCTCATAGCGTAACGGTTATCGTCGTAGGAAGTGGACCCGGTGACCTGAGTTCAAACCCCGGGAGAGGCTGTTTGCATTTCATATCGAGTTAATATCTTGAAAAAGGTGTTAATCCAACTATTCTCCTTTCCAGCAATGGGTAAATAGGATCTTTAACCTTGGTACAGCAACAAGCCAAATAGGAAAACACTGAATTCAAAATCAGTTGGAGGCTGGGAGAGAGGAAGGCTCTAGGAATAGCACCCCACGGTACCAGTGAGAGAGAGAGATTTTAAACGATTTTTTAAAATAAGAATACTGGATTTGAAAATCTCTCTTTTTTATAATAGCTTATGAGATGTCTTGAAAAAAAAAAGAAGAAAAACTATTTTAAAAAGAAAAAAAAGAAAATTAATTAAGATTTAATCCCTGAATTTTTAATTCGTATTCATCGTAACAGATTTTCAATGAATGAAATTAGAATATCATGAACAAGAAATCCCATGTTGTCCGTAGAAATACAAATCTTCACTTGTTCAATCAGGTTTAGTATTACCAGACATTTGTGGACATAAAGTTATTACGTAACCAGTATATAAGAGACAGAATTTTTTTTAATGGCAAGCCAACCTAATTGGGTCATTTAATACCAAATCCACCCTTCTAGAAGACCAGCAGTAGTAATATTTAACCCATATCTAGTAAGGTAAAGGTGTTCATACCTATCCTAAGGGTATTTGCTCGAAAGTGAACGTAATAGCGTAACTTGAGATGGAACTTATTTACTAGGATTCCGCAGTCCAGCGCTAACCATTACACCACGAGGGCACCCACCCGAGAACGTGAGTGAGAGATGATTGAAGAAATGTAAAAGAATATCATCATCATCATCATCATCATGTCGCGCTGGTAGCACGGATATCCCTGACCCTCTCTCGCCACTCCTCCCAATCGTTCATCGCCCTAGGCAGGTCTTCAGGACAACATCCCTTTTCCTCACATAGCTGCTGAATGTATGTTCGTGCTGGTCGTCCAGCTTTTGCACGGCCATGTGTGGGAGTCCACAAGAGTACATCTCTTATGAGTTCGTCCCTGCATGTAAAAAAGTAAGTAAAGTTGGCGACCATAGTCGAGGGTGACCCGAAGGCACCCTTTTCGATAGCTACTACACCAAGGTGTAGGGGAGGGCGCTACTCCTTCCCTCGATTGCTCCACTTTACCCTTGATCCGTACCTTATAATGCTGAGTGTTAAGCAAGGAGGCATCAAGTACCATTTTTGAGTCTTTGGTATGACTCGACCTGGGATTGAACCCAGGTCTCCCGGGCCATTGGCGAACACTCTAACCGCTAGGCCAATGTCCGGTCCCTGCATGTAGCTACATTTTATTGCTCATAAATACAACATTAAACATATCGTATTGATATCAAACACTTGTTGGTTGTTTCCACTTAAACCTTGAAATTTTATCGTATTCCGTTGGTATAAATCAAACGATTATAAAAAGAATTAGTCTGAAAAGCCTGACATTTGGAAAAAATATCCGATTAAAATCCACGAGATGTCAACTTCTATTCTTCTTGATAATTAAATGTAGGTCTAGTCTTCTGGTCGGGATTGAATGATACTTTTTCATGGTTTGTACATATCCCATTTGTTGGTATAGTGAAATTTTAATCTCTTGCACAATTCCCTGTGGATCACCTTTCCCACCCAATCATTCCACCTTTTGTATTCTTTTCGTACTGGTTTGCGACAATCACTTATGTGATTCACCGTTTCATTTCTATCATTATATATATATATATATATGAGACGGAATTTAATACAGTAAATCCGGAGTTGGGAACAATTCTTAGAAGGACAATCAAAATATTAAAAGATAGAATATTAAATTTAAGTAATCACGTTCAAGAGCTTAATGCAAATAAAATCTACCGGCCAAATTATTTAAAAAATCAACAACTATCGGTCACATTAAGATAATAAATTTATTTCCATCCTGTTACAAAGCATTGATATAAATCAACATCTATATATATATATATATATATATATATTGAACCCAGGTCGAGTCATACCAAAGACTCAATAAATGGTACTTGCTGCTACCTTGCTTAACGCTCACCATTATAAGGCATGAATTCAAGGCTAAAGTGGAGCAATCTAGAGAAAAGAGTAGTGCCCTCCCCTACACCTCGGTGTGGTAGATATTGAAAAGGGAGCCTTCTCGTCGCCCTCGACCATGGTCGCCAATTTTACTTATTATATATATATATATATAAAGGCTCTATGAAAAGTGTATATATATTGTTTTAGTTTATCGTTTCCTGAAACCTTGTACATTTTAAGCCTTCTGTATATTTTCTTATTATAGTAGTGATTGTAAGTTTCCCTGAAAGATGCCTCTGTACATTTATACCTCTGCTCGTGTTCTTATTCCTGCTGTTTGTTCCCCTTTCCAGTATTTGATTGCTCTGGTGATGAGGTTTATAATTTGTTCCTAATAACTTGAACATTACTGATTCATTTATTCAAGAGAGAGTGTCAAAAGTTTTACAATATTTGCATATGTGCTAGTTACCTGAATAAACTCCTGGAACATGAGCGAATCGAGCTGATGTCACACCCAGCTTATAGCCCAGACCCACCTACCTCGGATTATTACTTCTCTGATCCAGGGCACCTCGGGTGGTGTAATGGTTAGCAAGCTAGACTAGCAAACCTTCACGAGTGAGTTCGAGTCCCATTGGTTGCCCCATTCATACGTCCTTGTGCCACATTTGAGCAAAATGTTCAGTAAATTACTACTTCTCAGATTCATGGCTCATTTCCTGCATTCATCACGTTTCAACAACAAAGAAGAGATGAAGAAGTTCTTCGCCTCGAAGAACCAGAACTGGTATCACTGTGGCATCAAAGAACTGACAGAAAAATGGTACACGATGGCCACTACTTTGAATGCTTTTGTTGAAACTTTTAGCAATAAAGTAAATAAGTCGCGAAAATATTGCAAAACCTTTGAGTCTCTCGATTATTATTATCATTCAATTTTCAGTTTTACTTTCAGTTTCTTACAATCCTGCACTGATTCTTTACCTAAGACCTAGCGCGAGGGAAAGAAATGTTTATATGTATTCTATGCATTTATGTATTTAGCCGTCTCTTTCGGTTGTTACTTTCCTATTCCTTTAGAGAGTACTCTCCCAAAGCGATAAGCTGTTCCGAAAAGTGCAATTTTTTTTTTTAATATAGGCTGGAACGGGCAGGTAACTTCTTTATGTTTTTGTCTAACCATTTCTTGATCATACCCAGTGCTCCCACAATTACTGGCCCAGTGGTAATTTTATGTTGCCATATTTTCTCAATTTCTATTAACAAGGCTTAGTATTTACTTATCTTGTTATGTTCTTTGAAATAGGCTTATTGGCCTAGTGGGTAGAGTAATCACCAATGGCCCGGGAGACCTGGGTTCAATCCCAGGTCGAGTCATACCAAAGACTTAAAAAATGATACTTGATACCTAATTACTTAACACTCAGTAATATAAGGTACGTATCAAGGGTAAAGTAGAGCAATCAAGGGAAAGGAGTAGCGCCCACCCCTACACCTAGGTGTAGTAGCTATTGAATAGAGAGCCTTCTGGTCGCCCTTGACTACGGTTGCCAACATTACTTTACTATTATATTCAATGGAGGTGCCCGTGATGTAATGGTTATTGTCGTAGGAAATGCACACGGCGACACGAGTTCAAATCCTGGACGAGACTGATTGCATTTCACATAGCACTAATACCCTTGGGAAAGCTATGAATCCAATTATTCTCCCTCCAGCTATGTGTAAATAGTAGGACAGACTGAGTTCTTCAGCCTTGGTTAGGCAACTAGTCTAGGAGAAGGAAAACTCTGAATTAAAACCTGTTAAACTCCGCATAAAAATTGACCTTGTGTCATATCCTACCCGAGCGTAGAGGTTCGTGAATAGGATTATATTCTTTGGCTGATATTTTATTATTTCTTGACACTGATATATCAATTCGAAGGCATGTTTTTCGTTTATCGTCCTTAATCATAATATCTGGTGTATTGGTGTTTATTTTTCTATCATGTTGAATAGCAAAGTCGAAGAGAATAGTAGCTCATCAGGCTTCTTCTATGGTTCTGGTTAGTGTAACACTATTTCTGATAATCCAATATTCCATAGTACTTACATATTTTCCTATGAATATAAGTAAGTTAAGTTGGCGACCTTAGTCGAGGGTGAACGGAAGACTCTCTTTATAATAATTACTACACCGAGGTGTATAGGTGGGTGCTACTTCTTCCATGGACTGCTCCACATTACCCTTGATCCTTACCTTATAATGCTGAGTGTTAAGCAAGACGACATCAAGTACCAGTCTTTGGTATGACTCGACCTGGGATTGAACCCCGGTCTTCCGGAATATTGGTAAACACTATTCATTAGGCCAATGCTCTGGTACCAATGAATATAATGTCCTATCTTATCATGCCTTTCTTTATTATTATTATTATTATTATTATTATTATTATTATTATTATTATTATTATTATCCCTTGCGAGTTTTTCATACCAACGTTAGCTGAGGGTCTTTCATTGGAGTCTGAGTGACTGCAAGTCTCCCCAAGCCTTCAGAACTCTTTTCAGTATTCTGGCTGATTTTATCAATGCTGTTGTTTGGATAGTCTCGATTCGTCCTATGATTTCCAGCTCTTCCAGTCCCTTTACTAACTCTGTGGGAAACGTTCCGAGTGCACCAATTGCAACTGGTATCACTGTCACCTTCGTGTTCCATAGTTGTTTTTTTTTGGGGGGGGTTGTTTTTTGTAAGTACTTTTTTCTTTTTACTTTTTGTTTTTTTTGGTTTTCACACTGTCGTTCACCGGAACGGCAAAGTCCACAATTCGACAAGTTCCCCTTTTCTTGTTAACTATCACTAAGTCTGGTCATCTGGCCAGGAATTGGTGATCCGTTTTTACCTCAAAATCCTATAGAATTTTGTGTGTTTCATTCTCTTGGACGGATTCTGATTTGTGCATATACCGTTTGATAGTATGGCAGGGTATGCCACAAGGTCAATTTTTAAGCGGAGTTTAACAGGTTTGAATTCAAAGTTTTCCTTCTCCTAGACTAGTTTCCTAACCAAGGCTGAAGAACACAGTTTGTCCTACTATTTACCCATAGCTGGAGGGAGAATAATTGGATTCATACATTTCCCAAGGGTATTAGTGCTATGTGAAATGCAATCAGTCTCGTCCAGGATTTGAACTCGTGTCGCCGTGTCCATTTCCTACGACGATAACCATTACACCATGCGCACCTCCCCGAATTTATTATTACTATCATTATTGTTGTTGTTGTTGTTGTTGTTAAATAGTAATTGTTACTTGAAACTGTGTCTTAAGTACTAGGAAGTGTGTAACTTTTGCACATTCTTCGAGTATTATATAAGAGCGTCTTCTTTTGGACTTTTAGACTCAAACTGGATGGAAACATGGGTAATTTTATATTTGTTTGTGGGTAAAAGTTTAGTGGACATGACAGCTACAGCTTGTCGGAAATAGTCATTAAAGACGTTTAAAACATCTAATAAAACTAATGATAAGAACGGTCTTTACTTAGTCTTTCTATTTCTTTTTCTTCTTTACAGTAACCTTTAGGGACTTTTGGTTGGGTCTTTTAAAATCCCTTGTTAAAACTAAGGTTCGTAGATTTCAAGGTATTTGATTCCTTTTCACTGCGGAATGATGAAGCAAATACAACAAGCAACAAGTCTCCCCAAAGAAACTGTTACTGCAACATGATGCATTACAAAGCCACAAAAGCAATGCTTCACTCAACCGATGATGACATCGTTTTCTTCAGCAGTCTCTGGAGTCTTGCTATGAGATTCATTAGAAACTAGTCTGTTTACATTCTGCATAGATTACGTCCCGTAAACTTCAATAGATCCAATAAAAGAAAATAGTTTCTAATTAAAAAAAAAAAGAAGACCAGAAACAGATGATATTCCGCTGAAACTATAACAGATATATACTATGCAGATGATCTAACGCTTCTCGCAAATAGACTTTCCAAAGCTGAATCTTTGTCCAGGTGTACTAATACGTTAAATTTCGTACTAATACCATCGGGAAAGGTATAATTGCCCTTATCCTCCCTTCCAGCAATGTGTTGAATCGCGCCACAACTGTTATTCTGTAATAATGGATTTGGCATTAAATTACCCACGAAGGTTGACATGCCATTGAACAAATAGATCAAATCAAAGTGAATCCTTGCTCCTGAAGCAAATAGCAAGAGGTATTGATCTCTACAGGAACGCTGATGAAAAGGAGTTTATGTGTTTTAAACAAGATAGGACCGTCTACAATTAAAGAGCCAAGCATCTGAAATTAACAGACCGATTCATATACCAAGGTATGAATGTAACACCACGTCGAAAGTTGTCCCACGCACAATAGAAAAACGACTCTGTTGTTTCATGAAACGGAAGTTTATGGCTACCAACACTTTTTCATAGTAGCTGAGAAAAGAGGGAAATGAAAACTAAGTAATGCGTCAACTCATTTAGATGGACGGTGTAAAGAGTGGGAGACGAAGCAGACAACTACAGACTTAGACATTTCTTCTTCACCGACCGTGTCCCATCCCAACGGAGTCTCTTCGTTCTATCTCCAAGTGACTACCCGTTTCAAGTGCGGCTTGACTGACTTCTGACTTTTCCAACTCACCCACTCTAACTGAATGTGATTTTTTGAAATCTTCTTATATATTTTCTTCGGATTATTCTTTCTACTAATCCCTTAATCACACCTCATTGCTAAAACATTTTAGTGACATGTCATAGCTAAAATATCAGCTGATATGTATCTAACTGTTTATTTTGAATATTTCGCTTACAGCTAATTTCAAAACAAACCTGTCACGGTTTATTTTGACAAGAACTGACACGCGTATGTGGAAAAAAAGTTTTACTCGCTTTGACTTTTCCAAGTCAAAAACCCGCAACTACGAACTCAAAGTTTTTAGTAAGCACATCCATTTATCACTAAAAACTAAAATAAACAATGGCCCAGTCGGCTGCGGCAGTAGACTACTCCGACTACATCTCAGCAGAGGGGTAAAACTCCCCTAATGAATGTCCTGATATAGCACTAAAAATTTTGATGGTGAGGCTTCTGTAATGCAGGAGCTTTGGGGAATGCGGAGTACCCCTTTATTGTCATCGTTCTTAGGTTCACTCTTGTCCGGAGCGTTAGCACCTGATAGAGTCCTATCTATGAGTCAAATACAGCTGTTTGACATTTAAACTGTACTTATGCTTAACTGAATTGTTAGAAATCGAACTGTTTGGTCATTTAAGTGTGTGTAAACAAATGACTGATCTTTAATTGAATTGTTCGTGATACATGGCAATATTTGAAAAACTAAACTGTGTACAAACAAATCATTAAAGTAAATGGAATTATTCGTATTTAATAGAAATAAGTGAAGACATTTAACTGTCTGAAAAAATGATCTCAGGCTCGTTTAGAAATATTATCTACAAAATATGTTTAGAAATTATATAATATATATATTTATAAAAAGGATTCATTGCCCACTCAGCTAGGGCTGTAGAATACACTGACTGCACCTCTGCAGAGGGGTAAGACACCCCCTAACGAGTGTCCTGGATATGACACTAAACAATCTGATGGTGAGGTTCCAGCAGTGCTGGAGCTTTCGGGAATGCGAGTACCCCTTCATTGCCATTGCTCCCAGGTCCACTCTGGTCCGGAGTGGTAGCACCTGATAGGGTCATATCAATAGGTTAAATAGAACTAACAGCATACTTATGCTAAAATGAATTGAGTAAACTGAATAGCTTAAAATAGAAACGTTTTTGACAATTAAACCGTACTTACACTTAAGCTGCGTGCTTATACTTAACTGAATTATTTCAAATAGAACTGTTTTTCGACATTAAAACTGTATTTACACTTAACTGAATTATTTCATATAACTACTTAAGTGGTTTGAAATGGAAATGTTTTTGACAATTAAACTGTGTACTTATGCTAAACTGAACTGTTTTCAATAGAACAGATTATTTACATAAAAATGGATTTGGCGTTAAATAACCTACAAAGGTTGATATGCCATACAAACAAACCAAACAAACAAACAAACAAAAAGGATTCAGTATTAAATAATCTACAATAGTTGATATGCCATTAAATCCAATCAAACCAAGTCATATATAATATAGATGTATAAATGGGATTTGGCATTAAATAACCTACAATGGTTGATATGCCATAAAACCAAAGCAAATCAAACCGTACCAAATAATTAATGAAAATCCCTAATTATTTTACATATATATATATCTTACCCACTGAAACCGGTGTTAACATAAGAATTGGGAAGGCATAGACTGCAATAAACAGGTTGTCAATCAAATGGAAATCTAGTCTTTCAAATAAAATAAAACCAAAATTCTTCAAAGCTATGGCCGTCAGTACTTCTGCATTAATTCACCATCTCAACTCAAAAGAAAGGCTGGGAAAAAAAGTTAGAGGAAAACTACACAAAAATATTACACGCTGCTTTGAATAAATCCGAGAAGCAGCACCCTACAAAATATCCGGTATATGGCCATTTATCTCCCATCTCGCAAGACGAATAAGACACACTGGACATTGCTGGAGAAATAAGGACAAACTCATAAACGACGTTTTCCTATGAACTCTTAAACATGGACACACTAGTGTTGGCCGACTGGCAGTAACCTATATACGTCAGCTCAATACGGACATAGGGTGCAGTCTAGAGAACCTGCCAGAAGTGATAGACAATGGGACTGATAGAGAGAGAGAGAGAGATAGAGACAGAGAGACAGAGAGAGTCAAGTGACTCCATGTTACCTTGATGATGATAGTTACACAAAACTATATAAGTATTAGAGAGAAATTAAGTTTTGATTAGAACTAAAATTATCATTATCACTATTATTATTGCCACTGGAGTTTGAGGAACAAGTCTCCTCAAGTCTCCTGAACTCTTCTCAGTATTATGGCCGATCTCAACTGTGCTATAGTTTGGATGGTTTCCACTCGTCCTCTTATTTCCAAGTTCTCTCGTCCTTTTAACAATCCTTCGGTGACTGTGCCAAGAGTACCAGTTACAATTGGTGTCACCGTCACTAACATGTTCCACAGCTTTTTCAATTCTTTGTCAAGCTCGAGGTACCTATCTCTCTTTTTGCTTTCTTTCAATTTTACTCTGTGGTCAGCTGGGACAATAAAGTCCACAATTCGGCAATTTCTCTCGTTTGCTTTTTTTAGGAGGTGGGATTGTTATGGGGTCAGGTCGTCTGACCGAGATTAGGTGATCCGTTTATAACTCAAAATCCTAGAGGAGTTTGTGCTTCTCATTCTCCAAGACAGATTCTGGATTGTGCTTATATCATTTGTTCATAAGGTGCCCGTGGTGTAATGGTTATCGTCGCAGGAATTGGACACGGCGAAACGAGTTCAAATCCTGGACGAGATTGATTGCATTTCACATAGCAGTAATACCCTTGGGAAAGGTATGAATCCAATTATTCTCCCTCCAGCTATGGGTAAATAGTAGGGAAGACTAGGTTCTTCAGCCTTGGTGAGGCAACTAGTCTAGGAGAAGGAAAACTTTGAATTCAAACCTGTTAAACTCCGCTTAAAAAATTGACCTTGTGTCATATCCTGCCCTAACGGAGGGGTTGGGTAAATATGATAAGGTCAAATTTAAGCTTCTTGCTCAATTCCTAGTAAATCACCTTGCTCACTCAAACATGTCTTGTTTATATTCTTTCTGAGCTAATTTGCTGCTTTCGCTTATTTTGTAATTGATCATTTCGTCTCTATCAACACAGCTGTTTTATTGCGTCTTATCTCATCTTGCTTTATTGCTTTATTATTTTTTCTCCTTTAGAGTTTCTCACATCAGCGTTAGCTAATGGTCTTTCACTGGGGTTTGAGTGACAGCAAGCCTCCTCAAGTCTCCAGGACTCTTCTCAGTATTTTGGCCGTTATCAATAATGTTGTTGTTTGGATGGTTTCCATTCGTCCGCCAACTTCCAAGTCCTCCAATCCCTTTGATAATTCTTTAGTTACTGTACCAAAAATATTAATCACAATTGGTATAATTGTCATCTTCATGTTCCAGTTTTTTCAATTCTTTGTCAAGGTCGCAGTATTTATCCTTCTTTTCACATTCTTTCTGTTTTATTCTGTGGTCAACCGGGACAGCAAAGTCAACAACTTTGCTAATCCTCTTTTATTATCCTTATTATTATTATTATTATTATTATTATTATTATTATTATTATTATTATTATTATTATTTACTCCTTTAGAGTTTTTTTTACATCAGTGTTAGCTGATGGTTTTTCACTGGAGTTTGAGTGACAGCAAGTCTTCTCAAGTCTCCAGGACTCGTCTCAGGATTCTGGCCGTTCTTAGCAATGCTGTCATTTGGATAGTCTCTACCCGTCCGCCAACTTCCAAGTCTTCCAGGTTTTTTAATAATTCTTTAGTTATTGTGTCTAAAGCACCGATCACAATTGGTATAATCGTCACTTTCATGTTCCGCAGCTTTTTTCAATTCTCTAGCAAGGTAGAGGTATTTATCCTTCTTTTCACATTCCTTCAGATTCTCTTCTTTTTATTGATTATTATAAGGTCTGGTCTTCTGGCCGAGATTATGTGATCCGTTTGTATGTTAAAGTCCCATAGAAGTTTATGTGTGTTATTTTCTGGGACAGGTACTGGGTTGTGCATATACCATTTGTTTGTATGGTCGAATCGAAATTTCCTCACATTTCCCGGATGGACCACCTTGCCGACCAAGTCGTCTCTCGCCTTATACTCCTTCTGTGCTAATTTGCTGCATTCGCTTATTATATGATTGATCATTTCGTCTCTGTCACCGCATAGCCTACATTTGCTATTTTGTTGCGTCTTATCTATTCCCGCTTTATTATTTACTCATTTAGAGTTTTTCACATCAGTGTTAGCTGATGGTTTTACACTGGAGTTTGAGTGACAGCAAGTCTCCTCAAGTCTCCAGGACTCGTCTTAGGATTCTGGCCGTTCTTAGCAATGCTGTCGTTTGGATAGTCTCTACCCGTCCGCCAACTTCCAAGTCTTCCAGGCCTTTTAATAATCCTTTATTATTATTATTATTATTATTATTATTATTATTATTATTATTATTAAATAGGGATATGAATGTTTGAAAAAAAAGGGTCTCCGAAATAAATAAATAGAACATTAAAGATGTCATATTGAACTTTAATTATTGTTGGTTATTTCTAAGTAAACCTCTAAGATTATGTTCGTATAAATAAGACAATTATGTATCAGTAGGGAATACACTAAAAAGCCAACCAATCGGGAAAATATCTAACTACTTTCAGGACAAATTCGCAGCTTTTAATTCTCAGCTCACAACAATCAGCAATTTATGTCTGGCAATCCTGAACAGACGAGAGTTTTGGCAGATATCTAAACAGTAACCTCACATCAAGCAAGAACCTGACAACTTAAGTCGAAAATTGGAGATCGTATTTAAAGTATAACAATAACATTAGAATGTATTCTACTTATACATTAATAGATAGTGTACACTTGAAACTGGAGAAGATAAAGTTCAGATATCTGCTCATAAGATCTCTTCTTTGATGTGAAATATAGGATTTGAGAATGTTTGTGGATGACGGATTATTGCTTGAAATTGTTTAGTCAATCGCTCTGAGTTCAAGTGAGTTCTTAGAATTTAATAAGTTTTGCTGGTCTGGCATACAGGTTGCTTACAATACCTGTTGTGAATAAGTGGTCACCCAGAGTTCAAGTTAGTTCTTGGTTGCTTGGCGAAAAACTGTTTTGTCTCTTGGCACATTAGATCCAAATCTTTTATCTGCCCTGTTAGTGGTACCTAGGGTATATCATTAAAAGTCATCAGGTGGTGACGTTCCAGTTCTGGAGCTATGGTGGTCGTGAAGTCATCTCTTCAATGCTATTCCTCCAACTTCCACTCTGAATCGTTCAAACAAATTTGTTAGAGATAATTCTTTTAAAATGATTTAGTACTATATTTGATTTTAAGATATTGGTATTGAAACTGTGTGTTTACCAATTCAAATGAGTTTTCCCCACCTGCCTTAACGTAGTTTTTTCACTGAAGTCTGGGTTACAGCAAGTCTTTTCCGGTTTCCAGGACTCTGCTCAGTATTTTAGCTGATCTCAACAGCGCTGTGGTCTGGATGGGATCGATTTTTACCTCTGATTTCTGGTTCCTCTTGTGTCTTTTCCCGGTCTTTATTGACCGTTTCAAGGATACTGATAACTATTGGTATTACCGTTACTTTAACTGCTCGCGAATTATTAGTATTAGATGAGAATACAAGAAACCATATAACTGTGTACAAATTATTTATATAAAAAAATCACTTGATATCATATAACTGTGTGCAAACAAATATAAATAGAAACGTACATGGGGAAAAGTCCCCGTGGTGTAATGGTTAAAGCGTTTGACTGCAGAATAGTAGTACGCGAGTTCGAACTCCAGTCACGTTATTATGTTCACTTTTGGACAAATACACTTGGGAACGGTAGGAAACCCGTTATCTATGGGTTAAATAGTACCACTACTGTCCTTCTCAAAAGATGAATTTGGCATTAAATAACCCGAGAAGATTGATATGCCATGAAATAACAAACAAACAAACGTACAACGTGGACGGAAATAAGGAAATAAAATCCAACGGTATAAAGAAAAGTAGAAAAAACAAATTAATTCAAAATTTGATTAATTTATTATGAGAGTCGACATTGAACGTTTTAATTATATTAACCTTCTTCAGGGCTTTAAATTCATGAAAAGTGTTGTTGAAATATCTGAAGAAAAGAAAATATGTTTATAAAAAAGAAAGATTTATAACGATATATTCAGCGTTCTAAGTTTTGAAAATATTATAACATTGTTGTCACGTGGAATGATATTTGAAATTTGTTGGCTTTCTAAAAGAATATAACAGTATGTTTCATTTTTTAATCAAAAATTGGCCTAGTGGGTAGAGTGTTCGCCAATGGCTCGGGACACCTGGGTTCAATCGAGTCATACCAAAGACTTAAAAAATGGTGCTTGATAACTCCTTGCTTAACACTCAGCACACAGGTACGTATCAAGGGTAAATTGGAGCAATCCAGGAAAAGGAGTAGCGCCCTCCCCTACACCTCGGTGTAGTAGCTATTGAAAAGGGAGCTTTCGGGTCGCCCTTGACTACGGTCGCCAAATTTACTTTTTTACTTTTTATCATCTTCCGTGATATCCCTTTAATGTCGACTCTCTTAATAAATTCATCAAATTTTGAATTTCTTTTCCTACTTTTTTCTACAAACGTAAAATATGTGCTATTCCATAACTTCTTGGCATAAAATAACCCGAGACGAGTTGACCTGACCTTAAAATCAATCAACCAAATACTGCTTCTGCTCGTTCCGCTATATTCCAGTAGTTTCAAACCAAGGGATTGAACCCACAAATATCTCTAAGACTACATCACAAAAGCTACTCCTCTATACGCTAGGCAAGTGTTTCCATTTTTTTTTTTTTTTTGTGCTGAGTGCATCTCTGAAGCAAGAAAAATATTTAGGCGCATTTTGTAAATTAGATTTTAAAAAATGTATCTTTAAATCGGCGTACATTCGAGCTTATGAAAATAATTTCAACTCCAAAACTTTATTAATAATTACTTATTTATCCTGTAAATTTAGGAGAGTTATCAATGAAAAAATGGTGTTGATGTTTCTTAGAGATGTTTTCTGTGTTAGGAACTGCATGAGATAATAAGACTTTCATTTTATTCTCAATGCACAAATCTCTCTCTCTCTCTCTCTCTCTCTCTCTCTCTCTCTCTCTCTGTAAGAAATGAAAACCCCAATTCGAATAAACATTACTTTAGTTTACTAAATGAAGAATACTTATCAATGAGAAACATGAGGTTGATGTTACTTAATGAGGTTTTCAGTGTTAAGACGCACATGAAACGAACAGTCCCATTTCCTGCTCAGTGTACAGAAGTCTTTCTATTCATTGCATGCGAAAGAGCGTCCCAGTTTGCTTAACTATTACTTTCATTTCCTTAGCATAATGGTTCTCGTTACAGGAAATGGAAACGGCGAAACGAGTTCAAATCGAGGACGATGCCGCTTTCGTTTCATTTCACCTTAATGACCTTGGGAAAGGCATGAAACTATCCGTTTGTCATCAAGCTGTGCGTAAGCAGTAGGTCAGACTGAATTCTTTATCCTGATTTATCTCTTAATCATTTGTTTGCACACAATATTTTATTTGCCTGGTCGGCTAACTAAACGGCTGAAGAAGAAGCTTGACGGCAATTACACAAGAATGTTGCGAGCAATATTGAACAAGTCCTGGCGGCAACACCCCACAAGGCACCAACTTTACGGCCACCAGCCTCCTATCACGAAAACTAAGTTAGACGAACCAGACATGCAGGACACTGCTGGAGAAGCAGGGACGAGCTCATAAGTGATGTACTCCTATGGACCCCCACATATAGCCGAGCAAAATCAGGACGACCAGCTCGAACATACATAGAGCAGCTATATGAGGATACGGGATGTAGCCCTGAAGACCTGCCAGAGGTGATAAACGATAGGGATAAGTGGCGAGAAAGGGTCAGGGATATCCGTGCTAGCGACATGATGATGATGATGATGATGATGATGACATCTCTGCACAGGGATAAGACTTCCCCGACGAGTGTCCTGTTTATGACACTAAACAATATGATGGTGAGGCTCCAGTAATGCTGGAGCTTTGAGGAATGTGGAGTACCTCTTCATTGCAATCGCTCCCAGATCCACTCTGGCCCGGTGTGGTAGAACCAGATAGGGTCTTACCTATGGGTCAAATAGAACTATAGTGTACTTACTCTAAACTGAATTGTTTGAAATAGAACTGTTTTTAATATTTAAACTGTGTACTAATGCAAAACCTAATTGTTTGAAATAGAATTGTTTTTGACATTGAAACTGTGTACTCATGCTAAACTGAATTGTTTAAAATAAAACTGTTTTTGAAATTGAAACTGTGTGCAAATGCTAAACTGAATTGTTTGAAATAGAACTGTTTTTTAACATTAAAACTGTACTTATGCTAAAGGGAATTGTTTGAAATAGAACTATTTTGACATTTAGCTGTGTGCAAACAAAGAACTATACTCATAATAAACTGAATTATTTGAAATAGAACTGCTTATGTATAAAAATGGATTTGGCATTAAATAACATTCAATGGTTGATGTGCCATAAAATCAAACCAAACCAAACCTAAAGGGTACTACCAATCCTGATCAGTGTGGACCTAACAGTATTGGTAATGAAATGGTATTCCATATTCT
The DNA here is from genome assembly GCA_963585895.1 of Sepioteuthis lessoniana. NCBI lineage: Eukaryota > Metazoa > Mollusca > Cephalopoda > Myopsida > Loliginidae > Sepioteuthis > Sepioteuthis lessoniana. The sequence goes on along the minus strand of OY757917.1, from coordinate 17,876,078 downwards.
CCAAATCTCCAGGACTGGAGCCTCACCCTTTTGTGTCATATCCGGGTTTTACTCCTCTGCAGAGGCGTGGTTTCAAGTATTGTTATCTAACGCTATTAATTCTATTTAATTTGAATCATTCATTTCCAGACAGTTTAGATGATTTCATGTATTGCTATTTCAGTTCAATTGATCCTCAACTACTAGCCTTCTAGCTCCTTTCAGATAAAATGGAGTTGGATTCTTGTTTACCTTCATTGCCATCGCTCCTTGGTCCACTCTGGTCAGGAGTGGTAGCACCTAATAGGGTTCTGTCTTTGGACCAAATAAAACTAAACTGTAATTACACTAAACTGAATCGTTTGAAATTAACTGTTTTTACATTTAACTGTGTTTAAATGATATACTTATGCCGAAATGAATTGTTCTATATAGATCTGTTTTTACATTTAACTGTGTGTAAACCAAAAACTGTACTTATACTAAACTAAATTGTTTGGAACTTCTATCCAAATTATTTAATTCGGTATTAAATGACCCCAAAAAGGGTCGATACGCCGTAAAACAAAACAAACAATAATTTATACATAATTATATGATTTAACGTAACTATTCCTATTGAAACGGAAGGAAACTCTAAAAGTCTGTTCAAAAATTGACTTTGTGTCAAATCCTGGTGGAGGGGTTGGGTAAATAAATACTTTAATTCTATTAATTAAGGATTGTTATTGATGGGTAAGTAAGTAAAGTTGGCGACCTTAGTCAAGGGTGACCCGAAGGCTCCCTACCATTGGCCTAATGAGTAGAGTGATCGCCAATGGTTCGGGAGACCAGGGTTCACATTCAGGTCGAGTCATACCAAAGACTCAAAAAATGGTACTTGGTGCCGCCTTGCTTAACACTCAGCATTATAAGGTACGGATCGAGGTTAAAGTGGAGCAATCCAGGGAAGGAGTAGCGCCCTCCGCTACATCTCTGTGTAGTAGCTATTGAAAAGGGAGCCTTCGGGTCATCCTCGACTCGGGTCGCTAACTTTTATTGATGGGTATTTTTATACTTGGACGCAGATTAGACAAAGTTTTCTTTTCTTTTCCGTTCACAGGGGTCATTCTTTTTGTTTTCAATGTCTGTCAGAAAAGAAATTCCCAACACGGACTTGAAGTTTGGTTCATTTAAAAGCATATCAATCCCTCATGGGTTATTTAATGTCAATATTTGATTCATTTGCTTGAAATAGTTTTTAATCGTATTACTTGTGAATGATTTTTTTATATAATCATTCTCATTTGTATCATATATGATATCAAGTATTCATCTGTAATAAAATACTTTGCTCACAGTTGTATGGTTTCAAGTATTCATACCAATACTATTGATTATATGGTTTCAAGTAATCATTTCTATTTAATAATAGTCATTTGTTTGCACACAGTTATTTGGTTTCAAGTAACTAATAATGAAGAAAACGCAAGGAGGGAACTACACAAGAATGCTACGAGCTATTTCAAACGAATCCTGGAATAATTTTTTTGTTAGCAGGACGAATCGAGTGAAGGCTTTTGTTTCGTTGTTAGGGAAGAATCTAGTGAATACTTTAGTTTTGTTGGCTGGGACGAATCAATTGAAGGTTTTATTTTTGTTGGCAGGGACGAATCGAGTGAAGACTTTAGTTTCGTTGTTAGGGACGAATCGAGTGAAGGCTTTAGTTTTGTTGGCAGGGACGAATCGATTGAAGGCTTTACTTTTGTTGGCAGGGACGAATTGAGTAAAGACTTTAGTTTTGTTGTTAGGGACGAATCGAGTGAAGACTTTATTTTTATTGGCAGGACGAATCGAGTGAAGATTTTAGTTTATTGTTAGGAACGAATCGAGAGAAGACTTTGAAAAAGTTATTTTCGTCAGCAATCACAGGGCTCAATTTTACCCAGTTCCAGTATAGAACGGAACATTAAAAGTTTCAAGGAAAATTAGTAGCAGACATTATCAAACTAGAGGAGATGAAGCAAAAAAAATCAGAAAAGAGTATTTCAGACGAACTAGAAAGCTTCTTGAAACTAGACTCTACTGCAGAAATCTTTTGAAAGGTATAAATACCTGCGTCGTCCTCCTTGTAAGATATTAAGGACCATTCCTAAAATGATCAAGGGAGGAAGTCAGATAAATAGACTAAAAAACAAGAAAATTAATAACTATGCACAAGGCTTTACATGTTAAAGATGACATAGAAAGACTGTATATGTAAAAAAAAGAAAAAGGAGGAAGAGGATTCGCCAGCATTGGGGATTGCGTTGATGCATCTACACAAGGACCCGAGAAATACAATACGAGAAGCAAAGAAAGATTAATTGCTGCAGACATTAACGGCATTAGCATTAGAAAAACGAGGAAAATAAAACAACTGTAGGGATATTTCAAGCGACAAACTAGCAATATTGCACACGATAATACATGGACATGGCAATAAAAAAGAAATCTAAAGAGAGAAACTGAATCTATACTTATAGTAGCACAAAATAACGCCTTAAAGACCAATTATATTAAACCTAAAATCGATTAGACACAATAGATTAGCAAGTAAGGGCTGTGTGAAGAAAACGATGAAGTGATTAAACACATAATAAACGAATGCAGCAAGCTGGCACAGATTTCAATAGTAGGCATGACTGGTTGGGAAAGGTGATCGACTGGGAAGTGTGCAAGAAAGAAAATGTTTACTATACTACCAAATAGTGTATGCATAAACTAGAATGAAACTTACAAAATTCTCTGGGATTTTGAGATACTCTCAAATCACTTTGCCGCGGTCAGAAGACCGGACTTAGTGCTAATTAACAAGAAAAAAAAAAAGAACTTACCGTCAAGTGGATTTTATCGTACTTGCCTATCACCGTGTGAAAATTTTAAAAAAAGCAAGAAGATAGACAAATACTTGGACCTTACTAGAAAAATAAAAAGCTGTATAACATGAGTGTGACGATCATACTAATTGTAATTGGTGCGCTTGGGACGTTTCCCAACAGATTAGAACAGAGGATGGAAGAGTTGGAAATCGGAGGACGAATCAAGACAATCCCGACTACAGCAGGGTTGAGAGCAGTCCCAATACTGTGAAAAATTCTGAAGACCTGAGGAGACTTGCTGTCACTCAGACTCCAGTATAAGCCCACCAGCTGAAGCAGGCTTAAAAAAAACTCTCAAAATTATAAAAATATTGTATCACCCAATCTCGGATAAAAGACCAGATCTAGTGTTGATTAACAAAAGAATTAAGGGAAGGATTTGGACGTTCTAGCAGACCAGAAAGTGAAAATAAAGAAAGAGAAAAGACAAATACTTGGACCTTGCTGGAGAGCTGAAAAGCTGTGGAACATGAAGGTGAAATTAATACTAATTGTATTTAAGAGACCTAGGAACGTTTTTGAAAAAAGGTAAATGCTGACCAGAGGAAGAATTTATACCATCCAGAACACAGCAATGTTAAAGTCCGTAGGAATAGTCAAAAGAGACCAGGGAAACTTGCTGTAACTCAGGCTTCAGTGGAAAACCTCTTGTTAAAACTGGTGTGTAAAACTTGCATTGATGGAAAATTATCATACAATTATAAAGGCAGTAAGCGAATACTTTAATATTTTATTTTTAGAGAACGGACACTATTTAATGGATCACTTTACCACAGTAGCAGTGTTGTAAACTTTTTTTTAGATTTGTGTCTTTTCGTAAGATGTGTTCAGGGAGTTATGAAAGAAAGAAAGAAGGAAAGAAAGACTAAGAAAGAAAGAAAGAAAGAAAGAAAGAAAGAAAGAAAGAATAAATAAATAAATAAATAAAGACTAAAAATAAATAAATGAATAAAGAAAGAAAGAAAGAAAGAAAGAAAAAAGAAATAAAGAAAGACTAAAGAAAGAAAGAAAGAAAGAAAGAAAGATTTGGAGTACAAAAATAAAAAAAAGAAACAGAAAAAAATCAAAAGAAAGAAAGAAAGAAAGAAAGAAAGAAAAACAAATAAATAAATAAAGACTAAAAAAGAAAGAAACAAAGAATAAAAAATAAATAAATAAAGACTAAAAAAGAAAGAAAGAAAGAAAGAAAGAAAGACAAAAATAAAGAAAGAAAGAAAGAAAGAAAGATAGACTGAAAAATAAGGAAAGAGATAAAGAAAGACTAAAAAGTGAATAAAGTTATAAAGAAAGAAATACTAAGAAGGAAAGAAATAAAGAAATCATAAGGGTGGTCAAAGGAGGAAGAAAAGAATACAATGAGGTTTGTCCTGATCGCCATTTTAAAATCCAGTTGTCGATTTGTTAGTTTTATTCAAGTGAGTTTACTTAAAGGGTTTATGTCATGTGGCATTTGAGGGAGCGGATTTTATGTATAGCCAGAAATTACTTTGCACTACTTACTGTGTTAAAAATAATAAGCAGGAAACCTTCAAGTCGAATCAATTTCTTTTTTAGCTCCTCGAAAGGTTAAATCAACACAGAGAAAGTCCGAGAAATTAAAAAACAAACAGTTTTCAACTAATTTTAAAACGTGTAAATGTCTGAATAAAAAGGCTTTCTTTTGCAGAATGTCAACCTTTTATAAGGTTTCAAGTTACTATTCCTATTTTGTCATTTCTTTGCACACGATTAGATGGTTTTACGTATTTCAAGAAGTAAAATGGTTTTAAGTATTTCCAGCTATTATATGGATTTTAATATTTCAAGTAATTATATGGCTTTTAGTATTTCAAGCAATTATATGGTTTTAAGTATTTCAAGTAATTATATGGCTTTTTAGTATTTCAAGAAATTATATGGTTTTAAGTATTTCAAGCAATTATATGGCTTTTAGTATTTCAAGAAATTATATGGTTTTAAGTATTTCAAGTTATTATATGGCTTTTAGTATTTCAAGTAATTATACAGTTTTAAGTATTTCAAGTATATATATGGCTTTTAGTATTTCAAGTAATTATATGATTTTAAGTATTTCAAGTATATATATGGCTTTTAGTATTTCAAGTAATTATATGGTTTTCAGTAGTTCATGTGTTTTTATGGGTTTTAGTATTTCAAGTAACTATATAGTTTTAAGTATTTCAAAGAAATATATGGATTTTAGTATTTCAATTATTTATGAGGCTTTTAGTATTTCAAGTATTTATATGGCTTTTAGTATTTCAAGTAATTATATGGTTTTAAGTATTTCAAGCAATTATACGGTTTCGCGTATTTCAAGCTATTATTCCTGTTTAATCATTTCTTTGCATACTGTTATATGGTTTCACGTATTTAAAGAAATTACATGGTGTCAAGTAACAATTCATTTTTATTAAAAATCGATTGTAAATAAATACAGCTTCAATTCATAATTCTTAATACAAATAATTTGTAGTTGTCCAAATTTCTGAGACGAAGCTTGATGATCTTTATCATTAAGGATTTTTAGACTATTGTCTTCATCTTTATTGTTATTTCCAAAACGTTTCGGCCGATATGTCCACCGGCGTTCTTCAGGTGTTTATCGAATTCGGAATCCTACTCGGAACTTCGAACTACGTCTTTTATTGAATCCACGGGGTCGCCTGTTCAAAATCCGTTAGCCATAACCGGGTTCAACTGTCAAGTATTTCTGTATTGTTTCTTGCCTGCAGTCAGGATTGAACCAATGCCTGTAACCGTTACGCTATGTGTCCCTAAGCTTCTAAGGAGACAATCATCTGGAGGTTGCAGGTTCAATCCTTTGGTGACTGTTCTAAAATCACAAATTACAATTGGCATCATTGTTACTTTCATGTTCCATCATTTTTTCAGTTCTCTAGTAAGGTCCAGGTACTTATCTTTCTTTTCGCTCGCAATCGTTATTATTATTATTATTATTAAGGGAGAAACTGAAATAAAATCGCTAAGGGGTATGGTCGGACTTAGGTCCGCCATTGTTAATGATCCTAGCTCATATTCTAATAGGATTTATAGCCATTGGCAAAATCAATCAGAAGGTTTTAATAAGAAATGTGTCCGGGTAGTATTGACTCATCTACAATAATTTTGTACTATTACATTGAAAGTACATATCTAGTAACGCAGAAGGACAAAAAAAAAAAAGAAATAATTTTTGTTTTCTTTCATTTTAACTTTCATTAAGATGTTCACAAAAAAAAATAGAACTTTTTACCAAGCTGTTAGCAGTATTCAAATGTTAAAAATTCCAGTTGATCATTGTTTTTATTATAACCGTTCTTCAAATAATTTTGACTCTCTAAAAAAATGTTTTACGACAAGAAGAAGAAGAAGAAGAAGAAGAAGAAGAAGAAGAAGAAGAAGAAGAAGAAGAAGAAGAAGAAGACTGAACTAGTGAAGCGAGACAAAGAAAGAACAATTGGAAACAAATTAACAGAAATTTTAAAAGAAATAGTAAAAAAGAAAGAAATAGTAAAAAAAGAAAGAAAGAGAAAAAGAAGGAAAGAGAAAAAGAAAGAAAGAATAGACAGCAAAAGAATGAGAAAAATTAATAAGAAATTTCAATGAATGAAATCGTAAAAGGGGAAGAGAGCGATGGCAATGAAGCGGTCCTCCGCATTCCCCAAAGTTGCAACATTACTGGAGCATCATCATCAGATTGTTTAGTGTCATATCTAGGACACGCGTTGGGTGGAGTCTTACCCCCGGCAGAGATACATTAAGCTTATTCTACAACCCCAGCCGATTGAGCTGGGACAGTTTGAGTTCACTAATAATTCCTCTTTCCCAAAAAGAACTAAAGCTAGAGCCACACGACCGGATGTAGATTAGTACCATGCACAGACGTATGAGAAAAAGAAGCCTAGTATGGAATTATATATATATATATATATATATATATATATATATATATATATATATATAGGGAATTATATACATACATATATATGGAATTATATATATATAAATATGGAATTAAATATATATATATATATATATATACATGTATGAAATTATATATATATATATATGGAATTATATATATATATATAGGGATTTATGTACAAACATATATATGGAATTATATATATATAAATATGGAATTATATATATACATGTATGAAATTATATATATATATGGAATTCTCTCTCTATATATATATATAGGGAATTATATACATACATATATACGGAATTATATATATATAAATATGGAATTATATATATATATATATACATATATGAAATTATATATATATATGGAATTGTATATATATATATATATATATATATAGGGAATTATATATATACATATATATGGAATTATATATATATAAATATGGAATTATATATATATATATATATATATATATAGTGTCATCCACAGACAGTTTCGTTCTATCAAAACTCTTCAGTGGGGCTACACACGTGGGACGCTTGAAGCCGGGATCGAAACCCATCCAACTTTACGTTAGACTAAGTCTCAGACTACGTTGGCTAAGGGAATTTTTATGGTATTTATGTAGCAACAGCAGCTGCGTCCGTTTGTTTACATTTTTATACCCTATCAGCTACCAGAGTGCTCAGTTCTTTTGAAGAGCTTTGCATTATGCGAGCGGCGGCCGAAAATTCCTTCGCCAGAGTGCTCAACCCCCATTAACTGGTAGAATATGCCGACTACACCACTGCAAAGCTATTAGACCACCGGAATGAGAACACCTGTGGGCCGTGTGAGGTGACCCTTAATGCTTGAAGACGGGTCCTGGTGGCTAAGCAGTTCGTGCACTGTTAACCTAAGTAGTCATGTGAGTAGCAGCGCTCTGTTTTGGCCCTTACTGTGTTAGGATGGCGGTCCGAGAAGGCTGATCCGAACAGTCGTCTAGTCATGTTAAATCATAGCCCCTAAATCATTGTCCAGACCGTAATCTTAAATTTATAATCATGTGGCAAAGAAACACCAAGCATTTTTTTTTCATTTTACAGTTGTGACTGAGGATCAATCGCTTTGAGAAAAATAAGACTTTCACTGTCCTGGCGATGACACTAAATTGCATACATCGAACTGAATCTCGCCAGAGGGTAAGACTTCCGCCCAACAAGTGTCCTCAATATGACACTAAACAATCTGATGGTGAGGCTTGCATACAGTTCAATTACCAATGGTGGACCTAAGTCCGACCGTACCCCTTTGCTATTTCATTTCAGTTTCTCCCTTAATAATAATAATAATAATAATAGAATGCGAAAAGAAAGATTATATATATATATATATATATATATATATATATATATATATATATAATTCCTTATATATAAATATATATATAACTTTGTTGAGTTTGATGAATTGAATTGTTAAAAATAGAACTGTTAGGCCATTTAACTGAGTGAAACAAATAACTAATGCTTAATTGAATTGTTAGTGATACATAGCAATACTTAGGACAATGTAACTTTTATGTTATGTGTACAAATAATATATATCTTATATATATGTATAAACCGGATTTGCCATAAAACCAAACCAAATAGATACTACCTTTTTTACTCAATCTAAATAATAGCTGCCAACTAAATATTCACTTACAAATCAAATATATAACAGTAATAATCTAAATTAGGGGTAACGGAGTTATTTTTTTAAAAAAAAGAGGAATGTATAAACATTGCATTTGATATATATATATTAACCAACCCTTCCGTTCGGGCAGGATATGACACAAGGTCAATTTTTACGGGGAGTGTAACAGGTTTGAATCCAGAGTTTTCTTTCTCCTAGACTAGTTGCCTTACCAAGGCTGAAGAACCTAGTCTGCCCTACTATTTACCCATAGCTGAAGGGGGAATAATTGGATTCATACCATTCCCTAAGGTATTACTGCTATGTGAAATGCAATCAGTCTCGTCCAGGATTTGAACTCATGTCGCTGTGTTCATTTCATACGGCGATAACCATTACACCACGTTCACATTATATTTGATAAATAATGATATTTGCGTCGGTAATTTTTTTTCCAAATCAAAAAATTGAAAAGATAAAGTTATTTGAAATTCTCTCCTCTCCGGAAGCAATGAAAACCTTCCAAAATTATAATCAAATACCCAACTGCATTACTTTCTAAATCTGAACAGGGTCACCCTAAACCCGAAATAAATTAATAATGAAACCACAAAATTGAGGGTTTTTTTTTCAATCTTATAATTTTTATTATCATAATCATTATCTTCAAGTCTCGTTGGCAGCACAGATTTCTCTAACTCTGTCTCTGTCTATCTTTCTCTCTCAAACCGTTCCAATCATTCCTCGCTCCCAGCGGGTCCTCCAAACACCATCCAGTTTCCGTATAGAGTTGATGCAAGTTCTTGCTGGTCAGCCAACGCTGGCATGTCCACGTGAAGTGGTCCATAGAAGAACGTCACTTATTTGCTTCTCCAGCAGTGTCTCGCATGTCTTATTCGTCTTACTTGAATGGTTTTGAGATGGGAGGTAGGTAGACGTACAGCTTCTGTTTTGTGGAACGTTGCTTCCATGATTTGTTCAAAACAGCACGTAGCATTCCAGTGTAGTTCACTAAATGTAATGTCAAAAACTCTTTACACACACACACACACACACACTCTCGCTCTCTCTCTCACACACACACACACACATATATATATATATATATAAACAGGATTTACCAGTAAATGACCTGCAAGGATTGATATACCATCAAAACACAACCAACCAATGTATATATATATAGTTTTATTTAGAAACAAAATAAAATGAAAAACAAAATAATGATAGCTCAGATCTCGAATCAGGAACTAAATATACCTTTTTTCCTCATTGCACAGCGTAAAAAAGTGACATTTGAATTCCTCGGAGATTCCCCTTCCGTTGATTTGATACCAGTACGAAAAACATGTATGAGACAGCTGTAGTTTGAGACAGTTTCTGTGCAAATAAATAAACAGATAAATAAGTTTTAAAAGATTAAGCTCAAGTGAATCAGATCTAAAAAAAAAAAAAAGGAACTGTATCCTGAAATTCGATTAGACTTGTTTTACAGAAGCGTTGTAAGATTTGAATCCCTGTAAATATTTGGTCAATCCAATAAGTAACAGATGTGTCTTCTCACATGAATGTCACTCGAATGACATAAAGCGCTTCAACCTGTTCATTCACAGATAAATAAACTCGAAGTCTTACCCCTGAGAAAACGAAAGAACGAGGAGCTTAAAATATATATTGATTTGATAAAAATGACTTGAGGGAGCTTGTGTGGTGTTGTGGTTTAAGTTCTGAATTGCGAAGTCATAGTAAGTGAGTTCGAACTATGACGTTCACTTTCGAACAAATCCTTTTTGGAAAAGTGTTAATCCTCTTATCTCCGCAGCAATGGGATAACCAATACCGCTTCTGATCTTCAACAAAGATGACTTTGGCATTATATAACCCATAAAGGTTGGTATGCCATTAAACAAACTGGAAATGAAATAAGATGAATACAATAGCTTGGGTGTACATTTGTTGGCTCTGTTCTTGGATGGGTGACCACCATAAAACAGTTGAGACTGAAAGCAACCTAAGCTCTGGTTTGATTTGGTTTGGTTTCTTTGTTTAATGGCATATCAATCTTCGTGGGATAATCAATGCCCGAGCTATCCTTGAAGAAGAACAGTAGCGGTCTGATTGAATCCATAGATAGTGGGGATAAAAAATTAACTCTTTCTTAAGGGTATTAGTCCTAATGTGAGTTTAATAGCACGACTGAAGTTCGAACTAGCTTAGTGCGACATCACCGTGCAGCATGTTAGCTAATACGTCACAGGCAATCACTAAATCACTAAACAAGGTTGGTTGGGTTTTATAGCATTCAAACTATTATAGGTTATTAAATGCCAAATGCTGTTTATACATATATATCAAATATGAAGGATTTGTAAACACATTTGTAGACAACATTTTTAAACATTTTTGTGGCCCCGGAAAGGGTCACTAATGAAAACACAAACACGGATATTAGATAACAGATTATATTACACAAGAAAGATAGAGTTACATAGAAAAGGTAAGAAGTCTCGTACTGTTCGGATAACAACGATATTAATCTGCCTCTCAGGCAGCGAAATCTCTCAGTACTAATAACGGTGAGAAGAATCCATTATGGTAAGATGGGTAAGGCTCCCACAACACTGAGCTCATTTTTTACGCAAAGTCAAATGGTTTCAAATATTTCTACAAATTACGAATAATTCTATTTACTATTAATCATTTGTTTGCACACAGATGTTTCAAGTATTTCTATGTCATAGTAACAATTTAACATCAATTATTTGTTTGCACACATTTAAAAGGATATACATATATGATTTGTAAGTGAATAGTTTGTCAGTAATTTCATTTTTAAATGCACTCTAGTATTGAAGTTGTTTGCACACAGTTAAATGGTTTCAATTATTTCAATCTAACACTAACAAATCCATTCAATGTTGATCATTTTTTTGCTTATAATGAAGTAGTTACAAGTATTTTTATTTAAACTATTCAATTCAAAACTATTCATTCGTTTACACACAGTCAATTGGTTCCAAATATTGTGATTTAATACAAATAAATCAATTTAGGCTGACAGTTAAAGGGTTTCAAGAATTGTAATTTAGTACTAATAAATCTATCTAGCATTATTCATCCATTTGCATACAGTTAAATGGTTCCAACTATTACAATGTATCACTAACAATTCAATTAGTCATCCGTCATTTGTTTACACACTGTTAAATGAACAAAGAGTTTTCTTTCTAACGGTTCAATTTAGCATAAGTCATTTGTTTGCACAGAGTTTAAAAGTCTAACAGTTCAATTCAACCCATAGATACGACCCTATCAGGCACTACCATACCAAGCCAGAGTGGGCCAGAGAGTAATGTCAATAAAAAGCAACTTCCCATTCCCCAAAGCTTCAGTATTACCGGAGCCTTACCATGAGATTTTTTAGTGCCATACCCAGGACACTCGTGGCGCCTGGCGGGTGGGGGTTATTACCCCTCTGTAGAGAAGCAATTCCAGCCGACTAGGCTAAACTATGGTTGGATTCCCAGCATCAAGTTGTTAGCATATACAAGGTGTTTAAAAAAATCGATATCATTTCATTTTTAAAATACTACCACTTCACCTTACCTAAGACTTTGCGGGGGGGGGGGTTCTAAGAAGATATGAAGAGACTAGGCTATGTTCTTTTCATTCTCTACAAGTTTAGAGACACTCAAGTCGAGAATCGCTATCAAATTGGAGATTTTTACTTAGATATGTTACAGAGTATTTGACAGAAGCTGAGCTACCGACTCGTTGATGTATGCCGTGGCACAGGTTTTTGTGCATATTTCATCATCATCATCATCATCATCATCATGTCGTGCTGGTAGCATGGATATCCCTTACCCTCTCTCGCCACCTTTCCCTATCGCTCATCGCCTCTGGCAGGTCCTCTGGACTACATCCCGTATCCTCAAATAGTTGCTGAATGCATGTTCGTGCTGGTCGTCCAGCCCTTGCTCGGCCATGTGTGGGGGTCCATAAGAGTACGTGTGGTGCCTGTGGTGTAATGGTTATCGTCGTAGGAAATGGACACGGCGACTCGAGTTCAAATCCTGGACGAGACTGATTGCATTTCACATAGCACTAATACCCTTGGGAAAGGTATGAATCCAAATATTCTCCCTCCAGCTATGGGTAAATAGTAGGACAGACTAGGTTCTTCAGCCTTGGTTAGGCAACTAGTCTAGGAGAAGGAAAACTCTGAATTCAAACCTATTAAACTCCGCTTAAAAATTGACCTTGTGTCATATCCTGCCCGAGCAGAGGGGTTGGTAAATAAGATAAGAGTACATCACTTATGAGTTCGTCCCTGCCTCTCCAGCAGTGTCCTGCATGTCTGGTTCGTCTAACCTGAATAGTTTTATGAAATTGTTCTGAAATCCATATAACGTTAAGGGGCGTGGAATATAGCCCCACACTTAGCGAGTTCAAAGTTCAGTCATGCTCTTACGTTCACTTTTGGACTAATGTTATATAATTACGGGATGATTTTTTATATTAATCATTTTTCGTTAATTATATTTTATCGTTCAGTTTGGTTGGGCTTTGAACTATTCGGCTCTTAATTCAGGTGCACAGACATTGGCTACAGTTTACGCTCGAGCGCAGAGGATATGATAATCACAATTGTCATAATAAACCCCAGATAGGAAATGGCTGGATTGTGAATGACGTCATGCCCGGAAGCGATGGGCTGAGAATTTGGAGATTGAGAAAAAGAGGCAGTTAGGTACTCTACTGTAGGCGAGTCGAGTTGGTAGTTTACTGGGGTACAGTTGAGTTGGTAGTTTACTGGGGATCAGTCAAGTTGGTTGTCGACTTGGACCATGTAGACGGACTGTAGAAGTTGAGTTCCGACCATGGTGTTGAGAAGTTTGGGTTTCGAATGTTGAGGCATACAGTTAAGTTTTTCGGGTCACGACCAGCGAAGATGAGAGATCTAAAACTCCTCGTGATGTGCTGAGCGTTTGAGTTTTGTTAGCATAGTATGATACGAAAGACTTTTAAGAATTGTGTGTCTCTCTCTCCTCGTGTCGAAGAACTGAACCCAAAAGTCAAAAAGTTAATAAACGTTCGTAGCTGAACAACGGAGTCGCCTGTGTATTTGACCCTACCAATTGTGTTAATGTGTTGTATCACTGTTGTGACTGAGATGATTATCGTGGGTATACAACACTAATACTCTTAAGAAAGTTATTAATCTAATCCCCTCTCCAACTGCCGGTTAAATAGTATCAATGAAGTTCTTCTTCAAGGGTGGATCTGGTATTAAGTAACCCGCGAAAGTTCATATGCCATTAATCAAAGAAACCAAACGTAACTTTGGATTTCGCATTCACACTTTGATAAATAAAAATATTTTTCTCAACATAAAGCTCATTTAGTTTTATTTGTATTGACTGTGTAGTTACACAAATATTTACATGTCAACTGATAGTCGCTATTTCAAAATGAATTTTCCGAAACACTGTATCAATTTTCATGGGTCAAGATTTACAAAAGTTATATAACAAACTTGGCTCGTCAAGGCCATTTTGTGACGACTCTAACCGTTAGGCTGGCTGAGATTCCTGTTATTCAAATCCTGGACGAGTCTATTTGTGGTTTTACTTTGCACCTTGCGAAAGGCAGGAATCCTTCTCCTATCACTCCAACTATGCGTAAATAGTAGGGCAGACTATGCTCTTTTGTTCCGATAAAGCTACTGGTGTAAAAGAATTTACAAAAATCAGAATTCAAAACCTGAAAATACTTCTTTGGGAGAATCTGAACCACGTTCTTGTCCGATACTTTTTTTTATCAGCTTCTCACAAATGGTCCTACAAAATCGATTCATCTCTGCAGATTGTTCAATAGTTTACTGAATTGTTGGGCCCTTATACAACAAGATCGACCAGAGAGTCTATCATATGTATATATGTATATATATAAATAAGAAAAGTTGACGACTGTAGTCGAGTGCGACCTGAAGGCTCCCCTTTCAAAAGCTACTGCACTGAGGTGTAGCGGAGGGTTCTACTCCTTTCTCTGTATTGTTCCACTTTACTCTTAATACGTACCTTATAATAAGCGCACACCAAGGAGGTATCAAGTAACATTTGTTGAGTCTCTGGCATGATTCGACCTGTGACTGAACCCCGATCTTTCGGGCCTTGGCAAAAACACTACGCACTAGGCCAACGGGCCGGTGCATATATATATATATATATATAGACATCCACAGACAGATCTGTTTCGTTCTATCAGAAAAAAAAAATATATATATAATCATCCACAGACAAACTGTTTCTTTGTATCACAACTTTTACATTAGGCTGATAACTTACTGCTCAGCCATTTCGGCGACCCACGTTAGCTCAGGTATTTAACACATTTTTTTTATCAAGTCTCGTTTGTTTACATTTTACGCTATCGGATACCGGACTGGATTTTTGTATTTGTATTTTTGAATTTTATGACCAATCAGCGTATACATGCTCGTTTTAAAATTTCCTTAAGAATTCGCTGACAAGAATATTTGACTTGCAGCGAAAAATTTCGAGTATCACAACCTAAACTAAGGTAAGGAATCTTTTCACTCTCCAATTGTCAAAAATTACGTTTTTTAACCAATAAGGATAAGAGAAAAAAATCATCAAATTCTAAAAATCTATTTTCGAACCCACCGTAATCTTATAAATAGTGATAAAACAAATGCTTCGTCTGCAAGAGCGGAATTATTCTACATTTATTCAACGCCTTTCAGTTCATTTCTTTTCAGTGAAAATCTAACGTTCTTTTTCGTAAGAATGTATTTAATTTCAACATCAATTAATTATCTTAAATCGAACGAATATGTTTGTTTACATCATTTTAATGTTAAAGATATTCGCACAGCTATTCAATCAATTCCCTGCAGTTAAAAAATAGAGCAACATCTCTATACAAGCTAATGCATAAATATATACTCCCACTATATTGTGATAACTCATGCAAAGATTTTTTACACACAAAATATATTCCTTTAGAATAAGAACAACTGTTATATTAAATGCCTGAATCTTTATTTTCTAAAAAAAAATATTTTCGTTCTGATAAATAATATTCTTTCTTAGAAGAAAATATTTTGTAATTTCTGTTTTTCAAAAAATTGCAAATTGCAAACCCGAGTTTAAATCCTGAGCGTGGATGTTTTCGTTTTACTTCTCGATGATGACTTTGGAAAAGGTATGGCTCAAGTTGTTCCTCACTCAGCTATTAACAGTGTTACTGGGTTCAGTATTACTGAGATCATTAGTCTTAGTCAAGCAACCACCCTGAGAAAAGGAAAACTCCAACTCCACCTAAAAATTAACCTTGTGTCACACCCTGTTCTTCATTGAGAGTTAAGGTATATTTTAATCTATATTACGTATATTTGAATCAATTTTGGACTCACTCTTCAGACGTGGGGAAACGTAACGAAAAACCTTCAACCCACATTGTGAAAATCCAACCAGAGACCCTAATCTTTGGCCCTTCTTGCTGGGAAGAAGCAAAAATATTGGAATATTTGCTTAGCGAGATAACAAGGGGAAAATAGCAAAGTATAGGTTTAGAAAAAGATTGTCATTTAAAATGAAAAAAAAGGTCCGGTATTTTTATGGGTTTTTATGTAAATATTCAAGTCTTGACTTAAGAAACTGATGCTTAGTCAAGCCTTCAAGTTGGGTATTTTTATAAGTTTACATTAAGGAAGGTTGAAAGGAGAATATATTTGTTGTAACTTGACTTCATAACTTTCATAACTCAGTAGAAAGTTGAAGAACAACATATCGGTGAGCTGTTACGAGATAACCCGTCGGTCATTTAAAGATAAGTCTATGAGATCGGCACATAAATTCCTATTCATAAAGAATGTATAAAAAGTACTCCCAAAGTAATGCTTCTCATTTATTCACATGGAAACTACGACAAATAGAGGGAACACAATAGCGCCTTGGGATTAGAGTAAGTTTTTAGAAAGGAAATTATTTTTATCACAGTCACTACCACTGGGCTAAACGCAACATAAGATCGATTTTTAAGAGGAATGAAGTTAGTTTGAATTCCAAATGTTCTTCCTTCTAGACTGTTTGTTTAATCAAGGCTAAAGAACCCAGCCTGTTTTAAAATTTACTAGAGAAAGAACAAATGGATTTATACCTTTCTAAAATTATTAGTATTAGATATTTCACTCTAATGGTAATGATTCATACATAATTATAAGTATTTAAAATTTATCGAGCTATTGGCTTAATGAGTAGAATATTTACCAATGGTCCAGCAGACCGGGTTTCAATCGCAGGTCGAGTCATACCAAAGACGCAGAAAATGGTACTTGATGCCGCCTTGTTTAGCACTGAGCACAATAAGGTGGATATCAAGAGCAAAATGAAGAAATCCTGGGAATAGAGTAGCGTCCTTCCCCCTATACCTCGGTGTTGTAGCTATTGAAAAGGAAGCCTTCAAATCACCTTCGCCCCAGGTCGCCAACTTTACTTTATTAAAAATATACCCCTCCAACGAAGTGAAAAAAATTAAGATAATTGGACATGTGTGGTTATTAGTCTTTTCCAATGGTAACTGTTCCGGAAATGAGTTATTATTCTCCATAAAATCAAAATGTAAACGGGAACACCCGCCCCTAATAAAATGGAAAATAGTTGTTTGTTTGTTTGTTTTTATTTTTTTATTTTTTTAATGCAGTGAGTTTAAGGGTCTAATTAGTTCGAATCACACCAAAGTTTTTTTCCAGGAAATATGAACGGGTGCACGAGTAGAATCTTGCCTTTCCTTCTCCTAGACTGGTTACCATACCAAAATCTAGGAGCTCGGTCTGCCCTACTTCTTAGTTACAGCTGGGAGAAGAATAGTTGGATTCATACCTTTCTCAAGGGCAATAGCGCTATGTGAAATACAAATAGACTCATCCATCATTTGAACTCGAGTCAATGTGCCAATTTCATATGATGATAACCATTGCGTCATGAGCGCTTCCAAAATCCAGTACAGTTAGCTGCGGTTGGAGAATATGCCGACTGTATCTCTGCAGAAGGCTAATCCTCACTAACGAGTGTCCTGATGTGACACTAAACCATCTGATGGTGAGGCTCCAGTCCTGAAGCTTTTGGGAATAGGAAGTACTCCTTCATTGCCATTGCGAATGAGTTCACTCTAACCCGGAGTGGTAGTGATTAAAATTGAACTGTTTGACTTTTAAACTCTGTGCAAGCAAATGTCATGTTCAATTGTTAGAAATAGAACTGTTTGACCATTTAACTGTGTGCAAACAAATGACTGTCTTATTTAATTGTTAGTGATACATAGCAATACTTAGAACCATTTAATAGTGTGCAAACAAATGAGTAATGTTATTTACAATTATTACTGTTACCATTAGCCTAATGAGTAGAGTATTTGCCAAATGGTCCGGGAAACTGGGGTTCAATCCCAGGTCGAGTCATACCAAAGACTTAAAAAATAGTATTTGATGCCACCTTGCTTAAAAATCAGCATTATAAGGTAAGGATCGATGGTAACGTGTAGCAAATCATGGATTTGAGTAGCACCCTCCCCTACACCTCAGTGTAGTAGCTATTGAAAAGGGAGCCTTTGGGTCACCCTCGACTATTGCCGCCAACTTTTTTTTACTTAGTAATACTTGAAACTCTTCAACTGTGTGCCTAAATTGAATCATTGATTTTACATACAAATACTCGGACCCATTTAACTGTTTTCAAATGAATGAATAGTGTTGAAAAGAATTGGCGTTAAGTAAAAGTATATGTAACCAGTTCACAAGCAAATGATTAATGTTGAATAGAACTATTAATGTTAAATAGCAACGATTGAAAGCATTTAACTGTATGCAAACAAATAATTAATTGAAGATAGAATTATTTGTGTTGGATAGAAATACTTGAAAACATTCAACTGTGTGCAAAAAAAGCTCAGGCTCATTTAAAAGTGTTATCAACAAAATGTATTTACAAATCATACATATTTGATATAGCACTAATACACTTGGGAAAGGTATGAATCCAATTATTTCCCCTCCAACTATGGGTAAATAGTAGGGAAGACTAGGTTCTTCAGCCTTGGTGAGGCAACTAGTCTAGGAGAAGGAAAAACTCTGAATTCAAACCTGTTAAACTCCACTTAAAAAAATTGACCTTGTGTCATATCCTGCCCGAGCGGAGGGGTTGGTAAATATGATATTTGATATATATGTATAAATAGAATTTGGCATTAAATAGCTTACAACAGTTGATATGGCATAAAACCACACCCAACCAAATTTAGGGTCGATTTTTAAACGGAGTTTAACAAGTCTGAATGAGTTTTTCTTCTCCAAGACCGGTTGTCATACCACAGTTAAAGACCAGAGTCAGCTTTACTATTTACCCATAATATGAAGGAGAATAATTGGATCTATACCTTTCCCAAGGGTATTAGTGCTATTGGAAATGCAGATAGCCTAATTCAGGATTTGAACTTGAGTCACCGAACGAATTTCCTTCAATGATTACCATTGCACCATGAGCGCCTCCAAATTACATTCTATATATGTGTTCAATCAAGTATGTTTTGTGCTCACCCTATATATGTAAAGGCATCCAAGGAATTTTGTTTTCATGGCAAAAAAATCCCAAAAATATCACACGCACTCAACAAACAGATACATTCTATTACTTATATAACCAAAACTCGTCTTTAAATTGATTTTGAGATCCTTGCCCTCGAAGTAGGTAAAACTTGTGTTGTGTTCTTAAAAGTCGTCGGGAGTAACCCTCTACCACCCCAATCCTGAAGTAGACGATGATGTCCGCCACTCTGCCAAGTGTAAAAGAAAAAGCGTTTCTTCTTATGCAAACATTTTCTCTAGTCCCCTTCATCTTGAAGACTTTTTCTTTCGTTTAATCTCCGTAACTCGGAATTATTATTACTCAAAACAATCTCCTCGGCAAGTGGGATCGCTTCTACAATATATGACCTCTCTCTTCTCTCATGCGCTACTGACCAAAAACACCACACACACGATTCACAAACAAGAACGGCTCCCCTCTTTCTGCAACTTCAATAACATATGTAGCGACATTTTTCGATGGGGACATAATAAGGAAGCGCGTCTTTGAAAACAGCAGTTCGTGTTCAGATCCAAACAAGAACTAGATTTTGAATTTTAAATTTACTGTGTAACACTTTTAACTTGGAGCTGTGATATGTTTGATAGATAGATAGATAGATAGATAGATAATGCACACATTGAGACAGATAGACTGATCTGAACACACTCCGAATAGATAGAAAGTTAGTGTCTACTTTAAGAATAATCTTTTACTTCATAGATAATCCCATATTCTGTCTTTAAATCATGCAGACATACGTCATGTATTCGAAATCGGCTCACCAATTTTATTTTCTAGATGATAAACATTACTCCGCCCGTGCTGAATTCAAGTTCGAAACTGGGCGGTCTCCTTTTCATCTCACACAGTATAAAACCATCTCTCTTCTAAAAAAGCCCGCCTTCCTGAACAGTGTGGGTAAATTAGTAGAGAAGACCGATTTTTCTTGTTTTGATAGGACAACTGGACAAATCTGAATTCAACTTCCCCCCCCCCCCCCGAAGCATCCCAGTCGACTGGGGTTGTAGAATACACCAACTGCATCTTAAGACACGACCCCGAAATAAGTGACCTGGATATGACATTAAACCATCTGATGGCGAAGCGCCTGCTTTGGTGAATATGAAATACTCCTTCATAGCCCTTGCTCCTCGGTCAACTCTGAACCAGAATGAGAGTACCTGGTAGAGTCCTATCAATGGGTCAAATTGAACTATTTGACATTTAAACTGTATGCAAACAAATAACTCATATTGAATCGACTAATAAGAAAAAGAGTTGTTTGACGATTTAATTATGTGTGAGCAAATAACTGATGTGTAATTGAATTGTTACAAAGTAACAATTGAAACGATTTTACTGTGTAGAAACAATAGCAATACTAATGAGCAAACAAATAAGTTCTAACTCATTTAAAAATGAAATCACCTTCAACCTATTCATTTAGAAATAATATATGAATATCTATTCCAATGTGTGCAAACAAATGACTGATGTTTAATTGTTACTATTATATAGCAATTGTTTCGGCTTGGTTAGGCGTATTTGCCAGTATCGTTATATCATCGGCGTAGTCGGCGTCGGTAATCAAACAGGCGAAATCTCCACACAAGACGTAACCTCTCTAGTAGACAAATTCACCTACCAAGGAAGCAGTATCTCATCAACCGAAAAGGACATCAACACGCGGCTAACAAAGGCATGGACAGCTATCTGTAGGCTATCGATCATATGAAAATCAGACCTGACCGATAAAATGAAACGCAGTTTCTTCCAGGCAGCGGTCGTATCGATACTGCTGTATGGATGCACAACTTGGACGCTAACTAAACGGCTGGAGAAAAGGCTAGACAGCAATTACACAAGAATGCTGCGAGTAATATTAAACAAGTCCTGGCGGCAACATCCCACAAGGCACCAACTATACGGCCACCTGCCTCCCATCACGAAAACTATCCAAGTTAGACGAACCAGACATGCAAGACACTGCTGGAGAAGCAGGGACGAGCTCATAAGTGATGTACTCCTATGGATCCCCACATATGGCCGGGTAAAAGCAGGACGACCCGCTCGAACATACATACAGCAGCTATGTGAGGATATGGGATGTAACCCTGAAGACCTGCCAGAGGCGATGAACGATTGGGAAAAGTGGCGAGAGAGTGTCAGGGATATCCGTGCTGGCGGCACGACATGATGATGATGATGATTGTTTAGCAATATTAGTAAATATAATTATATATAAATATAATATATATAATATAAATAAGAAATAGTTGAAGCTATTTAACTGCGTGTAAAAAAAATGAGCTGAGGCTTGTTTAAAAATGTTATCAACAAAATGTGTTTTCAAATCATATATATTCTCTCTATATGTATATGTATAAACAGAATTTGGCGTTAATAGTTGATATGGCATAAAACCCAACCAAACCAATCAATCCCCCAACCAGTACGTCATAGGCCAGCGTGACAGTAAGATCCAGTACGGCCTAAGTTTTAAAGACCTGAGGGAAAATCGGAGTCTTACAATGAATGAAAGGTTTATGAGATGGGTATATGTGAAAACAAAATAGTAATGCACACACACACACACACACACACATATATATACACACACAGACACATACACAGACACACATACTCAGACACATACACACAGAGACATATACACACACACATGTATATATATATATATATATATATATGGGTGCGTCTGTTTACTGTTATTTTATGGATAGTCATGTTATACTTGCATATGACAATTAAGGGAAACTTTTTGCCCTCTTTACAAACAGAAAAACATACATGTGGGCGCGCACGCACACACACACACACACACACACACACACACACACACACACATATACGAGTAACAGACATGCATGTTATTTTAACTATTTCTAACTCCTCTCTCTCTCTTTCTCTTTCTTTCTTTCTTTCTTTCTTTCTCCTTCTCCCTCTCTCTCTCTCTCTATATATATATATATGAAAAAAAAACAAGAAAATAGTTTGCTCATTTTAAAAAAGGCTAGAAGGAGAGATATCCTGCAGAAAATATGATAGACGCAGACAACGCAGATGATTTAGCTCTTCTCACAAATACAACAGACTAAGCAGAATCTCAATTACATAACTTAGAGCAAGCGGCAGGAGGCATTGGCCTCAACGTAAACGCAAATAAAACTCAGTAAATATGTTTTAAACAAAAAGGAATCGTCTCCTCTCTAAGTGACAAACTTCGAAAATAAGTAACAATTCCCATACCTCGACGGCAAAATCTCATCAACCGATGGCGTGAAATACTGTAGACCGTCAATGGATCATGTGGAAATCTGATCAAATCGATAAAATAAAAATAATGCGGTATTTCTTCCAACCTGTAGCTGTGTCCATACTGCTATATGGAGGCACCATATGGACACTAACAAAACACATAGAAAAAAAAAATTTCATGGGAACTACACAAGAATGCTGTGTTCTTTTTTGAACAAATTCTGGAAGCAACACCCCATAAAATAGCAGCTGTACAGCCACTTACTTCCCATCTCACATTTAAGTAAAACAAACAAGTCATGCGGGACAAAGCTCAAAACTCAGGTAGCGATCAAGGGTAAAGTGGAGAAATCCAAGATAGGAATTGTGCCCTCCACTACACTTCGGTGTAGTAGCTAATGAAAAGGAAGCCTTAGGTTCGCTCTCGACTACAGTCGATAGCTTTACAACTTTTATTTTATATACATATATTTACAAACTCCTGGCACGGGCACAATGCGTTACAAGGTCGAATTTTACGCGTAGTTTAACTGGTCTGATTTCAGAATTTTCTATCTTCTAGACCAGTTACCATATCATGTTTAGCTAGCACAGCCTGTCCGGCTATTTACTCATAGTTGGATTCATACCACTCCCAAAGGTACTAGTACTATGTGAAATGCAAACGGCTTCGCCCAGGGTCTGAACTCGGGTCACCGTCTCCATTCTCAATGACGGTAGACATTACATCACGAACACCTCCATTTTATATATATATGTGTGTGTGTGTGTGTGTGTGTGTCTGACGATTACGGAAAGCATGAAAACCAGGGTCACAGAGACTACAATATAAGATAATATAATATGGTATATATTTCTATGAGTAAAAGCTCTATCATTAATATTGAGCACTATTTGACAATACTGCAACATTTGGTCCTCCATTAACTCATTAAGTGAGCTAATAAAAACCATTAACCTCTTTAATATATATATATATATATATATATATATATATATATATATATATATAACAGATATTCGACTAACAAAGCTTTCATTAGAAGGTTTTGTTGGCCGTACAAATGTTGTTCTTTTTGCAGCAGCTTGTGTATATAATAATAATTATAATAATAATAATAGACTATATGTATCTAGAAAAGAGGGAGGAAGAAGACTTGCCGGCATCGAAGACACTGTTGACGAATCGATACAACGGCTCGAAGACTACATAGAAAAACACGAACGAGGACTAATTACAACCATCAGAAACGATACCGACAACACGATAGACGAAAGAATGACAACGACTAGGAAACAAAAATGCGAAAGAAAACAACTCTATGGCCGCTTTAAACGTCGAATAAACAACATCTCACACAAAAAAAAAAGCTGAACCTTGCAAAGTAAAGGAAACTTTAAGAGAGAAACGGAATCCCTCCTAATAGCAGCACAGGACAACGCCATAAGAACCAATCATATCAAAGCGAGGATAGATAAGACGCAACAAAACAGTAAATGTAGGCTATGCGATGACAGACGAAACGCTCAATCACATAATAAGCGAATGCAGCAAATTAGCACAGAAGGAGTATAAGGCGAAACACGACTGGGTTGGCAAGGTGATCCACTGGGAAATGTGAGGAAATTTCAATTCGACCATACAAACAAATGGTATATGCACAACCCAGCACCTGTCCAAGAAAATGACACGCATTATCTCCTATGAGACTTTAACATACAAACGGATAACTTAATCCCGGCCAGAAGACCAGACTTCATAATAATCAACAAAAAAAAAAAGAAATTTTGTAAAATTGTCGACTTTGCTGTCCCGGCGGACCACAGAATAGATCTGAAGGAAAGTGAAAAGAAGGATAAGTACCTCGACCTTGCTATAGAATTGAAAAAGCTGTGGAACATGAAAGTAACGATTGTGCCAATTGTGATTGGTGCGTTAGGCACAATAACTAAAGGATTATTAAAAGGCCTGGAAGACTTGGAAATTGGCGGACGGGTAGAGACTATCCAAATGACAGCATTGCTAAGAACGGCCAGAATCCAGAGACGAGTCCTGGAGACTTGAGGAGACTTGCT
Source organism: Sepioteuthis lessoniana (assembly GCA_963585895.1). Taxonomy (NCBI): domain Eukaryota; kingdom Metazoa; phylum Mollusca; class Cephalopoda; order Myopsida; family Loliginidae; genus Sepioteuthis; species Sepioteuthis lessoniana. Next base: position 17,851,593 of record OY757917.1, on the reverse strand, counting down.
GTCACTCAAACTCCAGTGTAAAACCATCAGTTAACACTGATGTGAAAAACTCTAAAAGAGTATTACAATAATCAACAAAAAAGAGAATTTACAAAATTGTCGACTTTGCTGTCCCGGCTGACCACAGAAAAAAAAACTGAAGGAAAGTGAAAAGAAGGATAAGTACCTCGACCTTGCTAGGGAATCGAAAAAACTTTGAAACATGAAGGTGACAATTATACCAGTTGTAATTGGTGCTTTTGGTACTGTCACCAAAGGATTATTAAAGGGACTGGAGGACTTGGAGGTAGGAAGACTTGTGGAAATCATCCAAACTACCACATTATTGAGAACGGCCAGAATACTGAAAAGAGTCCTGAAGACTTGATGAGACTTGCTGTCACTCAAACTCAAGTGAAAGACCAACAGCTAAACTGATGGGGAAAACTCTCAAGGAGTAAATAATAATGAGAAAGAAAGAAAGAAAGAAAGAAAGAAAGAAATGGGAGAGATGATATGGTATTAAATCTACTAAGTTGAGTCCGGTGATGAAAGATAGACACTGCTTCCTCTCTTCCTCAATGGCCGAACTGCACTCTCTCACACAAGCAGATGAAAGTGTCGAATGTTGTCATTGGGTCAGATGCTGTAACACTTTCTTAATTTGAGAGCAAAGAAAGCGTTGTCTTTGAAACATGTTCGTCAGTAGCAAATGTCAAGAATGGTGCCTGTCTCAATTTAAAAAAAAAAACTGTTTTTTTTCTCTCCATGGCAGGATTCTATCATCCCCGCTTTCGCTACCAGTAGTCCAACAAACAAGTGTCAACATTAACACTTCGAAGACTTCGCATCATCACAAATACTCGAAAATCTATCTTGGATATTCCAGTGAAGCCGTGGCAAATGTGTCATATTCGATATGATAGTAAGTGAGTTCAAACCCTAGTCGAGATATTTTAACTTTAGGAATATTACCTTTGGCCAAAGTATGAACCCCCATATTTACCCCCACTGCTGCTATGGGTTAAATAGTAAAACAGCTGTTCTTCTTCCAGGATGGCTTTGGCATTAAATAACCAACGAAGGGTGAAATTAAACCAAGAAACTAACCAAACCTATCTATCGTAGTCTCTGTCTATCTGTCGGTCTGTCTATCTGTCCGTCTATTTGTTTATCTATCTATTCTGGTCCTATCTATCTATCTATCTATCTATCTCAATTTCTGTCTGTCTGTCTGTCTGTCTCAGTCACTTTTCTCAATCTATATATCTATCTGAGTATCTTATCTATCAATTTAACCATGAATCAGCACACATGGTTAGAGTGTTCGCCAATAGCCCGGGAGACATGGGTTCAATCCCCGGTCGAGTCATACCAAAGACTCAAAAAATGGTACTTGAGACCTCCTTGCTTAACACTCAGCTTTATAAGGTACATATCAAGGGTAAAGTGGAGCAATCCAAGGAAACGAGTAGCTATCGAAGAGGGAGGCTTGGGGTCACCCTTGACTAAGGTCACCAAACTTATTATTTATAACCAAAATCACTGCAATCCATGTTACAAGTTTTCTCATATCTCCAAATATTCTTGCTATGACATTAAATAGCATCTGATGGTGATGGTTGGTTTGGTTTGTTGGGTTTTATGGCATATCAACCTTTGTTGGTTATTTAACGCCAAATTCATTTTTATGTAAATAATCTGTTCTATTGAAAACAATTCAGTTTAGGATAAGTACACAGTTTAATTGTCAAAAACATTTCCTTTTCAAACAGTTATATGTAACAATTCAGTTAAGTGTAAATACAGTTTTAATGTCGAAAAACAGTTCTATTTGAAATAATTCAGTTTAAATGTAAGTACGGTTTAATTGTCAAAAACATTTCTATTTCAATTCGGGGAGGATAAGGGGGTTCATACCTTTCCCAAGGGTATTTGCCCGAAAGTGAACGTAATAGCACGACTGGAGTACGAACTCGCTTACTACGACTCCGCTGTCCATCGCTTTAACCATTACACCACGAGGACACCCCCTTCCAGGAGTCTTCCCAGTATTCTAACCAATCTCAAAAGTGTTGTGATACTGATAATAATTTGCATATTGTTTCTAGTATTGCTACCTAATACTAATAATCTATACAAGATCAAATGGTTTCCAGTAATTTTTTTAATAATTATAATTATATTTATAGTCATTTGTTTATTGTTATATGCGCTCTTATTTCTACCAAATATCAATAAGCTGTACATTATTATATGATTTTTATTAATCTAATAGTAATAGCCAGTTGAGTGCATACAATTATATGGCTTCAAGTTTTCCAACGTATCATGGCGTCGTGGATAACGTGCTGGACTGCAACATCGTAGTAATCGAGTTCGAACTCCAGTCGCGCTATTTCGTTCACTTTTGGTCACATACCTTTCGGCAAGGTAAGAACTCCCTTATTCCCTTCAGCTATGATTTAGATAGCACCTACACTGTTTTTCTACATGGATGAATTTGGTATTAGATAACTAGCGAAGGTTGATATTTCATAAAACCAAGAAACCAAACCAAACATCAATACGTAATCTCTATTCAGTTAACGGTTTGAAGTATTTCAAGCAATTGTTTAGTTTGAGTATTGCTGTAACCTAACAAAAGGTTACTGAATGAGAAAAAACCAAAATTAGTTAGAAATCAAACAGAAATCTTTACATTAACAAAATATAATATTCGCCAGCAGCGTGAAGAATGTACCAACTGCTAGTGGTGATTACTAAGTCAGCTTTATTGGTATTTGTTGTACGTCCCACCAACTGGACGAGTACGGCACAAGGTCTTTTTTAAGATGGGTCAGGACGTAGAGCCGTTGCTCAGACACGCCCGGTGTCTCCAAAAATGCCTCAAGCCTCGTCAGCATTCGTCTAAAAAGGGACGCCTGCCGCGAGCACTAGGCGACAAACCTAGCTCTTCCAAGGAGGGCTAGAGTTTGGGTGAGGGCCTCCTGAGGCTCCAGAAGAGTCGGCTGCGTGACGTGAACACTGGGATTCCCCGGCACCCACATCCGGTAGCCTCAACCGAGTAACTGCCCACTTGGTCAACTTTATTACCCGCCTCACAACAGAGTCCAATGTAATTATGTTGAATGGGACATAACCATTAATGTTCCTTGGTGGGGTATATTAACAATTATATCTTCAAGTGACTTAATACAAATGACCTACTCATAATTATAGGGTTTAAAGTATTCCTATCTAATACAAATAATTTTCAAACAAATCTATTTGACCAATATATGGGATCTCTTAGATATTACCACTATCGAAATTAGACGAACAAGACATGCCGGACACTGCTGGAGAAGTAAAGACGAACTCATAAATATGGACCCCTTCACTCAGATGTGCAAGTGTTGGATGACCAACTAGAATTTATCTACAACAGCTCTGTACGGATACAGGATGTAGTTTAGAAGACCTACCGGATGCAATGGACGATAGAGACGAATGCTGAGAGACTCAGGGAAATCCGTGCAAGCAGCACGATATGATGATAAAGTCAAAGTAGATCTGGGAGTAATGGCAACGTAGGGGTAATTCTACATTCCCAAGAGTTCTATATAATCTAGTGTCATACCTCTCTTCATAAAGATACATTTGGCATATTCCAGACCCTACCGACATGGCGTGGCCGGAAGTGACATCACAATAAAAACGTGAGTTGTCGTCACTCAACTTTTCGGTATTTTGGAATATTTTATATTAATCCCTTACATTTCTGTCAAATTTAAACAAGACTTTTTTTCTTTTACATTGAAGATCTCTCTCTCTCTCTCTCTCTCTCTCTCTCTCTCTCTCTCTGAGTGAGTGATTTCTAAGAGTGTGATCTTTTGTAGTTCTCTTGATTCGGGTTGATTTTGAAATTCATTCGGGATGATATTCATGCGAGAAGGCCTAAAGAGCACACGTTCCTGTGCGTGAATAAATGTATATGTTGTGACATACCTGGATGCACAAGTGAGCAAAAATGTGCCCGTGGGAAGGTCTTTTGAGAAAATGAGTAAATATTTGCACTCTATTGAGAACAGGAAGAGGAACGTTGAGGGGAGAGGCTTAAAAGCTTCTTAGCAAGCGCATGAATATGCAATTGGAAGTAAATGCCTCGATATTAAGTCGCAGAAAATGAGAAAATCTCTGGTTGGAATGCTAAGAACAATTCACCCGTTGTTCTTCTTTCGACATAAGTGTCATTTATTTATTTATCTATTCATTTATTTTTATAATCTTTTGTAGGGTTCATTGCACGGTTTCTTCCTTACTTTTTTTTCTTTCTTTGTTCATCTTTGCTTATTCCTTTTACCTCTTTCATTTCTTTATTTCCTTCGTTTTTTCATTCAGTTCTTATTTCTTCGTTTAGTTCTTCTTCTTCTTCTTCTTCTTCTTCTTCTTCTTCTTCTTCTTCTTTGTTTCTGTGATTCTTCCTTTCTTTTTCTTTCTTCCTTTAATTAATTGTGTTTGTTGTTGCTGTTGTTGTTGTTCTTCTTCTCCTCCTTTTGCTTCGAAGCTTTTTATCTTTTTCTTCTTTTTCTTTCTTCTTTCGTCTTTTTACTTCTTCCTTCTCTCAATTGCTGTTTTTCCTCAGGTTCTTTGTCTTCCTTGTTTAACCTTCTTTTTTCTCTCTCAATTTAATCGTTTTCACTTCTTTTCTATTTCTTTCTCTTCTTTTTTACGTTTTTTTTTTTCCTTTTATGTTTATCTTTGTCTTTTCTTTCTCACTTCTTTCTTCTTCTCTTCTCCTTTTTTAGTATTTTCTTTTATTTTTCTCTCTCTTTTTCATTCATTCTTTTTCTCTTCCTTTCATCATTTTTATTAGTTTCTTTCTCTCCTCCTTCTCCTTCTCCTTCTCCTCCTTCTCCTTCTTCTTTAAAGATTCAATTCCGTTCGATCTTTTCTTTTAACTTTTTTGATATATTTATTTTTACCATTTCTCTTTCTTTTTCCACTTAAGCTTTTCCATACTTTCTTTAATTGCTTTCTTTCTTTTCCCCTTCTTAATCATCATTCTAATTTCATTCTCCGTTCACACCAGTTTTAACTGATACTTTTTCACTGAAGTCAGAGTGACAAAAAGTCTCTTTTAAGGTATCTAAGATTCTTCTAAGTATTTGAGCTTCTTCTTCTTTTTGCTGGAGAGTTTTATCTCAAGTAGTTTTCTAGTTCTCCTGAGATATTCTTTTCGAATCTTGTCTTTCATTTCCACTTGTTTGATGGTGTCAGCCTCCAAGATACCCAAATATTTGTAGGTTTCATTTTCTCCGAGCTTTCTACTTTTGTCGTGATTTGGTAGTTCCATTCCGTAATTCATATGTCGTTTGCCACTTTTCATTACAATCATGGTACACTTTCTATGCCAAATTCCATGTCCTGACTGTATATTCTAATGGCGTGTATGAGAGTTTCCTGTTCTTTTTCATTTTTTGCAAATAGTTTAATGTCATCCATGTACATTAGTTGATTGATCTTCTCTTGCGATCCGCTAAGTTTGTATCCAGTTATGCATTTTCTGAGAATGTGGTTAAGTGGCATCATGGCAATTATGAATTATAAGGGTGATAGTGCATATCCTTGGAAAATACCTCTTTGGATCTTTGTTTCAACTATGCTTCTTCCTCCTGCTGTCAGCTCCACTCTCCAGGTTTGCATGGTCTTTTCGATAAAGTTTATGACTTCATGTGATATTTTGTACATTTTGAGACAGAATATTATCCAGCTTTGTGGAACCATATCATGTGCCTTTTTGTAATCAATCCAGGCCATAGCTAGATTTTTCCGTCTGGTCTTGCTCTCATTTAGGATGTGATAATCTATGTAGAGTAATTCTGCTGTGCCTCTGGATCCTTTGCGGCATCCTTTCTGTTCGTTAGGGAACAATCCGCGGCTGGATAGCGAGTAGTAAATCTTATCCCTTATTTGTGCTGTTAGTATTTTCCACATCATTGGTAGGCAAGTTATCGGTCTGTAATTGTTTAGAGTAGTTCTTTTGTGGAACTATCATTATTATTATTATTATTATCATTATTATTACAATCCTTGCGAGTTTTTACTCACTTGCTCTAGCGGGTGATCTTTACCAAGAGTCCGAGTGATAGCCGGTCTCCTTGGGTCTCTTGGACTCTTCACGGTATCCTGGCCGATCTCAACAGCGCTGTGGTCTGGATGGTCTCGATACTTCATCTGATTTCTAATTTCCTTTGATATCACCATAAGCCTCATCATATTTACCAACCACCCGCTCGGGCAGGATATGACACAAGGTCAATCTTTAAACGGAGTTTGACAGGTTTGAATTCAGAGTTTTCCTTCTCCTAGACTAGTTGCCTCACCAAGGCTGAAGAACCCATTCTCCCCTACTATTAACTCATTGCTGGGGGGAGAATAATTGGATTCATACCTTTCCCAAGGGTATTAGTGCTATGTGAAATGCAATCAGTCTCGTCCAGGTTTGAACTCGTGTCGCCGTGTCCATCCCATACGACGATAACCATTACACAACGGGCACCTCCTCCCACTATAACCCTCACGTTCCACAGGTTTTTAGTTCTCTAGCAAAGTCCAGATATTCGTATATCTTTTCGCTTATTTCATTTTTACTCAGCAGTCGGCCAGTACGACAAAATCTACTCAACGGCAAGTTCGTTTTTTTTTTGTTTATAAATACTTGATATGGTCGTCTGAAGGGATTAGGTTTTCTTTTCATCTCAAACCCGAGAGAATGTTATGCGTCTCATTCTTTAGGATAGATTCTGGTTTATAAAGATCCCATTTAATTATAGGGTCAACTTTTTAATCTTTTGCACAATTCTCACTGGATCCCCTTTCCCACCCAGTCATGCCTAGTCTTTTATCTCTTTCGCGCTAGTTTAAAGCATTTACTTACAATATGATTAACCGTTTCATCTCTTTCTCCCCATAACATACTCATGCTATTCAATTGTGTATTATATATTTTCACCTTTACATAATTAGTCCTTATGGCGTTATTATGTTCTGCTAGTAGAAGAGATTCTGATTCTCTCTTGAGATTAATCCTCATTATTATTATATTTATTTGATTTCGTTTTTCTTTAGGTGGCCAGTAATGTGACCTTGATTATTACATACTATTCATATACGAACGAAATTCAAGCCATACGTAAAAAAATCCTTCAGTTACGCTGAGAACGACGGCAGGCCAAAGAACGATATACAATTGAATTCTGTTTTAAACTTGGAAAAAATGATGCCACAGAAACGTACGGAATGCTTCAGACTGCTTTTCGACCATCTTGCATGAATCGAGCATCAGTTTTTGAGTGGCATAAGAGATTCGAGGAAGGCAGGGAGTCTGTGAAGGATGATTAGAGGTGTGCGAGGAGTAAGGAAGTCAGAATACCAGAGTTGATTGGCCAAAGGGTTACGGTTAGGATTAGGGTTGCTATGTTGAGGTTTTAAGGGAGTTCAGGAAGAGATTCCTTGGGAAGAGGCCAGCACTCTTCAAATCGGGTCAGTGGCATTTCCACCAGTACAATGCACCAGTCCACAAATTCATCCTTGTCATAAGACAGTTCTTCACCCTCCCTATAGTCTCAACCTTGCTCCCAGTGACTTTTGGTTATTCCCTAAGCTCACAGTCTGTCGTTATGAGACAATTGAGGAGATGAAAGAGGCTGTGACAAAGGTCATTGATACGCTCACACAAGAGGACTTCCATGGGGCCTTCCAGAGGTTTTTGGAACGGTAAAACAAGTGCATTGCAGCTGGAGGGGATTACTTCGCAGGGAACTTGGGTTTCATGTGTGTACTATCAATAAAAGTGCCCATAGGAAAAAAGTCTGGAAACTTATTTAATGGTCCTCATATTTATATTTTTGTCTGTATGTATTGAGAAATTTCAAGAAATATCATCTTTTTCCTCTGTGACTGGTTCTTATCAGTTCTTAACATATGGGCATAGTTTCTTTATTTAATGGCATATCAGCCTTTATGGGTTGTTTTATAATGCCAAAACCATCCTCGTAAAGGAACTGTAGTGTTACCGTTTAACCCATAGCCGGGGACATAAGGACGTTCACAACCTTGCTCAAGTCCAAAATGAACTCGCTTACCACGATGTCGTAGTCTTGTACGTTAGCCACAACGCCACGGTGACTCCCCTACCCATGCAGTAAAGTAGTCGTTGTAGATTGTTTGTATTCATTTATTGGAAGAACAGAACATCTTGTTGATATATTATCGATTGTTTCAGTTTTGCGCTCACGGTTTGCACTTAGGGTCAACACTATTTTTAAGGATAGTTGTCGAATATTTTTTTTGTAAATGACCATTGCTTTGGGGCAAACATTATGAAACCTGTTTCGTCATACTGTTATGATCTTAGTGATATTTTACACTAGAACTAGCGAGTGGTCGTCACTGGAGTCTAAGTGACAGCAAGTCTAATTTGTTCTCGATCACCTCTCAATATTCTAACCATATCACAGTTGCGCTGTGGTCGAAATGCTTTTAACCTCCAGCTCTTTTCATCTATTATCATATTACGCATTACAAGTTATTCACACCAGTTCTAACTGATGTTTTTTCATTGAAGTCTGAGTGAATACAAATGCTGCCATAAAAATGGGGAAAAAGTAGTGGCTAGCGATGAACAATATTTTGTGTGACATGTTTCAAACTAATTTTTGAAAATAAAACATTACTTTTCATGAAAAATCAACGAGAATATATTCAAGGTCCTATAAATATTATTATTATTATACTTCTTTGATAATTTTCCCACTCGCGTTAGCCAATGATTTCTCACTGGAGTTTGAGTAAAAACGGGTCTTCTCGAGTCTCCAGGACTCTTCTGAGTATTCTAGCCGATTTTAACAATGCTGTAGTCTGGACGGTCTTGATTCTTCCTCATATTTCCTTTTTTTTTTTCTAAATATTTTCGATTGCACCAACTACCATTGGTATCACTCTCATTTTCCATTTTTCTTTATTTGTTCCCTGGCAAGATTCAATTGTTTCTCCATCATTTTGCTTTCTTTCATCTTTACTCTGTGGTCAGTCGGAAAGGCAAAATCCGCTAGACGGCAAGTTGTTTATTTTTTCTTGTTAATTAACATTAGATCTGATTTTCTGGCTGGGGTTAAGTGATCTGATTCTCTGGCCGGGGTTAAGTGATCCTTTATGTTGTGCGTCTCATTCTCTTGGTTGGATTCTTGTTTGTGAGTTTACAATTCACTAGTGTGGTCAAATTTTAATCTTTTGCAGAATTCCCTACTCTTGTACTTCTTTCGTGCTAGTTTGCTGCATTCAACTATTATTAATATCATCATTAAACTTTTTCCGTGTTTTTCACACGAGCGTTGAATGACTGTCTTTCACTGGGGTCTAAGTGACAGCAAGTCACCTCCGATCTCCAGAACACTTTATTATTATTATTATCATTAATATTATTCGAGATTTTAAAACTGGTAAGTTGATCAAAGAAATCGAACGAAATCGAAAGAAAAAGAAGTATCTTTCGTCCGTGTGGGCAAACGGAATCACGGCCCAATGGATCTAGGTAAAAAAAAAAAAAAAGCGAACACTTGGTGTGGATTTATTCTGACAGAAGACGAAACCCCCAAAGACGCTAAAGGTTTTTTTAGATACTTTTTAAAATTGTTCTTATTTATTTTAATTCGACTCCAGATGGAAGAAGCATTATGGGCAAAACACGAGAACCCAACACAGCGCTCCTCTCCGCTTCAAACAAGGGATAAAATACGTTGGCTAATAAAACACATGCATTATTTGTTTAGCCGCTTTTTCTTCCACATGTGGAGTTTGATGGTGGTCGAGTAAAGCATAGAGGCAAACACAGCCAGTAACACAAACTAAGATGTTTTGGCTTATATATATATATATATATATATATATATGTGTGATCAAATGAACATGGAAATAAATACAAATAGAATCAGATAAAGAATAACGAAAACGGGAAGGTTTACGCGCGTAAACATATGTTTTAACTTATATACATTGATATATCGAATCTATTGGACTATAATGGAACTGGCAATCTAGAAATGGTTTACTTAGTGAACCATTAATCTACGGTAGGATTCGATATATATATATATAAGTTGGCGACCTTAGTCGAGGGTAAACCGAAGGCTCCCTTTTCAATAGCTACAACACCGAGGTGTAGGCGGGGTATACTACCTAGATCATTAAGTGAGATTTCTTTCAAGTTTCTCATAAAAATAAAACACAGCTTATGATTTGTATAAGTATATATATATATATATAAGCTAGGCAGCCGTAATAGAGGGCAACCCGAGTTCTCTCTTTTCAATAGCTACTACGCCGAAGTGTAGAGGAGAGCGCTACTCATTTCAAGTGATCCACTTGCCCTTGATCTGTTCCTTATACTACTGAGTGTTACGTAAGGAGGCATCAAGTACCTTTTTTTCTGTCCGTGATATTGCCCGACCTGGGATAGAAACCTGGCTCATAGGCAATTGGCCAACACTCCAATCATTATGCACATCGATCAGTATATACATATATGTATATATTAGGTCTCACGACAATCTGATAAACGCTTTTGGTATTATTGTATTTTTTCAGGTGAGTACAATAATTGGTATTGGAATTTTGATTTTAGATTTTAGAAATAGAATATTTTTGCGCGCCATATTAACACAGTTTCCATTTTCTTTTTCCAGTATTTTTATCTTTATCAAAAATATATTTTTTTTAATTATTCATTTTTAAATACGCTTTTAATAAATAATTAAACCAATATATTTACAATATTACCAGTTCTTCCATTGATAGTGACTTTCTTTTGTAATTTGAATTGTTAGTTAACTATAGTTAGATATCAAATCGCTTCTTTTATTTTTTTTTTTTATTAAAGAGTATTAGTGCTATGTGAAATGCAATCAGCCAGGTCCAGGATTTGAACTCGTGTCACTGTGTTCATTTCCAACGATATCTCGCATAAATTACATTAATCATCATCATCATCATCATGTCACGCCATCAGCATAGCTATCCCTGATCATTTCTAGCCACCCTTCTCTCTCACCCATTGCTTTCGGTAGGTCTTCAGGAATACATCCCGTATCGGCAAAGAGCTGCTGTATGTAGGTTCAAGCTATTCGTCCTGCCTTTGCTCGTCCATGTGAAGGGGTCCACAGGAGTACATCACTTATGAGTTCGTCCTTACTTCTCCTGCAGTGTCCCGCAAGTCTGGTTCGTCTAACTTTGATAGCTTTCGTGATGGGGGGTAAGTGGCCGTACAGCTGGTGCTTTCTGGGGTGCTGCCCCCAGGACTTGTTCAATATTGCTCGCAGAATTCTTGTGTAGTTGTCATCAAAACCCTGCAACATAGCCTGGAACGAACAGCTGCAGCCATAGGCCTCCATGTTAAAGCACACAAAACGGAATATTTGTGCTTTGATCAAACAGGTGACATCTCCACACTAAATGGTAACTCACTGAAACTAGTAGACAAGTTCACCAACCCAGGAAGCAGGGTCTTATCATCCGACACAGACATCAACACGCGGTAAGCAAAGGCATGGACAGCTATCGATAGACTGTCATATGAAAGTCAGACCTGATCGATAAAATAAAACACAATTTCTTCCAAGCAGCAGTCGTATCGATACTGCTGTATGGATGTACTATACGGACGCTAACTGAACGTATGGAAAAAATTACATTAATAAAAAAAGTAATTTATGGGAGACATCTTTTTTACTCTATTAAGGATTTATTTGGTTGGGTTTCTTTGTTTGGGGACACATCAATCTTGGTGGGTTTTAACTTAGTTGCAGACCACTACGCCATGGTAACTCCCAATTTCTTCTTGGAATGCACACACCAGCACAAATACAAACATTCATACGGGAGGCGTTCGTGATGTAATTGTTACCGTCGAAGGAAATGGACACGGCGACACGAGTTCAAACCCTGGACGAGGCTGATTGCATTTCACATAGCGCTAATACCATTTGGAAAAGTATGAATCCAATTATTCTCCTTCGAGCCATGGGTAAATAGTAGGACAGACTGTGCTCTTCAACCTTGGTATTGAAACTGGTCTAGGAGAAAGAAAACTCTGAATTCAAACTTGTTGAACTCTGCTTAAAAAGTTTGACCTTATGTCACACCCTGTTCGTGCAGAGGGGTTGGGTAAATATATAAATACATTCATACATACATGTGTGTGTGTGTGTGTGTGTGTGTGTGTGTGTGTGTGTGTGTGTGTCTGTCTGAGTATGTACACGCACACGTCTGTGTTTATGTTTGTGGTATATATATATATATATATATATATATATATATATATATATATCACAAACATTCCCAAATATATATGTAATGTATAAACTACATTAAATTATATATACATACTACAATAATATATATATATATATATATATACATATTATTATTGTATTTATATATATATATATTATTGTAGAATATATGAATATACATATATAAGTAGTCTATATATATTATTTTAATAGTAAATAATATTCTATCATAATATCAAATGCAGTATTCACTATTTGGGATAGAGCCAGTAAAAAGTTGACTATAAACCGTGGATGAAGCTGTTTTCTTTTTAAATTACTAAGAAAAAACAATTTTAAATGATCAGTCGGCACAGGCATCAGTCAATTTCATGATTACGAGAGTCTTTAAAAAAGTTTTAACCGTTACCAAGATTTTACATTTGAGACATCTCTCATCTACGTATGGGCCTTACCTGTACTGAAATTTAGACAGAAATCTGAATTAGTTTTTCTAGTTTCATAAGAAGTTGTACTGTGTTGCCACAATAAAAATGTTTGATTATGGCTCCTCACTCTGGGTGAAGCTTAAAACCATTTTGCATGAGCCGCGCACGTATCAGATATGATAAGGCAAGCGCTGACTTTTCTGATTTAAATGTTTTTTAAAATGTGATTTTTAAAAAGCGATTTCATTCATAGTCGCTCTCTCTCTCTCTCTATATATATATATACATATATATATAGTGTGTGTGTGTGGTGTGTGTGTGTGTGTGTGTGTGTGTGTGTGACGCAACCGGAAGTACTGAAGATGCAGTTGTAATTATACGATGACTGCTCACACCAAGAGATATAAAAAAGATATTAATTTCATTCCTCGTGAAATTTGTTCAAGTGTTTCTTTTTAAATCCGATTAATATAAGATGCCCTTGAATAAAGAATATTTTAAAACTATTTTTTAGCTGATACCAGACCGTATGCAAATTAAGACAGCATGAAAACTTAGCAGCTAGTCTACCATGCACCTAATGCTACTTCCGCTGGCGCGAGGGCTAATTTTAAATAATTTCAGCGGAAGCACTTCCGTTGAAAATATTACACAATATTGAATTCTATTGGTAGGTGGATACGTTTTTTTTTGGGGGGGGGATTCTAGAGACAGGGTTTGGGTCTGTTCACAAGATTTTATAATCTCTTCTTTTCTGTTCGTACATACGAGGGTCATTCAATAAGTTATGTGAATTTTGCCTAAGGAGTTGGCAATAAGACACTCTGTTTAGAGTTGCAATTTTTCCAAGCAAATTTATAATAATGAATCCTTTCGTGTTCCGGATGTCTTTCAGTATTACCGCTGCGCCAGGAATAGTTTCTTTTACCGGAGAATCAGTGTGTTTCCACTTCATGGACAGTGGTAGCCTACTCATGTAAAGCTCGTTTATAAAAACTTGCTTCTCCGTAAACATCAATTCTTCAGTAAGTTCCTCATGAGTAGTATTCGAATTTATATATATACATATATATACATATATATACTGTCATCCACAGACAGACTATTTCGTTGTATCACAACTTTACAGTGCGGCTTATATATATATATATATATATATGAAGAGGAAATAAAGGATTGTAATCATCAGGATCATGAGGGGTGATATTAACGATTTAATATCAGCCCCCATGGTCCTGATGATGGTTCAGTCGAACCGAAACGCTATAGTGTCGACATCTCAATAAATCTCTCCTTCCACTTGGTTCGTTGTTATCAATTTTTCTACATCTTTTCAGATTATAATCCTTTATTTACTCTTCATATATATATATATATATATATATATGATTTAACCCAATTTAGAAACTTACGTATGATATATCCGTTCGTTTCCTGTTTCTTTCTTTCCCCCCTTTTTCTTCTCTTTTCCATCCCCATATTCTTTTTCTTTCCCTTTCTCCTCTCTATTTTCTTTCTCTTCTCTCTCTTCTCTCTCTCTCTTTTTTATCACCTTTCCTTTCTTTCTTTTCTTTTCTTTTTTCTCTAATCTTTTCTTCTTCTCCTTTTCTTTTCTTGTTCTTTCTTTTTTTAATCCGTTATATCTCTTGATAGTTCTATTTGTTTTATATCATTGCATTACACAGTCATGTGATATTTTTTGAAAGATGAACACAAATTCATTGATTCAGTGCTATGTTCCCCCTTTCTCTGTATATATAATTTCCTCCCTTTGTTTTTTTAATTCCATAAAACACTCACCGTTGATCTAGCGACACTGGATATCATCTTTTCGAAGTCCTGATCATGGTTTATTAAAACCGAAACGTTATAACGTTGAATTTCTTTCATATTAAATTATTCACTTTGGATTACTTTATTTTTCAATTTTCTCCCCCATATATATATATATATATATAATTGTGTGCGTGTGTGTTAATAAATATAGTTGATGACCAGAAATTTTTTTTTTTTAATTGTCATCAAGTAATTTTCGCCATTCCAGTGGATCATACAGTAAAAATAAAAGATAATGACATGATCGACAAAGATCTCGATCTTGCCAGCGAGCTGAAAAACGTGTGGACTATAACAGCGACTGTGATATCAATAGTAGTCGTTTTCCTTTGGAATAGTCCCCAAGTGACTGGAAAAAGGACTCGAGAAGCTAGGGATCAAAGAAAGAATCAAGATCATCCTGACCACAGCACTGTTGAAATCAGCAAGAATACTGAGACGAGTACTGGAGACCAAATGAGATTTGCTGTTCGTCGGGTGTCAGTGAAAAACTACAAGTTAAAACCGGTGTGAAAAACTCGATAGAATGACAATTAAAAAAAGAGAAAAAATCGGCTCATTACTTAATAAATAGGGTCATAAATATAAGACATTGATAGAAGAACTCACAAATTTTCTATTACTCAAGTTTTATTTCTATCGGGCAGAAAAATAAATTAAATCAAATCATTTCGTAGTTGGTTGTTGTTGTTGTTGGGTTTTATGGCATATCAACCTTTGTAGGTTATTTAACGCCAAATCCATTTTTATGTAAATAATCTGTTCTATTTAAAACCATTCAGTTTAGCATAAGTACACATTTTAATTGTCAAAAACATTTCCATTTCAAACTATTCAAGCTGTTATATGTAACAATTCAGTTAAGTGTAAATACAGTTTTAATGTCGAAAAACAGTCCTATTTTAAATAATTCAGTTAAGCATAAGAACGCAGTTTACATGTAAGTACGGTTTAATTGTCAAAAACATTTCTATTTCAAGCTATTCAGTTTACTCAAACAATTCATTTTAGCATAAGTATGCTGTTAGTTCTATTTAACCCATAGATAGGGCCCTATCAGGTGCTACCACTCCGGGCCAGAGTGGACCTGGGAGCGATGGCAATAAAGGGGTACTCCGCATTCCCCAAAGCTCCAGCACTGCTGGAACCTCACCATCAGATTGTTTAGTGTCATATCCAAGACACTCGTTAAGGGTGGGTGTCTTACCCCTCTGCAGAGGTGCAGTCAGTGTATTCTACAGCCCCAGCTGACTGGGCAATTCATAGTTGGAAAATTTTTATTCAATTTACACAAGAATGCTGCGTGCAATCCTGAACAAGTCCTGGCAGCAGCACCCCACAAGACACCACCTGTACGGCCACCTGCCCCCTATCACGAAAACTATTCAAGTTAGACGAACCAGACATGCAGGACACTGCTGGAGAAGCAGAGATGAACTCATAAGAGATGTACTCTTATGGATCCCCACACATGGCCGCGCAAAAGCAGGACGACCAGCTCGAACGTACATTCAGCAGCTATGTGAGGATACAGGATGTTGTCCTGAAGACCTACTTAAGGCGATGAACGATAGGGAGGAGTGGCGAGAGAGGGTCAGGGATATCCGTGCTACCAGCGCGATATGATGATGATGATGATGATGATAAAGTAAAAAAGAATGAATACAAAGAAATATTCAAATTTGTCTAGTTCATTCCATTAATCTCACCCCTCTCGTCCCCCCCCTCTCTCTCTCCATATATATATATATAGTTTTAAATGAATAGGTTTGCAAGAGAATTTGATTTTAGGTTATTTAATTTTCTTCAACTCGTGTTTCTGGCGTTTTAAGTCGTCTTCAGGAGTTAAATGGTTTATTTAGTGTTCTCTTTGGTTTTTATAGCTTTGATAGGGTTGTGGCTCTTTTTAATTCCAGGATTTGTGCCTGTGAATATCCAGTTTGAGTTAATTGTACGTGGCAAACATTCGTCTCTGCAGATTTTTTTTTCTCTATTTACGAGAGTGCATTCTGTGTGTTTGCGTGGGTGTTCGTATCTATGTATGCGTATATACTTTCAGTTTTTTGTTTTTGTTTTTCTTCTGTATAACTCTTTTCCCCCGAAATAATCTATGATGTTTGATACGCCATAATGTTCAACTGACAACTAACTTTCTGTTGTATACTCATATGCACATTCATGTGGAAAGGCACAATAATAAAGAAAGAGCGAAGTCTTCTTTAAAAAAATATACCTCTCACTTTTATTGTAAAGGTTTGAAAGGGTTACTCAGGGTTTTACCGTGAGAGGGAGTTGGAGACCGAACAAAGACTGCAATATATTGACCCCCCCACTCTTATGGCCATCAGCGTTGTGTCTTTCTCGTTCTCCTGATGCTCAACCGGAGGCCCGGGGGCCCACTCAGCTGGATTTCTCTACTGCATCTTATCACCAACTGCTCTGGTCCCCAAACTTCATCGTGAGTCCTGAGGGCCCCTTCTGCTGGTTGGTGGCTTTCCCTATCACATCTCTCTCCAACTCGTCTTTCTCCAACTCACTGACTTCCTGTCCCCACCGAGTTATATGATAGTTCAATCGCCCACTCAATCGCCCACTTAATCTTTGGAACGGCATGTTTAATCGTCATCAAGCGGAAATAACTGTCATGCAGTTCAGAGGTCACTCTCTTCCGGTGCATCAGTCTATGAGTGTATCATGGGCTTTTACCTTGTCCCATTTCGTCAGCCAAATCCGCCTACGTGATTTCTTTCGATTACTGGCCATCGGGATGTGTCACTTCCTTCCGGTGCATTACTTTGGAATGGCATGTTTGGCCGGGTCGAAGGTCAATAAACAACATTTCTTCCCTGAGAGATTGTGTGTGTGTATTTGTGTTTTTCGTTTTTCCTCCTTTATTACTATTCTCCACCTTAATTATCTATGATATATATATATATATATATATATATATGTATATATATGTGTGTGTGTGTGCGTGTGTGTGTAAGATTTCTTGGAAACATACTCAGTATTGTAATTATTGAAATGGATCCGACAATCCGAGTTCAAATAGTGGACGAGACTGTTTACTTTCACCTTACCTTTGGTAAAGATATGAATTTATCTGTAAATTGTCGGGAAGACTGGGATCTCAAGCTTTGTTGAGGCAACCAGTCTAGGAGAACGAAAACACTAAATTCAAACCAACTTTACCCCTTTTTAAAAAAGAAACTAGCCTTGTCCGGGGCTAAGTAGTTTCGTAAATACATACAGATGGGACCCTAACAGAGCAAAGTGGGGGTGGGAGTCATGGTGACAAAATAGTAATTTCTCTCACCCCGGAGTTTCAGAACTTCCAGAGTACCACTAGATGCTGCATTGTAGCCAAGAAAACAAAGACGATATTTAAATGTTTTCAAATGCTCGACATTATTTGTATTCATACAAAAAATTCCGAAATTCTAAAACCTTTTTCATCAGTAGGTAGTTTTTCGTTTCAATCTCCATCCATTCAGTTTTTCTTTATTTAAAAAAAAAATTAACAAAAAATGCAATTAAACTGTTATTTTTTGAACGGATCTCAGTTTTCAATTTGCGTTAAAAGATTCTCTTTTTTTTTTTTCTCTGCAACCAAATGAACAAAAATAACTTCTAAAGAAATAAATGGAAGCGTTGATTTCTTTCTTTGTCTGTCGGTGGGGCTTAGAATACACCGGCAGTATCATCTACTCAGGCGTAAGATCCTTCCCCTAAAAAGGAATGTCCCGGGTGTCACAGAAAATTGAATTTGTTGGCGAGACACCGGTTCTGGTGCTCAAGGCGGTGTGGAGTAAATCCTTCATTGGCAGAACTCCCAGATTCACTTTGTCTCGGAGAAGTAGAACCTTTTGGGTTAATAGATTGAGTGGTATATATAAATGTGTGTGTGTGTGTGTATGTATGAGTGTGTGTGTGTGTGTTTATGTGTTCCCTAAATTATTATTAAATCTGGAGTTTTACGTTGAAATGTATTTAGAATTTAAAATTAAAAAAATTCAATTTACTGTGATTCCAACCGGTAATAGAAAATTAAAAAAGAAAAACCGGAAGCGGGTAAATGAGGAGGAAACTCTTCACCCCTTTCTACCCCTCCCACCCTTCCTTCCTGTATCTATTCTGACTGAAATTATTTTATCCATTAGATCTGAAGAAGTCCTGTTATTTTTTGTGTTATTGATTCATATCAATACCCATAACAGGATGGAAATAAATTTATAATCCTAATGTGACCGGTTTTTGTTTTTCTTAAAGAAATTATTGCTCTGTGATGTCAGTTACATTGAGCTCTTTACCGGGAAAATTTAAATGTTCATAGTTGAATGATTTTTTGTCCTGACGGAATTATTCCCGACTCCGGTTTAACTGGACTGAATAATACATATATATATATATATATATATATATATATATATATATCCCTCCAGTTATGGCTTAAATAGTACCAATACTGTCCTCCTACAAGGATGACTTTGGCATTTAATAACCCACAAAATTTTATTTGGGATTAACCAAAGAAGCAAAACAAAACAAAACATATATATATATATATATATATATATCGAGAGAGAAAGACAGAAAAAGAAAGGTAGAGAAAGGTAGGGTGAGATTAACAAAAATAAAAAAATGAACAGGAATATCTCTTCGTATTTATTTTTAACTTTTTAATTTGTTAATGTTTTATAACTTGGTCTGAAGATCAGAAAGGCGAGAAATTAACTGTCACCAATCGCCGTAGACACGGTGTTAACGCAATTCGGAAAATCTGATAACAGAAAAATGGTGCATTTGTGTACTACAAATTTTTCTAATGGTACTCTTCAGGTTTTAAAGTTAGAGTGTTTCTTTTTCCTAGACTGCTTATCCTAGCAAGACATAGCCCAGTCGGCAGGTCAATGGGCTGTAGAATACAATGACTGCATCTCTGCTGAAGGGTAAGGTGTTCTGATGGTGAGGCTCCAGTCTTGGAGCTTTGGGAATTGGGGAGTACCTCTTCATTGCAATTACTCCCGGGTTCACTCTGACGTGGAGTGGTAACACCTGGTAGGGTCTTGCTCTGTCAACTAAGGTTGTAGAATACACTGGTTGCATCTCTGCTGACTTCCCTAACGAGATATGACATCAAACAATCTGATGGTGAGGCTCCAGTCTCGGAGCTTTGAGAAATGTAGAGTACCCCTTCATTGCAATTACCCCTGTTTGATATTTAAATTGTGTGCAAACAAATAACTAATACTATATTGAATAGTTAAAAATAGATTATTTTGATCATTTTGCTGTGTGTAAACAAATGGCTGATGCTTAATTGAATTGTTAGTGATACATAGAAATACTGGAATTATTTCATTTTTTGTAAAAAAATTAGCTCAGGCTTGTTTAAAAATGTATCAATTAAATGTATTTACAAATCATATTTATATATATATATATATATATATATATATATATATATATATATATATATATATATATATAAACAATATCATACCCAGGATACAACTATTGAAGGTGTTTTCCCACTCTGTAGGGGATACAATCAATATATACTAAGCTTCGTCACTAAGTCTTGTACACAGTCAAAGTTGACACAATCCAGTCAACTGGGGCTGTAGAATACACCGACTGCATCTCTGCAAAGAGGTAAGACTTCCCCAACGAGTGTCTTGTATATTACATTAAGCAATCTGATGGTAAGGCTTCAGTCCTAAAGCATGGTGAATGTAGAGTATCCCTTCATTGCTATTACTCCCAAGTTCACTCTATCGCTAAGCGGTAGCATCTGATGAGGTCCTATTTGTGTCAAGTAGAACTGTTTTACATTTAAACTGTGCAAACAAAAGGCTTATGTTAAATCGAACTGTTAGAAATAGAACTGTTTGACCATTTAACTGTGTAAACGAATGACTGGTGTTTATTGAATTCTTAATGATACACAGCAATACTTCGGACAATTTAACTGTATGTTAACGAATGAGTAATGTTGTATAGAATTATTGGTGTTGATTAGCAATACTTGAAACTCTTTAAATGTATGTGTAAATCGAATTGTTAGCGTTACATAGCGACGCTTGAAACCATTTAACTATGTGCAAATAAAACTATTTGTGTTAGATAGCAATATTTGAAACCGTTTAAGTGAGTGCAAACAAAATGATTGATACGAAACAGAACTGTTCATATTAGAATATTTGGAAGCATTTAACTGTGTACAAACAAATTAGTTCTGACTCATTTAAATATCAGATTACCGACAAACTATTGACTCGCAAATCATATGAAGGACCATTTAAGTGAGGACAAACAAATGATTTATACTAAACAGAACTATTTGTGTTAGAATACTGGGAACCATTTAACTGTGTGCAAACAATGATAATACTTGTGTGCAAATAATGATAATACTTGTGTGCAAACAAATTAGCTCTGACTCATTTAAATATCAGGTTACCTATAAAATATTCACTTACAAATAACACGTATAACAAATTAACTGTGTGCAAACAAATAATCATCGGTTCGTTTAAAAATATTTTCTACAAACTATGCGTTTACAAATCATATGAATATAGGGGATATGGCATTAAATGACCAACAATGCTTGATATTCCATAAAAACAAACCAAACTAAACCAAATAATACATATTTAGTATATATGTAGGAGCAATATTTGGCATTAATTAATCTACAATATTTGATATCCTATAAAACCAAACCAAATCATATATATCTAATATATATGTATATGCAATATTTGGTATCAAATAACCTACCAAATTTGATATGCCATAAAACCCAACCAAACCCAGTCATATATTTATAATATATATATAGGCAAAATTTGGCATTAAATAACCTACAATGTTTGATATGCCATAAAACCCAACCAAACACAATCTTATATATTTAATGTATATGCATATGCAATATTTGGCATCAAATAACCTACAAAGTTTGATATGGCATAAAACCCAACCAAACCCAGTCATATATATATATATATATATATAGGAAAAATTTGGCATTAAATAACCTGCAATGTTTGATATGCCATAAAACCCAAATAAGCCAAACCAAACAAACCAAAATTCACAACAAAGAAAGCAGTTTTATTACGATCCTCTGGATTGTATGGTAGACGAGAGAGAAAGGTTTATCAAAGGCCTCCCATGTCCACTTTGTTCTTGGTCAACACGTTAATGTTTAGACGAAACCTTTGAAATTGAATCGAGAGATAAAACAGCACACAGGGAGGAATTAGACTCATGCCTTTCCCCAGGGAATTAATGTGAAGTAAAGATAAACATCCTTATCTGGGAGTTGAATTTGATAGTCCAGACTCTGCTCTCGATGCCCCCTCGGTGTTACGACACTTGCCAATTTATAATAATTATTAGTTTTCAACCCAGACCAATTATTCTTATCGCCTGTCGTTCCAAATGCTCTTTTCAAATCTGCTAACCCAGTCGGCTGGGGCTGTAGAATACGCCGACTGTATCTTTGCTGAGAAATAGACCTCCTTCTAACAAATGTTCTGGATATCACACAAAATGTATCTGATGGTAAGACTCTATTTCTGGAAATCTGATACCATAAAACTGTAAATTATTTGTATTGAGAATAGTTACTTGAACCTGTAATTCTTTGCAAAGGATTATCAGTTATAAGGAATAATTGCTTGAAGCCACATAATTATTGATACTAGAGAGAAATGCTTGAAACTATACAACTGTTAGCCCAGTCAGCTGGGGCTGGAGAATAATACACCGACCGCATCTCTGCTGAGGAGCAAGACACCACCAACCAGTGTTGTGGATATGATACTAAATCATCAGCTGATGAGGCACAGTCCTGGAGCTTTGGGGAATGTAGAATACCCGTTCATAGCAATTACTCCCAGGCCCACTCTTACACAGAGTGGTAGTACCTCTAAGAGTTCCACCAGTGGATGAAATAGAAGTTTTTAATCCCTTACTAAACTTGTAGACATTTTATTGTTTTCAAACAAATACAGTAAAACATTTTGATTTAATGCACAAACTTCACCCACACTCAAAGAATGTTCTACAACATTGAGAGCATGATAGAACTATTTTGAAAAATAGACCAGAAAAGTATATTAAACTTTCTGAACAGAATCGGCATCCTATCAAGGATGTAGAGAGGTGCCCGTGGTGCAATGGTTATCGTCGCAGGATATGGACACGGCGACACGAGTTCAAATCCTGGACCTGACTGATTGCATTTCACATAGCACTAATACCCTTGGGGAAAGGTATGAATCAAAAATATTCTCCCTCCAGCTATGGGTAAATAGTAGGGCAGACTAGGTTCTTCAGCCTTGGTGAGGCAACTAGTCTAGGAGAAGGAAAACTCTGAATTCAAACCTGTTAAACTCCACTTAAAAATTGACCTTGTGACATATCCTGCCCGAGCGGAGGGGTTGGTAAATATGATCAAGGATGTAGACTCATGTGAGATCAATACTGGCAACCACTTTCCTGTGTACAAACAAATACCGAATATAACTACTAGTGCTAGGTAGTAATACTTGGAACCACTTAACTGTGTGCAAACAAATAAGCCCTGGCTTTTAAAAATGTTATCTACCAAATATGTGATTGCAAATCATATATATTATAAATGTATAGATATAATTTGGTATTAAATAACCCACAGTGGTTGATATGTCATAAAACCCAAACAACTAACCAATCTACCAATAAAATCATTTAATTGTGCGAAAACAAATAAGCCTTGACTCGTTTAGAAATGCTACCGACAAACTATTCACTTGAAAATCGTATTTATAGATAGGATTAGGCATTAAATGATCATCAAGGGTTGGTATGCTATTAAACCAAATAACCTTTAAATTTGCATCCTTGTAACTTGCACACAAAACGATTTAACCATTGGGCTATGCTGAGCTGGAAAGGAAATTGACTTCAGAAGCTAATTAGTGTTTTGCGCGTCAGATAAAGCCTTGCTCTCGTAACAAAACGAAAGGGAAACGTGCCGAATCTATTTTCTTTTTATTTAGACTCAACATTGTTGTTTTTTGATTGTTTATTTATTTGTTTGTTTATTTTTTTTTTCTCGGTTTTGGTGGATATCAAAAACAGAGAACCATTCCACAATCAGCTCCTTTTCTAACCTTAACACAGGCAAAAATTTTCAAGTTTCCCTATTGGAAAGAAAATTAGGGAATATATAAAGGCACCTGTTGGTTAATATAACGTCCTCAAAGCAAATCCCACACGTCGATTAAGTCTCCCCGTTTTTTGATTTCGTACAATTTCAAAATAGCTCCTTTTTTATTTTATATATTTTTGAAATTTTAATTAAATTCATTTCCTATATAAGCGTTGTTTCTGTTTGAGATGATATAACACACACACACACACACACACACACACACACACACATATATATATATATATATATATATAAAGAAATAACATGAAAAATTCCTGACATTTATAATGATGATGACTAGTTGTCATTACTGACAAAGGATGCAATAGGAAGTGCTCGTATGTTTATGATGATTACCAAAAGAAGGCACGCTTAGATAAACGGTTATCGTCGTAGGAAATAGAATTGGTGACCAGATTTCAAATCCTAGACGCGGCTGTTTGCATTTCAGTTCCTGCTAATGCCCTTCGGGAAAGTTATAAATCCATACTTTTCCCCCTAGTTATTGGAAAATAGTAGGGTTAAGAGGATTCTTTACGCTTGCATCGGCAATCAGTCTAGGAGAAGGAAAATTCTGTATTCAAACCAGCTTTAATCCTCTTAAAAATTAACTTTGTGTCACATCCTGTTTGTTGAGAGGAGGTTAGAGTAAATAAGTTCAGAAAGAATGTATATACTAGTTTTAATTTTTTCTCCTTTCTAATTTGGGGTGTGTCCTCGTAGCCGACTTTGAATCTGTAAAGTTGGGGAATGATTTCTTCAAAAGCTATCCTGATCTTTCCTTAGAATTTTCCCGATTTCGAGCCGGTTACGATTGAGAAACAGGGCATTATAAACCTTGGTAGCCTTGATAGTAAGAGTTATACTTCTGTAGTTCTTAAACATTCCGATACCATCTTTCTTGGGGAACGAAAGGATGCAGCCTTTTGTCCATTTCTCTACTGTGTTTTCTTTATAGACTGTATTGCGTAATCGGAGAAGTCAGTCGTTAAATTTTCTTGTATTCCAAAGTTCAAGTAATATTTCATCGAGGCCTACAACTTTTTTTTAATACTGCGTCAAGTTCTTCCTAATTGTTCAAGTTTGATTCGTAGGTAGCCATTAAAATCTTATGAATAGTTTTGTCAGTGATTTCATGAGGTCATGGGTTTCTGAGTAGATTCTTGATATGTTTCTTTCTACTTTTAACGTATTTCCTCTTGGTTGGCAGCTCTTAGTTTTGCTTTCAAGGTTCTCTTCCTTCCTCTCATTTTACTTGATTATTGCTCACTATAATTTCTTGTTTTATCAATTTGGCTTTGGATGTATTTTAATTTTTCTTTTTGTTATATGTTCGTTAGTTCTGTGGGTTTTCTTGAATTTCTGCGCGTTGCCATTTTTTTGGTTTCTTTTATTGAGTAAGGATCCTTTTTTTTTAGTTATCTTGTTTTTTTCCTAATTATTAGTGACTCCCACGGAACACTGCATTTGGCTCTTGTTTTAGATAATATGCTTTCTACTGCTGTTTTCATATGGGCAGTAATATATTTTTCATTTCTGTCATTAAGAATATGTCTTTAAGATTTGCCCAGTCGGCTGGACCTGTAAAATACACCGACTGCTTCTCTGCAGAGAGGTAAGACCCTGCACCCCCGAATGTCCTGATATGACACTAAACAATCTGATGGTGAGGTTCCAGCAGTGCTGGAGCTTTGGGGAATGCGGAGTACGCCCTCATTGCCATCGCTCACAGGTCCACTCTAGCCCAGAGTGGCAGCACCTGATAAGGGTCCTATGTATGGGTTGAATAGAACTAAACCGTGCTTCTTTCACTATACTAATTTTTGCATTTAAACTGCGTATTAATTAAGACTTTGAATTTATCATTTCGGTGACTTTGTTTTTCTATTTTCTTGATAGAGTCGGATTTATTTCCATTCTTTACTTATACTGGACATTGGCATGATCGTTAGAGTGTTCGTCAATGGCCTGGGAGACCAGGGTTCAATCCAAAGACGAGTCATACCAAAGACTAAAAAATGCTACTTGATGCCTCCTTGCTTAATACTCAGCAATATAAGGTACGGATCAAGAGTAAAGTGGAGGAATCCAGGGAAAGGAGTAGCGTCCTAACCTACACTTTGGTGTAGTAGCTATCGAAAAGAGGGCCTTCGGGTCACCCTCGACTACGGTCGCCAACTTTACTATATATATATATATATATATACCTTTAAGTAAAACAAAAAACCGGTCACATTAGGATTATAAATTTATTTCCATTTTTTTTTATCCATTAGATATGAAGAAGTCCTGTTATTTTTGGTGTTATTGATTCATATCAATACCCATAACAGGATGGAAATAAATTTATAATCCTAATGTGACCGTTTTTTTTTTTTTTTTTGCTTTTCTTAAAGGAATAATTGCTCAGTGATGTCAGTTACATTGAGCTCTTTACCAGGAAAATTTAAATGTTCATAGTAGAATGATTTTTTGTCCTGGCGGAATTATTCCCGACTCCGGTTTAAGTGGACTGAATAATGCAATATATATATATATATAGAGAGAGAGAGAGAGAGAGAGAAAAGAGAGAGAGAGAGGGAGTTTGGCATTTATCAACCAGTAGAGTTGATATGCCGTAAAACATAAGCAAACCAAATCAACAACAATAATTACTACGTATCTTAAAAATGCGGGAAAAAAATTTTAAGAAGCAACAGAAAAAATGTAAAATAAACATGCCATGAACGCTATTTTCTGGTCGGGTTGACATGCATTTAAAATCATTCAATCAATCACTGAATATACAAAGAACATACTTACCATGCTAATCTAATAAGATAACTTCACAATCTTCGTTCTATTTTTTTAGTTGCTTACGAGAAACAAATAATAATCCTTGAAAAATACATTTGATAATTTAAATCCATGAACTCTTTTCAGTGTGAATCAATGTATTTCAAAAATTGATGTATAATAAAGATTTACATTTTCTTTTTTTAAGTAGAGAAATTATATTGTAAACTGAATTAGCACGACCAGAAAATCCGGCGAACACTGGTGGTCACAGGTTCGATCTTCAGTGGATTATGGTATACATTCCTGGGTTTACCTAATAAGGTCAAAACAACTGTCCAACGTTTCCCTATGTCGCGCGCAAGTGTTCGCCGGATTTTCTGGTCGTGGTAATTCAATTCACAAAAAAGAGATTTGTTTAAAAAAATTCAACTAATCTTTTATTTGACAACATTATACATTATAAAACAGAAAAAAAAACGCTCACTAAACTGTTGTACCGGTGGAATTTTTGAATCAACAGATCCTTTTTTTTTAATCCCCTATACACTTGACAATAAAAAAAGAAGTTGTACCATTGACTAATTCTTCCTCTCTGGGACAATCTTAACGTGGCCTACAACATAAAACAGTGACATTTTAACATCTTTGGGGATATTAGTTTCTAAATCTGGTAAGTGATGAAATGTTTGCCATTTCACTTCATCCGACGATTTTTTCACATTTTCAGTAATTATATCTCGAATCAAAGTTATATACTTTAATATTAACTTTCAATTGAAGAATTTTTCAGAAATAATTGTAACTGATTCCCAGAAATAAGAATAATTGCTAATTTAACAAATCAGTGAATACCACAAACGAATCCTTTCCTAACAATTTTCCTCAATTAGGTTAGTAGGTTAGTAGTGTTGCGTTGCTGGGTGTGAGGCCATGATGTTGTCACTTGATCCCGGGGTTTTCCAAAAAGCTTGGAAGAAAACTGATGAACTCATATTTATATCTTTATAACTTTCCACTTTATCTAAATATTCTGCTCTGTCATCGGGGTTTAGAATATGCCGGCTGCAACTTTTATCGAGTTGTAAGACCACCCACTAAAAAGGGAGTATTCTATGGAAGACAATAACCTGGTTCCGGTAGTGAAGCATCATTTCTAAAGCTCTGAGTACTTACATCTTTGTGGCTATTACTCCTTGGTTCACTTTGATGTGGAGTGGTAGTACCTGTTAGGATCAAATATATCAGTTGGTTTGGTTTCTTTGTTTAATGGCATATCAACCTTTGAAGGTTATTTAATGCCAAAGCTATTCTCCTAGAAGAATAGTAGTGGTACTATTTACCCCATAGCTGGGAGGATAAGGGGGTTCATACCTTTCCCAAGGTAATAGCGCAACTGGAGTACGAAGTCGCTTACTACGATTCCGGAGTCCCTCGCTTTAACCATTACACCACGAGGACACCCCTTATATCAGTTCGAAAATTATTAGTATTAGATAGGAATAGTTGAAAAAATATTATTGTCTACAAATTATTTATATCACTTAGCAATACTATTAAACTATATACGAGGTGCATACGATTGGTTTCCAGGCTTTTTTCGTATGGGTATTTAAAATTGTCGTAGACTCTTGAAAATTCAGGATATTATTGCTATACATCTGATGAGATGACTGACCAATTTTTATGATTTCAGGTTCAAATGAACCGCTACAACAGGAATTGGAATAGACCCTACTAAAGCCTGATTACACCACGGGCACCTCCTACAATGGTTGTTATGCCATAAAACCCTACTAAACCCAATCATCTAATATATATGGATAAGGAATATTTGGCATTAAAAAACTTCCAATGGTTGATATGCTATCAAACCAAGTCATATATATTTAATATATATGTATAAAAAAGATTTGGCATTAAATAACCAACAGGGGTTGATATGCAATAAAACCCAACCAAGCGATCAACTATATAACTGTAGGATAACTATTATTATTATTATTATTAAATGAGAGTAGTTTCCTGAAAGTATATAATTATGTATAAATTACCAGTATTTTAACTGGCCCATTGGTCTATTGGGTAGAGTGTTTGCCGATGGTTCGGGAGACCGGGGTTCAATCCCAAGTCGAGTCATACCAAAGACTCAAAAAAGGGTAATTGATATCTCCTTGCTTAGCACACAGCATTATAAGGTACGTCTCAAGAGTAAAGGGGAGCAATCCAAGGAAAGTAGTAGCACCCTTGCCTACATCTCAGTGTAATAGCTATTGAAAAGGGAGCCTTTGGGTCGCCAACTTTACTTTTACTTTTTTTTCAGTATCAAACAAGAATAATTGTGATGGTGTGTGCAAATTATTTGTGTTAAGAATAATTATTGAAAGCTTTAATTGTTTACAATTGATTATCATCATTAGCTACTTGAAACTATATAAGTGCTTGCAAAAAAGAATAACTCCGGTATCAACTAATCCTACAAGGACTGTATACTGTAAAACTAACTGTATAACTAACTCCGGTATCAACTAATCCGACAAGGACTGTATACTGTAAAACTAACTGTATATCTAACTCCGGTATCAACTAATCCTACAAGGACTGTATACTGTAAAACTAACTGTATAACTAACTCCGGTATCAACTAATCCGACAAGGACTGTATACTGTAAAACTAACTGTAAAACTAACTCCGGTATCAACTAATCCTACAAGGACTGTATACTGTAAAACTAACTGTATAACTAACTCCGGTATCAACTAATCCTACAAGGACTGTATACTGTAAAACTAACTGTAAAACTAACTCCGGTATCAACTAATCCGACAAGGACTGTATACTGTAAAACTAACTGTATAACTAACTCCAGTATCAACTAATCCTACAAGGACTGTATACTGTAAAACAAACCAACTGGATGCTTCTCTGCAGAGTGTCGGGTATCCATTCTTCACCATAATTCCATGGTCAACTCTGACTCGAATTAAGAGTACCTGTTAGAGTACCATCTATTGGTCAAATATGACTGTTTGAAATTTATTTATATTGGATAGGAATACGTTAAACCATATAACTGTGTGCAAACAAATGATTGTTATTAAGTTGCATAATTAGTGTTAGATAGGAATACTTGAGACTATTTGACTGGGTACAAATTATTTGCACTATATAAGTATGATTGATATCATATAACAGTTTGGTTTAGTTTGGTTTTATGGCACATCAACCATTGAAGGTTATTTAATGCCGAATCCATTTTATACATATAAACAGTTCTATTTCCAATAATTCAGTTTAGCATAAGAATACAGTGTCAAAGTCAAAAACAGTTGTATTTCAAACAATTCAGCTTAGCATACGTGCACAGTTTAAATGTCAAAGTTTTTTTTTTTTCTAACAATTCAGTTTAGTATAAGTATAGTTTTTTGTTTACATTCAGTTAAATGTCAAAAAAAGTTCTAATTCAAACAATTCAGTTTAGCATAAGTAGAGAGTTTCAAAGTCAAAAACAGTTCTATTTCAAACAGTTCAGTTTTGCATAAAGTAAAGTTGGTGACCGTAATCAAGGGCGACCAGAAGGCTCCATTATCAATAGCTACTACACCGATGTGTAGGGGAGAGCGCTAGTCCTTTCCCTGGATTGTTCCACTTTACCTTTGATCAGTACCTTATATTACTAAGTGTTAAGCAAGGAGGTATCAAGTATCATTTTTAAAGTCTTTGGTATGAAGCGACCTGACATTGAACCCAGGTCTCCCGGACCATTGGCGAACATTCTACCCACTAGGCCCATAAGTACGCTGTTTAGTTCTATTTGACCCATAGATAGGACCCAATCAGGTGCTACCACTCCGGGCCAGAGCGGATCTGGGAGCGATGGCAATTAAGGGATAATCTACATTCCCCAAAGCTCCAGCATTACTGAAGCCTCACCATCAGATTGTTTAGTATCATATCCAAGGCACGTTGGGGAAGTCCGACCATTCTGCAGAGAAGCAGTTGGTGCATTCCACACCTTCAGCTGACTAGGCAATCATATAACAGTGTGATAACAAATGATTCTAGTAAATTCAAGTTTAATTCAAAAAGTGTAATGGAACTATTAAAATATAGTCATGATTAGTCCATCGTTCATGAATGAATCTGATTTCGACGTTAAATAACCCATAATGAGTTGATATGCCGTTAGGCAAAAAAAGAAAAATCTTTTACTCAGATTTTATTAAATTAGGCTGAGGATTTCGTTTTGTACTGTCATTAGAAATATTGGAGAAATTCCCAAGTCATTCGTTGGTATGGTGGCCCAAAAGAACTCAAAGCTCTTTACGGGCAGTGTAACACAAGCACTTTTAAAATGCATGTGTTCTCCCGACTCCTTAAAATCATTTTCTCATTTTCTCGCTCCGTCTTACTTGTCAATCCCTCATCCAACCCGAGTTTATTTCAATATCATTTTTCACTCCCAGGATTTTACACCGGAAGAGATTGACCCATGACTTTTGCCTGTCACTCAAATTTTTCCTCAAGCTACAGGCGTTGCCCCCAGGGTCATATCCGATTAGATGCAAATCGACCCATTACGTTACAGTAGCAATTTAGATTACCACATGCGCGCTTTCAGTTAAACTCCAATTGCATAGCTTCCAGTCCTTTACTTGGTATAGCCTTGGCTCAGATTAAAATCATTAAATACACAGGATAAACATCTGTTGC
This sequence comes from Sepioteuthis lessoniana, assembly GCA_963585895.1. NCBI lineage: Eukaryota > Metazoa > Mollusca > Cephalopoda > Myopsida > Loliginidae > Sepioteuthis > Sepioteuthis lessoniana. The sequence goes on along the minus strand of OY757917.1, from coordinate 17,820,318 downwards.
ATCACACACACACACACACACACACACACACACACACACACATGCACACAGTCACACATATTAGCACAGTTCCTGGAAAAGGATTGGGTAATTTATATATACCTGGTCAGCTATCTAGAATGAAAGCCCACCTATCAGCGGGTCTCGGTATATGTTGACTGTACCTTCTGAAAAGGATTAAGATCCCCCAAAAAGAGATTTTTTGATATGAAACTAAAATGTATCTGGTGGTGAGACTGGGGAGTATAGGGAACTCCTTCATTGCCATTACTCTCAGATCAACTCGGACCCATTTTGGTACTGCCAATTACGGTCCCATCTATGGATCAAATAGATCTGTTTGAAAATAATTATTATTTGATTGGAATACTTAAAGCTATATAACTGTGTGTTAGATTACCCTTAAAGGGATTATCGCCGTGGCGTAGTGACTAACGCAATTGACAATGACATTGTAGTTCACGAGTTCGAACTCCAGACACCTTATTACGTTCACTTTCGGATGAATACCCCTGAAGAAAGTTCTGAAGCTATGAATTGAAATACTACCGCATCTTTTTTTTTTTTTTTTTTCTACAAGGATGTTTTAGGATTCAAAATAACCCACAAAGGTGGATATGTCGTTAGACAAAGAAACCAAATTAAAAAAAAAAACTCTCTGAAACTACCCAAAAATATAAATATCAACGAACAATGTGCGCAATTCCCCTAACCACTAGGCTCTTAATAACTTCAGACAGTTTGACATGCTGCTAAAATTAATCAACCCATATTCGATTCATGAAGATTTCTTTGTATTTTGTAAAATAATCTGACTTTGAAGCCGAAATCATTTTTAAAAATCGACACACACACACACACACACATCTTATTACATCCCATGAGACTAAGAAAAGATTTCGGTAATATACAATTAATTTCTTTTGGGGTGAATAGAAATTAAATTTGCTGACCGGAAGTGCATCGAGTAAAATGTTTGAGAAGCTCTGATGTAGATGGTTGAAGCAAAGAAGCTAAGATCAAATCCCGGGTTATACCGGATAGTCCTGCACCTTTTAAGTAAACAACAAATAAACAGATAAATAAATGAAGTTTGGAATTTGAACAAGTCACAGGCAAGTGAAACTTTAGAAGTGTCTTATCTCCAACATCTGGTCGTCGACTCCAACAATTTTTTTTTAAATTTGTATATTCATTTATTTAGTTTTTTTTAAACCAATTTTCTTATTGCCTTTGTTTCCTTTTTTACCTTAAAAGAAAACCCTCGTTTCTTTAGTGTCATTCATGCTGTACTGGCCCTTCCCGGTCCGACCATTTCATGTCAATGCCATCTCTACGGTGAATGATAAGATTACAGGGCTGAAAGGAAAGATGCTGTCACCCCGTAAATACAGAACGGCTACCCGTCCTTCTTCATCACTTTTTGTTGTAATGGCAGACTTTAACGGGACTCACATCAAAAGGTAACCTGAACGGGTTGATCTCTGAATCAAATAAAAATAAATAAACAAAATGAAAACAGCAGTTATATATTACAGAAATGCAAAAAAACAAAAAACAAAAAAAAACAAAATTCGATTTTCTTTAGTGTATTTCTTGTTGAATTTTAAAGCGAATATCAAGACTTTAAAATTCAACGTACTCTGATTTTTTAACGAAGAAAAGACCAGAAGAGGTTATAAAACTCTGAACTTTTCCCCCGATTATTCGTTGCAGCAGAAATTTGATATTAATTTTATCCCATTGGGGATACAAGTCGTATTAAAGCCCTACAGGTCCAGGTATTTACCATATATGTATATGGGATTCATTACGGGTTTGGTCTACACTGTTCGAAGCCACCCTGAGTTAGGGTGTGGTACCTCTCAACCTCCCACTGGTATATTAGTACGGATATAGTAATAAAAAAAATTTGGATATCAACAGCGGATAACAGGAAGAACAGGAAGGGTCTTTTTAAAAATATGTTTTTACTTCGAGTTCATTATCTTCACAGATGTCGACATTCGCGGTAGTCCACTGAAAGTAGCACACGACATGTGCGCATATTTCCAAATGGTTCCAATATGGCAGCCTTGATCCTGGGTTGGAACTTAGTACGTTCCGTTGTTTCTTCGCACTCCCATCTCTCTGTCTCTCTCTCTCTCTGTGTGTCTCTCCCCCTCTCTCTCTCTCTCTCTGCTTGATTGTCTCTCTCTTTCTCTCTGTGCGGTATCTTCTGTATCCTTCTTCGTCTCTCACTCTGTCGGAGAAGATACAAACCAGCTGGATCAACCAGGCTTTATTCTATCCACAAGATTAAGTCACACAGGGAGCACCGGTTCCGATTAGATCACTGAAGTTAAGCAGCGATGAAGATGTTCAGTTCTAAGATGAGTAACCACTTACGAACACCAGGTATTGTAAGCAACCTGAAGCCTATGGGCCAGTCTAAGCAAAGTTGATTTGGTTTCGTTTCGTTTCGTGGCATATCAACCATTGTTGGTTATTTAATGCCAATTCGATTTTTATGCATATAAACAGTTCAATTTCGAACAATTCAGTTTAGCATAAGTACAGTTTTTTTTTGTTTACTCACAGTTGAATGTAAAAACAGTTGATTTCAAACAATTCAGTTTAACATAAGTATACAATTTAGTTCTATTGACTCATAGATAAGACCCTTTCGGGTTCTGCCACTCCAGACCAGAGTGGACCTGGGAGCGATGGCAGTAAAGGGATAATCTACATTCCCTAAAGCTTCAGCATTACTGGAAGCTCACCATCAGATTGTTTAGTGTCATATTCAGGACATCCGTTAAGGGAATCTTACCCATCGGCAGAGATGCAGTCAATGTGTTCTACAGCCTCAGCCAACTGAGAAAAAGCAAAGTTGAGTATATAACAATCTGTCAAGGTAAGACCCTACAACAACGTACGAGTGTCATTTGTTGTTGCTGCTTTGCAAGAACCACCCACAGGCAAATTAGGAGGCGCTATTTGTGTAACGGTTATTATTGTAAGAAATTAACCCAAGGACTCTAGTTCAAATCTTGGACAAAGCTCTTTTCGTTTCTTTTTGCGCAAATAATCATTGGCATGAATCCATCTGGTTGGTTGGTGAGATGGTGTTTCATGGCATATCAACTCTTGCGGGCCATTTAATACCAAATTCTTCTTTTATATATAATTTGTAAGTGAACAGCTTGTTGGTAACCCTATTTTTAAATGACTAGTTAAAATTCATTTATTTGCACACAGTTAAATGGTTTCTAGTAGTCTTATCTAGCATTCTCCATCTAACACTAATGGTTATATTTAATATAAATCATTTGTTTTCGCGATTAAATATTTTCAAGTATTGCTGTTTAATGCTAGTAATTCTATTCATCAAATATGATATAGATAATTAGATATAGATATATATATATATCAAATATGATATATATATATATAATTAGATTAGATATTGATAATACAGATGTATGGGTTCAAATTAATAACAATAATAATAATAATCCTTCGTAAATAAATGAACAGTTCTATTTGACCCATGGATAGGACTATTACAGGTAGGTCCGAGTCAGGGTGGACTTTGGAGTAATGACATTGAAGGAGTACTCCATATTCCCCAAAGCTCCTGGACTAGAGCCTCACCATCAGATGGAGTTTAGTGTCATATCCTGTTCACTCATCAGAGGAGGATCAGATGAATCCGCCTCTTTTTCTCCCAGCTATGAGTAGTAGGGTAGACTGTACTTTTTAGCAGTGTTACGGCAACCCGACTGGAAGAAGGGAAAGTCTGAATTTAAACCAACTTTACTCCTCAGAAAACTGACTTTGTGGTCGGTTTGCATAGATTCATAATATTTATAGACATGTATGTGCACACGTTCTGAGCACATCTTAAAAAACATACGAAGTAGAGACTGAATACACAGTGGAAAAGTACTTTTTCTATTTAAAAAAAAAAAAATGAAACATATCCTATGTGCTTCCAAGGATCACGTGACTCTGTTCGCGGGAACTGGGTTGTTTTGGGTTATACGCATACATGTTTATGGAGGTGCCCGTGGTGTAATGTTTATCGTCGTAGGAATTGAACACGGCGACACGAGTTCGAATCCTTGACGAGACTGATTGCATTTCACATTGCACTAATACCCTTGGGAAAGGTATGAATCCAATAATTCTCCCTCCAGCTATGGGTAAATAGTAGGGCAGTCTAGGTTCTTCAGCCTTGGTGAGGCAACTAGTCGAGGAGAAGGAAAACGCTGAATTCAAACCTGTTAAACTCCGCTTAAAAATTGACCTTGTGTCATATCCTGCCCGAGCGGAGGGGTTGGTAAATATGTATACGCATGCATGGAACATTTGTTAAATTGACCTGTTAAATACCATGTTTCAATTAACAAGGATTTTCATTGTTTTACGCGTGATTTTTATTATACTGCCCCTAATAGATTTAATAAATTTCCGAAAATTTCATTCACTCATAGCGTCATGATAAACAAAATTTTTCATAAAAGTAATTTTTCTTCTAATGTCTTGATTTTCTTCAACATTCCATAACTATTTTTTAAAATTCTAACAACAGTAAACTTAATCTAAAAAATGTCTAAGTAAAAATAATTAACCTAAATTTGACTAAATGACTGTGATGATTCTATATGTAAGATTTACTGAAAAGTTAACAATCTCTAAAAATGACCGTTTTACATTTTTAGATGTTATATTTTGATAATGTGGATTTTGGAGTTTTAGAATTTGCAGGATTTAGAAATAGAATTTAAACTTAACCAACAACAGCTTTCACTTCAACATTATATAATATGTTTGGTTTGGTTAAATTTTATGGCATATCAACCATAGTAGGTTGTTTAAGGCCAAATCCATTTTTGTACATATAAAGTTCTATTTCAAACAATTCAGTTAGGCATAAGCACACAGTTTAGTTCTATTTGTTCCATAGATAGGACCCGATCTGGTGCTACCACTCCGGGAGAGGGTGAACCTGGGAGCGATGGCAATAAAGAGCAAAGGCAGGACCACCAGCTCGAACCTACATACAAACAGCAACTCTGTGCCGATACGGAATATAGCCCTGAGGACCTGCCGGAAGCAGTGGACGATAGAGAAGGGTGGCGAGGGATGGTCAGGGAGATTCGTACTGATAGTGCGACATGATAATGGTGATGATATATATATCTATCTATAAATATTTCATATATATATATATATATATATATATATATATATACAATCAAATTGTGTTGATAGCATGTATTCCCTTGATTCTCTCTTACCATTCGTCCCTATAGGCCATCATTCTTGGCAGATCATCCAGTGTCAGCACATTGCTGAAGAATGTTATTCTTTGCTTGTCAGCTAACACGGGTGTATCCATGAGTAGTAATCCACAGGTGAACGTCACTAATGAGTTCTTTCCTACTTCTCAAACAGTCTTGTTCATCTTACTTATATGATTTGTGAGATGGAAAGTGTCTGTACAGCTGCTATTTTGAGAAATGCTGCTTCCAGGATTTCTTCAAATTAGCACACAGCATCCTTGTGTCGTCTCCATCGAACTTTTTCGCAAGGCGTTTCTTTAAAGTTCCTGATGTTCAAACATTTAATAGAAACAACTGCTGTTTTGTGGGGTGCTGCTTTCAGGATTTCTTCAAAACAGTAGTTCCCATCTAGCTTTCCTCTAAGCTCTTCGTTGAACCGCTTTGTTAAATTCCAGATGGTGTAGTTATACAATACGATTGAGGTGTCCGTTTTAATGACTATTGGCGTTGGAAATGGACACTGCGACCCAAGTTCAAACCTTCGACGCGGCTGTTTGCATTTCTTATCGCAATAATACCCTTGAGAAAGGTAGGAATCTCACTATTCTTCCTCCAGCTATAGGGAAACAGCAGGACACACTTGACTCTTTAACCTTAATATGGCAAACAGTCAAGAAGGAAAACATTAAATTCAAACCTGATAAACTCCGCTAAAATTAACCTTGATGAAAGGGTTGGTAAATACATACAATAGTATTGACTCGGCTTCAGTTAGGAATAATTCCAATTTTATCAGGTCAGAGATATCGAATTTCCGTATGGTCGATAACCTGTAAACAACAGTCCATGCTTTTCCTATGTGTCTGATAGCATTACTTTCAGTTGATGAGATGCTGCCACAGAGGTGTGTGAAATGGTCTATTAATATCAGAAAATTGTTATTTAATATAGAAATGGCACTATTTTGTTTTAAACAAATAACTCCGTTTTATTTGCATTTGCGTTGAGACCAATGCCTTTTGCTACTTGCTCCAGGCTATGCAGCAGGGATTCGGCTGTGGCAGGTGTATTTGTAAAAAGCGCTAGATCATCTTCTTAGTCTGCATTAATCATAATTTTTACCAGATATCATCAACGACTTGGTTCTGTTTTTTTTTTTTTTTAGAGTTAAATCATTTTCTTTTATTAGATCTGTTTATTTTCTTAGTAGGTAATGTATGCAGATTGTAGACATATATAGGATTAATGTATCTCCTTGTAAGACTCCATTGACAATGTCGAAGCAGTGTGAAATCGTCAGGGGAGCTAATCATTGATTTCGTGTTTTTGTAAAGGATCACAATTCCAGCAACAGTTTATATGTTAGAAGTATTTAGATAATCTTTTCTCTGTATGGACTCAAATGCCTAGGAAAAATCAACGAAATATAGTGTTGCTTTAAGATTTTTGCACGCACTTCGATGATTCGACGGAGTGTCAAAATCTGTGAGATTGTGGATCGATCTCTCCGAAAATTATTCCGATCTTTAATAAGAATTCTCTCGAGTTCAAGTCAGTTACGATTGAGAAGCAAAGCATTATAAACCTTAGCAGCTATAACAGAAAGAGTTAAGCTTCAGTAGTTTTTAATGATTCCGAGGTTACCTTCCTTAAGGAAGTAGAGGATTCAGCCTTTCGTCCATTCTACAATTGTGTTTAATTTATACACGGCGTTGCATAATCGAAGAATTATATCGTCAAATTTCCTTGTCTTTCATACTTCAGGAGATATTTCAACAAGACCAGCTGATCTTCTGCTTTTATTTATTTTTTTTTTAATACTGCATCAAATTCTTCCACTGTCAACTGTTCAAATTTCAGGACAGTTGGTTGTGGCTGTAGAAAACACCGACTGCATCACTGCAAAGGGGTAAGACTCACTCAAAAAGTGTCCTGGTGGATTAGCTGGTTGTTTCGTTTTACGACATATCAACTCTTTTCGGGTCATTTGACGCTGAATTAAATTTCAAATCATTCAGTTTAGTATAAGTATAGGATTTGTTTACTAACAGTTGAATGTCAAAACAGTTCTAGTTCAAACAATACACCTTAGCATATGTACATAGTTTCAATGTCAAAAGCAGTTCAATTTCAAACCATTCAGTTTAGCATGAATACACAGTTTAGTTCTATTTAAAAGCAGTTCTATTTCAAACAGTTCAGTTTAGCATAAGTACGCAGTTTCAATGTCAAAACAGTTCTATTTCAAACAATTCAGTTAAGCATAAGTACACTGTTTTGTTCTATTTGACTCATATATCGGACCCTATCAGGTGCTACCATTCTTGGCCGAGTGAACCTGGGGGCGATGGCAATGAAGGAGTGCTCCACATTCCCCAAAGCTCCAGCATTACTAGAACCTCACCATCAGATTGTTTAGTGTCAAGCTACACGTTGGTGAAGTCTTACCCCTCTACAGAGAAGCAGTCGGTGTATTCTACAGCCCAAGCCGGCTGGGGAAACGAATGTCCTGATATGACATTAAAACCCCTAACGGTGAGGCTCCAGTAATGCTGGTGCTTTGGGAAGTTCGGAGTAATCCTTCATTGCCATCGCTCCCAGGTCCGCTCTGCCCGTAGTAGCACTTGATAGGGTCTTACCAATGTGTCAACCATTTGAAATTTTAACTGAGTGGAAACAAATGACTTATGCTTAATTGAGTTGTTTGAAATACAACTGTTTGGTTATTTGACTGTTTGTTAACATACGATTGATGTTTAATTGAATTGTTAGTAATACATGTCAATACTTGTGTTGCTTAGCCGTAATACACATACAACTATACACATATACGTGCGGAAACATAGTCAACACAATAATGACGAACGAACATACTTATTTAGAAAAATATACCCCTCACACTTTATTCGAAATGGTTGTGAAAGGGTTATGTGTGAGAGGTGAGTTGGAGACTGAACAAACTGCAACATATTGACCCCAGTTCCTTTGTCTTTACCAGCACTTCTTTCTCGTTCTGTTGGGCTGCTCAATTAGAGGTCCTGAGGACCCATAGCCCTCTGCTGGGTGCTGGTTCTGTCTACAGCATCTTATCTCCAACTAACCGACTCCAACTAACTGAGCCTGTCTGTGGCCCCGGGTTATATAATTGTTTGACTCTCACCTGCTTCTTGTGGGCGTCACATCTGCACCCAATTCAACCCGTCCACAGTCAAGGTTATACCCTGATATCTTCGACCGGATGCTCCTATTCCTTGATTGACGGCTCGGTGGGAGGTCAATATGTTACACTTGTAACTCTTTAAATGTGTGCCTGTATTGAATTGTAGAATTACATAGCAATATTTGGTATCATTTGACTGTGCAAATAAATGAATAGTGTTGAATGGAATAATTGGTGTTAAATAGCAATACTTATAACCACTTCACTGTGTGCAACCAAATGATTAATATTGAATAGAATGATTACGGTTTAATAGCAATAATTGAAACTATTTAACTGTAGAAATAATACTAATACTAGTGTGTGAACAAATTAGTTTTAACTCATTTAAAAACGAAATTACCTACAAAATATGTACGAAAACAAATGATTGATGTTAAATTCTGACTGTTATATAACTATACTTTAAACTATGTGCATGCAAACAAACGATTAATAGTAAATAGAATAATTCGTATTTCATAGAAATACTTGAAAACATTTAACCATGCGCAAAATAATGAGCTGAGGCTCGTTAAAAAATGTTATCAACAAAATGTGCCTATAAATCATGCATTTAATAGGATGCGCCTATAAATCATACATTTACAAGGGATTTGGTTTATGGAATATCTAACATTGTAGGTTATTTAATGCCAAATCCATTTTTTATACGTAAACACTGGTCTATTTCAAGCAATTCAGTTTAGTATAAGTACACAGTTTAAATGTCAAAACAATTCTATTTCCAACAATTCAGTTTAGCACCAGCACACATTTAAGTTCTATTTGACCCATAGATAACCCCCTAAGAGGTGCGAAAACTCTAGACCAGAGTGGACCTGTGAGTGATTGTAATAAAGGATTACTCCACAATCCCCAACGCTTCACCATTTCTGCAACATCATCATCAGGTGCCCGTGGTGAAGTCGTTATCGTCGTAGGAATTGGACACGGCGACACGAGTTCAAATCCTGGACGAGACTGATTGCATTTCACATAGCACTAATACCCTTGGGAAAGGTATGAATCCAATTATTCTCCCTCCAGCTATGGGTAAATAGTAGGACAGACTAGGTTCTTCAGCCTTGGTTAGGCAACTAGTCTAGGAGAAGGAAAACTCTGAATTAAAACCTGTTAAACTCCGCTTAAAAATTGACCTTGTGTCATATCCTGCCCGAGCGGAGGGGTTGGTAAATAGTATCATCAGATTGTTTCGTGCCATAAATAGGACACTCGGTGATGGGGGTCTTAGCCATCTGCAGAGAAGCTGTCGGTGTATTCTACATGTTCTAGGACATGTATAAATATCATCCTGTATTCTTTTTTTATTTACTTAGCCTCAACCTCACAAGCATGATGTGATACAAGGTCAATTTCCAAGTGGAGTTAACAGGTTTGAATTCAAAGATTTTCCTTTATCTAGACCGATTGCCATACCAAGACTAAAGAGCCCAGTCTGGCCTGCTATTTACCGGTGACTCGAAGGAAAAGAATTGAATTCATACGTTTCCCAATGTTATTACGGTTATGTAAACAACAAACAGCTTAGTTTGGGATTTGAACTCATGTTCATTTCCTAAGATGTTAACTATTAAGTCACAATTGCCTCTACCACAACGCCATTTTATATAAAGAAATTTGAGCGTCGGCGGATTTTGGTAACCGCAATGTGGGGTCCTGGTAACAATACCCTATGGATATCGTGGGACGATTGTTACATTTTCCTCTAAATCCTTAATCATTTGACGCTTATTTTCTGAGTTTTGTCTTTGTAATTTATTCGTTTTTCTTTTCCTCAGTAAAGGAAATGATATCCGACAAATGGCGTTTCCATGTAAATCGAAAATGTCTTTGTTGAAATACATCAGTTTTTTATTCTTTTCCTTTTCTTTCGCTTCTTCTTCTTCTTCTACTTCTTCTTCTTCTTCTTCTTCTTCTTCTTCTTTTGTTTTTTACTATTTTTCATGTTGGCTACGCTTTTCTACTCGCTCTTTTTGCTATTTCTTCGTTTTTATTATTTTTTACCATATTTTTTTTATATTTCTCTTTTTCAATTATCTTTCTTAACATTACTCTTTTTGTTTCCACATATTTTCCTTGTTTTAGGGTTTGTTTGTTTGTTTATTTGTTGTTTTCTTTCTTTCTTTCTTTCTTTCTTTCTTCCTTAATATTTGTGCAAATGTTCTTTCTTTCTTTCTTTCTTTCTTTCTTTCATTCTTTCTTTCTTTCTCATTTGCTTTGTTTTCTTTCTTAATATTTCACTATTTGTTTTCTTTCTTTATTTTTTCTTTCTTTCTTAATATTTGCGCATTTGTTCTTTCTTTCTTTCTTCTTTCTTTCTTTCTTTCTTTCTTTCTTTCTTAATATTTACGCACTTACGCGTTCTTTCTTTCTTCCTTCCTTCCTTTCTTTCTTTCTTTCTTTCTTTCCCATTTGCTTTCTTTTTTCTTTCTTAATATTTCACTATTTGTTTTCTTTCTTTCTTTCTTTCTTTCTTTCTATTTCACTGTTTTTTTTTCTTCTTTCTTTCTTTCTTTCTTTCTTTTTTGATATTTGCACATTTGTTCTTTCTTTTTTTTTCTTACTTAACATTACTGCACTTGTTTTTCTTTCTTTCTTTCTTTCTTTCTTTCTTTCTTTCTTTCTTTCTACTTACGCACTTGTTCTTTCGTTTTTTTCTTTATTCCTTTTTTCTTTCTCAATATTTGCGCACTTGTTCCTTCTTTCTTTCTATTTTCTTTCTTTTATTTTTTTCTTTCTTTCTTAATATTATCCAAATTCGTTTTCTTTGAACGATGACTTTCTGAAAACAGAAAGTGGGTGATAAAAAATAATTAAAATTAAAATTAAAAAAAGCTAAAATATCAATAAAAAAAAATGGCATAGATATATACCCCTACCCTACACCCACGTATCAACCAAAAGAATCGGTGAGATAGCAATGCCGTCTCCGAAGCAGAAAAATTATGAAATTTAATCAAATGAAACGAAAAGCCATTTTATTATTTTAGAAAAAAGAAACGAGAGCAAATAATTGGATACGGTAAATGTTAATGACTTGAGTCCACTCATCCTGCAAAAGCGCTTACAAAATGAAGATATGGTTACATGAGGAGAGAAATACTAACTGTAGTTTGTTTAAAGAAGAAAACTACGGTGCTTCAAGGTTTGTGCCAGCTGACTGGGAGCGAGGCTAGTTTCAATAATTGAAACGCTTGAGGTGTGATGGTAGTGGTGGCAGCCAGGAGCGTGGAGTGGGTGGTCAACATCACTGGTAACTTAAAATCGTTAGTACTCTATGGTGGTGACGATAGCCGACATTTCAGGATGGCGGAGAAAGCGTTGATGAACGAAACGACGGGACATGCCGGTTTGGAGGAGGTGGTTGTGTACCGTAGCGGGGGGCTCGAACAAGTACGTAAACAAAAACCTCTTTCGACTGCCCCCCACGCCTGTACCTTGTGGCCTGGTACTTACCGATCTGAGGTAGGACTGCGTGCTAGGAAAATACCTCAAAGAAAATTTGGACCCTTAAAAAGTTGGTTTATGAAACTCTTGAGGATTCTGATCATACCCAAGGGAAAACTTTTAAGAAATTAAAATAAAAGAGCATGTAAGAGAGAGAGAGAGAGAGAGAGAGAGAGAGAGAGAAGAAGAAGAAGAAGAAGAAGAAGAAGAAGAAGAAGAAAGAGTGGAGGAAGGGAGCGTGGAGAGAGAGGGGGGTAAAAGAAAGAAAGAAAGAAAGAAGAATAAAGCAAAGAAAGAAAAAAGAAAGAAAGAAAGAATGAACCAAAGAAAGAAAGAAGAATAAAGCAAAGAAAGAAAGAAAGAAAGAAGAAGAAAGCAAAGAAGCAAAGAAAGAAAGAAGGAAAGAAAGAAAGAAAGAAAAAGTAAGAATAATTGAAAAAAAAAGAGAAGAAAGAAAGAAGAAAGAAGAATAAAGTAAAGAAAGAAAGAAAGAAAGAAAGAAAGAAAGAAAAATTTGAAATAATGGGAAAAAAAAAGAAAAAAAAAACGAAAGAAAGAAAAAGAGAAAGAAAAATGGAAAGGAAAGAATACAGGGAGAAGAACAAAGGCATATGAGGAAAAGGAAATTATGACTGACAGAGAAAAAAAGAAGAAAAAGATAGAAAAATTTAAAGTAAAGGAGATAAGAAGGAAAAAAGGGACTTAAGAAGGTGGGGAAAGAAAGAAAGAAAGAAAGAAAGAAAGAAAGAAAGAAAAGAGAAAAAGAAAGAAGGTAAGAAGAGGAGAAGAAAAAAGAATTGAGGCAAAATAATTGAAAGACAAAAAGGAGAGAATAAAAGAAATAATAAAAATAAGATATAAGGGAAGAAGAAAAAGAAAGAATAATCGAAAGTAAAAAAGGAACAAGTAGGAAAAGAAATCGTAATTGAGAAAGAAAGGATGGAAAATAAAAAGAAAACTAATAGATTGAAAGGAAAGAAGAAAGAGAAAAATAAAGGAAGGGAAGAATGGAAGAAGATAAAGGAAGCATAAAGGTGTTACGAGGTGCCTTCAATAAGTTTCTAAACTTTTTTCGTGTGGGCACTTTTATTGATAGTACACACAGGAAACTCAAGTCCCCTTCGAGGTAATCTCCTCCAGCTGCAATGCACTTGTTGTACCGTTCCAATAACTTCTGGAAGGCCCCATGGATGTCCTCTTGTGTGAGCGTGTCAATGACCTTCGTCACAGCCTCTTTCATCTCCTCAATTGTCTCATAACGACAGCCTGTGAGCTTAGGGAATAACCAAAAGTCACAGGGAGCAAGGTCTGGATTATAGCAATGCTGAGAAACTGTCTTGATGCCCATCTTGGTCGAATAGTCTGTGACAAGGATGGAGTTGTGGACTGCTTCATTGTCCTGGTGGAAATGCCACTGATCCGATTTGAACAGTGCGGGTTCTTCTCTGAACTCCCTTAAAACCTCAACATAGTATTCCTTGTTGACTGTCAGTCTAGTGGGAACCCAGTGCATGTAGATCCTGTCAAATAAAAAGACCATCAAAAGTTTGTGGGTGGATTTGCTCTGTCTGGCTTTCTTGGGTTTGGGAGAGCCAGCATGCTTCCAATGGGAACTCTATCTCTTGGTCTCTGGGTCATAGCAATAGATCCAGTTTTCATTACAGGTCACCAGAGCATCAAGAACTGCGGGATCTGAATTGATCAGCTCGACCATCTTCCTGCTGTCATGACAACGTCTTTCTTTCTGATCTTCTCTGAGCACCCTTGGGACAAACTTCGCGCAAATCTTCCGCATCTTCAGTTCCTCGCGAATAATTGTGTGTACAGTTCCCACACTGACATCAAACTCTGTACTGATTGTCTCTATAGACACACGACGGTCCTTATCCATGAAATACTTTATTTGGTCAATCAACTCTGGTGTTCTGACTCCATACTCCTCCCACACCTCTAATCATCCCTCACAGACTCCCTGCCTTCCTTGAATCTCTTATGCCTCTCAAAAACTGATGCTCGATTCATGCAAGATGCTCCAAAAGAAGTCTGAAGAATTCCATACGTTTTTGTGGCATTTTTCCCCAGTTTAAAACAGAATTTTATTGCATATCGTTCTTCTAAAGTGTCCTCACGTCCAGATTGCATTTTTGAAATTCACCTGCTGTGACAATCAGGCTTTAGTAGGGTGTATTCCAACTGCTACTGTAGCTTTTGATTTTAACCTGAAACCATAAAAATTGGTTAGTAATCACATAAGATGTATAGCAATAACATAATGAATTTTCAAGAGTCTACGATAATTCTATATGCCTGAACAAAAAAAGTCTGGAAACTTATTTATGGTCCTTGTATGTAAAAAGAATGTGTCGATACCGAATCGTGTGGTCGAACACGGATCTCCTGGAAATAAACACAACCGCTTAAATGGATCGTGCTTCTACGGGTGACTCAACAAGTGAGTTCGAGTCTCATTGGGTGCCCAATTTATTCGGCCTTGTTCCACATCTAAGCAAAATTTGTAAATTACTACAGGGAACCTCGGATGGTGTTAATGGTTAGAATGCTAGACTAGTAAACCTTCATGGGTGAGCTCTAGCCTCATTGTGTACCCCATTCATACGGCGTTGTGCCACATTTGAGAAAAGAAAACGCTTAGTAAATTACTATTCTCTGACGTGTGGGAGCCTCTCATAGTGTAATGGTTAGCAAGCGAGACTATCAAACCCTAACGAGTGATGTACGAGGTGCATACGATAAGTTTCCAGACTTTTTTCGTATGGGTATTTAAAATTGTCGTAGACTCTTGAAAATTCAATATGTTGTTCCTCACCTTCCCTATAGTCCAGACCTTGCTTCCTGTGACTTTTGGTTATTCCCTAAGATCAGAGGCTGTTGTTATAAGACAACAGGGAGATGAAAGAGGCTGTGACGAAGGTCATTGACACGCTCACACAAAAGGACTTCCATGGGGCCTACCAGATGTTGATAGAACGTTACAAGTGCCTTGCAGCCGGAGGAGATTATTTCGAGGGGGCCTAGAGTTTCATGTGTATACTATCAATAAAAGTGCTAATACGAAAAAAGTCTGGAAACTTATTTAATGACCCTCATACATATTTTTTAAGTAGAGGAATTAATATTGTGCATTGAATTACCACGACCAGAAAATCCACCGAATACCTACGCACGACATACAGGAATACTGGACAGCTATTTCGACCTTATTAGGTCTCATCAGAAGTGTACACCGTAATCTCCACCACTGGGGATCGAATTAGTGACCACAGATTGTAGTGCCGAAACTTTACAACTGAGCCACCAGTTCATATCGAGCACAAGTGACGCCAAATCAACTAGTCATCGTAATTGCGCGGCCAAATAACCTAAATGTGTCTTGCAAGTTACATCCGTACTCTTTCCAGAGTGAGTTTGAGTTTCGTTGGGTGTTCCATTCATACGGCCTTGTGTCACATCAAAGCAACGAGCTTTGTAAATTACTACATAGAGCCATCAATGCCACAATTCACCACTGCTACAACAGGAACCCCACCTGTTGACGGGTGGTCTAGTATATTACTAAAATTTTCATTATGCTTTTTTATGTAATCTAAATCCGGTGAAATTTTCTATAGTGTTACCATTTGCATAGATCATTATTTCTAATCATCCAAATTCTCGATATAACGGAAGTAAATACTAAATAGAAGCATCAATATTATCATGGACCGCTCTTAAGTATTTTTTTTTGTTCTAATAGCATATCAACCTTCTTGGGTTATCTAATGCCAAATCTATTCTTGTAAAACAGCAATGATACAATTTAACCCATAGCTGTAGGGATAAGAGGATTCATGCCTTTCCTAAGAGTATTAGTCCGAAAGTGAACTTAATAGCGCGACTGGATTTAAAACTTGTTTACTTTAAGGCCGCAGTCTAGTACTTTAGACACTGCACTATGGGTATTTCCTCTGTTAACTATGAAATAATAATTAAAATCATTCACTTTTTCCTAAACAGAAGCATCAATATCATCAGGGACAGCTGTTTACTATGAAATACTAATTAGAATCATTCACTTTTTCCTAGATAGAAAAATCTATATCATCAGGGACTGCTGTTAACCATATTAACCCATATTTACCAACCCCTCCGCTCGGGCAGGATCTGACACAAGGTCAATTTTTAAGCGGAGTTTAACAGGTTTGAAATTAGAGTTTTCCTTCTCCTAGACTAGTTGCCTCACCAAGGCTGAAGAAAACAGGCCGCCCTACTATTTATCCATAGCTGGAGGGAGGATAATTGGATTCATACCTTCCCAAGGGTATTAGTGCTATGTGAAATGCAATCAGATTCGTCCAGGATTTGAACTCGTGTCACCGTGTTCATTTCCTACGACGATAACCATTACACCACGGGACCGCTGTTAACTATCAAATGCTAATTAAATCATTCACTCTTTTCCCGTATAAAAGCATCAATATTATCATGGACTGCTGTTCATTATCAATGTTAATTAAAATCATTCACTTTTTTCTGTATAAAAGCATCAAAAATCATCATAGACTTCTTCTACAATGTGTAACCAAATTGGTTCACTGGTTGCCTAGTTGTCCTCTAATAGTCACCATTCTTTTCAAAGATTCGAACCCTGACTTACCGCTACTCTACTCCCGACAACGAGTTAATTTAGAAAGATGGAAGACGTTGGTCATATACGTCATAGTGTGAAGGTCAAAGGTCTTTGCATTTGATATATCTAGAAAAGGCTTCTTTTATCCACTTTCGTTAAAGTCGTGGGAAAAACAAAGGGTTGGAATCTTGAGAAAGATAAGACTCGTTCTTATTTATCTCACTGTCATTAGAAGACGAGCAAAGGTTGACTATGATGAGAATGGGATAACGAAATTAAATTATTTCACACCCTTTTCCCTCCACCTTTGATTATAAGTAGCTGATGTATTCGTCTTCGTTGGGTCTTTCAGAAGTCAAAATTGCAATCGCAGCTGTCAATATAAAAAAAATCACACCAACAAACGCAGTTTAGTGTCATACCTAGGACAGTTTTTATTCTTATTACTTATTCCTTGAGAGTTTTTCACATCAACGTTAGCTGATAGTCTTTCACTTTTCAAGTCTCCAGGACTCTTGTCAGTATTCTGGCCGTTCTCAATAATGAAGTAGTTTGGATGGTCTCCACTCGTCCTCCAACCTCCAAGTCTTCCAGTCCCTTTAATAAACTTTCGGGGACTGCACCAAGAACACCAGTCATAATCAGTATAATTGTCACTTTTATGTTCCACAGTTTTTTCTATTCCCTACCAAGGTCGAGGGAATAATCCTTCTTTTGATTTTTTTTCCATTTCTTTCAGTTTTTACTCGATGATCAGCCGGGACTGCAAAGTACACAATTTCGCAAGTTCTCTTTTTATTTGTTGATTATTTATTATTTACTCCTTGAGAGTTCTTCACATGAGCTTTAGCCGATGGTTTTTCACAAGATTTTGAGTGACAGCAAGTCTCCTCAAGTCCCCTAGACTCTTCTTATAATTCTGGCTGATCTCTATAATGCAGTAGTTTGGAAAGTCTCCACCCGTCCTGTTATTTCCAGTTCCTCCAGTCCTTGTACCAGTCCTTCGGTAACTGTGCCAAAAGCACCAATTATAATTTGTATTATAGTCACTTTCATATTCCACAGTTTTTCAATTCCTAACAAGGTCGAAATACTTATCCTTATTTTCGCATTATTTAATTTTATTCTGTGGTACCCTGGGACAGCGAAATTCACAATCCAGCATGTTCTCTCTTTTTTGTTGATTATGATAAGGTTTGATCGTCTGGCTGAGATTAGGTGATTCGTTTGTATCTCAAAGTCCCATTGGAGTTTGTGTGTCTCATTCTCCAGCAAAGATTCTGGGTTGTGATATACCATTTGTTTGTATGGTCAAATTTCAATTTCTTGCAGAATTCCCCGCCGATCACCTTGTCCACTCAGTCGTGTCTAGTCTTTCTGTGTTAATTTGCTGCATTCCCTTATGATGTGATTGACCGTTTCGTCTCTTTCGCCACATAATCTACATCTGCAATTTTGTTGCGTCTTATCTATTCTTGATTTTATATGCTTGGTCCTTATGGCGTTTTTTTTTTGTACTACGATTAAAAGTGATTCAGTTTCTCAACTAAAGTTTTCTTTCTTAACCACGTCCACGTTTTCTCGTGTGAGATGTCGCTTGTTAGTCTCGTACAATGTCCATAGAGTTTTTTATTCTCACTTTTTTTCTGGTTTTTGTCGTTCTGCTGATCCTGTCATTAGTATTGTTTCTAATGGCTGCGATTAGTCTTCCTCCACGCTTTTCTATGTAGTTTTCGAATAGTTGTATCGATACGTCAACGTGGTCTTCAATACTGGCAAATCCTCTTCCTCTCTCTCTTCTTAACACATATAGTCTATCAACGTCATCTCTGGGATACAAGGCTTTATGCATGGTCATTAGTTTTCTTGTTTTCGGGTGCATTTGTTTAAGTTCTTCTCGGGTCCATTTCAAGAATGGTCACGAGTATCTTACGAGGGGGAATAGCCCAGGTATTTTCCCCTTTAACAAGGTTCCTGCTATAAAGTTTTGTTTTGAGAAATTTTCTGGTTTTCTGAGATTCTCTTTTTAATTTTTTTTTTTTTTTTTGCGTTTGTTTGGTGTCAGCTTCCAATATTCCAAAGTATTTGGAGGTTTCCATTTCTCCGACCGTTCTGATTACAACTTGATTTGGTTGTTCGACATCTTCCGTGATGTATCGTTTGCCAATTTCATTACTAACATGGCGCATTTTTCTTTGTCAAATTCCATCCTATATCTTGACTGTATATTCTCACAGTTTGTATTAGGATTTTCTGTTCTTTTTCATTTTTGGCTAAAAGTTTTATATCCTCCATGTACATCAAGTGGTTGATCTTTTCTTGCGATTTACTGAGTTTGTATATGACAGTGTATTTCCTAAGGGTGTATTTGAGAGGCATCTTGGTTATTACAAATTGTAATGGTGATAGAGCGTCTCCTTGGAATATGCCTCTTTGGACCTTTACCTCAGCTAAGCTTTTTCCTCCTACTGTCAATTCCACTCTCCAGGTTTTTATGGTCTTCTCGATAAACTGTACGATTTGGTCGGGTATTTTATACATTTTTATACAGTGTAGTGTCCAGCTTTTGGGGACCATATCGTAAGCCTTTTTGTAGTCAATCCAGGCCATAGCTAGATTTTTCCATCTCGTTTTACTCTCGTTGAGGACGTGTTGATCTATATATAGTAGTACCTCTGTGCCTCTGGTTCTTTTACAGTATCCTTTCCTACTATATTGACTGTAGCTGTGCAGAAGGGTAAGACTCCCTCAGCGAGTGTCGTAGATATGACACTAAACAATATGACGGGGAGGCTCCAGTAATGCTGGAGCTTAAAGAAATGCTGGTTACTCCTTCATTGCCATTGCTCCTAGGTCCACTCTGGCCCGGAGTGGTAGCACCTGATAGGGTCCTATCTATGGCTCCAATGGAACTAAACTGTGTACTTGTGCTAAAGTGAAATGTTTGAAATAGAACTGGTTTTTACATTTAAACCGTGTACTATTGTTAAACTGAATTGCTTGAAATAGAACTATTTTTACATTTAATTGTGTAAACAAAAAACTGTAGTGATGCTAAATTCAATTGTTTGTATATGTATAAGATGGATTCGGTATCACATAACCTACAATGGTTGACATGCCATTAAACCAAACCAAACCAGTTATTTAATGCCATGCTTGTTGCAGAGCAGTCGTAATACTATTTAACCAATAACTGAGGAGATAAAGGGATACAATACATTTCTCAAGTATAAAGGAAAGTTTGTGATTTTAGTTGAGGGCAACCCGAAGGCTCCCTTTTCAATGGCAACTATACCGAAATGTTGGGCGTTACTCCATTACCTGGATTGCCCCACTTTACCCTTGATCCATATCTTATAATGCTATGTGTTAAACAAGACGACATCAATTACCATTTTCGAGTCTTTGATATAACGAGACCTGGAATTGAACCCTAGTCTCCCGGACCATTGCCAAACACTTTACTTATTAGGCCAATGACCCGGTAGTGTATTATACCGAAATTGATTGTAGTAATGTGAAGGGATTTTGAACTTGCTTACTTCGAATCTGCAGCCCAACACTTTAACCATGACGCCACGGGGACTTCTCCAATGAAACCTTCTAAATAGTTTAATCAATAATTTTACATTTTTATCTGAAGGATTTAGTTTTGTTTGGTTTCTTTGTTTAAAGACATATCAACTTCCATGTGTTATTCAGTGCCTAATCCATCCCTGCAGAAGAACGACAATAATTCTGTTCCAGTCATAGCTGGGTGGTGGATAAAGGGGTTCTTAACTTTCCCAAGAGTGTTAGAAAGCACAACTGAAGTTTGAACTCACTTCTCTGAACAAGTAAAGAGAAATAAACACACACACACACATACACGTACACACACACACACACACACACACACACAACACACACACACACATATATATATATATATATATATATATGTATATATCATTGTGTTTTTGTTTGGGTTTTATGGCATATCAACCTTTCTTGGTAATTTAATGCCAAATCCATTTTCACACAAATGAACAGTTCTATTTCAAACAATTCAGTTTAGCATAAGTTAGCAGTTTAGTTCTATTTGATCTAAAGATAGGGCCCTTGTAGGTGCTACCGCTTCGGGCCAAAGTGAACCTGAGAGAGATGACAATGAAGGGGTACTCCACATTCCCCAAAGCTCCAGCATTTCTGAAACCTCACCATCATATTGTTTAGTGTCATATCCAGGACCCTCTTTGGGGTCTTACCCCCCTCAAAAGTTGCAGTCAGAGTATTCTACAGCCCAAACCGACTAGGAAAGTAAATATCATTGAGAAACAAGAAAATCAATAAATGTACAATGGAAAATACTTATTTGTTATCTTGTTTCTCAATGATGTTTTGCTCTGCGTAAGCTTATTTGTATATGACTACATATATTATAAACTTTACATTGAGCACTCAATTTGGATAATTCCGTTTAAGTATATCTATAGAATCTATTGATATAAGTTGGTGACTGTAGTCGAGGGTGACAGAAGACTCCCTTTTCAATAGCTACTACACCGAAGTGTAGGGGAGGGTGCTACTCCTTTCCCAGGATTGCTCCACTTTACCCTTGATATGGAGGTGCCCGTGGTGTAGTCGTTGTCGTCTTAAGAAATGGACACGGCAACACGAGTTCAAATCCTGGACGAGAATGATTGCATTTTCACATAGCACTAATACCCTTGGGGAAGGTATGAATCCAATTATTCTCCCTCCAACTATGGGTAAATAGTAGGACAGACTAGGTTCTTCAGCATTGGTTAGGCAACTAGTCTAGGAGAAGGAAAACTCTGAATTCAAACCTGTTAAACTCCGCTTAAAAATTGACCTTGTGTCATATCCTGCCTGAGCGGAGGGGTTGGTAAATATTACCCTTGATACGTACCTTATATTGCCGAGTGTTAAGCAGGTAGATATCAAGTACAATTTTAAAGTTTTTTGTATGAGGCGACCTAGGTTAAATCCCCGGTCTCCTGGACAATGGTGAACACTCTACCCACAAGACCAATGAGTAATAAATATATATATATATATATATATATATATATATATATGTGTGTGTGTGTGTGTGTGTGTGTGTGTGTGTTCATTTTACTCGTGTAGTTTTTCGAGATAGACTTCAATTATTGTGAAGGCAGTGGATTTATACTTTAACTGTAAGTTGTTATATATATATATATATATATATATATATATATATATATATATATATATCGGCATTGATACCCCTCATTGTCATTGGAGAATAACTTCAAATCTGACTACATAGCATGCGTAAGTCGAGTTTTTTTTCTAACGTAACGCTTGAAAGACTTAAATACTTGTAAAAACGGATGCCTCGAGTATTGTAATGGTTAGCAAACTTGACTACCAAACCTACAAGAGTGAGTTCGGGTCTCGTTGGGTGCCCCATTCATTCGGCTTTGTGTCACAACTAAGCAAAAAGCTGAGTAAATTACTACTTCTTGTTGGCAGCATCTTAGACATTGTCTCAAAGGAAGACACTTGTTCTTTTTAAGGATACAGATTTCTTTTGACTCGTTATGGATGGTTTTTGCGTTCAGTTTGACCCAGAGAGAGCACTTGGGTCACACATTTAATTTACTGAACATTTTGCTCAGATGTGGCACAAGGTCATATGAATGGGGCACCCAATGAGACTCGAACTCACTCGTGAAGGTTTGCTAGTCTAGCTTGTTAACCATTACACCACCCGAGGTTCCCTGGTCACATATTTCTGCCCGTCAAATAATCTGACTATACTTGCCAAACGGACCGCAGTCAGCAAGGGTCATTTAATATTGAATTTGGGTTAATAGACTGGCATTTTCGGTAAAGATCTTAAAGACGCTTCTAAGTATTCAAATGAATTATGATATGATGAGAATTTACACTAGCATCCAAAATTTAATAACGAGAAAAGAAAAAAAAATCTTATCAGTGAGTTAACCATTGCACTAAATGATAGATACGTGGTACATTCAATAAGTTTCCAGACTTTTTTGTATAGGCATTTAAAATTGTCGAACTCGCATGAAAATTCAGCATCTTATTGCTATACATCTTATGAGATGACTGACCAATTCTTATGATTCCAGGTTCAAATAAACAGCTACAGCGGAATTGGAATACAGCCTACTAAAGCCTGATTGTCACAGCTGGGGAATTTCAGAAATGCAATCTGGTCGTGAGGACACTTTAGAAGAACGATATGCAATAAAATTGTGTTTTAAACTTAGAAAAATGCCAGAAAAACGTATGGAATTCTTCAGACTGCTTTTGGACAATCTTGCATGAATCAAGCATCAGTTTTTGAGTGGCAAAAGAGATTCAAGGAAGGCAGGGAATCTGTTAGGGATGATGAGATGTGTGGGAGGAGTAAGAAAGTCAATACAACAGAGTTGATTAGCCAAAGGGTTAGGGTTAGGGTTACTATGTTGAGGTTTTAAGGGAGTTCAGCAAGAGATTCCGTCGGAAGAGGCCAGCACTCTTCAAATCGGGTCACTGGCATTTCCACCAGGACAATGCAGCAGTCCACAACTGCGTCCTTGTCACAGACTATCGACCAAGATAGGCATCAAGTCAGTTCCTCACCGTCCCAATAGTCCAGACCTTGCTGCCTGTGACTTTTGGTTATTCCCTAAGCTCACAGGCTGTCGTTATGAAACAATTGAGGAGATGAAAGAGGCTGTGACGAAGGTCATTGACACGCTCACACAAGAGAACGTTCATGGGGCCTTCCAGAAGTTATTGGAACAGTACAAAAGTACATTGCAGCCGGAGGAGATTATTTAGAAGGGGACTAGAGTTTCATGTGTATACTATCAATAAAATTGCCCAAACGAAAAAAGTTTGGAAACTTATTTAATGATCCTCGTATATATATATATCTATATATATATATATATGTGTGTGTGTGTGTGTGTGTGTGTGTGAATTACTTTAAGGGAATATTACTGTTAGCTCAAAAACTAAAATTTGTATCGGCAGCTTAGACTTCTAAACACCTTGCAAACAAATAAACATGTGGAATAGTTCCAATATAATGATATTACGTAGCGGTTAACTTCCTGAACCGCGATATCGCAGTACGCCAATTCCAACTTCAGTCGCGTAATTACGTTCACTTTTTGTTTAACACCCTGGGGAAAGGCATAAACCTCCTTTTCCTCTAGTTATGGATTAGACAGTATCATTGTTGTTCTTCTACAAAGGTGGGTTTGGTATTGAATAAGCCTTGAAAGTTTTTGAGGTACTTGTCGTGTAATGGCTATCGTCGTAGGAAATGGACACGGTCATACGAGTTCAAATCCTGGATGAGGTTGAAGACATTCCACATGGCACTGATACTCTTTGGAATGGTATGAATCCAGTTATTTTCACTCCAGCTATAAGTGAATAGTAGGGTAGACCGGGTTCTTTAGACTTGGTTGGGCAATCAGTCGAGAAGAAAAACACAGAATTCAAACTTGTTAAATTCCGCTTAAAAATTGACCTTGTCTCACATCCTGCCCTTTCGGAGGGGTTGGTAAATGCGTAACCCACAAAAGTTGATATGCCATTAAACAAAGAAACGACACTAAACCAATGATTAAAATAAAGATTTTCAAGTCGCTCAACACATGACTTTCAAGTTGAGAATCATTTGATCATCAGCTAAGTGCTAGTGATTAAAAACACATATGGCGATACTCTGTTTTATATCCCCCTCTTCAATGACTAAATATCCATAGTCACGAGACTACATCACATGACCTGAAGTTGAATCTGCTGTCAATTGACATAGTTAAGTATATAGCCTCTGGCCGACATCATGACACTTGTTCTGATTTTTGAATAGGTTTTTCTTTGAGAATCCAATAATTTTGTACGTTTCTTCGAGGCATTTTTAATTGCATGCATATGCTCTCTATAGCACTACTCTCTTTTATTCATGCTTCTTTTCCGTTTCTGTCTTTCTACTCTCACACGTACCTCGACTACATCGTGTAATTAGCATATCTTCTATTTCTAAAAGATTTACGCTTATTAAACTTCTTCTTCCATGTTCCTTCTGTTGATTTAACGTAAATTATATCAGGTCCGTTTTGGGCTTTCACAGTTCCTTGATATACTTCATTTCTAATTAAACGTTTTCCTTTCAAAAGGAGCTCATTACTTCTATGCTTATGACCAGCGTTATTCTCATCATCTGCCTTCTTTTTAATAACCTGAGGTTGTGTTTTGTTTCGTTTCGTTTTCTTTGTTTAATGGTATATCAACCTTTGTAGGTTATTTAATGCCAAAGCCATTCTTCAAGAAGAACAGTAGTGGTACTATTTAACCCATAGCTGGGAGGATAAGGGGGTTCATACTTTTCCCAAGGGTATTTGCCCGAAAGTGAACGTAATAGCGAGACTGGAGTTCGAACTCGCTTACTACGATTCCGCAGTCCATCGCTTTAACTATTACACCACTAGGACACCTCCGTTGTGTTTTGTGGTTTGGTTGTTTGGGTTTTATGGTATTCCAACTTTTGTAGGTTATTTAATGCCAAATCTATTTTTATACAATTAATAAGTTCTATTTCAAACAATTCAGTTTTTTAATGAGTACACAGCTTAATTATCAAAATCATTTCTATTTTAAGCTATTCAGTTTAAGAAACAGTTCTAATTCAAACAATTCAGTTTAGCGTAAGTACAGTTTCTACATCAAAAACAATTCTCGTAAGTACGGTTTCAATGACAAAAACAGTTCTTTTTCAAGCAAGTCAGTTTAGCATGAGTACGCAGTGTAAATGTCAAAGCGGTTCTAATTCAAGAAATCCAGTTCAGCATAAGTACGCTTTTAGTTCTATTTAACCCATAAATAAGGCCCTGTCACGTGCTACCACTCCAGGACAAAGCGGACCTGGAAACGATGGCAATGAAGGACTCCGCATTCCCCAAAATCCAGCTTTATCGGAACCTCACCATCAAATTGTTTAGTGTCATATCCAGGACACTCATTAGGGTCGTCTTACCCCTCTGCAGAGAAGCAGTTGGTGTATTCTACAGCTCCAGCCGACTGGGCGAGTTTTATGTGGCTTATATTCTTTATACAGCCTTGTAACCTATTTTGATTATATATATATATATATATATATATATATATATATATATATATATATATATATATATATATATTATATATATATATATATATATATATTATATATATATATTATATATATATATATATATATATATATATATATATATATATATATATATATATATAATATATATATATATATATATATATATATATATATATATATATATAATATATATATATATATATATATATATATATATATATATATATATATATATATATATATATATATATATATATATATATATATATATATATAACCGGACATTGGCCTAGCGGTTAGAGTGTTCGCCAATGGCCCGGAAGACCTGGGTTCAATCCCAGGTCGAGTCATACCAAAGACTCAAAAAATGGTACTTGATGCCTCCTTGCTTAACACTCAGCATTATAAGGTACAAATCAAGGGTAAAATGGAGCAATCCAGGGAAAGAAGTAGCGCCCTCCCCTACACCTTGGTGTAGTAGCTATGGAAAAGGGAGTCTTCGGGTCACTTTACTTACTATATATATATATCATCATTATATATATATATCATCATTATCATCATCTTGTCGTGCCACCAGCACCGATATCCCTCTCTCGCCACTCGCCACTCCCTATCGTTTATCGCTTCTGGCAGGTCTTCAGGGCTACAGTCCGTATAGGCACAAAGCTGCTGTATGTTGGTTCGAGCTGGTCGCCCAGCATTTGCTCGGCCATGTGTGAGGGCCCATAGGAGAACATCACTTATGAGTTCGTCCTTGCTTCTCCAGCAGTGTTCTGCATGTCTGTTTCGTCTATCTTTGATAGTTTCCGTGATGGGTGGTAGGTGGCCGTATAGCTGCTGCTTTGTAGGGTGTTGCCTCCAGGACTTGTTCAATATTGCTCGCAGCATTCTTGCGTAGTTGCCGTCAAGCCTTTTCTCTATCCGTTTAGTTAGCGTCCATGCAGTGCATCCATATAGCAGTGTCAACACGACCGCTGCTTGGAAGAAACTTCGTTTTATTTTATCGGTCATGTTTGACTATAAGACCGATAGCCCATCGATAGCACTCCATGCCTTTGTTAGTCGCGTGTCGATGTCAGTCCTGGTTGATGAGACACTGCTTCCTAGGTAGGTGAACTTGTCAACTAGTTTCAGAGAGCTACCGTTTAGTGTGGAATTGTCGCCTGTTTGATTAAAGCAGATGTATTCCGTTTTGTGTGCATTGACATGGAGGCTCGTTCCAGACTATGCAGTAGAGTTTCGGCTTGGGCGGATACATTTGCCGGCAGCGCTATGTTATCGGCGTAGTCGGCGTCGGTAATTGTTTTTGCGGGGTACCTTCTGCTTCTTTTCTTTGTCAGCTCGAAGCCGTTTTCTTTGATTTTATCAATCGATGTTCTAAGCACGTAGTCTAGATAGATGATAAAGAGGTATGGAGCTAGTGTGTCTCCTTGCAATACTCCTGCTACAATGTCGAAGTATTCTGTGTCTCAATCCGGCGAACGTACTTTCACTTTGGTATTTCTATAGAGAATCATTATGGTTATAATATGATATAATATCATAATATAATAATAAATAGATTAGTTTTTAGATATATTTATCTGCGACCACAGGTTTCATGCCGTCTTTATACGACAATTATCTGGCAGATAGTGACAACCATATACTATAGTAATATATATATATATATATATACTTTCCGACCCCCGTGGTGTTGAGCATTCTAGCGAAGGAAGTAACGGTTGGCCACCGTGTAAGGCAAGGCTCTTCGAACGAATTGACCTCTCGGAAGCCATTAAGCATGTAAACAAAACAAGTATGTAAACAAAACAAAAGTGATGCATAACCATTTTAAATTCCTTTTCTTAACTAAGTTTCCTCGTGGCTGTGCAATAGAATCGTCGTTTGGTGTTTGAGTCAACCGGGTTTCGATCCCAGCTTCGAGGAAATTATAAACAAATATGGCGCTAATGTATTTCCTCAAACAACAAAGACAATTTCGAAGAAGTTGGTGTCGCCATCTCGGGTGTAAACGATTTCTTTTGTGTTTTTGTAAAGCATCTTTAGGGTGGACACGTTTTTGGATTGACCGTATGCTTGTTGTCTTTGCTCCATTTTTCCTCTATGTATGTAAACGAATGCCATATTGAAATCCATGAACAATAGAGTTGCCTCGGGATTTTTCGCAATTACTCCCATGGTAATTTGAATAAAATTTTCTTGTCTTCCATACTTTAGGTGATATTTCGTCGAAGCCAGTAGGTTTTTCTGATTAAATTTTTTTTCAATACTACGTCAAGTTCTTCCTCTGTAAACTGTCCACAAGCAACAATCATATTTTCAAATTCTTTTATTCACAGCTTAAGTAACGGTCATCAAAATAGTTTTCGTTCTCACATAAAAATCTATAACCACTGGTTTTTCTAAATACGTTCTCATGACAAACACATAGTTAATTTTTCTATTTTTTTGGGGAGGGGGGAATAAACAAAAACAAACAATTTGATAATTCTGGTATGAAACTCATAAATGACTGCGACGTTTTGTTAAATAAGTACTCAAGATTTTGTTTTCCAATGTTATATTTCTTCCATATATATATATATATATATCATGACCTTGGCAAACAGTCAAGAAGGAAAACTCTTAATTCGAACCAGCTGCTCTGCGCTTCAAAATTGACCTTGTGTCACATCCTGCCTGTAGCAAAGGGGTTGGATAAATACACATACATACATACGTGATGTAATGGTTATTGTCGTGGGAAATGGACACTGCGATTCGAGTTCATATTCTCGACGCGGCTGTTTGAATTTCACATTCACGTTAACACACTTGGGAAAGGTATGAATACAGCTATTCTCCCTCTGTCTTTGGATAAATATAGGGCAGACTAGGCTCTTAAAGCTTGGTATGGCAACTGGTTTACGAGAAGGAAAACTCTGAATTCCAACCGGTAAAAATTCTGCTCAAGAAATAGTCATGTATTACATCCTTTTGAGCGGAAGGGTTGGTAAAAACATATATATATATATATATATATATATATATATATATATATATATATATATATATATATTATAAGAGTGTTGGTTGTCACTAAATCACTTTGTGGGTATGTGTCGAACCAAGTGCAATATAATATGGAGAGTGCTCAATATCTAGGATAGAGCTTTTAAATAATAAAATAATAATAATAATGAATAAATATATATTAACTACATACACGCATACGCACACACCCCATACACTCACACACTTACGGCCACACATAAAGCCTTCATACGAAATCCCAACGGTTTTTTGTCTGTATTTTTTCGTATTTTTTCGATTTTCGATTCATTCCATTTTCTTAACTGCCTGATGATTGCTGTTTTGCAAAAAACTCCATGAAACCCAGTGTCGTAGTCTATATTCCATGAATTAAATATGTATATCCAATATATATTTATTTATTTATTTATTATTATTATTATTATTATTATTATTATTATTATTATTATATATGTATATATAGAGAGAGACAGAGAGACAGAGACAGACATACAGACTGACTGACAGAGATAGAAATTGACAGTCCTGTGTATACATCAGGTGGTGAGGCTCTTGTTCTGAAGCTCTAGGGAATCTGGAGCACCTTGTTGTTCCACCTTGATCATTAGTATTGATAGAAAGGCTTGAAACCAGATATATGTTTGCAAACAAATGTTTATTACAGACAAATGAAAAAAAAGTATAATTTTAAAAATAATTGCAATGAAACGTTGATTGTAAACAATGAACTAAATTTTGGCATTAATCAACCCATATGCAGTTATATGCAGTTAAATAAATAAACCAAACGAAGCTAACGGTCAGAGAGAGAGAGAGAGAGAGAGAGAGAGACGGAGAGAGACGCAAAGATAGCTAGCTAGATAGATTGATGCAAAATGATAGATAGATAGATAGATAGGGAGAGAGAGAGAGAGAGAGAGAGAGAGAGAGAGAGAGAGAGAGAAATGAAATATTAGACTGGGAAAAGAATGTTATTACAATCAAACAATTACAAATAAATAAAATTTCGGTGTTAAATAACCCATTGAGAGTTAATATGCCGTTAAAGAAATTAACCAAATCAAACAAAACACGGCAGTCAGACAGACTGACTTACAGACAGACAAACACAGAGCGATGGCAATGGGGAGAAACTGATTGAATGACAAAGAGGGACAGTGGTAGATAGACATTTAGATAGATAGATAGATAGATAGATAGATAGACATTTAGATAGATAGATAGATAGATAGATAGAAGAAAAATTGTTGATGATTGCTAGCTAGATAAATACATAGGTATTATAGATAGATAGATAGATAGATAGATAGACATTTAGATAGATAGATAGATAGATAGATAGATAGATAGATAGATAGATAGATAGAAGAAAAATTGTTGATGATTGCTAGCTAGATAAATACATAGGTATTATAGATAGATAGATAGATAGATAGATAGATAGACATTTAGATAGATAGATAGATAGATAGATAGATAGATAGATAGATAGATAGATAGATAGATAGATAGATAGAAGAAAAATTGTTGATGATTGCTAGCTAGATAAATACATAGGTATTATAGATAGATAGATAGATAGATAGATAGATAGATAGATAGACATTTAGATAGATAGATAGATAGATAGATAGATAGATAGAAGAAAAATTGTTGATGATTGCTAGCTAGATAAATACATAGGTATTATAGATAGATAGATAGATAGATAGATAGATAGACATTTAGATAGACATTTAGATAGATAGATAGATAGATAGATAGATAGATAGATAGATAGATAGATAGATAGATAGATAGATAGAAGAAAAATTGTTGATGATTGCTAGCTAGATAAATATATAGGTATTATATATAGATAGATAGATAGATAGATAGATAGATAGATAGATTGACATTTAGATAGATAGATAGATAGATAGAAGAAAAATTGTTGATGATTGCTAGCTAGATAAATATATAGGTATTATAGAATTAGATTGAGAGATAGACAGACAGACATTTAGATAGATAGATAGATAGATAGATAGATAGATAGATAGATATTATAGAATTAGATAGAGAGAGAGAGATAGATGAAGCCGATATTTGTTACAGTTGAAAAGCTTCGTAAAGCAGCTTATAACAAAGATGATGACAGGACTACATACGGACTTGAAATGATGAGAGCCATTAGATGAATCTCATTTAACGCTAGGCTATGAGAGAAACAAAAAGCCACAAGGAAATTGTATAACGGAAAAATTAAGTAACAGATTGGCATAAAGTGAACTGAACTACAATGGTGGTGGGATGAGGAGCAGAAGGAAGTGGCCTTGTACCGAATGAACTTTCGAGTAATGAAAAAAAAGAAAGAAATTAGATCTCTATTCAATAACCAGTGGACTTAATTGGATATAAGTCACGTTCAACTTTAGACGTACGTATCTATCTATCTATCTTTTCTTCTTTCTTTATACTCTCTATCTCTCTCTCTCTCTCTTTCTCTCTCTGTCTATCCGTCTATTTTTCTCTCTATCAGTTGGTCTATCTATATAATTCTGTTCCTACCTATCTATCTCTCTATTTATCTTTCTTTCTTTCTTTCTTGCTTTCTCTTCTCTCTCTCTCTCTCTCTCTCTCTCTCTCTCTCTCTCTCTCTCTCTCTTTCACTCTCTGTCTATCCGTCTATCTTTCTATCTATCTGTTGAACTATCTATATAATTCTTTTCCTACCTATCTATTTATCGATCTTTCTTTCTTTCTTTATATTCTCTCTCTCTCTCTCTCTCTCTCTCTCTCTCTCTCTCTCTCTCTCTCTCTGTCAATCCGTCTATCTTTCTCTCTATCTGTTGGTCTATCAATATAATTCTGTTCCTATCTATCTATCTTTCTTTCTTTCTTTCTTTCTTTCTTTCTTTCTTTCTTTCTTTATATTCTCTATCTCTCTCTGTCTATCCGTCAATCTTTTTCTCTCTCTGTTTGTCTATCTATATAATTCTGTTCCTACATATCTATATATCTATCTTTCTTTATATTCTCTATCTCTCTCTCTCTCT
Organism: Sepioteuthis lessoniana; assembly: GCA_963585895.1. Lineage (NCBI taxonomy): Eukaryota > Metazoa > Mollusca > Cephalopoda > Myopsida > Loliginidae > Sepioteuthis > Sepioteuthis lessoniana. The sequence continues at coordinate 17,788,523 of OY757917.1, read as the reverse complement.
CTCTCTCTCTCTCTCTCTCTTTCTTTCTCTGTCTATCCGTCTATCTTTCTCTCTCTCTATTTGTCTATCAATATAATTCTGTTCCTATCTATCTATCTATCTATCTATCTATCTATCTATCTATCTATCCATTTATCTATCTACTACATTCTATTTATATCTATCAAACAGTTTTTTTACATTATCTCCTTTTATCTATATAATTCTGAGCCTATCTATCTATCTATCTATCTATCTATCTCTTAAGTTTATAGCTTTCAACTTTCACTGTTACATGATTGATATTTATTCCAGAATTAAGTGCATAAACAAGGGAGGATAATATGTCGTAAATTGTCTGTGTAAAATGAATACCTTTTAAGTCTGCTTCATACATTCGATGGTACTTCCATAGAAACACACACACACACACACACACACACACACACATATATATGTATATATATATACACGCAAGGTTTGACTAAAGAGTTCCTGGACTGACCAAGATACTCTCATGGAATGTAATCAAATGCGGTTTATTTTGAACATATCTCCCCTTACTGTTCCAGCCCGGTCGATTGGGGTTGTAGAATACACCGACTGAATCTCTGCAGAGGGGTAAAACCAATTGCTGAAGGAATTTCTGGTATGATACTCTAACCATCTGATGGTGCAGTTTTCAGTAATGCTAGAGCATTGGGAAATGCAGAGTACCCCTTCATTGCCATCGCTCCCAGGTTCCCTCTGACCCGGAGCGGTAGCACCTGATAGCATCCTATCTATGGATTAAATAGAACTGTTTGATATTTAGAATCTGTGTAATCAAATTACTTACTAAATTTTAATTGTTTGCAATAGAACGGTTTGGTCATTTAACTGGGTGTAAACAAATGACTGATGTCAAATAGAATTACATGAAATTCTTTGACTGTGTGCCAAAATTGAATCATTGGTATGACATATTAATATTTGGAACCATTTTGACTGTGTGCAAATGAATGAACAATATTGAATGGAACAGTGGTAAATAGCAAAACTTGTAACCACTTCACTATGCGTAAACAAATGATTAATACTTAATAGAATTACTAGTGTTATATAGCAATAATTGAAGCATTTAACTGTGTTGAAACAATAGCAATACCAGTGTGCAAACAAATTAGTTCTAATTCATTTAAAAATGAAATCATCGACAAACTAAACACTTGCATATTATATATATATATATATATATATATATATATATATATATATATATATATATATATATAAATCATATTTACCAACCCCTCCGCTCGGGAAGGATATGACACAAGGTGAATTTTTAAGCAGAGTTTAAAAGGTTTTGAGTTCAGAGTTTTCCTTCTCCCAGACTAGTTGGCTCACCAAGGCTGAAGAACCTAGTCCGCCCTACTATTTACCCATAGCTGGAGGGGGAATAATAGTATTCATACCTTTCCCAAGGGTATTAGTGCTATGTGAAATGTAATCAGTCTCGTCCAGGATTTGAACTCGTGTCGACGTGTCCATTTCCTACGACGATAACACCACGGGCACCTCTAACAATATATATATATATATATATATATATATATATATATATATATATATATATATATATATATATATATATATATATATATATATATATATATATATATATATATATATATATATATATATATATATATATATACGTGTGCAAATAAATGACTGATATTAAATTGTTAGTGTAACGTAGTAATAATTGAAACAACTTAACTGTATACCAACGAATGATTAACTGTAAATAGAATTATTCGTATTAGATAGAAATACTTGAAACCGTTTAACAGAGTGCAAAAAGAAAAAAATGAGCTCCGGCTCGTTTTAAAATATTATCAACTAAAAATATTTTAAACTATATTTTCAATAAATATATATAAACAGGATTTGACATCAAATAACCAACAATAATTGATATGCCATATAAACCAACCAAACAAACCTTGCTGTTCACACACTTCTTCAATCAGCGTTGCAGTGCTTTGATCCTAGTCGTCAAAACGTCATCAACAGCAGATATAATATCATCAAATAAACTTTTCAGCCTATGAAATATTCAGCCTACGCTCGTATATAGATATATATCGGCCCACTTGTGGGTAGAGTGTTCGCTAATGGCCCTGAAGATCAACGTTCAATCCCAGATCAAGTCATACCAAAGACTCAAAAAATGATACTTGCTTTGAACTCAATATTATCGGCAACTTTACTTTATATATATAAATATATATATATATATATATATATATATATATATATATATATATGTGTGTGTGTGTGTGTGTGTGTGTGTGTTCTATGATCAGTGAAACGTTTGGTTTCTTGTAATACAAGTCCATGACTGAATGATTGCAATTTCCATTTTATAATTATATTCATTAAATCGAGAACTTTGATAATTCACAAAGATACCTTCAGTACCAACCCATATCATATAAAATCCTCATTCATTTTCAAATTGGACATGTGATCACTTTACTGTGAAACGATTTCATAAGTATTGTTCTATTAAAAATCTCGCTATGACGTAGGTTTTTACTGAGGTACGGTTAAATACATGAAAAAATATATGATATCTGCCCATCGATTCGATGACGACTATCAAATAAACCAAAGTTTAACAAAGAAACTAAATGAGTGATTTATTTATAATGCCGAAAGTTTATACGCGTTTTCGATGAGCTGATCACAGAAAAATGTTACACAATTGTGCCACTTACAATCCGGAGAGAATTTTGAATTCAAAGATTTTTTCCCCTTTCCAAGACTAGTTGCCGTACCAAAGCAGAAAATTGACATATATATATATATATATATATATATATATATATATATAAAGAAAAATTGATAACAAGGTAATCCAAGTAGAAGGGGAGATTCATTGAGGAGCAAAGTCGACAATATAGCGTTTCAGTTCTAATGAACCATCATCAGGACTGTGAGGGGTTGATAATAGTGATGTTAAAACAACGATGGATGTTTTGCACTTTTAAACACCCCTCGTTGATTTAACATCACTAATATCACCCCTCATAGCCCTGATGATGGTTCATTAAAACCGAAACTCTATAGTGTCGACGTTGCTTCTCAATAAATCTCTCCTTCTGTTTGGATTATCAGTTTTTCTTTATATATGGCCAGATTACAATCCATTATTTACTTCCATATATATGTATATATATATAGGGAGAGAGAGACAGACAGACAGACAGAGAGAAAGAAAAAAAGAAAGAGAGAGAAAGAAAGGAGAATTATATATATACCGGCCCATTGGTCTATTGGGTAGAGTGTTCGCCAATGGCCCGGAAAACCGGGATTCAGTCCCAGGTCGGGACGTACCAAAAGCTCAAAAAATGGTACTTGATACCTCCTTGCTTAACACTCAGCACAATAAGGTAGGTATCAAGAGTAAAGAGGAGCAATCCAGGGAAAGGAGTAGTGACCTCTCATACACCTTGGTGTTGTAGCTATTGAAAAGGGAACCTTTGGGTCGCCCTTGTCTACGGTCGCCAACTGTTTTACTTATATATATATATATGTGTGTGTGTGTGTGTGTGTGTGTATTTATGCCAAAACTTCACCTACAGGGTAATAGCGAAGTGCCAGACTGCGGCCGCGTAGTAAGCGAGTTCGAACTCCAGTCGTGCTATTACGTTTATTTTCGGACGAATACGTTAATGGAAAGCACGAACCCCTTTATCTCCCAACTATGGGTTAAATAGTATCATTGCTGTTCTTTTATATGAATGACTTGGCATTAGATAAACCACGGGGGTTGATATGCCATTAAACAAAGAAACCAAACCATCCACCAATGTGTCTCTTGGTCATTGTCCTTTCTTCAAGACTAGTTACGTAACCATGGGTAAAAAGAACCCTGTCTACTGTTTTCCCATAGCTGGAAAAGGGAAATAGATGGATTCATGCCTTTCTCAAATGCATTTGAGCGAAGAGAAAAGTAGACAGATGCTTATTTTATTTTCAACTACGAAAACCCTCTCTCTTTCTCTTTCTCTTTCTCTCTCTCTTTCTCTCTCTCTCTCTCTTCTCTTCTCTCTCTCTCTCTCTTTCTCTCTTTCTTTCTTTCTTTCTTTCTCTCTTTCTCTCTTTCTTTATTTCTCTCTCTCTTTTTTCTCTCTTTTTCCTCTTTCTCTCTTTCTTTCTCTCTCTCTTTCTCTGTCTTTCTCTTTCTTTCTTTCTCTTTCTTTCTCTTTCGCTCTCACTCTTTTCCCACTTTCTCTCTCTTTCTCTCTCTTTCTCTTTTTCTTTCTTTCTCTTTCTTTAGATATATATATATATATATATATATATATATATATATATATATATATATATATATATATACATGTGTTTGCGTTTGTTTGTGTGAATATCTGTGTGTCTGTGTGGATAAGACAGAAGACCTTAGAGGAAATATATTGACATATGGACCTCAGCGTTAATAAACAGAGAATTCTGAAATGAAGAAATAAAATATTAAATAATAAAAAATATTAAATAACTTGAAATGAAAAAAAATAATTAAACGAAAAAAAAAAAGCATAGAAATCAAAAAGAAATTGTTTTCATTTTGTGTTGAAAACGGAAGTGTATAATTTGCAAGAAGAAGGTAATTTTTGCTGTCGTCAGCTTTAGCCAAAACCTAAAAAAAAAAATCCAGACTTGTTGAAAAAGCTAAAATTTGGAGTTCTGTTTATATATCTAAACATAGCAAGTTTTCATCACTAAATCTAGGTTTAATGAATGAAATGGAGATCCTAGTTAATCCATTTCCCTTTATATAGATATATAATAAAATACAAACAAATATATTTAGGTATTTGTATTCATGCTTCTTTCGAGAAACAAAGATATTCACACACACACACACACACACACACACATATATATATATATATATATATATGTTGGGTGTCTCAAAGGATTTAGAAATTAAATATCTATAAAGCAAAAAAAATGGAGAGCATCTGAGAAGCTGAATGTTTCATGATGTTCTCCAATTCGCAAATTTTCTTTTAAAGAAAAATAATCATATAAGCAGAAATATTATTTGATTTCAAAATCCCACTATGACAATTGCAATCCTAATATATATATATATATAGTCATCCACTGACAGACTGTTTCGTTGTATCACAACACTTCAGTGTGACTCGACCCGTAGGAGGCTTGAAGCTGAGAACGGAACCCACCCAACTTTACGTTAGACTTAGTATCATACCGCTCAGACAACAAGCAAACCACGTCAGCTTAGGAATTATAAGGTATTAAGTTGTAGCTTTCATTTGTTTACATATATATATATATATATGTGTGTGTGTGTGTGTGTGTTGGCTGAAAAGTTCATTGGCTGTAAAATTCTAGCCTGAAAAGTTCATATGATCACATCATATCTACTGACTTGATGACTTCTTTACCAATGGGATCCAAGCACTACAACACTGATGGCACTAGTGTGTAGACAGTAAGCGGAACTATGTTGACAAATATACGTCCATTTAGAAACATTCCATGAGAGTATCTTAGTCACTCTATGAGTTTTTCAACCAACCCACGTATATATACATATATAGAAACATATATATATATATATATATATAAATAGAGAGAGGTGTGTGTGTGTGTGTGTGTGTGTGTGTGTGTGTGTAAAGATTTTACAATATCAAATACAAATACTAAATATGGTTATGATTTTGCTCTTCTGGATTCTTGGGGAGTATTGATTACTCATTAAACGTTTCCATTAATCCAAGCTATTCTGTGATCCAAAGGAACTATTCCTTTGGACGGCTATTTTGCCGTCAATCGATCAAATAGATCTGTTCGAACATTATTTTTATCAAATAACCGAGCCATTGGCCAAATGAGTAGAATGTTCGCCAGTGTTTTGGAAGACCGGGGTTCAGTCCCGGATCGAGTCACAGCAAAGACTCGAAAAGTGGTACTTGATACTATTTACCAACCCCTCCGCTCGGGAAGGATATGACACAAGGTCAATTTTTCAGCGGAGTTTAACAGGTTTGATTTCAGAGTTTTCCTTCTCCTAGACTAGTTGCCTCACCAAGGCTGAAGAACCTAGTCTGTCCTACTATTTACCCATAGCTGGAGGGAGAATAATTGGATTCATACCTTTCCCAACGGTATTAGTGCTATGTGAAATGCAATCAGTCTCGTCCAGGATTTGAACTCGTGTCGCCGTGTCCATTTCCTACGACGATAACGACTACACCACGGGCACCTCCTAGTGGTACTTGATGCCACCTTGCTTAACATTCTGCATTATAAGGTAAGGATCAAGCTTAAAGGGGAGCAATCCTGGAAAAGGAGTAGCGTCCTCTCCTACATCTCTGTGTTGTAGCTATTGAAAAGGGAGCGTTCGGGTCACCCTCGACTATGGTTGCTAACTTTACTGACTTACTTTAGATAGGAATACTTGATACCATATAACTCTGTGCGAGCAAATTATCATCATTTATATCATTAAATTATAATGGTTTCTTGAAATCATATAATTGTGTATAAATTAATTTTATTAAGATTTACTAAAATTGTTTACCATATTTACCAACCCCTCCACTCGGGCGGGATATGACACAAGGTCAGTTTTTAAGCAGAGTTTAACAGGTTTGAATTCAGAGTTTTTCTTCTCCTAGACTAGTTGCCTCACCAAGGCTGAAGATCCTAGTCTGCTCTACTCCATAGCTGGAGGGAGAATAATTGGATTCATACCTTTCCCAAGGGTATTAGTGCTATGTGAAATGCAATCAGTTTCGTCCAGGATTTGAACTCGTTTCGTCGTATCCATTTCCTGCGACTATAACCATTACACCACGGGCACTTATTTACAATTCATTATTATTAGTTACTTGAAACAATATTATTGATATCAAAATAGCTTGGCTTTAACTAACCCAACAAAGTTTGATATCTCACATAACTAACCAATCAAGCAAGCACATAACTATATAAATAACTATGTATATATATGTATGTATATATATGTGTGTGTGTGTGTGTGAGATAGAGAGAGAAAGAGAGAGAATAGCGTTGACACATTAAATTTTTAGCCAATGAACTTTTTTTGGTTGGTTGGGTTTTATGGCATATCAACCCTTGTAGGTTATTTGATACCAAATCCTGTTTATATATACATATCAAATATACAGGATTTGAAAACAAATAGTTTGTGGGTAACATTCTTAACTAAAGCTCATTTATTTGCACAGTCAAATAGTTTTAAGCATTCCGATGTAACACAAATGTTTGCACAAAATTGGATGATTTCAATAACTGATATTTAAGACCAATAATTCTCTTTAATATTCATGATTTATTTCCACACAGTTAAAAGGTTATACATGAAAGGTTTGTAAATGAATAGTTGGCAGGCAATTTTACTTTTTAAAAAGAGCTAATTTGTTTCCACACAATTAAGTTTTGCTACTGTTCACACAAAGTTATATTGTTGCAAGTATTGCTATCTAATACGAATAATTCCATTTAATATTAGTCATTTATTTGCACTAAATGAAGTGGGTATAAGTACTGCTACTTAACACTAATAATTCTATTCAACAGTATTTATTCATTTGCACACAGTCAATTGGTTCCAAGTAGTGCCATGTGATACAAATAATTCAATTTTTGCAGACTGTCAGACAGTTTCAGGTATTCCATATTAATAACTTTATTTGCACACAGTTAAACGGTTCCAAGTATTACTAAGTAATACCAATAATTCGATATATATATATATATATATATATATATATATATATACTTTCATTAAGAAAAAACAACAAACCGGTCACATTAGGATTATAAATTTATTTCCCTCCTGTTATGTGTTTTTGAAAAATCAAAAAATACGAAAAAAAATTAACAGGACTTCTTCAGATTTTATGGACATAATAAATCCGAATAGACACAGGAAAGAAGGTGGGAGGGGATCGAAGAGGGGTGAAGAGTTATCTCATCATTTAGCCCACAGGACAGACTGGGTTCTTCAGCCTTGGTGAAGCAACTAGTCTAGTAGAAGGAATACTCTGAATTCAAACCTGTTAAACACCGCTTAAAAATTGACCTTTGTCATACCCTACCCGAGGGGAGGAAAAAAAGGAGGTGCCCGAGGTGTAATGGTTATCGTCGTAGGAGATGGACACGGCGACACGAATTCAAATCTTGGACGAGATTGATTGCATTTCACACAGCACTAATACCGTTGGGAAAGGTATGAATCCAATTATTCTCCCTCCAGCTATGGGTAAATAGTAGGACAGACTAGTTTCTTCAGCCTTGGTGAGGCAACTAGTCTAGGAGAAGGAAAACTCTGAAATCAAACCTGTTAAACTCCGCTTAAAAAAACTGACCTTGTGTCATATCCTGCCCGAGCAGAGGGATTGGGTAAATGTGAGATATGATAAATATACACGACCAATGGTAGGAAATCAAAGTTGCTGTTTATCACAGTTGATTTTACGACATGCCAAACATTATTGGGTTATCTAATGTCTAACTTTTTAAGCGATTATAAGGTTTCAATTAATTACAGATAACAATCATTTGATCGTACTTACAGTTTAATGTAGCTATTCTTAATATTAATTACACTGTGTCAAGTAACAATGATTAGTTGATAATAATCATTTATTTTCACACAGTTATATAGTTCAAGTATTCCTATCAAAGACTAATAATTTATAAACAATTATCTGGTTTTGAGTACCTATTCGTATTTCATAATAATTTGTTTGACCCAGAAATAAGGTTCCAAGTATTCCGATCTAATACAAATAATTTAGTGTTCGCCAATGGCCCGGGAGATCTGGGCTCAATCCCAGGTCGAGTCATACCAAAGACTCAAAAAGTGGTACTTGATGCTATCTCTCTTAACACTCAGCATTATAAGGTACGTATCAAGGGTAAAGTGGAGCAATCCAGGGAATGGAGTAGCGCCATCCCCTACACCTCGGTGTAGTAGCTATCGAAAATGGAGCCCTCGGGTTAACCTCGACTACGGTCGCCAACTTTACTTACTTATATAGTTTCTAGTATTTCGATTTAATACAAGTAATTTGTGCATAGTTATATGGTTTCGAGTATTCCGATCTTATACAAATAATTTGTGCATAATTATATGGTTTCTAGTATTCCGATCTAATACAAATAATTTGTGCATAGTTATATGGTTTCTAGTATTCCGATCTAATACAAATAATTTATGCATAGTTATATGGTTTCTAGTATTCCGATCTAAAACAAATAATTTGTGCATAGTTATATGGTTTCTAGTATTCCGATCTAAAACAAATAATTTGAGCTGATATTAATCTCGTCAAAACTGATCAATTTGACCCATAGATGAAACCCTAACGGGTGCTATCACTACAATACAGAGTGAACCTGAGAGAAATTCCAACAAAAACGTTCGACTCACTCACCAGATTCCAAAAGCGAAGCCTCCCCAACAGATGCAGTTTAATGTCCTACTAAGCGAATCACTTTTTCTTTGTGAATAAGGAGGGGCTTCTCTAGGGAATGTAGCCCACGCATTTTAGGCCCCGTCGATTAGGGTATCGTTTTTTTTTTTTTTCGTTTTTTTTTTTTTTTAATGTGAGAGTGTACTTTTTGAAATGTTTGGTAAACTGACTTACGACAAGCGTTATTTATTTTTGGTGTCCAAAATATTTGCTTTTATCTTCGTTCGTATTCCCCCCTCATCTTTCGTCGCAATGTGGAAGCCTCGGAAAGAATGGTCGGGATAATATCATTCCCACTTTTCTGCCTTATACATTCTAATGCGAAAGTATTCCTTCTTGTTTAGCAGAGTTTCCGGTTTAACTTGGTGAGAGGAGCTTTCTTTTCTTCCCTCCGATCTCCACGGATCAACCATCGCCACCCCGACCGAACCGGTGTCTGGCAAGCAAAACCCCGCTCAAACGGCTGTACAGACGCAGGGTCAGCGATTGACCTTTTGTTGACCTTTAAGCTGAAGCTGTGTTTCCCACAAACACGGCACTTAGTAAGTATTTGTTTTGTAATTACAATCACAGAAGGTCGGGTCTAATTCGTATCTCTACACGTATCTTTTCTTCTCGTTTGCAATATGGGAAGCTATAGCGATCTCGTTAAATAACGTCGAAAATCTCACAAAATTATTTTATTCTGTTCAGCGTTTGTTTTCATCTCGGCGTCTTAGGTCGACCTGTACTGCGACCATTAATGTAATTGACATGAAATCTGCAATCGATGAAGAGGGTGCCTGAAAGTAATGCCCCCCGTTTATTTAACACCGTAAACTACAATAGATTGAGAGAGCTCTGTAACAACATTGGTTGTGGCGTGTCGAGGAAAAATATCCTGGGGTAAGCAAATAAAATTGTTATGATCTTGCAGGTGGATTAAAGATGATTAACAGTAATTAAAGATTAAATTAAGTTCATCACATGACCTCGGAAATGTCAACTGAATTTTTTCAATTATTTATGTTTACAATTACCGGTTCATTGGCCAAGTGGGTTGAGTGTTCGCCAATGGTCTAGGAGACCGGGGTTCAATCCCCGGTCTGGTCATATTAAAGACTTTAAAATTGGTACTTGATACCTCCTTACTTAACACTCAGCAATATAAGGTACGTATCAAGGGTAAAGTGGAGCAATCCAGGGAAAGGAGTTGCGCCCTCCCTTACACCTTGGTGTAGTAGCTATTGAAAAAGGAGCCTTCAGGTCGCCCTTGTTTACAGTCACCAACTTTACTTTTACTATGTTTACAATTATTAACCTCATTTCCGTGTTAGTAGGGCTTGGAAAATGCTGCCTGTATCTCTTGAAAAGAGATTAGACCCTAAGCTCTGAGGAGAGTGGAGTAATCCTTGATTGCCTCACCTCACTGATCCACGAATGGTAGTGCTTGTTAGAGACCCATCTATGAGTCAAATAAATCTGTTTGAAATTATTCTTATTCATTAGAAATACTTGAAACCATATTACAGTGAATTAATTGCATTAATAAAGTTTCTTGAAGTCATGGGGGAGGAGTTCCCATGGCTTAGTGGCTAACGTGCTGGGCTAAGACATCGTTGTAAGAGGGTTCGAACTCCTATCACGCTACTGCATTCTCTTTCAGGCTAATATCCTTGGAAAAGGTATGAGTTCCTTCTCTGGGTCAAATAGTATCACTACTGTTTTTCTACTAGGATAGCTTTGGCATTAAATTATCCACAAAGGTTCATATGCCATTAAACAAAGAAATCCAGACCAAAACAAAACCTTGAAGCAATGATTGTTCAATAAAGATTTCTATTAGTTACTAGAAATCATACAAATGTTGCCCAGTCGGCTGCGTTAATAGAATACACCGACTGCGTCTCTGCAGAGGAGTAACCTACCACCAACGAGTGTCCTAGATATGACACTAAACAGTCTGATGGTGAGGTTCCACTAATGCTGGAGCTTTGTGGAATGCGGAGTACCCCTTCATTGCCATCGTTCCCAGGGTCACTCTTGCTCGAAGTAGTAGCACCTGATAGGGTCCTATCTACAGGTCAAATAGAACTAAACTGCGTACTTATGCTAAACTGAATTGTTTGAAATGGAACTGTTTTGACATTTAAACTGAGTGCTTATGCTAAACTGAATCGTTTGAAATAGAACTGTTTTTGGCATTTAACACTGCGTAAACAAAAACTATACTCATACTAAACTGAATTGTTTGAAATAGAACTGTTTTACACAACTGAATATCTTGAAATAGAACTGATTTTTAGAAAATTGAACTGTGTGCTTATACTGAACGGAATTGTTTGAAATAGAACTGTTTAATTGTATAAAAATGGATCTGGCATTAAATAATCTATAAAGGTTGATATGCCACAAAGCCTAAACAAACAAAAACAAACTTTACAAGTGTGCGCCAACAAATGTCAATTATTAAATAGAAATAATTATTTGAAACCATATAACATTTAGTAATCGATAGAAATACCCGAAACCATGAAACTGTGAGAAAATTGTTTATATTAGATAGGAATACTTGATATATAACTATGTGCAAATAAAAAGCATTTAAGAAACAACTACACAAAAATATAAACATACAATGTGTTGCATTGTGGTAAGGAAGAGATACACAGTGAAATAAAGAGTTAATTATTTATTAACTGAAGTGGTACCGTCCAACAAATATTATAAGTCTCGCGCTGTGGGTGTTACGTCCGATGTTGGTCTTACTATTGACTGAGATCTTTCAGTTCTGACTGTGCTTAAGAAACACGACGTCTTTTATACCTCCGAGATACCCGAATTCACGTGGTACGAGCCACTATACAACACAATGAGCGCAATTCCCTAACCTCACGGCTAAAATAACCCTAGATGGACAAAAAATCGTTACAATCAATCAACAAATCTATCAATTTTAAACCTCTGAGCGTAACTTTTAAACCTCTGACCGTAACTTTTTAAATAAAAATTTAACTAATTCGAAGGAAGCACACATGATATATCGGTTATCCTCGTCGGAAATGAACTCAACGAACAGAGTTCGAATCCTGGGACAGATTGTTCGCATTTCACTTCTAGCTAATCTTCTTAGGAAAAACATAATTCCTCGCTCTCCACACTGCACATCAGCTAGGAGTAAATTATTGGAAAGATTGGACTCTATAGGCTTGATAAGGCAACCTATCTTGGAAAAGAAAAACAACTCTTCATTCAAAAGCGGGAGTGTGATACTCTAATCTCGCCTAACAGTTTCTGTCTGTAGAGACAAAAAAGAAACTTACAACTCCTTTCAAAAAATATGGAATTAGCTCCCTTTGAAGGTATCCACCATTTTTTTATTCGGTACTAAATACACAAATAACAGATGAGCTGTAAAACATTTCTTTATTTAATTGTCGAATATTCTGGCTTCTCAGGTGTATTGAAGTAATTATTCGAGCTAAGAGAAACCACACGAAATATTAACAATGTGTATTTATAACTTTGTTTATCAATTTCTTAAAGTTTTATGGCATATCAACCTTTGAAGGTTATTTAATGACGAATCCATTTTTATACAAATAAACAGTTCTATTTCAAACGAATCAGTTTAGTATAAGTACACAGTTTAATTTTTCTAAAAAACATTTTTATTTCAAGCTACTCTGTTTAGTCGAACAGTTCTATTTTAAACAATTCAGTTTAGTATAAATATAGTTTTGTTTCCACACAGTTATATTTCAAAACAGTTCTATTTCGAACAATTCAGTTTAGCATAAGTACGCAGATTATTTTTATTTAACCCATAGATAGGACCCTATCAGAAGCTACCACTTTTCATCAAAGAAATTCTTTTGTTTTCAAACACTTTGTTTATGTCAGGTGACCAAAAACTTTGGTTCATTCATTTTTACATTTTGTCTCGCATTTTCTCCTCTTCTTTCTAAGCCAGCAGATCATCATTAGTAAGTTCGATTCTCACGGTATGCCATATCCTTTTGGCTTTGTTCCAAAACAATCTTAGTATATATATATATATATATATATATCATCATCATGTCGTGCCGCGAGCATGGATGTCCCTGACCCTCTCTAGAGCATCCATATAGCAGTATCGACACGACCGCTGTCTGGAAGAAACTGTGTTTCATTTTATCGGTCAGGACTGATTTCCATATGATCGAAAGCCTATCGATAGCTATATATATATATATATATATATATATATATATATATATATAACAGTCAACTTATAAGAAAAAACAACTGAGAGTTGGTAAGTATGTCAAAACTTTAGTAATTTACTATAATTCACTATTTATAATTTACAATAAATAATAGTGTAAGACTGATTTGACTATTCAAGAATTGCTTTTCGCTTTTGTGGTCTGATTCCCCCAAAACTGAAATTTTTGTCCCAGAAAATCGTCCCCACCAACCTTCAATTTTCCATTGCACCCAAAGGAAACGCGTCAAGGTCAATCCCTGATGTCTGAGGTGCCCCAAAAAGGGAAATTTCAACAGAACTTGACAATTTTTTGAACTACCCTCACTTACGTTTGAGGGTCTCTACGCTTTGCTCAGCGATATGTCACATCCTATCCTCGTGAGGAGGTGGATAATACGCTTCGAGAAGAGTTTAGAGTTGCATCTGCGGACACAGGGGGTCCTTCTGTATGAAGGTTACTTTTCAAGAATGACAAAAGTAACATTTCACTTGAGAAAGAATATTAGCCTGCACTTAAAGCTTGCAACTTAGATGATAAAAAAAGAAAGAATGAAAATAAAAACCAACATGCATGAGGTTGGTAATATAAGACATACGTCTGACAAGTATGTTAACTTTATTATCGTATCTAACAGTGATATATGAGCTAGATATTTATTTCAATAAACCAAGAGTATTGTGAGTAATATATTGGGAACCAAAAAGCAAGTGTAATGTTCATTAGTGTGACGTACATTAATATTTCTTAAGTAATTGGAAGTCTGTTTATGCTATAGGGATGTATCAAAAGTATTTTCGTTTTTTTTAATATATCTTTACTATAAAGCTTAATATACGTATCTGAAGATTATTTATAACTTCACAGCATCATTGTGATTATTATTTCATTCCTTGCAAGTTTTTCAAATCAGTGATAGGTGGTAGTATTTCTCTGGAGTCTGAGAGACAGCAAATCTTCTCAGGTATAACAGCCCAGTCGGCTGGGGCTGTAGAATAAACCGACTGCATCTCTGCATAAGGGTAAAACAACCCCACGAACGAGTTTCCAAGCTATGACACTAAAGAATTTGATGGCGAGGTTCCAGTAATCCTGGATCTTTAGGGAATGCGGAGTACCCCTTCATTGCCATCACTCCCATGTCCTCTCTGATCTGGGGTGGTAGCACCTGATAGGGTCCTATCTATAGGTCAAATACAATTAGTTTAATTGTATTTGACCTATAGAGTACTTATGTTAAACTGAATTCTTTGAAATAGGACTGTTTTGAGATTTAACTGTGTGTAAACAAAAACTATACTTATACTAAACCGAATTGTTTGAAATAGAACTGTTTGACTAAACTGAATTGTTTGAAATAGAAATGCTTTTGACAATTAAACTGTGTAATTATACTAAACTGAATTGTTGGAAATAGAACTGTTTTTGTATAAAAATGGATTTGGCATTAAATAACCTACAAAGGTTGATATGCCATAAAACCTAAGCAAACAAACATACAAACAAATAAACATACATATTTAACTGTGTGTAAAGAAGAGCCCAGGCTCGTTTAAGAAAAACAAAATGTGTTTACAAATCATTTATATATTTAGTATTTTTGTAAAAACAGGATTTGGCGTTAAATAACCTACAATGGTCGATATGCCATAAAACGAAATTGAACCTCAAGTATCCAGGACTCTTCTCAGTATTCTAGCTGATTACAGCAATGCAGTTATCTAGATGGTCTAGATCTTATATTTTCTAGTTCCTCAAGTCTTTTTTTCAACCTTTTAAAGTCCTTCACTTGTGCTCCAGATGCAGTTAGCATCACCGCCACTCGCATGTTTCACAGTTTCTCCTGTACTCTGGCAAAGTCTTAGGATTTGTTTATGTTTTAACTTTCTTTTATATTCCCTGTGGTCTGCCGAGACGGCAAAATCTACACGATGACAAGCTTTTTTCTTGTTCATCAACACTAGGTCTGGTCTTCTAGGCAGAATTAGGCGATCCGTTTATATCAGAGAACTATTATTCTCTTTTGAGTGCTTTTCATGTCAGCGTCAACTGATGGTCTTTCACTGGAGTCTGAGTGACAGCAAATCTCGACGAATTTCCAGGACTTTTCTCAGTATTCTGTCCGATTTTAACAATGATGTAATTTGGATGGTCTTCACTGGTCCACTTATTTTCAAGTCCTCCAGTCCCTGCATCAATCCTTTCGAGACTGTACAGAGCACGCCAATTACAAGTGATATTACCATCACTTACATGTTCCATAGTCTTTTTCCGTTCTCTAGCAAGGTTTTTGTACTTACCTCTCTTCTTGACTTATTATTATTATTTACTCCTTTAGAGTTTTTCACATCAGTGTTAGCTGATGGTTTTTTTTTACTGGAGTTTGAGTGACAGCAAGTTTACTCATGTCTTCAGGATTCGTCTCAGGATTCTGGCCGTTCTCAGCAATGGTGTCATTTGGATAGTCTCTACCCGTCCGCCAACTTCCAAGTCTTCCAGGCCTTTTAATAATCCTTTAGTTATTGTGTCAAAAGCACCAATGACAATCGGCACAATCGTCACTTTCATGTTCCATAACTTTTTTTAATTCTCTTGCAAGATCTATGTTTATTATTATTATTATTTGTTCATTCCTTCAGAGTTTTTTTTTTACATCAGTTTTGACTGGTAATTTTTCACTGGAGTCTAAGCGACAGAAAGTATCCTTAGTTCCTCGTGATTCTTCCAACAGTGCTGTGTTCAGAATAACTTCGATTTTTCTGTGGATCACTAGCTCTATGCCTATGGGATCTCTTATATGTACACTAACTACGATTGGTAAGACAGACAATTTTATGTTCCACAGACTTTTGAGCTCGGTATGTTGCGTCTTATCTATTTTCACTTTAACATAATTGGTTCTTATGGCAGTGTTTTCTTCTTCTTCTTCTTCTTCTTCTTCTTGTTATTATTATTATCATTATTATTTACTCATTAGAGGTTTTCACATCAGCGTTAGCTGATGGTCTTTCACTGGAGATTGAGTGACAGCAAGTCTCCTCAAGTTTCCAGGACTCTTCTCAGTATTCTGGCCGTTTTCCATAATACTGTTGTTTGGATGGTCTCCACTCGGCCGCCAACTTCCAAATCTTCCAGGCCCTTTAATAATCCTTTAGTTACCGTGCCAAAAGCACTAATCACAATTGGTATAATTGTCACTTCCATGTTCCATAGTTTGTTCAATTCTTTAGCAATGTCGAGATACTTATCTCTCTTTTCACATTCTTTCAATTTTATTCTGTGGTCAGCCGGGACAGCAAAGTCGACAATTTTGCAAGTTTTCTTTTTTTTCATTTTGTTGATTATTATGAGGTCTGGTCTTCTGGCCAAGATTAGGTTATCCGTTTGTATGTCAAAGTCCCATAGGAGTTTGTGTGTGTCATTTTCTAGGACAGGTGCTGGGTTGTGCATATACCATTTGTTAGCATGGTCAAAATTATCATTATTATTATTATTAGCTACTTTTCAAACATGTAGTAACTGATTATTTTCACTGAGATCAGATCACCTGAACAATTCTAGGTTGATCTAAGACCAACTCACTTCTTCCTCGGTTTCTAATTTCCTCAGGGTCACTTTTCCATGTATTTCGGTATTGTTACAAGGGCTTCAAGGGTTGTCATAACAGTCACTTTCACGTTCTTCAACTTTTTAATCAGCTCTCTGACAAGGTTCAGATATTTATCCAGTTTCTCGCTTACCATGATGGAGTCCCTGTGGCGTAGTGGCTAAAGAGCTGGACCAAGATATCGTTGTAAGAGATTTCGAACCCCAGTCACGCTAATACGTTCAGTTTCGGACTAACAGCCTTGGAAAAGCTATGAACATCCTGGTCCACACAACTATGGGTTAAGTAGGACCATTACTGTTTTTTCTACAAGGATGGCTTTGGTATTATATAACGCACGAAGGTAGCTATGCCATTAAAAAAAATGATATTAGATATTTTTTAAATCCCCCAACGTACAACTTTCAATTTTAAAATTGGTACTCTGTTTTATATTACTCTCTTCAATTTCTTCAGGGTGGAACGATAAAATTGTCGTCCTAAAGAAAACAACACAACAGCTATATTTTAAAACTTTCATTGAAAAAATCAATTCAGGTAACTTGATTATGTAGTAGAGCTGACATCTATTCAATGTAGCCGCCTTCAGCCTCCATCACCGCCTCGATACGGATCCGGAACTGGAGGCATGCCTTTTTCACAAGCGTCGGCGGGAGCTCGGCGAATACTCGGCGGGTGGCGGCGATCAGGCTGGCTTTGGTGTTGTGGGAGGTCATGTTGGTGATGTTCTCGACGTATGACCAAACGAAGTAGTTCCACGGGTTCAGGTCGGGGGGAGAGGGGGGCCAGTGAGAGAAGGGTACAAAGTCGTAGCACTCCTTCTGAAGCCAAGCCTGGGTCTCTTTGGACTAGTGGGCCGGCGCCGAGTCCTGCTGCCACACCCAGGGTCTGCCACCGGCCACCTGATTGCACCAGGGGATCACCACACTCTTCAGCACATCCAGGTACACTTTGGTGTTGACTTTCAAGCCGACTTCGAAGATGTGAGGTGGCATGATGTGGCTCTCACTTGAAACCACTCCAAAGACCATAACCGTATCCGGAAACTTTGTTTTCATCACCCTGGGCACGTTGAACCGTCCGGGTTTGCATTTTGAAGGTGCTGGCAATGGTCCAGTTGTCATAACTTTGATCGACAGAGAGCATGCGTTGTACAGCGGTGCATCTCCGATCTCGCTCGTTGAACATTGTGTCACTTTCAGACATGATAGAAGGCTCTTATCACTCTTGGGATTTGTAAACATCTGGCCAGCTAATGGATGGTCGGCAACAAAAAAAAAAGAAAACTGGTTTTCTTTTAACGGAAATGGAATCATGTCGTCTTTTCTGGGGCGACAATTTTATCTTTCCATCCTGCAAACATCCATAGTCACTGGACTACCTCACGTAATCTAAAGTTGGATCTGATGCCAATTGATTAATCTTTAGCCATGAGGAGACGCCATGACACTTCTGATTTTTTAAAATTTATCTTGACATATTTTTTTTTCAAATCCAATAATTTTGAACTTTTCTTCTAGGCATTATTAATTGCCCATGCACAGGCTCTCTCAAGTACTAACCACAACATCGTAGTTAACGAGTTCGGACTCAACAGGCACTATTACATTCACTTTCGGACTTATACCCTTAGAAAAAATATGAACCCCTTTATACCCCCAGCCATTGATTAAAGAGCACCAATACTGTTCTTCTACAAGGAGGGCTTTGGCGTTGAATAACTTACGAAGTTTGCTATGCCATTAAAAAAAAATTGCCTACTTTTACTTTCACTTTTTGATCTCCTGTAACGACAAGGTCTAACATTTCGCAAGTTCTTTTCTTTTTTATAAACTAAAACTCGACCAAACCTGCTGGGTAAGATTAGGTTGTCTCTTTGTAACTCTAAGTCTAAAAGAATTTTTTACATCTCGTTTTCTTGCGCAGATTCTGATTTATGCATGTAGTATTGATATGCATAGCCAAATTCTACACTATGAATAAATTACCAGTTGTGGTTCTCACCTTCAACTGAATTCTTCAGCACTCATAAATTATGCAAGACGATAAATATATATATATATATATAGATAGATAGATATGTGTGTGTGCCTGAGTGTGTGTGTGTGTTGCATGATTTTATATATGTGTAAGTGGGGGTATGTGTGTATATTCCATGAATTTATACATATATTCGTATGTATATATATTCCATTATTGTGTGTGTATATATACATATATTTGTATGTGTGTGAGTGTATTCCGTGAATTCATATATATATATATATATATATGTGTGTGTGTGTGTATTCCACGATTATATATATATATGTGTGTGTGTGTATGTGTATGTGTGTGTGTGTGTACTTATATGTCTGTGTGTGTATTCCATGATTTTATATATGAGTATGTGAGTCTATTGCATGATTATATATATATATATATATATATGAGTTCGTGCACGCGCGTGTGTGTGTTCTAGTGCATTGGATTAATGTTAAGAAACAGAAGTTGAAGTTGGTATTTGAAAATATTGAATTGTTATAAAATAAAATGACTTTTATAGGAAACGTCAGAATTTCTTACTATATATATATATATAAACAAGAATGAGTGTGAGAGAGAAAGAGACTAATTATAACTGGAAATATAACGAAAAGTCTGGGGTAAAACCCGAGATACAGTAATCTATTTTAAAAATATCATATGCATGTAATGAATGTTCCGAAAAATTGTAAATTGTGCTTCGAGAAAAATATAAGTTTTCCAAATTCTAGCAAATTGATACATAAAGTAAATAAGTAAAGTTGTCTTCCTTTAGTCGAGGGTGACCTGAAGGCTCCCTTTTCAATAGCTACTACACCAAGGTGTAGGGGAGGGCCTACTCCATTCCCTGGATTGCTCTACTTTATCCTTGATATTTACCTTATAATGCTGAGTGTTAAGCAAGGCGACATCAAGTAGAATTTTTTGAGTCTTTGGTATGACTCGACCTGGGATTGAACTCCGGTCTTCAGGACCAGTGGCGAACACTCTACTTATTAAGCCAATGGCAATTGTTTATGAATTATTAGTATTAGATAGGAATACTTGAAATTTGCGAACAAATTATCATTATTATATAGAAATAGTTGCTTAAAACCAGATAACTGCCCCAAAATTATTAGTATTAGATAGAAATACGAGGAGCCATATAGTTATGTGCAAATTATTTGTATACCATTTCAGCAAGAAATTACCCATAAGGAGTTGGTAAGCAAGGCGGCATCAAGTACCATTTTTTGAGTCTTTGGTATGACTCGACCTGATATTGAACCCCGGTCTCCCAGACCATTGGTAAACACTCTATTCATTAGGCCAATGGCCCGGTGAAATTGATGCATAAAATATCTTAATTGGTAGCTAGATGACGCTATGAAGGTAAATATTTACTTTGTAATTTGATGTCTGGTCGAACCACCAAAGTTAGGAAGATGGTCGCTTAATAGTCTCGTTGTACTGAGAACAGATATTTATTCAATCGAATTCAGTTGAAACAGATTTGTTACATAATGAATGAGTCACCTAATAATTTTGTAAGGTAAGAGTAGAATTCAAAATGTATTAATTCAAAAGTTAACTGGTAATTCGACAGAAGAAGAGTCATGGAAAATAAACAGTGATATGATAGGCAAGATTGACACTGGGCTGACCTTTTTTAGCAATTCTCTGATTGGTTGTTTCAGCCGCAAGACGGGCAATTTAGGTCGAGTTGAAATGAGGGGTCCAGGGCTCCGTAACAAACGGGCCTAAAATGCTATAACTCCAGCTGTACGGTCGACGTGGGAATTTAGGTGAATAAAGACGTCGAAAATAAAAGTCTTGGTGTCCATTTATCAGACCAGAAATGGATACGGAGATGAAGATAAACCCAAAACCTCTCAAAGTAGTCCCAGGTAGAAGAATATAGATTCTGGCCTGATAGATAAATAAAAGAAAAAGAAAAAGGTGTACGCACAAGTTCATCGGAAGATCAGACACGTGAAACTCGGAGTCATTAAATTTTACCCTGTTTAATTTGACATTATTATTGATATACATATATATATATATAGAGAGAGAGAGAGAAAGAAAGAGAGGCTCGTGATGTAACGGTTACCGTCGTAGGAAATGAACACGGTCGTTCGAGTTCAAATCCTGGAGGAAGGCATTTCTTACGTTGATACCCTCGGGAAAAGCAAGAGTCAAACTATTATCCCTTCAACTATGGGTTAATAGTAGTGCAGAATGACTCTTTAACTCTGTTATAGGAATCGGCCAATAAGAAGGAAAACTCTGAATTCAAACCTGTTCAATTCCGCTTAAAATTGACCTTATGTCACATGCTTCTGCGTAGAGGGGTTTGTTGAAGATATATATATATATATATAATGCAATTGGAAGAAAACTCAAGCCTGGTTAAATTGTCATTATAAATTTATTTCGGCGAAGAATATCATTATTCTCTCCGTCTCTTCAGATGATTTTATCCGTTTAATTTTAGATTGAAAACACCAAATCTTTATTATATAAACCTGGATGTGGAATATATAACAATAGACATACATTAAGCACTCCCCAAGATTTATATGAAATACATATATATATATATATATATATATATATATATATATATATTAAAGGGTTTATGGTTCTGACTTGCTCAATGCTGAGTTAATAGAGGACTAAATGTTGCAGTATTTAGCGCTCAATATCAGTGATAGAGCTTTTACATATGGAAATATATTATTCCAATATATATATGTACATATATTACATAGTCTACACACACACACACATATATATATATATATATATATTGGCATAATAGTGAGAGTGTTCGCCAACATATATATATATATATATACATGGTTTTTACGTGGAGTGTTGATGTATCTTTCATCTCAACTTAATTATACATCAATAGCTGTTAGAATTGATCACTCGTGTAAGATACTCCTCGACCTTGGATTTCATCCCTGGATCATATAAAGAATATATATATATATATATATACTTGTCATGTATATATATGTTTGTGTATATATATTAGGGTAGGTCGATTTTGGAACTGTAAAAAGAATAATTCAGTGAAAGTTGCAAAATAACATCAGAAATTACCCAACGAAATATTTTTTTCCAAAATTTTGTATTTTTTTGCGAAATCGCATTTAAAGACATAATATTTTGTGATTTTAGTCGTGATATCGGTGATGATGGAAACCTGTATCCCTAAAATTAAAACCGAGACTAAAGGAAAATTAAATAATAAAATTTATTAAATAATTTATTTTCCATTTTCATATTATGTTTAATTAAATGACTAAAAACAAAAATAAAATGCATGAAAATATATAGTTTAAAATAAAAATAACGACTTACTAAACCTCGTTTTATTTACTGGATATTTTTTCGGCTTTCACCGGTGGTAAATATCTCTCGGGAGTACTTCGGTTTGTTAATGTTTTTTACCCTTATAATTAACGTAAATATATATATTTCGCAAAGTAGACATACTATTAAAATATTTAAACATTTTATAATTATTGTAATTTATTTATATTTTAAAATTTAGTGTTTTTTAACTGAAAAGTCGGTTTACGAGTTAATTTTGGAACTAAACAGTACAATACTGTTGTTTGGTAAGTAAACATTATTACTTTTTTTAATGAGTTTCGAAATTTATTTACAATTTTTTTTAAAACATCTTCGTGTATTTTCAGACAATATATATATATATTCTTTTTACAGATATTTTGATTAAAAAATGGCAGGAAAAAACACTGGAGTTTCCACTCGAAGTAAAGGTGCAATTAAATCTTCAGGTTTACCATCACCATTGGATAAAACTGAGCAACGAACTTGTGGACAAATAATTCAATACTGCTATTTTTTAATGAACATTTATCCCCACCTTTCTTGTTTAGGTATTTCTAAATTAATAGCAAAGGACGTGATAGATATTTGGAAGGCTGTCAACCCTAGTTTGCCTTTGTTAAAGGAAATTAGTGTTGTCAACAAGGTGAAATTCTATGCTTTCAGAAGGCAAAGCAAATAAGTAGGAAACATCTACCTGCTGCCCAAACAAAATTCTGGAAGGAAAAGTTGGATACATTTTTTGATATATCATCATGTTCGTGCAACCTGCCAATTTTAAGTTGTGACAATATTAATGTCAAATGCACCAAAGAAAATTGCCAGACTAAGCACATCATCTGCACTTGTCTTCTGACAAAAAAGCCAACAAAAAAGTATGAAGATATCCCCACCAATAGCTTCAACATTATATGTTCAGGGTGATTCTTCCCATTCTTACTCATCTTCTCCAAGTGATGAAACAGAGGATTATAAACAGCTAGATAGTCCTCTCCAAGTGCCTTATAACCTCACAAAAATTCCAAGGTATGCTCTTGAGTTAGTTAGGGGTGATATATTTTCTAATCTTGGAGCCAGCCTTGCCCATGCCTTGCTCTTGGATTTGAGGGCTATTGACCTTTTTATCCCTAATATAGATATAAAGAATATCTATATGGATAAATGTAAAATAGAGCAAAGGCTAAAGTGAAAACAAATGCCTATGAAAAGCATAATGAAAATGTGGAGAATCTTCTTTGTATAGGAGTTGATGGGAGGAAAAAAACACACTACACTACAAGGAATCAGTGGAGGAAAATGGAAGTAAAATTCTGAAAAAAGCCAAAGGACCTAATGCCACTTGACAATCACAAAGGAGACACCAAATGAGAGTATATATTTGACTCACAGGGTTCTTCCTGATATTGGTGCAACTGGTACACTATTAAGGCTGTCCTGGTTGACAACACGAATGCAAATACAGGCTGTGAAGGTGGACTTGTTACACTTTTAGAAAAAAAAAAAGAAAAAGAAATCTTCACGCAATTGGTTGCTCCTTACATCAAAATGAACTTCCATTTAGAGCTCTACTCAAACATTTAGATGGCACCACAAAAAGCCACACTACATTCAATGGTCCATTGGGTAAATTATGTGCAAATAATTGCCATAATTATGTGCAAATAATTGCCATAATTTACCCCAAAAATCTTTTTCAGCTGTTGAGAATCCCCTGGAGTTTCATTTTGGAATGAAAGATATGGATAGCCTTAGTAGTGACCAAAGACTACTCAATGAATATACAGTTGGTATTTCTAGAGGTAAGGTGGACCCTAGATTTGCATTGTGGAAAATTGGTCCATTAAACCAGGCAAGGTGGTTAACTTTGGCCATCAGGCTCATGTGCCTATGGACTCGTGGGGCATATCCACAGAATCTTTCGACTTAACTATATAGTTTGAAAAATTTTATTGTGAATATTTATGCTATTTGTTGGTTTGATATTAAAAAAAGTAACAAGTTCCATCACCAGCAAATTTATATTTACAATATGATTGACAGGATACGACAGAAACCAATTGAGGTTCAAAGGATTACATTAAAAAACCTCCAGTATAATGCCTTGGCATTACTTCTGGAGAATGTTTTATTTTCAATGGTGAAATTTGATGAACCTGAAGTGAGAGAAGAGGGTATAAAAAGAATTTTGGCCGTTAGGTACGTTTATATTTATTCATACAAAACTGGTTGAAGTACTTGTGCCAATTTATTGAAACATTTTAAAGATTACATCTGATTTCACCAAATATTATTAAAGCAGAACAAATTGCATTTAAAAATTAAACTCAAATTATTTTTTATATTCTTTCAGAAGAGGGAAGTCAGTCAAGAAAAGATTTTAAAAGATCCCAATGATCAACTTTAAAGCTGAGCACTGAACTGATTTAATTGATTTGTCAGTAAATGGAGTCTGAGCCACCACTCACACTAGATTTTTTTGACGATGAATTACAGAATTCATTGTTAACTGGTGAAAAGATTAACTTGCCAGATTTCCCTTCACATTCCCAATGTGTGGAACGGGCAGTTAAGTTAGTAACGGAGGCTTCTCAATCCGTGTATGGCTTTGAAGTAAGGCACCAGCACATACTTGCAAAAGTTTTGTGCCAACAATTGAGACCAGCGTTTTCATCTAAGGGCTCATATATGGAACTATTTGATTCCATATATTAAAAATTATTAAACAATTATTTGTTTTTCCATATTTGTCTATTTGTTGTATTTCAATTCATATCAGGAAAAAGTTTTTTTTCAATATATTCGAATATTACTGCTTGAATAATAGCATTTTAGATTCGACAGAGGTAAAGCAGGGTGGGGTAGGGGTTCAATTTTCAATTTGAAGTTTTGTTATAATCTATTTATTATATTTCCATAAAATAAAATAAGATTTCCTAATTTAAATACTGAAATTGTTTGGTTTTTACATCAATATTTAGGCCAAATCTGGCAAAATCGAGGACTTTTCAGTTCGTGTTTATTCAAAATCTTTCATGCCAAATTAGCAAAAACTGTTGAAGATTCAGATCTAATTTTTGGTATGAGTATTTAATAGGTATATACACAACTTTCAGTGCATTATTCTTTTTGATATTTAAAAAAAAGTAAAAATCAACCTACCCTAATATATATGTATATGTCTATATACTCGTCGAAAATGACAGTATTATTTACATATAATATCCAATATATTGCTACCAAAGAAACTTTCTTTTATAAAATTGGAATTTATTTAGAAATCCAAATAACATAAATCATTGAACTGATTTTGAAAATTTTAATCGTATAATCATTACTTCAAATTCGGCACTTATTTTCCAGCAAATTTTGTTTTATAAAAGCGGAATTATTTACAATTTAGAGCAACAAATTTTTAATTTATTTATTCATTTCTTTATCCATTTATTTATTTGTACAGCAAGTAAAGTTGGTGAACGTAGTCGAGGGTGACCTAAAGGCTTCCTTTTCAATAGCTACTACAATGCGGTGTAAGGGAGGGCACAACGCCTTTTCCTGGATTGCTCCACTTTACCCTTCATACGTACCTTATATTGCTGAGTGTGCCATTTTTAAAGTCTTTAGTATGATTCGACCTGGGATTGAACCCAGGTCTCCCGGACCATTGGCGAACACTCTATTCATTTGGCCAATCTTGCTTTAAAAGTTGCTTTAAAAATATTAAATTCAGCAGAATTTATAGCAATGTCGGAGGTAAATATTTCGTGGAAATTTGAAGTTTTAATCAGCCCTGACAAAAGCTAAAATTTTTTTTAATTATTTTTCATCATTCTTTTAAGGAATTTTTTTTTTAATGAATTTTTTCAATAATTTTTTTTTAAATAAATTTTCTACAAAAACTTATCCACTTGGAACATCAATTAATTTTTAAGGAAAAAAATATACTGATTCAAAAACCTTTTTTTTCTTTTTTTCCTTTTTTTTGTTTTTCCCCAAAGATCTTTTAAATCTTTTAAATCTTTTTTGGTTTTTTATTAGAAACTGAATCTATTTTAGTAAGTACATTTGCAATTGTCGGATATAGAATAATCTCCCTCCAGCATTTTTGAAGTTTCGAGTAACAACAGTTCTAAGTCGTTAATTTTATATAACTCAGTTTGTTTCAATGTAACACACGTGGCTTAACAGACGAACAAATTTAGTTAGAACGGTTGTATTATATATACATATATATATATATATATATGTGTGTGTGTGTGTGTGTGTGTGTGTGTGTGTGTGTGTGTTTGTGTGTGTGTGTTTGTGTGTGTGTGTTAACTAGGCCAGACTTTATGAACACCCTATATATATATAGGGTCCTTATAAAGTCTCTCAGAGGATTTAAAATGTATCAACAAACATGGCGGTCATGATGTAGAGTGATATTCAAAAAGCAATAGATCATTAATAAAACTTTTTTTTGGTTTTTACTAAATGATTCAATCATTTGTAAAACGAGAATTATTAATTCTTTAATTCTAAAACTGCCACCTGGCTTTATGGACACTCTGCATATATATATATATATATATATATATATGTATATATATATATATATATATATAAATATATATATATATATATATATATGCAGGCAGACCACAGAATAAAACTGAAAGTATGTGAAAAGATAGATAAGTACTTTGACCTTGCTAGAGAATTGAACAAACTATGGAACATGAAGGTGACAATTATACCAATTGTGATTGGTGCTTTTGGCACGGTAACTAAAGGATTATTAAAGGGCCTGGAAGATTTAGAAGTTGGCGGCCGAGTGGAGACCATCCAAACGACAGCATTATTGAGAACAGCCAGAATACTGAGAACAGTCCTGGAGACTCGAGGAGACTTGCTGTCACTCAATCTCCAGTGAGAGATCATCAGCTAACGCTGATGTGAAAAACTCTAACGAGTAAATAATAATAATAATAATAATCCTTAGGAAACAATTAAAGCTTAAAGGAACATCAATATAACTAATTTAGCACACAGATTATGGTATCAAGTATTCTGATCAAATACAAATAATTTTCGAGCAAATCTATTTGACCCGTTGATAAGACTCTAACAGGTGTTATCTTTCTAGGTCAAATTGTGTCTTGGAGTAATAGTAAAAAATGGTTATTCTATACTTCTGAGAGCTTAAGAACTAGAGCCTCACTATCAGATTTTGTTGCCAGGGAATACAGACAGCATATTCTTTTGCATCCTTTATATGTCTCGGACTATTATACTCATCAAGTTACCACAAAAGACACCGGAAGAAGTTCGAAGGAGACAGCGGCCGAAACGTTGAGGATATCATAATCAAGATGCGAGCAATAATCGGTGACATGTAAATAGTGTGAATAAAGTGACATTTGAACTGATGGCCTTTTATGAGTCAAGGCAGACGACAACCTGCACATCTTGTCACGTATTGAGCAGATGCTCTTTTCAGAACGAGATGAGGGGGTGGAAGACGACCTTAAAGAACATCCATATATACGCAAAAAAATGCAATGGTATGTAATAATTTATCCTGTACTTGGAAAAATGTAATGAATTTAATGTCGTAAATGAGTGTTTGGTACTTAGAACAAGTGGCGACCAAAATTTATTGGAAATAAAAATAGAATAAAAGTAATTTTTTTTTTACCTTTCAACATCGAGTGTTCCGTTCAAGTTTTTCAAGTGGCTAAATAAATATATATATATATATATATATATATATAAAGGAATGGAGACATGATGATGATGATGAAGATATACATATATATATATATATATATATATATATATATTTTCACAAACTTAAATCTCAATATTCATAATGTCTTTCTTTTCCTTTCTTTTCTTTATTCCTTTCTTTTTTTTTTCTTTCTTTTCGACATCTTTGAGCCTTTATTTATTTATTTGTGTATATGTTTTTCATTTTTCTTTATATTATTTTTCTTTATTCTTTTTCTTTCTTTCTTTCTTTCTTTCTTTTTTATTACCTTTTACATTTTCCTATTTTTCTTTTTTTCTTCTTTTCTTTTTTTCATTCTCTTTTTCTTTTTTCTTTCCTTTTCCCTACCTTTCTTTCTTTTAACTTTACCAGTCCTTTGGCTTTCTTTCTTTCTTTCTTTCTTTCTTTCTTTATTTTTAACAGCGAACTTTCTCTCTTTTTCTTTCTTTCCATCCTCAGTTTCTTTTTCTTTTTCTTTTTTTCTTCTTTTTTCGTTTCTTCCTTTTCCTTTCCTAATTTTACATTTCACCATTCTCTCTTTCTTTCTTTCTTTCTTTCTTTCTTTCTTTCTTTCTTTCTTTCTTTCTTAACTTATTTATTTATTTATTTCTTCTGCTCTCTCTTCGTACTTTCTTTTACATCTGTAAAACATGTAATGTTTAAAAGCAAATTTATTACCTTATCGGTCTTTTTCCTTTAGCATGTTGTCGGAAAGAATCGTGAAAAGACCTTTGACCTATTTCATACGACTGCCAAATTTCTCGCCGCTCTTTCCGTATGGAGACCCCTTTTTCGGTATAACTCACAAGTCAGTTGTCAGCAAAGATTTACAGTTTATTGCGACGTTCAGCGCAATTTATTGAATTACCCTCTTCATTTTATCCGTTCGGGTCAGCTACTAAAACACGCAATTTTTCTATATCCATATTTACACTTTAAATTTATCCATTGAAGGTGAATTTTCCAAGTGATATTTACTTGGAGAAACCAGAATAGTCCCTGGTCTTGACATAAATATTAATTGAATATACAATCAGAGTAATACTTACCGTCAAAGAAAATGGATTCAGCTAGCGGGGATCAAAATTTGGACGAGGCTGTTTGTGTTCGACTTTGCGCTTTTGCTCCTGCGAAAGGCATGAATCTATCAATTCCTCACCTTCGGGCCTCTATAATGGAACAGGTTCGGCTCTTTAACTCAAATAAGACAGCAGGTCTTATAGAAAGAGGGTCTGAGAACTAAAAACTTGTGAAACATTATTCGGAGAAAGTGTGGCGCACTGTTAGATCATTCTTCTGTCATTAGCTCATCCAAAGGGTGTGGCTAGTCCTAAAAGGATCTTCACCACGAGAAAGAAATCACCTGTATCGTTCATTTGCTGAGTTACGGCTTATGCCGAAGGACGGATATTATTATATTATGAAAAAAAAGTAAAGTTGGCGACCGTAGTTGAGGGAAACCCAAAGGCTCCCTTCTTGATAGCTACTACACCAAGGTGTAGGGGAGGGCGCTACTCCTTTCCCTGGATTGCTCCACTTTACCCTTGATCCTTACCTTATAATGCTGAGTGCTAAGAAAGGTAGCATCAAGTACTATTTTTTGAGTCTTTGGTATGACTCGACCTGGGATTGAAGCCAGGTCTCCCGGGTCATTTGCGAACACTCTAACCATTAGGGCAATGTCCGGTACTTTTAATATTATGAATATTAACCATAATAGTCTACATAGACCTATATGAAGGAGAATAAAATGTTGGTAGACTGAATAAAAGCTGAGAGGTGCAAAGAGGGTGAATTTAACAAGTTTGAATTTGTTAATCCCTTTATATATCTAGGATAAATTTGGTTTATACAAATCTGCTTTATGCTGATGCAACTTTTAGCATTTTTGCAAGTGGGTCCTCTACATAGCAATCAGAAAAAAAAAGTGTTTTGGATAATGGCATGTTTATCTATATAAACCACATTAGGAATTTGTAAGAAGAATTTAAAGCTTGATTCAAGGATTTTCTTAACGATTTTCTAAACATTCATGCCTTTTTCAAATACATGAATCTCAATTTGTTTAAAAAATATCAGCGGTAACCAAAAAGATTTGGCAAGTAATTATAAAATAAAATCACAAACCTTTGCTGAAATAAACTTATGAAAAATGTTTTCTCAGAACAGTTATTTGGTAGGGGGATTCCAGTGGCGTAGTGGTTAATGTGCTGGACTACGACGTTGTAATAAGTAAGTTCGAACCCCAGTCGGTGTATGGGGGGATGTCCTTGTGGTATAATGGTTAAAGCGATGGACTGCGGAATCGTAGTAAGCGAGTTCGAACTCCAGACGCACTATAACGTTCACTTTCGAGCAAATACCCTTGGGAAAGGTATGAACCCCCTTATCCTCCCAGCTATGGGTTAAATAGTACCACTACTGTTCTTCTTGGAGAATGGCTTTGGCGTTAAATAACCAACAAAGGTTGATATGCCATTAAACAAAGAAACCAAACCAAACCAAAACCAATCGGACATCTGCGATTACCTTCAGACAAATGCGCTTGGAAAAGGTGGAAACTCTCAAATCTCTCCAGCTATTGGTTTAATAGTATCACTGAGGTTCTTATAAAAATTTTGCTTTTGAATTGAATAACACAGGAAGGTTAAAAGGACATTAAACAAAGAAACCAAACCTCTTTTTGTTGGAGGGCGTAATCGCTAACTTGTTTATCTATAAAAGACCAACTGTTGTTTTTCGATTGAATTTTATGGATCTTTTGAACAAATGTCATATTCAATAGAAAAATAACTTACAATATTTATGCCATGAGAACCTACTTTTTTTATCTTATCATATCTATCATATCTATCATTTAGTGGAATGATTAACAAACTGGGCCACTTAATAATGTGTTTAAATTACATAATGTGTCTTAGTGCCAAACCCAAGAAATGCTCAGTACATATGTATGTGTGTGTGAATGTGTGTGTAAATTTTATCGCTAAAAACTGTCTAAAAACCTGTAATACACTCTAAGGGAACTAGAAATCCGTGGAAAAATTGAAACAATCCAAAAAACGGTGCAATTGAAATTCTGTGGTTTAATTACTGGGATAACCTTATAAATCTTGTTACTTTGATTATTCCTTCTGTACCCACGCTATGTTTTTAATGTTCTGTCGAACGAGGATTGACACAACTTATGCGGAGAGTCTTGTGATGGGTCGGTAGGTTAGAAGGAAGTAATTCCCTTCAATGCCATCGCTCTCAGGTCAAATCTGGCCCGGAGTGGTAGCATTTGATTGAGTCCTATCTATGGGTTAAATAGAACTAAACTGCGTACTTATGCTAAACTGAATTGTTTGAAATGGAACAGTTTTTGAATGCTAAACTGAATTGTTTGAAATGGAACTGTTTTTGACATTGAAACTGTACTTACGCTTAACTGAATTGCTTAATATAGAACTGTTTTGACATTTAACTGTATGTAAGCAAAACATATTCTTATACTAAACTGAATTGGTTGAATTAGAACTGTTTGACAAAACTGAATAGCTTGAAATAGAAAATTTTTTGACTATTAAACTGTACTCATGATAAATTGAATTGTTTGAAATAGGACTATTTATTTGTATAAAAATGGATCTGGCATTAAATAATTTACAAAGGTTGATATGCCATAAAGACCAAACAACCAAACCAACCCAAAATAATAATAATAGTAATAATTATTATTATTATTATTATTATTTACTTCTTTAGAGTTTTTCACATCAGTATTAGCTGATGGTTTTTCATTGGAGTTTGAGTGATAGCAAGTCTCCTCAGGTTTCCAGGACTCGTCTCAGGATTCTGGCCGTTCTTGGCAATGCTGTCGTTTGGATGGTCTCTATCCGTCCGCCAACTTCCAAGTCCTCCAGGCCTTTTAATAATCCTTTAGTTATTGTGCCAAAAGCACCAATCACAATTGGCACAATCATTACTTTCATGTTCCACAGCTTTTTCAATTCTCTAGCAAGGACTAGGTACTTATCCTTCTTTTCACTTTATTATTATTATTATTATTATTATTATTATTATTATTATTATTATTATTATTATTATTATCCTATGGGCACAAAACGAGACACGGATAGATAGGGAAGGGGATCCACGGAGAATTGTGCAAGAAATTGACATTTGACAATATTACTAAATAGTATGTGCACAAACCAGAACCTGTCCTACAGAATGAGAAACTTTTAGATTCTGAGATACAAACAGATCACCTAGTCCTGGCCAGAAAACCAGACCTTGAGATAAATAACAAAAAAAAAAAAAAAAAAAAAAAAAAAGAAAGAAAACCTGCTGAATAGTGGATTTTGCTGTTCTGGCGGACCACGAAATGAAATTCAAACAAAACAAAAAGAGGGATAAGTACTTGGACCTTGCCAGTGAGGTAAAAAAAAGGTTTGGAACATGAGAGTGACATTGATACCACTTGTAAGTGGTGCGTTTGGAACGGTCCCCAAAGGCTTGGTAAAGGGACTGCGAGATATAGAAATCAGAAGACAAAGGAGGACAACAGGATCATTAAGATTGGCCAGGATACTGAGGAGATTCCTGGAAACTTGAGAAGACTTGCTGTCACTCACTCTCCTGTGGAAGACCACCAGATAACGCTGGGGTGAAAAATTCACATAATAATAATATGAAATACTGGATTGTGATAAATGATATGAACAACCACTTGAACCAATAAGAGCAGCCAAAGAAGCTTATGTTCTGTTGGGCTTGGTTATCCAAACTGACCGAAGAATGAAGAATAACAGACCAGATACAGTGGTTAAGAATTACAAAAAGAAAAACGCGTTATTATTGAA
The DNA here is from genome assembly GCA_963585895.1 of Sepioteuthis lessoniana. Classification (NCBI taxonomy): domain Eukaryota; kingdom Metazoa; phylum Mollusca; class Cephalopoda; order Myopsida; family Loliginidae; genus Sepioteuthis; species Sepioteuthis lessoniana. The sequence continues at coordinate 17,755,218 of OY757917.1, read as the reverse complement.
ATGTCATTTTCAACAGTCAAAGAATATAAGTAAATAGAACGACCTGATTATTGAAATTAGAAAAAAATTGTGGCACTTTAAACTACCAACGCGCCAGTAATCCTGGAAACCCTTGTTATAAACAAGAAAGAGACCTATAAATACATTGAATATATTCCTGGTATTCTTAACGTATATGAAATACAAAAATTACGCTTTGTGTAAAGGCTAATCTCTTAAGAAAAAATATTCAAAAGTGGCAGCAAAAAACATAAATACGAAGAATTCATATCATCACTACTTTCTCTCATCCAATGATAAAGACCCGGTGAAGGAATGTCAGAAAGCGAAAATAAAACTGAAAACTAAATAGAAATAACAATATTAATAAGGTAACGGTGATACCAATAGTAATCGGTGTGCTCAGTACAGTCGCCAAAAGACTGATATAGGAAATGGAAGATTTGGAAATAAGAGGACATGTGAAGACAATCCAAGCTACAACATTGTTAAGATCGGCCAAAATACTGAGAAGAGTCCTGGAGACTTGAGGAGACTTGCTTTCACTCAGACTCCTGTAAAAAAAAAGGGGGAAGAACTCTCAAATGAATAATAATAATAATAATAAACAAAGCCATAAGAACCAACTATGTTAAAGCAAAAATAGATAAGACATAATAAAATAGTAAACGTAGATTATGTGGTGATAGAGACGAAACAGTCAATTATATAATAAGCGAATGCAACAGATTAGCGCAAAAAGAATACAAGAGTAGTCATGAGTGGATGGGGATGGTAAACCATTGGTAATTGTGCAAAAAATTTAAATTTGACCATACGAACAAGTGGTATATCCACAACTTGGTATCAGTCCAGGAAAATGAGAAGCTCAAACTTCTCTGGGAATTTGACATACAAACGGATCACCTAATTTCAGCCAGTCGACCAGACCTAGTGATAGTTAATAAAAAAGGAAAAATTGCCAAGTTGTTGACTTTGCTGTCCTGACAGACCACAGAATAAAATTAAAAGAAAGTGAAGAGGGAGATAAATATCTGGACCTTGCTAGAGAACGAAAAAATAACTATGGGACCTGAAGGAGACAGTAATACCAATTATAAGTGGGGCACCTGGAACAACTCACAAAGGATAGGCAAAGTAACAGGAGGACTTGGGAATAAGAAGTCAAGTGGAGACCATCCAATCTACAGCATTTTTAAGATCGACCAGAATACTGAGAAGAGTCCTGGAATACTTGAGGAGACATGTTGTCACTAAGCCCCAGTGAGAAATTCTGGGGTGAAAAACTCTCAAAAGTAAGGGTAGTACCTATTGAATTAAACTCTTTTGTTTCTTGTAAATTAATTAAGAGTGAGAGGAGTGTGGAGGAGATGGAAAAAAGCTAGAGACATAAATGTTTACACAAACTCTCTTAGAAGCCATGTGAAAAGTCAATGAGATGGAAAACTGTCTACTATCATGCTGCAATCCCAAACTGACGACCAGAAAAGGTAACTAGATTATCGCTCAAATGTGAGTATCTGTCGCCGATTTTAATGTAACTACTATTGCTATTTGTCGGTTCTAAGAATAACCAGATTGAAATAATTCTTATAGAGTTTACTCTTACCGTAAAAGGTACCCACTAGTCAATCGCTCGGGACCTAAAATTCTTCTGAATTTAAAAAGTGGCAAAAACGTGGACAAGTTAAAACTTAAGTTTAATAAAACTTAAAGAATGTACGGAAGGAAATGACAAGATTTAAGAGGAGAAAAAGAAAGCAGAGGAAAAGAAAAAAAACTTTTTTTTCTTGTGACACGATTCAGAGTTTTCTTTGAGAAAACCAGGTCACGTCTGTGTCAGGTGTGCAAATTTTAAACAACCCCTGAGTCCGGTATAGCCACAATATACCACCCATGATAAAAATGTTGAATCAAAATATGATCCAACCCAGGCAAATGGCTTGGGTGTTATAATCGGCAAGTGCTCTCCTGATAGCCAACGTGCGAGAGCCGATCTTCCTCCCGCGAATGTTGGCTGTTCTTTTTTCAGTTACACGAATGACGATAAAAGGAACCACACAAATCAGAGACGCAAGCACAAAACATGGACTAGGGAAGACAACCAACTTAAACAACACTGCTATTTTAGGAGCAACCCAACACAAAGTGGGTATAGAAAAAGAATGATAGAGATCTGGCAAGAATGCGCTAGTTTTCAGACAACAAGCCAAAGACTTGCTGACCAAGTTAGGACAATAATAAAAATGCTTTTTCTAACCTTGAAATACTAGAAATACACCAGAAAATAAATAATGAACAAGACATTAATACAATATCAGACACACCATGTATTGACTAACAAAAACAGTCAAACTGAAATGAACCACTATGTTCGGAAAATAGAAATGCCACACAACCAAATAACACGGAGCAAACACTAACACAAGATCAAGAAATAAATCTAGACAATTTAAAGGGAATTATGAACGGGGATAAGACTACCTTACCATCACTAAGAAATATTGAATGGAAAACAGTCGAGACAGAAACGGAAAAAATGAATCAAGAACTAAATTATATATCAACAAATAATATAACCGAATTAGATGAACTAATCTATGTAGGGACGAAACGAATTCGTGAGAAAATTGGTATCCCCTCTAAAAGCACGAAGAAAAAAATCAAAACTAGGATGGGAAATTCGACTGGAAACGCATATTTAAAAAAAAACTGCGAAAACAGGCTAAAATGATAAAACAAAGGAAAGACACTGGAACATGTAGAGACAAAAACGAAAAGGCAACTCAAGGAAAAATAACAATACAACTTGAGGAAATAAACCAGAAAGTACTGGCGAAAGAGGGAACATTAAAAAGATATTGACAAAGGATAATACAATGCAGACAAAACAGGACATTCCAAAACAACGAAAGGAAATTCTACCAAAACATGGGGGTGGGGGAGATGCTACGAAAACATTCCAACAATCGGATGCAAGAGAAACCGAACAATTTTGGAGTAAAATATGGCAACCAAGAGAACATAACAAAAAAGTCGAATGGAAAAGCAACATGGAAAAAGATTTAGAAGGACTCGAAGAAGGCCCAAAAGTGGAAATACACGTCGATATACTCAAAACAACACTAAAAAATATCAAATTGGAAAACGCCCGGCCACGATGGATTCATGAAAGTCACCTCCATTCACGACAGACTAGCACTAGAAATGAACAAATGCCTACAAGGAGCACACGTACCCGAATAGATGAGGAAAGAACACATCGATCCAGGTGGACCCCTTCATAGGAACAGGCCCAAACAACTACAGACCCATAATCTGCCTACTGATCATGTGGAAAATATTAACAGCACAAATAAGAGAAGAGATTTACATCTTGCTAACAAGCCACGGATTTTTCCCGGAAGAACAGAAAGGATGACACAAAGGATCCAGAAGCACAGGAGAGTTACTTTACCTAGATAAGCACATACTTGACGAGAGCATGACCAGACGGAAAAATCTAGCTATGGCTTGGATTTATTACAAAAAGACATATGATATGGTTCCGCAAAGTTAGATAATAAACTGCCTCAAAATGTACAATATATCTGATGAAGTCATAAACTTTATCGGGAAAACCTGGAAAGTGGAATTGACAGCAGGAGGGAGAACCTCAGCTGAAACGAAGGTCAAAAGAGGTATGTTTCAAGGAGATACACTATCACCGTTACAGTTCATAAGTGCGATGATGCCACTTAACCACATTCTCAGAAAATGCACAGCCGGATATAAACTCAGTAAATTGCGTAAAAAGATCAATCACCTAATATACATGGACGACAATAAACTGTTTGCAAAAAATGAAAAAGAAAAATGTTCCATACTAATAATGAAAATCGACAAATAAATACAAAATTAGAATGCTCGGAGAAAAGGAAACGTACAAATACTTGGGCATCTTGGAAGCTGACACAATCAAACAAGTAGAGATGGAAGAAAAAAATTAAGAAAGAAGATCTTAGGATAACCAGAAAGCTACTCGAGACAAAACTATGTAGCAGAAATTTTATCAAAGGAATAAATACCTGGGTTGTATCCCTTGTTAGATATTCGGGGCCCCTTTTGAAGTGGACCAGAGAAGAACTTAAGCAAATGGACCAAAGAACAAGAAAACTAATGACCGTGCATAAATCATTACATCCCAGAGATGACGTTGACAGGCTATATGTATCAAGAAAGTAGAGAGGAAGAGGAATTGCCAGCACTGAGGACAGTGGGAAGAAAAACAACACTATAGGTGTTTTAAACGACTAATAAGCAACGTCTCACACGAGAAAACCTGGGCGTGGCTAAGAAAAGAAATCCTTAAGAGAGAAACAGAATCTCTCCTGATAGCAGCACAAAACAACGTCATATGAATCAATCATATCAAAGCGAAAAAAATAAGACGCAACAAAATAGCAAATGTAGGTTATGTGGTAATATAAACGAAACAATCAATCACATAATAAGCGAATGCAGCAAATTATCACAAAAGGAGTATAAGACTAGTAACGACTGGGTGGGCAAGTTGATCCACTGGGAGAAGAGCAAGAAATTTAAATCTGACTATAGGAACAAATGATATATGCACAACCCAGCATCTGTACTAGAGAATAACACACATAAACTTCTATGGGACTTTGACATACAAACGGATCACCTAATCTCGGCCAGAAGACCAGACCTTATAATAATCAAGAAAAAAATAGAACTTGGAAAATTGTGGACTTTGCTGTCCCGGCTGACCACAGAATAAAACTGAAAGAAAGTGAAAAGAGGGATAAGTATCTGAGCCTTGCAAGGGAAGTGAAAAAGTATGGAACATGAAGATGGCAATTATATCAATCGTGATTGGTACTTTTGGTTCAGTCACCAAAGGATTATTAAAGGGACCGGAGGACTTGGAAATTGGAGGATGATTAGAGGCCGTCCAAACTACTACATTACTGAAATCGGCCAGAATATTGAGAAGAGTCCTGGAGACTTTGAGACTTGCGATCAATCAAACTCCAGTGAAAGACCATCAGCGTTAGCTGATGGAAAAAACTTTCAAGGAGTAAATAATAATAATAATAATAATAATAATAATAATAATAATAAGAAGAAGAAGAAGAAGAAGAAGAAGAAGAAGAAGAAGAAGAAGAAGAACGAACGAACGAACGAACGAACGAATTAGCTTTTTCTGACTTCCGGCATGATACAGCAAATAACTCTATGTCACGGAGGTTTGAATAAACAAGGATTTTTAATAAAATCTAATAAATGTGTAAATGGAAGATATGAAAAGACATGAAACAAAATTTCAAATGGATGATTAAATCAATGATAAAAATAGCTGACCACCTGACTAAACAAAATAATAATAACAAAAATCTAGAAACAGAGGCCTTCTATATTTGAATGAAAATAAGCGCCAATCATTTTTTCAATATGGCTACCGGGATTGTTTATATAGCGCTCAATAAGGCGAGAAATTTCGTCCGCCTGCAAGCCAAATTAATTTATTAGCCATTCACATTGGATTCGAATTTCATGATCTGCGTAAAATGATATTCCAAAATGTTTGTGGTAAATACAAACCCTGGAGCCCTTTATCTAAACGGCTTACTGATCACTCTTTTCAAGGCAAAAAATTTTGCAGTAACTGTTGATGATGGAGGTCACTATGTTGACGATTCAAACAAACAACTACTTTTCAGACTGGATTGTTGACTTGAGAAAATGTAAAAAGATCATTCTCATCTCTTTTAAAATAGACTTCCTACACAGATTGTTTCCTAACAGATTCAACCCACGTATAAGAAATTACACGCCCGAATTTTTTGTACTAAAATATAAGTCACGTATCAAAACGGTATTTAACACCTAAAATGATTTTGTCATGCGCTAGATACATATGGACATCCATTCCTTAAGTTGTGTCAACTATGCTATTTTTTTTTCTATTTTTTTATGAGGACATTATTTCATTTTCATGATTGCCACACTCGTAATAATTCAAGGTGACAGCTATCGATAGGCTCTCGGTCTTATGGAAGTCAAATTTGACTGATAAAATAAAACGCAATTTTTTCTAAGCAACCGTCGTTCGATACTGTTATATGGATGGACCACATCGACCCTCGCAAAACGTATGGAGAAAAAGCTTGAGGGCAATTACACAAGAATGCTGCAAGCAATATTGAACAAGTCTAGAAGGCAACACACCACAAAGCAGCAGCTGTAGGGCCACCTACCACCCATCACGAAAACTATCAAAGGTAGAGGAAACAGACATGCGGGACACTGCCGGAGAAGTAAAGACGAACTCATAAGCGAGGTACTCTTGTAGAACCCTTCACATAGACGAGCAAAGGCAGGACGACCAGCGATGGACGATAGAGACGAGTGACGAGAGAGGGTCAGGGAGATCCGAGCAAGCAGTGTAACATGATGAGAATGATGATGATATCGCTGTGAGTAATTAATCCTCTCAAATACAAATAGTACATAATAATATGGTTTAAAGTATTCGTATTTCATAAGCAGCAGCAGCATGTCACGCTACTAGCATGGATTTCTCTGACTGTCTCTCGGCATTCGTCCCTATCATCCAACGCTTCCGGCAGGTCCTCTAGGCCACATCCCTTGTCTGTACACAGCTGTTGTAGGCAAGTTCTTGTAAGTCAGTCAACGCTAGCTCGTCCATATGAAGGGGTCCATACGAGAACGTTGCTTATGAGTTCGTCCTTACTTCTCCAGCAGTGTCCTACATGTCTTCTTCGTCTTATTTGGATGGTCTTCGAGGTGATAGGTAGGTATTGCTGGTTTTTGGAATGTTGTATCCAGGATTTGTACAATACAGCTCGTCGCATTCTTGAGCAATTTCCGTCTAGCTTTTTTCTCAATACGCTTTGTCATCGTCCATTTGGTGTATCCATTTAGTAGAATTGACCCAACCATCGCATGGAAGAAATTGTGCTTTATTTAGTATTTTGTACTAATAATTATGCATGTCTGGTTCGTCTAACTTGAATAGTTTTCTTGATGGGAGTTAGGTGGCCGTAAAGTTGGTGCCTTGTGGGGTGTTGCTGCCAGGACTTATTCAATATTACTCGCAACATTCTTGTGTAATTGCCGTCAAGCTTCTTCTCCAGCCGTTTTGTTAACGTCCAAGTAGTGCATCCATACAGCAGTATCGACACGACCGCTACCTGGAAGAAACTGTGTTTCATTTTATCGGTCGGGTCTGATTTCCATCATATCGATAGCCTATCGATAGTTGTCTATGCCTTCGCTAGCCGTGTGTCGATGTCTATCTCAGTTGATGAGACACTGCTTCCTAGGTAGGTTGCAGGACACTGCTGGAGAAGCAGGGACGAGCTCATAAGTGATGTACTCCTATGGACCCCCACATATGGCCGAGCAAAAGCAAAAGCAGGACGACCAGCTCGAATATACATACAGCAGCTATGTGATGATACGGGATGTAGCCCTGAAGACCTGCCAGAGGCGATGATCGATAGGGAGAAGTGGCAAGAGAGGGTCAGGGATATTCGTGCTAGCGGCATGACATGATGATGATGATGATGACTAATAATTATATTTCGTACTAATAATTTACAGGCATTTTATTATAATAAAATTATTTTATCTGTATTAGATTGGAGGGGGGATATTAATTTCATCATTTTTTTTTTTTTTAGGACATCGAAACCAGGTTAACGAAAGCATGGATAGCTATCAATAGGCTATCGATTATATGGAAATCAGACCTAACCGATAAAATGAAACGCAGTTTCTTCCAGGCAGCGGTCACATCGATACTGCTATATGGCTGCACTACATGGACGCTAACAAAACGGCTGGAGAAGAAGCTAGACGGCAATTACACAAGAATGCTGCGTGCAATCTTAAACAAGTCCTGGCGGCAACACCCCACAAGACACCAACTGTACGGCCACCTGCCCCCTATCATGAAAACTATTCAAGTTAGACGAACCAGACATGCAAGACACTGCTGGAGAAGCAGGGACGAACTCATAAGAGATGTACTCTTATGGACCCCCACACACGGCCGTGCAAAAGCAGGACGACCAGCACGAACATACATTCAGCAGCTATGTGAGGATACGGGATGCTGTCCTGAAGACCTACCGAGGGCGATGAACGATAGGGAGGAGTGGCGAGAGAGGGTCAGGGATATCCGTGCTACCAGCGCGATATGATGATGATGGTGATTAGATTGGAACACTTGAAACCATATATTTGTGTTCAAGATATTAGAATTCTGTAAGAATATTTGAAACCATATAACCGGATGCAAATTATTCGCATAATTATTATGAACTGTAACAATGATTGCATATCACAAACAGGAATAGATAATTGAAATCATAATACTTGCTTGTAAAAAAATGACTTCGACATTAAATAACCCGGTAAGAGTTGGAACGCAGTAAAAGTAATTCTTTGGTTTTGATTTAGTTAATTCATCTAACGGCACACCAACTCCTTATGGGTAATTTATTGCTGAAATGGTATACAAATAATTTGCACATAACTATATGGCTCCTCGTATTTCTATCTAATACTAATAATTTGGGGGCAGTTATCTGGTTTTAAGCAACTATTTCTATATAATAATGATAATTTGTTCGCAAATTTCAAGTATTCCTATCTAATACTAATAATTCATAAACAATTGCCATTGGCTTAATAAGTAGAGTGTTCGCCACTGGTCCTGAAGACCGGAGTTCAATCCCAGGTCGAGTCATACCAAAGACTCAAAAAATTGTACTTGATGTCGCCTTGCTTAGCACTCAGCATTATAAGGTGAGGATCAAGGGTAGAGGGAATGGAGTAGTACCCTCCCCAACATCTCGGTGTGGTAGCTACTGAAAAGGGAATCTTCGTGTCGCCCTCTCCTAAGTTCACCAATTTTACTTTACGTTTTATGGTTGTTAGTTACTTTTCCTATTTAATAATGATAATTTATTTGCACACAGTTATATTCCTTTAAGTATCCCAATCAAATGAAATAATTTGCACGCAGTTACATAATTTCAATTATTCCTATCTAATACAAATAGTTTCAGGGCAATCAAATGATTTAAACTAACTCATCCTATTCAAAAAATAATAATCATTTGTTTGCACAGGTTTATTGTATCAAATGTTCTTAATACAGATAATTTCCGAATATATTTCTTTGACCTATCGGTAGGACTCCAACAGGTACTACTATCCTAGCTTTACATGAACCTGGGAGTAATGGCAATGAATTGGTGCTTTATACTTTTCAGAGCACCAGAATTCTGTTTACAGTTATATGGTTTCAAGTATTTCTATCGACTTCAAATAATTCGCTCACAATTATATTGTTCCAAGTACTCCTATCTAATACAAACAATCTGCTCACAGTCATATGGTTTCAAGTATTCCTATCTAATACAAACAATTTGCTCACAATCATAAGGTTTCAAGTATTCCTGTATAATACAAATAATTTTCTCACAATCTTAAGGTTTCAAGCATTCCTATCTAATGCAAAAAATTCGCTCAGAATTATATGGTTTCCAATCTAATACAGTTAATTTGCTTACAATTATATGGTTTCCAGTATTCAAACATAATAAAAATATTGCCCAGTCAGCTGGAGCTGTAGAATACACTGACTGCACCTCTGCAGAGGGGTAAGACACCCCCTAACTAGTGTCCTGGATATGACACTAAACAATCTGATGGTGAGGTTCCAGCAGTGCTGGAGCTTTGGGGAATGCGGAACCACTTCATTGCCATCGCTCCCAGGTCCACTCTGGCCCGGAGTGGTAGCATCTGATAGGGCCCTATCTATGGGTTAAATAGAACTAACAGCATACTTATGTTAAAATTAATTGTTTGAGTAAACTGAATAGCTTGAAATAGAAATGTTTTTGACCATTAAACCGTACTTACATTTAAACTGCGTGCTTATGCTTAACTGAATTATTTCAAATAGGACTGTTTTTCGACATTAAAACTGTATTTACACTTAACTGAATTGTTACATATAACTGCTTGAATAGTTTGAAATGGAAATGTTTTTGACAATTAAACAGTGTACTTATGCTAAACTGAATTGTTTTAAATAGAACAGATTATTTACATAAAAATGGATTTGGCGTTAAATAACCTACAAAGGTTGATATGCCATAAAACCCAACAATCCAAACCAAACCATAATACAAATAATTTGCTCAAAACCAGAAGGTTCCAAGTATTCCTATATGATACAAATAATTCACACACAGTTATATGGTTTCAAGGATTCCTATCTAATAGAAATAACTTACTTACAATTGTATGGTTTCAAGTATTCAAACCTAATACATATAATTTGCACATAATCATAGGGTTTCAAGTATTCCCATCTAATGCAAAAAAATCGCTCAGAATTATATGGTTTCAAGTATTCCTATCTAATACAATTAATTTGCTTACAATTATATGGTTTCAAGTATTCAAACATAATACAAACAATTTTCTCACAATCATAAGGTTTCAAGTATTCCTACATAATACAAATAATTTGCTCACAGTCATATGGTTTCAAGTATTCTTATTCACTATTAATAATTTCTGCATAATTATATGGTTTCAAGTAACTCTTTTGTTTAATGATAATAATCATTTGCTTGCACAGTTATATAATATCAAACATTCCTAAAACAAATAATTTCCAAGCAAATCTCTTTGACCCAAAAATGGGATTCCAACAGGTACTACCACTCTTAGTCTTTACCTAAAACCAGCCAACCAGCCAAACAACCATCCAACAGTCCAGAGGGGATGTGTTCTTTTTATATTGTTGTGCGGAATTATTTAATTCCGTTATTACAACAAAGACATTGTTTGAATTCAAGACATGTCTGCTCTACCAGAAGGGAAAATTTATTTTTACTTCGCCCATCACTCTTTCGACATTAGTAGATTAACTTTATCGAAAGTTAGTTTCATTCAAAGAAATACTCAAATCCCCGCAGGCTGGTTTTCAAGGGTGAGTGTTCTTAAGTACACGTGCAGGGCGTGTACCCCACGGGACAGGGAATTAATAGCTGAGAGGCTATAGAAACTGACACAAAGTGGGGTTTATTGACCAGATACGTTCATGCAAATCGTTCGGCTGTCGTGTCCTCCTTTGAAGGTGACGCTTATTGATGCTTCATTTCACGTGATGTGGGGACGGGACACTCTGGGTGGTTGGGAGATGGGCCACCGAGGGTGAACTACTCAAAAAAAAAAAAAAAAAAAAAAAAAAAAAAAAAAAAAAACCACTTATCTGGTGACCTACGTGGTGGTGTTCGATTTAAACGAGTGCCGTAAATGCGAAGCTGATAGGACACGCGGGAAGAGATTGCGGACGAAGATTTGATACAGAAGATAAGGAAACAAACAAAATGGAGGGAAAAATTTACTCGCCTTTGATATTTTATCACGATGTTGCAGTTGCTTTACTTTCTGATGTCCACCCATTATTGCAATGGAACTTTATTTTTATGCTGTACTCATTCCTATTAACAGTCACGTATACTCATATATTTCTATTCATTTACTAGTCACGTATATCAATATTTTTTCGTTCATATACGACAGTCTCGTGGAGGTGCCTGTGGTGTAATGGTTACTGTCGTAGGAAATGGACACGGCGATACGAGTTCAAATCCTGGGCGAGACTGATTGCATTCCACATAGCACTAATACCCTTGGGAAAGGTATGAATCTAATTATTCTCACTCCAGCTATGGGTAAATAGTAGGGACTGGGTTCTTCAGCCTTGGTGAGGCAACTAGTCTAAGGGAAGGAAAAACTCTGAATTCAAACCTGTTAAACTCCGCTTAAAAATTGACCTTTGTGTCATATCCTGCCAGAGCGAAGGGGTTGGGTAAATATGATATACGACTATCTCGTATATTCATATATTCTCGTTAATATACCAATCACGTATATTAATGTCTTAATTCAAATAGCAGTCACGCATATTTATATTATCTCATTGATATACCAGTCACGTATATTCATATATTTTCATTCATATACAAATGTATTCATTATTTAAACCCCTCTGCACGAGCAGGGTGCGACACAAGGTCAATTTTTAAGCGGAATTAAACAGGTCTAAAACCAAAAGTCTCCTTCTCTTAGAGTCGTTGCAATACCAAGATTAAAGAGTTCAGTCTAACCTACTATTCATTCCTAGCTCGAGGACGAGTAATTGGATTTGAACTCGGGTCATCGCTTCCATTCCTATCAAATACAAATTATTTACTCATAATCATAAGGTTTCAAGTATTCCTATATAATACAAATAATTTGCACCGGGCCATTTGCCAAACGAGTAGAGTGTTCGCCAATGGTCCGGGAGACCAGGGTTTAATCCCAGGTCGAGTCATACCAAAGACTCAAAAAATGGTACTTGATGCCACCTTGCTTAGCACTCAGCATTATAAGGTTAGGATCAAGGGTAAAGTGGAGCAATTCAGAGAAAGGAGTACGTTCTCCCCTACACCGAGGTGTAGTAGCTATTGAAACAGGAGCCTTCGAGTCGCTCTCGACTAAGGTCGCCAACTTTACTTTACTTATATGGTTTCAAGTATTCTTATTCAGTATTATTAATTTCTACATAATTATGATGACTATACGATGATAATCATTGCATCACAAGCGCCTCCTATTGTACATTCATATATTCTTATTTATATACTAGTCACATTTATCAATAGTTTCTCAATTATATACCAGTCACGTATATTCATATATTCCTATTCATATAGCAGTCTCATATATATTTTCACTAATTAATTTTTACAAGTTTTTATATCTTTAATATTAAATAAAGATAAGTAACCATGTTATAATCTAAAAATAATTTCTTTACGATAGAAATAATTTACTCAGAACCATATAGAGGTCTGTGAAGCTAAGAATAGTCGAAGATGTATATTCTTTTATAATTTTTCATATACTAGTCACGTACATTAATATATCCTCATTTTTCCACCATTAAAGAAAGCTATAAATTTTAGAATTAATTTTCAGGTAAATTATTTGAAACTTGCATTTAATATAAATAAAATTGATACAAATCCCCTTTATTATTGATGTTTCTTATAATTGTTTTTTAAAACATATTTGCCTGTTCTTAAGAAATATTTCTTACAGACACTGATAATGTGATAAAATACCCTTCTATTCATTTTTTTATAAAACTCAATACATCCAAATTATATAGAAATGCACACTGAAAGTATTTAGTATGTTTATGTGTACAAATGAGATATCTACACTACTATGCTGAAGTTTGTGCATTTGTCTGCCAAATAGTTCAAGGGACCTGGTTTTAATCTCAGGCTCCAACATAGACTGAGTGTCTTTATTTGAGGTCATCAGATGATAAAATAAGTCTTTTCTTGTCAAACGAGGTTAGATCAATGTTTTTTACATGGCCAGCTCTACATTGGAAGTTCATAAAACTATATATTAGTAAAAGATGAAAGAACAAGAGATATTGTGTACAAAGATGCTCTCTGAAACTAATCTGAATTTTTCTTTGCTTAAAATATGAACATGATATAAATAGACAACAAATTGTTGTCTATTTATATCATGTTCATATTTCTATATACATAAAATTTTGCTAAAATATTTATCAGAATTATTTCATTATAAAATTTTGTCTCTTTTTTTTTTTTTTTTTTTTTTCTGAGCATTGCTAGATACCTCTGCTAATTAGAACTATCTTTTAATGATAGCCAAAAATTATTTTCTTTTCAATCATAAGATTAGCTAATTAGAAACACTTCATTTTTTTTTTTTTTTTTTTGATTTGCGGCCGATTTTTTCAAATACTAGAAATAGGCGTTTTGAATTTTTTTAAAGAATTTATTCTAACAATGAAATTAGCAAGATTGAAAATTCAGAAACTGTTTATTTAATTTTCAAATCTTAAGAAATTATATTTTAATTCAAAGTAAAGGGGTAAGTTTAAATTTTAAAAAAAATGGACGAACATACCAGAAAAGTGCAGCCGTGACCAAAGATTGAAGAAACAAGTGCAAATCGGATTTGTCATTAAATAGGTGAGGGAGGGAAAAAGAACTCTTTCTATTGGCTAGAGTTAACCATAAAAGTACGAATTCTGCCGAAAAAGAAAAAAAGAAGCCACATGAAACACAGATTAAGGAGCCAGCTTGGTACGTCCGGACCCAAGTCGAGTTTACTGCCGGAGCCGATATGATGTTTAATGACCCGAAATCGGCAATGAAGGCGGGACATCAATGAGGAGCTCCTACAAGCACTTGGAATGTATTATTGGACTTTTAATTTATTTGTACTATCCAAGCTATCATAACCTTTTTTTTATTTTAACAAAATTATGTATCAAAACTAATGAGAAATAAATTTGTATTATAAAAACAACCTTGGTCATCGATACAACTATAGCGTTATTTGTGTCTTATTTTGTTTGTCTGTTCAATGATCATGACCAGAGAGTTCCAGAGATCAGATTTTTTGCAAGGATATTCACATGACCTCAGATTCCAACAAAGACAGCATAAGTATGTACTGTAGGGTCATCAGAAATCGTTAAAGGTTATTATATGGCAAAATATGCAATTTCGACCCAGACTAGGGCTTCTAAAGCTTTTTACTTGACGCCCCCTACCTTATAACCCAATTTAATTTCTATTCACCCCCAAATCAATTAAGTGGGTGTCCTCGTGGTTTAATGGTTAAAGCGATGGCCTGCGAAATCGTAGTAAGAGAGTTCGTACTCCAGTCGTGCTATTACGTTCACTTTCGGGCAAATACTCTTGGGAAAGGTATGAACCCCCTTATCCTCCCAGCTATGGGTTAAATAGTACCACTACTGTTCTTCTAGGAGAATAGCTTTGGCATTAAATAACCTGCAAAGGTTGATATGCCATTAAACAAAGAAGCCAAACCAACCAAATCAGTCAAGTCAATATCGAATTACAAAACATAACTGATTTACCAGCGTTTAATTCAATAAAAAGTTGGCTGGTTGTGTTTTATGGAATATCAACCCTTGTTGGTTATTTAATGCCAAATCCTGTTTATACGTATTTACTAAATATATATGATTTGTAAAATGGATAGTTTGTAACATTTTTAAAACATGCTAGAGCTCATTTATTTGCACACAAGTGGTTTAAGTATTGCTATCTAACACTAATAGTTTTATTTTCACACAGTTAAATGGTTTCAAGTACTGCTATGCGATACTAATAATTCAATTTAACTGTCATTTGTTTGCACACAGTTAAATTTTTTCAAGTAAAGTGACCGATTAAACAGATTTATTTGACCAATAGATGGAACCCTAATAGGTTTGGTTTGGTTTGTTTTATGGCACATCAACAATTGAAGGTTATCAATGCCAAATCTATTTTATACCTAAAAAAAAGTTCTATTTCAAACAACTCAGTTTAGTATAAGTACAGCTTTTTGCTTACACAGTTAAATATCGAAACAGTTCTATTTCAAAGAATTCAATTTAGCATGAGTACACAGTTTCAATGTCAAAAACAGTTCCATTTCAAACAATTCAGTTTAGTATAAGTACGAAGTTTAGTTTAATTTTGTCTTACCCTTTTGCAGAGAAGCAGTCGGTGTATTCTACTGCTCCAGCCGAATGGGCAATCATTATCATGTCACGCCGCCAGAATGGATCTTCCTAACCCTCTCCCGCCACCTGTCTTTATCGTCCATCGCTCCCGGTAGGTATTCAAGGCTACATCCTGTATCGGCACAGAGCTGTTGTATATAGGTTCAAGCTGGTTGTTCTACCTTTGTTCGTCCATGTGAAGGGGTCAACGGGAATATGTCACTTATGAGTTCGTCCTTACTTCTCTAGCAGTGTCCCGTATGTCTGGTTCGTCTAACTTGGATAGTTTTCATGATTGGTGGTTGGTGACCATACAGTTGCTGCTTTTGTGGAGTGTTGCCTCCAGCACTTGTTCAATATTGCTCACAGCATTCTTATGTAATTGCCATCAATCTTTTTCTCCTGACGTTTAGTTAGCGTCCATGTAGTGCATTCATATAGCAGTATCGACTCGACCGTTGCTTTGAAAAAACTGCATTTCATTTTATCGGTCAGATCTGATATGACCGATAGCCAATCGATAGCTGTCCACGCCTTTGCTAGTCTCGTGTTGATGCCTGTCTCTGTTGGTGAGACACTGCTTCCTTGGTGGATGAACATGTCCACTAGTTTCAGATAACGAGCATTTAGTGTGGAGATGTCACCTCTTTGAGAGGCAATACACAGAGTTAAATTTAGAAAGTTTTATTTCAAACAATTCAGTTTAACTGTTAAAACAGTTCTATTTCAAGCAGTTTAGCATAAGTACGCAGTTTAGTTCTATTCAACCTATAGTTAGTACCCTATCAAGTGCTTCCACCCTGGGTCAGAGTAGACCTTGGACTGATGGTTATAAAGAAGTACTCTACATTCCCCAAATTTTCAGAATTTCTGGAAACTTAATATCAGATTGTTTAGAGTCATATGCAGGACACTCGTTACGAGGGAGTCTTACCTCTCTGCCGAGAAGCAGTCGGTGTATTCTACAGCCCTAGTCGACTGGCCAAGAACCCTAATGGGTACTTGCACTCCTAGTCAGAGTGGAACTGAGAGTAATGACAATAGGGGTATACTACACATCCCCTGGGCTCCAGGACTGGAGCCTCTCCATTTTATAGTTGTGTGTTATATACAAGACATTCGTAGGAATCTTCTTATACATCTATAGAGATGCAATCGTCGTATTCAACAGCCCCAGTCGACGGGGCCGCGAGTTTTATACAATTTACTTGTGAAACGAATCAATAAGCTATAAATGCAAATGTACTTTTTAATTCTTTCATTATTTTTTATTGGAAGGATGGATTTGGTGGGTATTGAGGAGATCACGAATATTAAGTTGCAGGTTTGTGAGTTTGAGCTGTAAATCGCGACGTTCTGTGCTTACACTCTTTCATGAGCATAAATAAATCGAAGGCGATTGTGGTGCAATGGATATTGTCGTAGAAAATGGACTCGGTGACACGAGTTCAATCGCCGGATGGAACTGTTTATATTGTGCTAATACCCTTAAGAAAGATATGAATCAGACTATTCTTCCTCAAGTTCTGGGTAAAGTAGTAGGACAGAGTAGATAGTTTGAAAACCAGTCTAGGAGAAGGAAAACTCTGAATTCAACGCCAATTAAACTCCTCATAAAAAGTTGACCTTTTGTTGCTGATATTTGTCGAGCGCCCCATGTACGTGCGAGTATGGCACATTACCTTTTTATTGTGGGAACCAGGCGCAGGACCATAGCCCACACACGCCCGGCGGTTCCAAAAAATCCTTGAGCCTCGTTGGAATTTCCCTAAAAAGGGGCGCTTCAAGCGGCAGGCGATAAACCTAGCCCCTTCAGAGAGGGTTAGAGCCTAAGAAGACGGCCCCCTATGGCTCAAGGAGCGCCGATTTTAGCGCACGTGACATCAATGCTGACTTACCTGAATCCATGTCACACGGCACCGACCGACTGCCACCGGAACCCAGACACACCGGATCTGATCCGCATATCAGGAAACGCGGCCGGCCAAAATGTGTCTCAGCCCAATGAGCCAGAGCTGCAAGTCTAAAAGACAATACAGTTCCTTTTGTTGTATCCTGCTTGTGCGGAGGAGGGGGCTGTAAATAGGCACAGGCCTTAATCCAGTTTCCACCATATACGAATTTGGAAAAATTTGAAAATTTGCCAAAAGCTTGGAATTTTTTTCTAGAGTTTTTTCGTTCATCCAGTAATATCCAATTCCTTTCAATGTGTACACAGATTTGCTTTCAAGTTCGAAAGTTATTTTAATAAATTCTTTAAGTCCTTTAATTTGCACTACATTTTCATTTTCCATTTCAACACCATTCTTTCATTTAAATGAACTGTATCTTTTCAACGTATCAAATGTGAACGACACATTAATAGTGGCCCTCACACCCAATCAGGCAATCTACGAGATTTACGATTATTATAACTATTATTTATTATCCAGTGATTTTTGTTCTTCTGTTATGAAAGGATTTATAAATGCAAACTACTAAATTCATCCCATGAACCTCTCTTTGTTCTTATTCTCCCTGCCAAAATTGTAATCACCCCTTGGGGTCTACATGGACTACTTTAAGAAGCTTTGAGCTAAACAATGAAGTACAATGGTTTTGATTTTATGGGACGGATGAGGTAAAATTCACATTTTTCACATGGCCAGCTATATGTAGGAAACTCATGAGAAAGTATTGTAAATGAACTTGCGCTATTTGCAGAAGAGAGAAAAAAAATTGAAACATTATGTTTAGTGAAATAATTTTCTTTACGTTTAAAGCTCTTTTTATATGTACGTATACGATGTTCATATTTCTATATTCATAGAATATTGCTAAAATACATATCAAAATTATTTTGCAAGATATTGTTAATTTCTCTCCTTATATTTCCTTATATATATTCGGGTACTTCTGCTAGTATATATTTATGATATTCTATGTAAAACATGTCGTTACAGATCATTTTTCCCGGGCATCACCGGGTACAACGACTAGTTAAAAAAAAACTTTTTTGAACCTTCGAATATAAACAATATTCAAGATTTTCGTAACAAAAATAAAAACACATTTCTATGCTTCTTCAGATAGATAGATAGATAGATACTCTCTCCCTTTCTTTCTCTCTCTCTCTCTCTCTCTCTCTCTCTCTCTCTCTCTCTCTGTCTTTCAAACACACACACACACACGCATATATATACTCACACGCACTCTCTCTCTCTTTCACACACACACACACACACTCTCTCTCTCTCTCTCTCTCTCTCTCTCTCTCTTTCTCTCATGCACACATATACACACACCCTCTCTTTCACACACATGCTCTTTCTCTCTCTCACACAAACAAGCACATATACTACGCACGCTCTCCATTCTCTCACTCTCTCTCTCTCTCTCTCTCTCTCTCTCTCTCATTCACATATACATACGCACATACACTCGTTCTCGCTCTCTCTATCTCTCTCTCACTCACTCTCTCTCTCTTACACACACACACACTTAAACACATACATATAATCACACAATCTCTCTTTTCCCCTCTATCTCTCTCTCTCTCATACACGCACATATACTCACACACTTCCTCTCTTTCTCTCCTTCTCTCTTACACACACACATACACACACATGTACTCACACTCAACACATTTATATACTTGACCAAACTGATGTTAATGAGTGTCCATTGAGTTCCTCTTTTGAATTTATGACCTGTGAAAGCCAAAAGAGGCGGTGCTGACAAAAAGTTGGGGAAAGTAATAATTAAGAAATTAAAAAAACAAAAAACCGCCATTTAAATTAAGATGAAAAAATATTTATGTCGAGGAAACTGATCATCCATCCCGTAAACAGAACCACAACGTTTCACTAAAAATAGTAGAACCAAAAAAACTTCGAGAAGTCTGCGACCAGATCAAATTACATTCTTTTTATTTAGAATCTCAAATAAATACTACAAATAAACAGGAAGTTATCTATCTATCTATCTATCTATCTAAACCAGTCTGTCCCTATCTATCTATCTATCTATCTATCTTCATACCTTTCAATTTCTACGTGTTCAAGCCTTTCTATCTCACTCTATTCCCTCTTTTCTACCAATATTTATGCTTTCTTTGTTCATATATATCACTCTGTTTCTATCTATCTATCTATTTATCCTTGTCTGTTCCTATCTGTCTATATATATATATATATATACCTGTCAATCGATCTATCGATCCAAATCTACTTGTTTTTACATATGTATATCGCCTTGTCCTAATCTATCTATCAATCGATCTATCTATTTATCTATCTATCTATCTCAATCTGTGCATGTCTATCTAGCTAACTACCAATCTATCACAGACTAAATATGTATCTACATATATTTTATCAAGATGTAAAAGTAGCCAATTTTTATCATAGAGCATGAAGAACAAGAGTAAGACCACGCTCCAAAGCTTTTGAACAAACTTAGGCATCTTCTCATACTGAACATGATTTGCTTTTTCTCAGATGAGGACAATTTCTGACAGAATGAGACGATGACCTCCCATAACCGTTAGCTTGCTCTCTTCCCACAAGATATACCGATAGTAATGAAAACCAAACACTCAATCCAAATCATGATGTTTGGAGAGGTCACTAGCAATGGTAATGTTATGCCTCGATTTACTTTCCTACACGACCTCAAACTTAATTCGGAGCCCTACATCAATTTGTTATATCGTCATCTACAGCATCATAACGACACAATTATAAAGAAGCAGGAAGACTTCTTTATATATATATATATATATATATATATATATATATATATATATATATATATATGTACCTCTCACTTTATTGCAAGGGTTCGAAAAGGTTATTCAAGGTTTGCGTGTGAGATTGAGTTGGAGCCGAACAGAAACTGCAATATTTTGACCCCTACTCTGATGGCCGTCAGCGTTGTGTCTTTCTTGTTCTCCAGATGCTCAACCGGAAGCCCAGAGGCCCATTCTGCAGGGTGATGGCTTTCTTTACTGCATCTTATCAGTAACTTCTCTGGTCCCCAAACTCCATCGGGGTTCCCGAGGGCCCCTTCGGCCGCGCGTGGCTTTCTCTACCACATCTCGTCGACCTCCGTCTCCAACTCTACTGCAACTGCCACTTGACTTCTGTCTTGACTGAGTTATATAATAGTTCAACGCCCATTCGATCGCCCACTCGATCTTTGGAATGGCATGAAGGATCGTCATCCAGCGAAAAAAACTGCCACGCAACTCACAGACCACCATCCTCCGGTGCATCAGTCTATGAGTGTATCATGGGCTTTACCTTGTCCCATTTCATCAGCCAAATCCACCCACGCGATCTCTTTCGATTACTGGCCATTGGAATGTGTCACCTCCCTCCGGTGCATCACTTTGTAATGGCATGTTTGCTCTGGCCGAAGGTCAAAATACAACAAATTGCCTGGAAGATTTAGCGCTAGCAAAGATTGAAAGGTCGGCTCATGTAAGACTCTACACCTTGCCACACAATCAGTAGAACCCACTGTTGGCTGTAAGAAAATTTCTGCGACCATATCACCCCAATCATCTGGCTGCCTAACTCCCCTGATTACGATCCCCTTGATTAATATTTGTGGAGTGCAGTTGAGCGAGAGACGAACAAAATTCCGTGGGGCACAAAAAAAAAAAACTGAAGGCAAAGATAATGTCAGCATTAACCAATTTTAACAATGAGATCATTCGAAAGGCTCGCACAAGATCCCGAAATCGAATGGAGGCCGTGGTTGAAGTCTATTGCGATTTCTCTGAATAAATTTAATTTGAAGTCATCATCATTATCATGTCGTGCTGCTAGCACGGATATCCCTGACCCTCTCTCGCCTCTTCTCCCTATCATTCATCGCTTCTGGCAGGTCTTCAGGGCTACATCCCGTATCCTCTCAGAACTGCTGTATGTATGTATGTATGTATGTATGTTCGAGCTGGTCGTCCTGCTTTCGCTCGGCCATATGTGGGGGTCCATAGGAGTACATCCCTTATGAGCTCGTCCCTGCTTCTCCAACAGTGCCCTGTATGTCTGGTTCGTCTAACTTTTGGTTAATATATCTGATAAAGTGAAGTGTCAAATTTATTTTCATTTTTGAGTAATTTAGACGATAAATGACCCATCGCACAATTGCTTGAGAAGCAAGGACGAACTCTTAAGTGACGTTCTCCTTGTGACCCCTTCACATGGACGAGCCAGTGTTGACTGATCAGCTAGAACTTATTTATATCAGGTCTCTGTGCACACAGGATGTAGTTTGGAAGATTTGCTAGGAGCGATGAATAATAGGAACAGATGGAGAGAGTGATTCAGGGAAATCTGTGCAGTCAGCCCAAATTGATGATGATCATGATGCTCATGATATATGTATATATATATATATATATGTATTAGTGACTTGGAATGGGAAGAATTCGAAATAGTATAGCTGTTATGGGGGAGCTAGCAACGTAACAGTTAATTCATGAGATCACTTACAAACAACAGATTCTAATTTCTATGGCATATTGTTTATAAACTTTAATTAGATGTTGGTACGTAATTGTTTCAATGAAACATATCGATTTGTTTTTCAGTCTTCAATTCCGAAATTTCATTTATGGAAAACAAAATAAGATTTATAACGTTTTCAAGATTTAGAAAAAAAAAAACAGTCTCGTTAATTTTTCCTTTGAAATAATTTCCTGCTTTGATCGACTAAGTTTTTGAAAAGAAAAATTTAGCCCGGTCAGCTTATGCTGCAGAATACAGCAACAACTTCTCTGCAGAGGGGTAAAACTATCCCAACGAATGTACTGTGGCCCAGTCGGCTGGCGCTGCAAAATACACCGGCTGCTTTTCTGCAGAGAGTTAAGAAACCCCCAACGAATGTCCTTTGGCCCATTTGGATGGGGCAGAAAAATACATCGACTGCTTCTCTAAAGATGGGTAAGACTACCTCACGAGTGTCCAGTGGTCCAATCGACTGGGGCTACAGAACACACCGACTGCTTCTCTACGAGTGTCCTGGATATGACATTAAAAATCTGATGGTGAGGCTCCAGTAATGCTGGAGCTTTGGGGAATACGAAGTACCCCTTCATTGCCATCGTCCCAAGGTCCATTCTGGCCCGATCCGGCTTTGTGGCACTTGATAGGGTCCTTTCTATTGATCAAATAGAACTAAACTGTATTTATGCTAAACTGAACTGTTTAAATATTATTGTTTTGACAGTTAAACTGCGTACTTATGCTAAACAGAATAGTTTGAAATAGAACTGTTTTTACATTTAACTGTTTATGAATTTAAAAAAAAAAACTGTACTTAAGCTAAACTGAATTGTTTGAAATACAACTGTTTATATGTATAAGAATAGATTTGGCATTAAATATTCAACAATTTAATCTAATTTCTCCCTCCAGCTATGGGTAAATAGTAGGGCAGACTGAATTCTTCAGCCTTGGTGAGGCAACTAGTCTAGGAGAAGGAAAATTCTGAATTCAAACCTGTTGAACTTCCCTTAAAAATTGACCTTGTGTCATATCCTGCCTGAGTGGAGGGGTTGGGTAAATATGATTAAATAGTCTACAATGTTTGATATGTCATTAAACCAAACCAAAGTGAAAAAATATCAAAAAAATCCATACACGTTGAAGAATTAGAAGAAAAAAATTAAAACATAAATTTAAAGATCTTTAAAGTCTGAATATTTGTCTTTTAGTTTCTGAGTAAATTGGCTAGATGAGAGTTTATTAAATCCCTTTGCAAAATAAACTTGCCGGTTTTATTTTAAGTTACTTTAAATTCTAATTGATTCAAATTTTATATAACAAAACTTTTCAGACAGCAGAAAAACAGATTTTCAAAAAATTAATATAATTAATTTTGTACAGAGCAAAAAAAAAAAAAAGATGAAATTAAACTTAATTTTATCATATTTACCAACCCCCTCCGCTCGGGCAGGATATGACACAAAGGTCAATTTTTAAGCGGAGTTTAACAGGTTTGAATTCAGAGTTTTCCCTCTCCTAGACTAGTTGCTTCACCAAGGCTGAAGAACTCAGTCTGCCCTACTATTTACCCATAGCTGGAGGGAGAATAATTGGATTCATACCTTTCCCAAGGGTATTAGTGCAATGTGAAATGCAATTAGTCTGGTCCAGGATTTGAACTCGTGTCGCCGTGTCCATTTCCTACGACGATAACCATTATACCACGGGCACCTCCACAATTTTGTTCTATTTTATTGTTGTTTTATTTTGTAAATGGTCACATTAAATTGTCAACTTTTTATTTTATCATATAAATCTTTTTCCCGCCATGTTAAAGCAGTTTTTTAGGGTCCACACGCATCCGTTATGAGTAGGTTGCAACACAAGGACAATTTTTTTAAGGGAGTGATTTGCTTTCAGAGTTTTCCTTCTCCTACATGGGTTGTTGTCCTAAGCCTAAATAAATCAGTCTGACCAACTATTTTACTCATAGCTTTCCTAGGATATATACGCAAAGTGCGACGCGAAAAGTCTCGTCCGGGATTTGAACTTAGGTCGACTCAACCATTTCTGAAGACAACAACCGTTACATCAAGTCAGTATAATGCAGTGGTTTTAATAATTTTTTCAAAGTAAAGTTAAATTCAGTCGAAACTCTTTTGTGTGAACAACCAGTCAAGGAGAAGTACAACCCATAAATTCAAATCTAGACGTTGAATTCCCTAAAGCAGTTCCCACCCTATCGCTGGGGCTAAGAATACTCCGACTGCATCGTCGTCCAAAGAAATATGTCCCATAAAAAAGGGATATCCAGTGTACGATGTTAAACCTCATCCGATAGTGAGGCACAATCACCAGGCCTAGATCTGTACGACTTATACAAGTACAGCACTTTCTAAAAAAACCTTACTCTGTCGGCTGGGGCTGTAGAATACACCGACTGCTTCTCTGCAGAGGGGTAAGACCCTCCCAACGAGTGTCCTGAACATGACACCAAACAATCTGATGGTGAGGTGCCAGTAATGCCGGAACTTTGGGGAATGCGGAGTACCCTTATATTGCCATCACTCCTATGTCCACTCTGTCCTGGAGTGGTAGCACCTGATAAGGATCCTAACTATGGGTTAAATAGAACTAAACCATGGTTTCTTGACTTAACTATATTTTGCATTTAAACTGCGTATACATGCTAAACTGAATTGTTTAAAATAGAACTGTTTTGACATTAAAACTGCGTACTTATGCTAAACTGAATTGCTCGAAATAGAACTGTTTTGACTTTTAACTGTATACTTATGCAAAACTGAATTATCTGAAATAAAACTGTTTTGACATTAACTCTGTGTATTGCCCAGTCGGTTGGGGCTGTAGAATACACTAACTGCACCTCTTCAGAGGAGTAAGACTCCCCCAACAAGTGTCCTTGATACGACACTAAACGATCTGATGATAAGGCTCCAGTAACGCCGGAGCTTTAGAGAATGCAGAGCCCCCCTTCATTGCCATTACTCCCTGTTCCACTCTGGCCAGGAATGGTAGCACCTGATAGGGCCCTATCTATGGGTCAAATAGAACTAAACTGCCAACTTATCCTAAACGGAATTGTTTGAATTAGAACTGTTTGACTAAACTGAATAGCTTTAAAGAGAAATGTTTTTGACAATTAAACTGTACTTACATTTAATCTGCATGCTTATGCAAAACCGAATTGTTTGAAATGGAATTGTTTTTAACATTGAAACTTTACTTACACTCAACTGAATTGTTATATATAGAACTGTTTTGACATTTAACTGTGTAAACAAAACCTGTGCTTATACTAAACTGAATTAGCTGAATTAGAACTGTTTGAATAAACTGAATAGTTTTAAAAACAAAAAGAAATTAAACTGTGTACTCATGCTAAACTGAATTGTTTGAAAGAGAACTGATCATTTGCATAAAAATGAATTTGGCGTTAAATAACCTACAAAGTTTGATATGCCATATATCCAACCAACCAACCATCCATAAAAACCAGGCCTAGATCTGTACGACTTATGTAAGTACAGCACCTTCCATAATCTCACATTTTATCAAATGAACATTTTTAAAGCTATTGCGACTAATGGAAAACTCACTTAAATCGGCGTGTTGTATCCCAAACAGACTATTTTAATGAAAATTAACGTTTCTTAGATTGTTTTTACTAGTCTTAGAATATATAGCTTCAGTCTTTGTACATTTAGATTACAGCTGTGTGCGCCGCTTATGTATATATAATGTGTGAGCGTGAGTGTTTGTGCGTACACTCAAAAGGGGTTGTCAAATTGCCATTATTTTAGGTTCACCCTGACCCAGAGTTGTAGCAACATTTCGGGTCCTATTAATTGGTCAAATAGATTTGTTTTTGATAACTATCGGTATTGGTTAGTAATACTTAAAACTCTAAGACTGCGCGCAAAAAAATGATTATTATCAAATACAATTATTGATTTTAGATTGGAATTGCTTGAAAGCATATAACAGTGTGCAAATTATTTGTATTGAGAATAGTTACTTCAAACTGTAAATATTTATTAAGAATTGCTGCAAATGTTTATTAAGGATTACTGTAAATGTTTAAGGATTACTTTTGGTAACTTAGAACCATTTAATCATTTGCAAATTATTGACGTTTGATAGGAATACTTAAAACAATATAAATCTATAATGATATAAGATAAAAAAATAGTTACTTTAAACTGTGTTAAAAAATGTTAGAATTAGATATGAATAAGTAAAGTAAAGCCTGCGACCTTAGTCGAGGGTGACCCGATGACTCCCTTTTCAATAGCTACTACACCAAGTTGTAGGAGAGGGCGCTACTCCATTCCCAGAATTGCTCCACTTTACTATTGATACTTACCTTATAATGCTGAATGTTAAACAAGGCGGTATCTAGTACGATTTTTTGAGTCTTTGTTATGACTCGACCTGGGATTGAACCCCAGTCCTACAGGATACTGGTGAACACTCAACTCATTAGGCCAATGGCCTGGTTTAGATCGGAATACTTGATACCACATAACTGTGTAAATTTATTTGAATGCAAACTTTTACAAGTAAATGATTATAAACAATATAAAGTGCATATCAAAAAACAAAGAACATTGAAATATTGTTATGATTACATTGAAACATTTGCAAATGAATCCAATTTCAGTATTAAATGACCCCCAAAAGGTGTTGCCGTTAAATAAATATACCAACCCAGAACTTTAAAAGTTCGACATTGTCTTTAACCCTGTTTTGCTAAATCCTGTTAATTATTCTAAATACCTTCTTTTTTTTTTTCTTATTCAAACTTAGAACGCGAAAATGTTTTGTTGCTTCTAGATTAAGAATTCTGAAAAGTGACGACATTTTTGCTTACGTTTCTTAATTATTGTTATCCAGTCAGAATGATGAAAACGAGGTTTTTAGAAGAGCAGAATAAGTATTCATAGTTCATTGGTTGACTGGTGACATTATGTAAGAATAAAATAAAATAAAATAGAATAAACAAAAAATGTTGAAACTTAAAAGGAATTTCGAAACTCAAAATCGAAATGAAGAGCTTGCGATTGAGAAAAAAGGACAAAAAAGAAACTTGGTAGAGACAGAGACAGAGACAGACAGACAGACAGAGAAACATGCAGAAAACGAAAGGTTAGGAAAAGTAAAATGGATGAAAGAGAGAATAAGAAAAATAGTAGAAAGGCAAAGAAAGGGTAACGGGTAAGAAGTAAGAGAGATACTGAGAGAGAGAGAGAGAGAGAGAGAGAGAGAGAGAGAGAGAGAGAGAAAGAGAGAGAGAGAAAAACTGGAAGCGTTCAGAAGCAGCAATAATGAATTCACTAACAACCAGAAGAAAGTTTACTTTGAATAGACTACGTTTCGCTTATTTCCTATCGTCATCAAAATTGATTTCCGTCCTGTCGAGTTGGGGGCTTAGAATACGCTCACTATATCCTCTGCATAGGGTTACCTATTCATTCCCCAAAAAACAGTGTTCCGGAGAATGACAATAAACTGTATCTGATGCTATGTTCCACTTTCGGAGATCTGGAGAGTGTGGAGTACCTCATTACTCTGAGGGAGCGGTGGTACCAATAAGAATCCCATCGATAGATCAAATACATACTTTTAAAAATCATGCATATTCGATAGGACCATGAGCAAAAACGAAACAAAAAGTTCTTAAGACACAATTGCTCAGAAAATGTATATATGAACGTCCAATTAACGCGATTCCTAACCTTTACGAATAAAATAAACCCAGACAGGTTGACATGCCATTAAAATTAACTAACCAAACACAAGTGACCTGTAACTCTAACATTCCACTGTGCCTAAGATTTCAACGGAGTGTCTGCTTTAGAAACAATTCTTGTTTAAGTTGATGATGATTTGCTTCTCCCGGCCATCAGATTGATTGTGGTCAACGCAGCAATATCAATAATTTCAGACAGAATGTGTAGTGAATTGTTACGTGCAAATATGCAAGCATTTTCTCATTTTTTTTTCGAAAGCTGAAACGCCAGACAGTTTTCGTTTTGTTGTCTGACATTAAATGTGGAAAGAAAAAAAGACTTTAGTTACGTCTTTTTTTTCTTCAAAATAATATTTTATTTGTTAGTATTATGAAAAAAAATTCTTTCAGTGAAGAAAATTTGCCTAGAATGTCTGGGCAGATTAGGGAACAGGGGTTTTGATGAAAGTCGGGTTTTTCGTTGGTGTTTTAAATAAGTAAGCAAACGAGGGACGCACCCTGAAAATTGAGTAGAAATTCGAGATAGCAAAGCAAAAATTAACAAACACTTGTCGCATTTTCTTTACAGCAAAAATATGGACACACACACACACACACACACACACACACACACACATATATATATATATATATATATATATATATGTGTGTGTGTGTGTGTGTGTGTGTTTCAGTTTCGGTTTGGTTTGTTTTTATGGCATATCAACCTATATAGGTTATTTAACGCCAAATCCATTTTTATGTAAATAATCTGTTCTATTGAAAACAATTCAGTTTAGCATAAGTACACAGTTTAATTGTCAAAAACATTTCCATTTCAAACTATTCAAGCAGTTATTTTTAATAATTCAGTTAAGTGTAAATACAGTTTTAATGTCGAAAAACAGTTCTATTTGAAATAATTCAGTTAAGCATAAGCACGCAGTTTAAGTGTAAGTACAGTTTAATTGTCAAAAACGTTTCTATTTCAAGCTATTCTGTTTACTCAATTCATTTTAGCATAAGTATGCTGTTAGTTCTATTTAACCCATAGATAGGGCCCTATCAGGTGCTACCACTCCGGACCAGAGTGGACCGGGGAGCGATGGCAATGAAGGGGTACTCCACATTCCCCAAAGCTCCAGCACAGCTGGAACCTCACCATCAGATTGTTTAGTGTCATATCCGGGACACTCGTTAGGGGGGGTCTTACCCCTCTGCAGAGAAGCAGTCGGTGTATTCTACAGCCCCAGCTGACTGGGCAAATATATATGTGTGTGCTCGCATGTACATAGTGTCTTACAAAGGGTAGGACACAGTCGTGTCGCTTGGGCTTATAATACATCGCCTGTATCCTCTGTAAAGGAGTAAGACCCCTCAAAGTGTGTGCCCTGGTTGCTCAGTCCATTCAGTCCGAGCCGATGCGACACAAGGACTGTTTTTAAAGTGTAGTTTTCCTTCTCGTAGACCGGTCTGCCTAACTATTCTCCCTTATTTGTTCAAAGACTATTAGTTCTATCTGAAATGCAAATAGCTTCAATATTTATCCGTGCCTCCAACCAGGCAGGATTTGACACAAGGGCTTTTTTATGATGAGGGATTTAGGGTGGGAGAGGTCGCACACTTGCTGAGACTTGTGCGTTGCTGGTCGATCCCGATCATAAGATCACTATGTGCAATGTGAACGATGCTTGCCTTTGCTAAGTCTCCCAGTACGAAGCCAGGTGTCCTTGCCGGTCACAGGGTCACTAGGTGCAATGTGAACTATGCCAGTCTTTAGTAAGTCTCTCGGAACGAAGCCAAGTGACCTTGCCGGTTACAGGGTCACTAGGTGCAATGTGAACTATGCCAGCCTTTGCTATGTCTCCCGGAACGAAGCAAGGTGACCTTGCCGGTTACAGAATCACTAGGTGCAATGTGAACTGTGCCAGCCTTTGCTGAGTCTCCCGGCATGAAGCTAAGTGACCTGGCTGGTCATAGATTCACTATACCCAAAATTCCAACGCAATGTGAATCTGTGCTTGTCATTGTTTGGTCACCCGGCACGAATGCCAGGTGCTCGACTGGAACAGCAAATTGATGCCAAATTCAAGATTCGAACTCAGTCACCGTGTTCAGAATACTGAGACGAGTCCTGGAGACTTGAGGACACTTGCTGTCACTCAAAAACCAGTGACAAACCATCAGCTAACGTTAGTGTGAAAAAACTCTCAAAAACGTAAAATATGATTATCATAACTTTTTGAATAATATTTTTTTTTACATTTGTTCAACTCCAAGTAACAATCACCAACTTTGAATAACAGTTCAAACAGTTTGCATGTAGTTAGATGGTTTCAAGTATTCCTATCATGATTTTTGAACAGATCTATTTGACACATAGATGGGGCCCGATGATGTACCACTACTCCGGATTCGAATGGACCTGGAAATAAAGGGATGACTCCCTATTCCCCAGAGTTCTATAACTAATAGCTCAGTACAAAATTCAATTTAACGTCACACCCGGGACATTTTCTTCAATGCAAATGATGCAGTTAATTTATCTTAAGTCACGGCGACAGAGTGTAGAATTTGAAAGCTTTTTTTTCTTTTAAAAAACCATGCCGAAAAGTTTTTGTCAAATCCTTTTATATTGTGACAGATATTTTGAGCTCAGCGCTATTTTACAATAATCCTGCAGTGATTTCATAATTATTGTGTGTGTGTGTGTGTGTGTGTGGGTGGGTATTAATCTTTTTCCTGGTATTCATTTGGTGGAAAGGGACGGATTTTCTTGGTGAAAAAGTCAAATATTTGGTTGCAGCATTAAAAACTTCGGCACCCAACAAAGATGGCCGGTCCATTTTCTTTCGATCAACCAAACGTTATTGAATTTTGGCAGGAAAAATAAAGTTGTAAATATTCACAGTAATTTCGTTTGTCAACAAATAATCTTAATCCTTAGGAGACGACATTCCACTGATGGATTTTTTTTTCGATCTTTTTCTTTTTCTTTTACTTTTTCTTTCTTTCGTTCTTTCTCCACTATATATGCCACTCTCATTGATCGGCGATAATCTTTCTTTCTTACAATTTCCTTTCTTTTTTTTCTTTCTATATTTCCTTTTGTTTCTCTTTTTATTCTTGGTTTCTGTTGCTTTTCCTTTTTATCTTTTCTCTTCGTTTTACCTTCTTTTTTTCTTTTTGCTCGTTTCCATTCCCTCCTCTTCAAAATACTCCGCTTAAAACGATTTTCTTTCACATTCCATTCTTCTCTGTCTATTTCTCTTTCTTTTTTTTTTTCTTTTTTTTCAAATAATACACTCTACCTTCTTTCTTTCTTGCATCTATTTCTGTTGAATGGATGCTCGACTGAACTTGATTGCGCATGACATAATCTTTTTTCAACTTCTAGTTAATGTCAACTCAGAGTATAATGTTGTCACATAACTAATATTGCCGCATAAAAGTTACGAGTGCGTAAAATCTACACACTTAAGTTAAAGGTAGAGCCCCTCCATATAATTATAATAATATTAACAACATCAGCAACACTTAGAGAAAAGAAATTTACAAGTACTTGGGAATTTTAGATATACAAGATGACCTACTATAAATAGATCAACACATCTGCAAGGAGGTAAAAATAAGGTGCATGGATAGATTACAAAAAGTCTTATAATATGTCCCGCAAAATTGGATAACAGAATGTCTCAAAATGTTTAAAATATCTGACGATATCATAAACTTCGTCACGAAAGACATGGAACGCTATAAAATTGGCAACAGGAAGACAAATCCACACATTGGTTTAAATCCAAAGAGTTATCTTCCAGGCAAGGGGGTACTTGAGTGGAAAGGAACAGTCAACACCTTGGTAGAATAAAGAAAGGTTGGGTTTTTTTGCAAGAGATATACAATAAGACAGACAGGGAATCATGAGGTACACAACGAATCACCAAGCAAGGACAGTATTTGTCTCTGCCTCCCACCAGACAGGACATGACACAAGGTCAACTGACCCGAAGGCAAAATCATAGGAGGGGTTCGGGGATGGGAATGTCGAACCCGATCCGAGGCTCGAGTCCTGATGGTCTACGCTGGTCATCGGCTCTCCAGGTGCAATGTGAGCGGATGAGCCCAGCTGGAGAAATAATAGTTGTCTCTGACTCCTACCAGACGGGACTTGACACATGGTCCAATGACCTGAAGATCAGATTATAGTGGAGATTAGAGGAAGGGATGTCGGACCAAAGCCGAGGCTCGAGCCTAGATGAGCCTAGATGGACTTGGACCTAAACATGGGTCCAGACACGGATACCTGATTATAGCTTAAACTGGACAGCAAGGTTCAGCGCTATACAAAGATGAAAAAGGTGTCAAAAATCCAGCTCACCCACTCGAAGGTGGCCCAGCCGGAGCCACGGGTCTTTCGGCATAGGGTCTGCCTGAGATAGACAATAGATGGACAATGCCAGACGGAGTCAAAGCCAACAGCAAATTAATGCCATCGGCTTCATCTCTGGAGCAAGGATAGTTATCCATCTCTGACTCCCACCAGACAGGACTTGACACTAGGTCAAATAACTCTAAGGTCAGATTATAGTGGGAATTTAGAGGAGGGGAAGGTCGGACCCGAGCCAAGTCTCGAGCCTTGCTTGACTAAGTTGGTCATCGGCCCATTTAGTACAATGTGGGCCTGATGAGCCTAACTAAACATGGACTCAAACATGGGACCAGGCACGTATGCCTGATTATGACTAAAACTGGACAACAAGGTCCCGTGCTATATAAGAGTCATAATGGTGTCAATGATGCAGCTCGCTTACACAAATGTGGCCCAGACGAAGCCAGGGCCTTTCAGCCTCAAGTCTGCCTTAGCTGGCCAATGCCAGCTGGGATCAAAGCCAACAGCAAATTAATACCGTCGGCGTCGTCCGCAGGGTTTTATTTATCTCTGCTTCCCACCAGACAGGACTTGACACAAGGTCAATGACTCGAAGTTCGAATATAGTGGGGATTAGTGAAGGGGAAGGTCAAGCACGAGCTGATACTCGAGCCCTGCTTGACTAAGCTAGTCATCGGCCCACTTAATGCAATGCAGGCCTGATGTGCCTAGCTGGTCATAAACCCAAATCTTGGTCCAGGCACGTATGCCTGATTATAACTCAAACTGGACAACAAGGTCCAGTGCTATACAAGAGTGACAAAGGTGGTAATGTAGCAGCTCGCCCACCCGAAGGTGGCCCAGCCTAAGTAGGGGACCTTTCGGCCTCAAGTCTGCCTTTCATGGACTATGCCCACTGGAGTCAAAACCAACAGTAAATTAATGCCGTCGGCCTCGACACCCGGGGAAAGCATAGGTGTAATGCCGTGCTCACAGTATATAAATGACTCAGAGAGAATGTGGTTTATTCTATTACAACACAGACTCACTCTCACAAAATGTCTTTTGTTATTGTAATAAAGCAGCTCAATTATATACTTAGGTAACTTCACAGAAGGGATGCAAATTTACAAAGTCACAGGAAAATATAAAGCACTTTATGTATATGGATGTCATTAAGATATTCGCCAAAAAATGCAAAAGGACGAAAAAAAATTATACAAATAATAAGAATATAGATCCAGGTTTGGTTTGGTTTGGTTTGTTTTTAGGGCATATAAACCATTGTAAGTTATTAATTAAATCCATTTTTATACATATAAACAGTTGTATTTCAGACAATTCAGTTTAGCATAAGTACACCATTTAGTTCTTTTTAACACATAGATAGCACTCTATCAGGTGCTCCCAGATTGGACCTGGGAGCCATGGCCATAAAGGAGTACTCCGAATTTCCCAAAACTCTGGCATTACTGGAGCCTCACCATCAGATTATTTAGTGTCATATCTAGGATACTTGTTGTGGGAGTTTTACACATATGCAAAGATGCAGTCGGTGTATTCTACAGCCCCAGCCGACTGGGCCAAATATATATCCAGTATATAGAATGAAATTTGAGATTGAAAAATCTGCAATGCAGATAAGGAGAAGTGGGAAAGTAGAAACAAAAGGAATAGAACTACAAACCAGGAAAGCATCAGAACACTATGATAAAAATAAAATTACATATACATGGATACAAAATGTTAGAAATGAGTATCTCAGAAGAAGAAAAAAAAAACTTTTGCAACCAGGTTCTGCAACAGAAATCTCATCAAAGAAATAATTACCTGGGCAGTCAAGGTAAGATAATCTGGGTCATTCTTAAAAGAAAAACGAGAGACCAAAAGAGGAAAGAAATTGATGGCGATGCACAAGTTCTTACATCTGATAGATGACAAAGACGGTCTATATGAATCAAGAAAGTAAAAAGAAAAAGAACTCGCGAGTATTGAGGATTCCACTGATACCACAATTCAAAGACTCGAACAATACAGTAAAAAGATCATAGGAAGGTTATTTACAGCATCCAGTGTAATATAATTGCGGAGGGATTTCGTTTTATATATCTTACCTTTCGGTTTAGTTAGGCTCAGAACCTTTCGGCTTAGTGTATGGGTTAGTTAGGTGCACACATTGAGCGCAGGTGTTCACGCATGCCCGGGGGGGTGGCGGATGTGACAATCAGAGATGTCACAATAAAAACCCCAGATAGTAAATAGGACCGGGGACGTAAATGACGTCATGCCCGGAAGCGCTGAGGATTTGAGGGATCTGAAAAAAAAGCAGTTAGTTGAGATTTAAACTCCGATCAAGAAAGACGATTTTCGGAGCTCGCCGAGGCGAGACCAGTTTGGGTCTACGAGATGCCCGCGCGTTGGTAGAGTTGAGTTTCGGACTTAGACGGGGCAAGTTGATTTTTGGACCTCGCCGAGGCGAGACCAGTTGGGGTCTACGAAATGTGCCGCACGTGGTGGGGTCAGATGGAAAAGTCAGCATAGAAAGAAATTGTGACTCTCTCTCCTCATGTCGAAAAACCTTAAACTCAAAAAGGTAATAAAAATTTTTGTACCTGAACCAATTTTGTGTTTTTCGGATTCCTATATGTTTATGAACATTCTATGAACATATGTACATTTCAGGGCAATGTGACACCAGTAATAACACCATTAGAACACGAAGTAAAACAAAATCTAGAAAATAGGAATAGGAAAAAATACGGTGGCCTGTGGATTGGGATTGTAGAATATACTGAATGCATCTCTGCAGAGGAGTAAGAGACCCCCACCACCATCAACGATGTCCTGGATATTACACTAAACTACCTCTGATGGTGAGGCTTCAGTCCTGGAGCTCTGGGGAATGTGGATAGGATCCTATATGTGGACAAAATAGAAATATATGACCATTTAAACTGTGTACAAACATGACTTACGTTAAACTGAATTGCTAGAAATAGAAGTGTTTTACCATTTAACTGCTTTTTTTTGCTTTTTTATTTGGTTTTGTTTTGTTTTGTTTTCCTTTTGTTTTTTTTTGTTTTTTTTTTTTGTTTTTGTTTGTTTTTTGGGCGACATATTGGACAAAGAAAATCAATTGACAATTATTTTCTGTTTTGAAATTATTTTTAGACAATATCCAATCCTCAGATTATGAAGGTACTGTTATCAAAAATGTTTGGTTTCGTATGTGTAAATATTTACTTAATTTATTAGTCTTTCAATATATTCCTCTTAAAATAAACACTCTCAAATGGTCAGAATAACAAACTCATAAAACAACGTTTATGTGTCAATTCTTTCGTTCTTTTTCGCCTTCTATACACACACTCTCTCTCTCTCTCTCTCTCTCTCTCTCACACTCTTTCTTTCTTTTTCTTTCTTTTTCTCTCTCTTTCTTTTTCTCTCTCTTTTACGTACACACAACACACTTATATGTATATATTTCAATGCATATATGCATGTCTCTTAATATATGGGGTCCCAGGACAAGCTGTGTTGCCGTTTGCTATCTGACTTCATTGTGAGATTATTCTATTCTTACCCGACTTTTGTTTTGTTGGTTTGACTTCTTGGATATGAAGGCTGTAAAGGAATTACATGAAAGAAGACAGCAACAGATTGGAGACAAAGACAT
The DNA here is from genome assembly GCA_963585895.1 of Sepioteuthis lessoniana. Taxonomy (NCBI): domain Eukaryota; kingdom Metazoa; phylum Mollusca; class Cephalopoda; order Myopsida; family Loliginidae; genus Sepioteuthis; species Sepioteuthis lessoniana. Next base: position 17,719,272 of record OY757917.1, on the reverse strand, counting down.
CTTTTGTATTTTTCCTTTATTTCTGGGTTCAACAATCATTCAGTAGGTGAGGAAATTCTTCCTGAATACAAAGGAAATGGTTGAATCTCCTAGTCAAGGTGTTAAATATGCGTTAGTCATTTCTTGGATATATATGTGTCCAAATTCGGTATTTAAAGTTTTAACAACGTGTTCAGTATATTAGGCTTTAGTGTTGGTCTTTGCTTGGGTATATAAATCCAAATTTGGTATTTTAAGCTTCAACAACGTCTTCGGTATATAAAGCTTTGGCGACGTGTTAGTCGCTTTGGGGAGTTTGTCTAAATCTGCTGTTTTAGTCATGGATTAGTGGTGACTACTAACAGTGGAAGGGTTAGCCAATGCATCGTCTAAAGACGAACGCATGGTGTCCTCCACCAGTTAGCAAGGTGTTGGCACTCAGTTGGTCACTGCTGAAAGAGAGTGAGATTCCTCCTTTTGTCGGGACGGTCCCTTTTCTTTGCGCCTGCGTCACCCCTCTTCTTGTCAGAGGCCTCTGGGAGTTTTTGCATATTTTAATAATTATTTTAATTCAATTTGAATTTTTATTTTATTTATCTATTCCCTACAAATGTATGTATTTGCGTATACACCCCTGGACATAAATATAAGACCACCCTCAAAAATGAAGAAAAAGATATTGTTTACAATTCTTAAATTATAAAAATCAGATGTATGAAAGATAAAATTAAGAGACATTCAAGTTTAAATAAGAAGAAATTTCAATTCATTTTTACATGTATATTAGCACCTATTCTAAATTTAAAAATTTTGTTTTGAAATAAATATAAGACCACCAATAAAAACTAAAGAAAAACGGATTTAATTTAATAGAAAAATTATATCATATATAGTCTACGTAATATAAAACTTACTAAAACTGTAATACTTAAACTATTAAAAACATAAATTGCGAAAGGAACTAAACTATCTGAACTTGAGAAAGGCGAAATTACTGCGCTGAAAAGGAACAGCTCAGAGAGAAACTTCCAAGGCCTTAGGACACAGTAAGACCGTCATGTGCAATTATATGAAAGTATAAATAAGTTTTACATTCCATTCACAGAAAGATGGAACAAATCCTACTAGCGTACGGCATACCTAAAGAAACCGTAGCGGCAATAACGATTCTCTATAGAAACACTAAAGTAAAAGTACGATCACCGGATGGAGACACAGTATACTTTGACATTGTAGCAGGAGTACTACAAGGGGACACGCTGGCCCCGTACCTCTTTATCATTTGTCTAGACTACGTACTTAGAACATCGATTGACAAAATCAAAGAGAATGGCTTCGAACTGACGAAGAAAAGAAGCAAAAGGTACCCCGAAACAACAATTACCGTCGCCGACTACGCCGATGACATAGCGATACTGGCAAATACACCTGACCAAGCCGAAACACTACTGCATAGTTTGGAACGAGCAGCAGCAAGCATAGGCCTCTATGTTAATGCACACAAAACGGAATATATGTGCTATAACCAAACGGGGGACATCTCCACTCTAGAAGGAACCCCACTTAAACTAGTAGACAAATTCACTTACCTAGGAAGCAGCGTCGAATCAACCGAAAAGGACATCGAAACGAGGTTAACGAAAGCATGGACAGCTATCAATAGGCTATCAATTATATGGAAATCAGACCTAACCGACAAAATGAAACGCAGTTTCTTCCAGGCAGCGGTCACATCGATACTGCTATATGGCTGCACTACATGGACGCTAACAAAATGGCTGAAGAAGAAGCTAGATGGCAATTACACAAGAATGCTGCGTGCAATCCTGAATAAGTCCTGGCGGCAACACCCCACAAGACACCAACTGTACGGCCATCTGCCCCCTATCATGAAAACTATTCAAGTTAGAAGAACCAGACATGCAGGACACTGCTGGAGAAGTAGGGACGAACTCATAAGAGATGTACTCTTATGGATCCCCACACATGGCCGCGCAAAAGCAGGACGACCAGCACGAACATACATTCAGCAGCTATGTGAGGATACAGGATGTTGTCCTGAAGACCGACCTAGGGCGATGAACGATAGGGAGGAGTGGCGAGAGAGGTTCAGGGATATCCGTGCTACCAGCGCGATATGATGATGATGATGATGATGATGATAAATAAGTATGGAACAAGAAAACCGACTGGTTGGCCAGAAAAATTATCCCATTATTCTAGAGAAGAATTGTTCGCGAAGTAAAAAAGAAAAATTGGTTAACATCAAAAATATTGAAATTTCTTGAGGATGCTCCTTGCAGTATTAAAACAATTAGAAGGCATTTAAACAACGAAAAAAATTAGCATAAGAAAAAAATTCATCGTTCAAGGTTAACTATAAAGCACAAAGAGAAACAACTGGAATATGCACGTCAATATCAAATCATGAGTGCAAAAGAATGGTGAAAAGTTGTTTTCTCCGACGAAAAGAAATTCAATTTACACGGTCCAGATGGCTTTCAGAAATACTTGCACGCAAAAAATTTTCTAGAAGAGAATTACTCAACAAGGCATAGAGGAAGAGGATCTCTTATGATCGTCATATCCAGGAAACCTTAAACTACAATATGTCAGTGGTCGACAAAAAGCAGCATATTATGTGAAGATGCTAAATGATTTATCCCACGCACAAGAAGGGTGTCGTCTATGAGGAGAAGAATGGGTTGTTCAGCATGATAATGCTGCTATCCACAATGCATCAATAATAAATAAGTATTTGCTTCAACAAAAGATAAGACTTCTTGACCACCCAGTGTGCTCCCCAGAGCTCAATCCTTTAGAAAATTTGTTTGGATTGATTATTGCAAAAGTTTATGAAGGAGGTCGACAGTACTCAACAATTTCTGAACTAAAAAATGCAATCTTAGACGCATGGGAAAATACCTTTCGTTCAACTTCAGAAACTAGTTATAGTATGCCTTGCAGGTTTTTTGAGGTTATCAAAGCTAACGGCGCATCTACAAAATGTTAACTAAAAGAATTTGCCTTTATATTCTATAGTTCTGCTCATTGGTCTTATATTTATGTCAAAACAAAATTTTGAAATTAAGCATAAATGCTAATATACATATAAAAAATTGAATTGAAATGTCTACATATTTTCAATTTAATTGTCTTTTTGCCTTATCTTTCATATATCCGATTTTCATAATTTAAAAATTGTTAAAAATATCTTTTTCTTCGTTTTTGAAAGTAGTCTTATATTTTTGTCTAGGGATGTATTTCTCCGTACATAGCAATACAT